>OX465284.1:109822967-110425579 GCA_949987705.1 Thereva unica
TCGCTGGAATTTTTGCAATGTGTCAACAAAGTTCGGTTATCGGAATTAATTTACTGTTGTTTATGGAGATCAATCGATAATGAATTCGAAATGAATTCAATTTTTGTGCAAATGAATTTTTGCATATTGTTTTTCTATCGGTAATAATTTGTGGTCACAATTGAGCTGTTTTTTGGTTTTCCTAGTTAAATAATTTTTGCACATTTTGATAATATGGAATCAGTATGCAGTTTGAGGTTTGAATTTTTAAAGAGAATTTCGATTAACAGTTGCTAATTGGTGAAACAAGACTGGATGGATTTGCAAAGAAAACAAAAATTTCAAGTTAATAAAGAGATAAAAAAAAAATTAATTTGAAATATAAAACGATAAATTGGCGCAAAATTAATATAATAATTCAAAACCAGGGAAATTTAGTGTGATATTTACATTAAGCCTGATGTTTCAACCCTTTAAGGGTAAGTGGTTTTAAGTCTACCATCTTTAAGGTTGTAAGTTCGAATTCCGTCTCGACTTATCAGGGTAGTACGTCGATTAGGAGAAACCGCTTAAGGGAACTGCTTCTTGGTATCTTTTACTCCTCTCATCCTTCGTCGATAATATAGAATGATACCTCGTGTGAACTCTAGTAATTCTCGTTAGATAGCAAAAAGTTGACTCTGACGTCAATAAATCCACTGGCTCTGACAATATTCCTCCTGTTACTCAGTAAATGTGCCTAACCAAACTCTACACGTCAGGCGGTATAGCTATAAACCATATACTGGCAACCTTGTGTGTTGAACCGAACTTCTCAACCAAAGCATCCAAGTTACTGGTATAGACAAAGTTCTAAGCAAATGCAGTGGCGTCGAATCTAGACCCATTTCGGACGGTGTTCCCCAGGGATCAATTCTATCATCCGAACTTTTCCTAATCTTCATTAAAGACCTCAACGGAGAAATCAACTAACACCAAATTTGGGGATGTTCAACTGTATCTTCAAAGCAACTTTTTTGTATAGTTACAAAAAATGGAAACTCACCCTATTTAACATAAAAGATGCACTAGAAGATGGAATTATTAATGAAATACTATGGCGCTAGGCCCTTGACTGGAATCAGTAAAGAATCTGTTCAGTGGGAAAATCTAGAACAACGTGGAAGAGAACTCTGTTAGAGAGATCCTAGATAGAGCTAAGATCTATTACGCAAATAGAATCCATTGGAGAGTACCTGTTTCCGCCCAATGACGGATTATAGGAAAGTAGTAGATTTTGGATGCTTCTGGCTCACTTCCTCCTCCCAAAATTGAGAGCGCCAAAAAGTATGCAATAAATTTTCATTGTTTTTTGCAGACCTTTGGCGTATGTTTTGAGAGTACCAAAAAATATGCAATAAATTTGGATTGTTTTTTGCATAATTTTCGGCTTATGTAAGAATTTGAGTATGTTTTTAGAGCATTATTCATTAACATACTCTTCGGCTTGTGATAATTTGGATATGTTTTGAGACATTGTTTTTTTGCACACTTTTCGGCGAGTTCAGCGACGATGGTGGTGGTGATGGTGGTTGTGTTCGATGGTGATAGCAGTGGCGGCTGTTTCTTTTCACATACTTTTCAGGTTAGGGCTTGTTTATGTTGTCTAGATGGGTAGAACAATGCAACATGCTAAGTGGTTTAGAATTTTCAAATTTTTGTTCAAAGATATCGTTAGGTATAGAAGTTTTCAAACGCCGTGACACAAATAATTTGAAGGGTTCTGCGCACCTCGTTGCCCAATTTCATAAATTTTGTTCTATCATTTCCCCTCTTTTAACTTGAAAAGGCAACAAACGCAGAAAAAAGTCAACAAAATAATTTGGGAAGGGATATGCGCATGCCGGATGAATAAAGTTAAGTAATCTTTATATGTATTGAGCAGAGCTTTCAAATACATGTAAAACTCCTGCTCAACAAAGGCAGTTTATCCATCGTAATAAGCATAATTTTACTCTAATTATGCTAAATATTTCTCATCCCTAAATTTAAAATAAATTAAAAGAATTGCTGGAAAAATTTCTTTTAAAGATATGAGCATTTTCATTCATAAATTGAGAGTTCTCCGCAGCCGCAAGCAACACAACCTCCCCAGGCAGAAGCGCGCTTGCGACTGGCGGAAAATGTCAAAAATCTAGTAATCAAAGTGATAAAAACACAAATATCGTATTTTTTAGTAGAAATTACTACAAATTATTTCTGTGGCATATGTGTAAAATATAAAAACCTTAAAATAAAAAAATATTGAAAAACGGGTGTTTTTCAGTCATAATTTGTAAATTTTTTAAATAATCATTGAAGTCCCAGAAAGATACACCTCCCGGTAGCAATACGCAGTCGCGACTGATTACATGGCAACAAGTGATTTTATAGGAGGAGTTAACTGAAGCTTTTGTCTGAACTTTTAAACATTTTTAAGAGCTTAGCTGGGGAATATGCGCGGGATGTCACGAGGTTTGAAAACAACTATAATTGCATGAATTCAGAATTAATAAGAAATTGAAAGTGAATATATTGTTTCATCTGTTTTAAGTTTGTGGTTAGATAATTTTATTTTTTCCATGATAATTTCTGAAAGTTCGTTTGTTTTAAGTTTGTGGTTAGATAATTTCATTTTCACATGAGAATTTCTGTTCTGTTCAGAAAGTTAACAAATTATTTCTATTTGAGATATTTTTATTTGTAGAATTTCAGGAAATGAATTTTTTTTGTAACCATTAACATTTTCAGAGAGTACATATAGCATAATTTTTTAGTCAATTTCGACAGTTTACTTCAATTCTTCAGTAAGACGCTTAAAATGTTTTCTTGTGAAATTTGTAGTTCTCGTTTCACACGTAGGGATAATATGTATCGACATATGGAATCTAAGCATAAATATGTGTTGAAAAAACGAACACCATCAAAGTCGATAATAGAAACACCATCAACATCAACATCGTTGATAATACCTGAATCTGTACAACCTACTAAAAGAAGAAAATTAAGTGGTGAAAATGAGATATATTGTGATGCTTGTAAAATAGTAATAGCAAAAAATCTTTATTCAGCCCATGTGAGAACTAATAAGCATAAGGACAATATATGCATTGATTGTGATGATAACTTTAAAAAAATTGAAAGTGCATTTAAATCGCGCATAGTAAGTTATCGGTTAAGTGCGATAAATATAAATCCAAGTATAGAATCATTTTTAACTGCTAACTCTAGCAAACTAATTACACTATTTGAAAAATATCGTGAAACTCAATTAACATATAAATTAAATCTCGAGATTTTTGCTCTTTATATAAAGGATCAAACAAAAGAAGAAGAGGAACCTTTAAAGGATATTAAATCATTTAACACTAAAAATAAAATTATATCAGCGTCGAGTGATTTTCAGCAAATATGTGATGAATTTACAAGTGAAATAGTTGCAAAGAGTGAAGAGTTTCAGGAGCGAGATTCTGGATGGGCAATTGAACGTGTTTTATATTTAGAAATAAATATTAATAAATATGCACCCATTCAAGGTAGCGTGTTTTATATTTTAAAAATAAATAATAATAAATATACATCCATTTCAGGTTCATCATATATAGAACTACCTAAATGGATTAGAAGTAAAAAAGCTGTAATTAATGTTAGAAACAATGATAATATGTGTTTCGCGTGGGCAGTGGCGGCATCGCAATATCCAGCTAAAAATAACGTGGATAGAATTTCATCATATCCAAAAGTTAGTGATATTTTCGATTTAAGTAGTTTAGAATTCCCTATGGCAATAAAAAACATTAGTACATTCGAGCAATTAAATAGTATTAGTATTAATGTTTATGGTGTAGAAAACGAAAAAATTATAGGTCCCTTGTATTATACCAATAATAAGAGAGAAAACCACGTAAATCTGCTGCACATTGAAGAAGGGGATAAGCAGCATTATTGTTGGATAAAAAATTTAGATAGATTAGTAAGTAGACAAATATCACAGCGACATAATCGAAAGTGGCTCTGTGATGGCTGTTTAATTTATTTTAGAAAAGAAAAAGATTTGAGGAAACATAATTTACTTGAATGTAATAGAATAGTCACCTCACTCCCCACTGAAGCTAATAACATTTTAAAATTTAAAAACTATAAATCAGAATTAAGGGTGCCCTTCACAATATATGCCGACTTCGAATGTACCTTGAAACCAATAAGTACTTGCAACCCAAACCCTTCATCTTCCTTTACTAATAATACACATTTTCACGAACCTCATAGCTTCGCATATTTTATAAAATGTAGTTATGATGACTCTTTAAGTAAATTTGAAACGTATAGAGGTGATGATTGTGTGAAAGTTTTTATGAGTAGACTCGAGAGTGATGCTTTATATATATATGACATTTTAAATACTATAATACCTGTAAATCCATTATCTATTATACAGAAATTTCAATTTCAAACTGCAACTAAATGTCATATATGTGTTGAAAATTTAAATAATGATAAGGTGTTAGATCACGATCATCTAACTGGTGAGTTTCGAGGTGCAGCACATAAGCAATGTAATTTGAGCTATCAGACCCCCAAATTTATCCCTGTAATATTTCACAACCTATCAGGTTATGACTCTCATTTCATCGTTAGAGAGTTTGGTATGTGTGAGGAAAAAATTGATGTACTCGCTAATAATAAAGAAAAATATATATCCTTCACAAAGCATATTCAAGTTGATAACCGGAAAAATCTAAAATTGCGATTTATTGATTCCTTTCGTTTCATGTCTTCCAGCTTGGATAAATTAGCTAAAAATTTAGATTCATCTCAATTTTCAGAAATACGTCGAACTTTTCCTAAGGAAGATGAATTTAATTTAATTCGACAAAAAGGAGTGTTCCCCTATGAATATATCGATAACATAAAAAGGTTGGAAGAAAAATGCTTACCCCCTCAACACGCTTTCAATAGTTCATTGAATTCCTCACAAATCACTACTGCAGAATATATGCGTGCTAAGTTAATATGGCGAAAATTTCATATAAATAACTTAGGTGAATATAGTGATTTATATTTAAAGACTGATGTACTTCTTCTCACTGATGTATTTGAAAATTTTCGTAATGTATGTTTAGAAGCATACAAATTAGATCCATGTCATTATTATACTGCACCAAGCCTTAGTTGGGATGCGATGCTGAAAATGACTAAAGTCGAACTGGAACTTCTAACTGATATCGATATGTTTAATTTCTTTAAAAAATCAATTAGAGGTGGATTAAGTCAATGTAGTGGAAGATATTCTAAAGCGAATAATAAATATACACCTAATTACGATAGTTCAAAAGAATCTATATATATCACATATTTAGATGC
This sequence comes from Thereva unica, assembly GCA_949987705.1. Taxonomy (NCBI): domain Eukaryota; kingdom Metazoa; phylum Arthropoda; class Insecta; order Diptera; family Therevidae; genus Thereva; species Thereva unica. Next base: position 109,828,329 of record OX465284.1, read on the forward strand.
TAATAACCAATACGGGTGGGCGATGTCTAAATATTTGCCGAAAAAAGACTTTCGGTGGTTAATGGAATCTGAAATTGGAGCCTTAGATTTACAGAAACTGGGTGATGAAGACTCAAAAGGGTATATTTTTGAAGTCGATTTAGAATATTCTGAGGAATTACATGAACTTCACAATGATTTCCCATTCTGCCCTGAAAATATCACACCTCCATATGAACAAAGTAAAAATAAAAAACTTATAGCAAATCTATTTCCAAAGAAAAAATATATTATTCATTATACGAATTTAAGGCAAGCTCTAGAAAATGGGTTGGTAATAAAAAAAATCCATCGTGTGTTAGAATTTTATCAGGAACCTTGGCTGAAGCCTTACATAGAGTTAAATAATAATTTAAGGATTAAATCCACCAATTCTTTTACGAAAGATTTTTATAAACTTATGAATAACAGTGTTTTTGGGAAAACGATGGAAAATATTGATAAAAGAATAGATGTAAGGTTGATTACAACTTGGGAAAATAAAGGTAAGATGCTTGGTGCTAGAAGTTTAATAAGTAGACCTAATTTTAAAAGTCGTACAATTATTCACAACGATTTAATTTTAATAGAAATGAATAGAGTAAAAGTTTTGTATGATAAACCTATATACGTAGGATTTACAGTTCTAGATCTATCTAAAACGTTGATGTACGATTTTCATTACAATTATATAAAAGAAAAATATAAGGAAAATGTGAAGCTATTATATACTGATACAGACTCTTTTATATATGAAATAAAAACTAATGATTTCTATGAGGATATAAAAAGTGATCTAGATAAATTTGATACTAGTGAATATGTGAAGAATAATATTTATGGGATACCTCAAATTAACAAAAAAGTTTTAGGTAAATTTAAAGATGAATGCTCGGGAAATATAATTTTAGAATTTGTTGGTTTAAAATCTAAGACATATTGTTTTATAACGGAAAGAGATTCGATTAAGAAAATAAAAGGTATCAAAAAACATATTGTAGAAAATGAAATAGAAATAGAAGACTATAAAAATATTTTGTTAAATAAAACTGAGGTTTTAAGGAAAAAAATGAATGTTTTTAGAAGTCATAAACACCGTCTGTTTTCACAATTAATTAATAAAATTGCTTTAAACAGTTCTGATGATAAAAGATTTGTATTACCGAACTGTGTAAATACTTTAGCCTGGGGAAACAAAAAGATTGATGAATATTACTTTATATAAGTGAAATAATGTAACTGGTGAAAAAGGGTGTGTGTGAATAAAAGAATTTGTTTTGAATTTTCTTGTTTTCTTTATTTATTGTTATATAATAAAAATTTTCTAATGACAAATACATTTTGTAGAGCACACTGCCCTTTATGATTAAGGCATGAGAACTCTTGATGTTTAAATTGAAGCCATGATAGTTTCGGACATTGCAGTTCACGTTCAATATCTAAAATGGTTACTCCGTTTCCAAGAAAATCCTTTACCCATTCTATTTTTTCTAGACCTTTAACATAAATGATTTTTTCAGCAAGTAAAGGTGCAACAACAGTGTAGAGGTAATGATATGGAACATATCCGTCATACCAACTGAATCCGTGAAGATTGTTTTTTAACCAAAAAACTTGTTTTTTAATTTTTGGTGTTAAGTCCTCAAATTTAAACGGTGGTTGGAAAATAAAATGTTGAAGCTTATCCTCCGAAGAAAGAATTGCTAGCTCCTTAACAATAAACTTATTTTGTTGGTCCTTGAATCCTTGGATGTCAACTATTGCAGCCATATTTTTTCTTTTTAAATAACTTTCTTAACTTCACTAGTGAGCGGATTATACTCGACTATTCGATCGTGGATAAGTAAGCAGTAAGCTGTTGTTTTCGATGGAATATTAGTGGAGGTTTTGAACTCTAATTTTATATCTACAGGACCCGTTTTGATAGCTTCATTTTGATGAGAACAATCGATAACTGCAATTGGAGCGTGTTCGAGAAATTCTTTAGCTGAGAGGAGAGGTTGCGGTTGACGCCCAAAATAGGACTGCTGAAATTTCGCATACATGTTATATAGCAGAGCATATCGTTCTCGATCAAATTTCAAATTTAAATCATCGTATGGATAAGAATCAGAATTTAGGTGTACTTTAACATTAGTAAGATTACAGTGATCAAACTTGCTTGCATCCTTTTTCCTATTATCTTTACGATCTGTTTGTAGGGCTAGTATAACATATCTCGGCTTTTCCAATTGTGCAGATATTTTAACTGACCATGTGTGATCAGTTGTTATAGGTAACAACGGGTATTCGTACACATCCCAACTGCGGAACGGAGTTTGAATTGGACGTCCACTTTCAACAATTTTCAGCAATGAAAGCTTCTCATTGTCTGCTACAGATATATGTGGTATTTTCCATTGCAACTTGAAAATGTTAACAGCAACTTCATCGGTGGGAGCTATAATAGCATTCTCATCTGTTCTGCTTCGAATTAAAATTAGTTCATGTTTAGCGTTTAAAATGATTTTTTTGTAGTCTTCGGCAAATCCTAACAACATATTAAGCGGTACACAGAAATTGAAGAACAACTTTTCAGGTTTCATGGATTCTGAGGGCGACCAACCAGCATTGTAAAGCATTTTGCTTTCATTTTCATTTAACGAGATATAGTTCTTCAACGTTGATACAATTCCGAGGTTTCTTGTTCGATCGATTTCCACTCCATTTAATTCGTAGCGAATTTCATCGAAAAGAAATGAGAAAACATTGTTTGTTAGGCTTGCATCAGCAGATTTTGTCCCATCAGTCTTAGCTACAGAGCCTTCAATATAAATTAGACTCTCACTAGGTAGAATGTACAAATCTTGATGTTGTACTACAATTCGAATCTCATCACTGTTTTTAAATGAAGTTAAAAATGATGAATAGCTGTGGTATTCTACTTTTGATACACTGTTATCATAAGAAACCCCTCTGTTAATATTCAATATTTCACTCATTTTTTAATTTAAGTCCCAGAGATATTAAAAATTGTCTATTAGCTGAGCTTAATTTCGGTCTTATCCTTGGTAAAGTATCTAAATGAATGGAGGGGTGAACAGGTTTTTCTATCCTTTTATTATCACTGTCTCTGTTATATATCAACATGTTGAGATCTCAAATGTAATCTAACAGTAATGGTTTCTCCTCTAAAGTTTATTAGGTCACCGCCTTGATCAACTAATTTCAACACAAGCGAACTTATCCTTTTAACATTCACTGGCAAATAAATAACATTTTTAGGTACCTCAACTATTTTATAGCCGGGACCTACTTTAGGAGAAAATTCGTGAAGTGTGTGAACTGGTGTATTATTTATGAATGACCCTGATACAAGGTTGCACTCAACACGAATCACATTAATTTTAATTATATTAACGGGTAAATCCGACACATTTATTATGTTAGGGTCTAATTCACGTTTACTAAATCCCAGCAACGGACCAATAGAGTGTGCTTTATTAAAATTTATTTTTTCTGTACTCTTTATTTCAGTTTTTAAAGTGTTATTGTTAGCTACAATAATAACTGATGGTTTGGTTTTAGTTTTAGTCAAATCTCTTTTAATAAGAGCTGCAATATCATCAATTTCATATGAACCATCTGGAATTTGAATAACTTCATCTCCTACATGAAATAAGTTGTTTCTCCCATCTACATTCGGTATTGAATTATAAGTTTGTAAATCAATCAAACCGCAAACATAGTCTGTATTAAGATCTAAAGGTGGGAAATATTCAGCTGTTAGTACAGACGAATTTCCAGTTAAAGTTAGTGTTAACGACATGATCAAATGGTAAGTCTAAATGAAAATGCTATTGTAATAGGTTTGAAGGTTTTATTTATACTTATATATATAGATCAAATGTATAAATTAAATTGCCTTAGAACGATTATAAAGGAATGTTAAGCACAGATGTCCACAATTTACAGAATTATAATTTTGATATGCTTCATAGTTGTACACTATCTTATTTCCTAAATACTTTAAAAGTTCTTTTGGCGGTTGTAAGTTTCCGAAACTGTCGAAGTATTCAATATCAGTTCCTTTTTTATGGTATGCTACCCAGTGTGTCCCCCGACCTATGGAAGAATCCAAATTGACGATCCCACATTCATTTCTTCTAGGTCTTTTGGGGAGCTCATCAATCATAAAAACTCCTCTGAAGTGTGGTATGTATTGAGCGTGCTTATATAAATCGTATTCGTTTAATGGACGATTGGGTAGCGTTCTCAGTAGTTTTTTGTCGGTGGATTTAGGTAAAGTCCTAACCCCTTTCTATATGGTTTTAAATATAGACCTTTTCCACTTTTCCCTAAAGCTATTGCCTCCATTGTCTGATTATGACGTTTATTTTCCTCCAATTGTTGTTTAGCCTTACTTGCATCATTAACAGCTTTTGCAATTCCAGCTGTACCACCTGTTAATGCACCTAAAGCAGAAAGTCCTGCAAAAATGGGGATAAGAGGTAAAACTCCTCCAGTTCTTGGTATAGGAATAATACGAGGTGGTTTTGTGCATTTTCTCTTCCCTCTAAACACATTTCTGGTAGCACCAAGAGCGAGTTGTATAGCTTCCTTTAAAGAGCCTGGCTTCTTTGATTTCAATATATTTCGTGCTTCCCGAACTCCTTTTTGTAATGTTAATTTAATTTTAGGTTTTTTAGTTGAACGTTTTGCTTTTAAGCTCATCCCAAGTTTAAGTTTTGTCTTCATAGCGTTTGTTACAAGCCAGGCATTAAGTCGTTCACCAAATAATGCGTCACTAGATTTTACTCTCTGCCACGCTTTTTCTGCTAATATTCGATCAGCGATATGACGATCTTCAATATTTTTATGTTTGTTATATGCAATATCGTGCTCTTTGCAGGCGGCGTCAAGAGGATTTATACCAGGATCACCTCTAGCTACTCTTTCTAACAATTTAGTACCAGGACCGCAATACTGATAACCAGGCAAATGCAATTCGAAAGGTAAATTGCTTATTGCTGTGTTCAATAAACCTTCCCCCTTATATATTTTATGTTGTGGGCGGTTTTTATTAAAAAATTTTTTATGATCTATCATTCAGCGAAACGTTTTGCAAAATCTATGTGTGTATTCTAGCTTCGATACCTTAAAACTAATATAAAAATGATGGATTCAAGTATATATATTAGTTTTCAGTATGAAATTCGTTAAGCAACAAGTGTCTTTACCAATTAGAAATATAGACATAAAATCAGAGGAACTTAAACAAAAACACGGATCGTTATTACCCCATACTATAAGAGCTATCGTTGCAGGACCTTCTAATTGTGGTAAAACAAATCTTATGATCAGTCTTATTGAACAACCGAACGGAATCAAGTTTGAAAATATTTATGTCTATTCAAAGTCATTATATCAGCCAAAGTATGAGTATTTGAAGCAACTTATAACACCCATATCCGGAATGGGTTTCTATACATTTTGTGAAAATTCTGAAGTAATTTCACCAGAGAAAGCAAAATCAAATTCTATTTTCATCTTTGATGATGTTGCATGCGACAAACAAAACAACATACGATCATATTTTTGTATGGGACGACATAATGGCATCGATAGTTTTTATCTTTGTCAAACATACACACATATACCTAAGCACTTAATTCGAGACAATGCGAATCTTCTTATTCTATTTAAGCAAGATGAAATGAACTTAAAACATGTCTATAATGATCATGTAAACACGGACATGCCCTTTAATACTTTTAGAAATGTATGTGCAGAGTGTTGGAAGGATAAATATGGCTTTCTTGTGATCGATAAAGATAGTCTAATAAACAAAGGACGCTACCGTAAAGGATTTGATTTGTACATTATGATATAAATACAATAGCTTACTGAAATACTTATTAGACCAGTTTAAGCAGTTAACAGACTCGTTAAAGCAGTTAACAGACTCGTTAAAGCAGTTATCAGACCCGTTAAAGCAGTTAACAGACCCGTTAAAGCAGTTAACAGACTCGTTAAATCAGTTAACAGACTCGTTAAATCAGTTAACAGACCCGTTAAAGCAGTTAACAGACCCGTTAAAGCAGTTAACAGATCCGTTAAAGCAGTTAACAAAAAAATGGAGCGCAAAGGAAGATCTGAAGTGAAAAATAAAGAAGAAACTATAAGGAACATTATAAAAACTAGAAATATCATACGAAAGAAATTTCGGGCTATAAAAACCGGAAGAGATGAAACAGAAGCTCAACTAGAAGAAACATTTAAACCTATAACAAACCCGTTAAAGGAGTTCGTGACAAAAGTGAAACAAGAATCAGATCATGAAATTAAATTTGAGCCCAAGGGAGAATATAATGAATATGATAATCTAAAGTCAACTCCCAAATCCACTTTTCCAAAAATGGAACCTACAAGTACACCACTAAAACATAAACAATTTTCTTTAATGTCAGAAGATGAATTTGCAACACCTATTCACTCAAGAACTTTAGTTGAAAGAGCTGACAGAACTCTTAATTTATCTACTGGATTGGCTGATAAATATTTTCAATGGTATATTGAAAAAAATCCAAAAATTGATTACACTTATGGAGTTTACTTTGATAATAATAATAATGAATGGAAAATTGGAGATTCAAAGGTTGAATATAATGAAGATAATTTTGTTATTAAAGGAAAGCCTTACACAATAACACTAGGTTTACTCGAACTTCTTTTTATGAAAAAACCTTCTAAAAGTCTATATACTAAAGATGATTTATCAAATTATGAGACTATTCTAAACGATACTAATGCTCATAGACGAGGATATTTGATGGAAGAACAAATAAAGGGGAATAGAGGTTCTAAGTACAGGGAAATTATTAGCAAGTTTTTATATCGCAAAGGAATGGGTTTAATGCATTTACCTAAGAATAATATTGACCATATTTATTGGGATGATCCAAATGAACTCGTAGACCGATTGCGCCTTCTTATTGCTTCCCAGCATGCTGGGAACAATAATCATCATAATGAAATCATGTCAATAACTGAAGAATTAAGAGAAGCTAACGTTATAGAATAAATACAATGCATCTTTCATTTTCGATTTTAATTAGATCATGAGCGTTGACAAGTTCGGGAGATTTTCTAAGCAAGCAAAATTAGGACCAGTTGGTGAGAGGGGGCCCAGAGGTTTACCTGGGGAGCAAGGTCCACAAGGTTCACCTGGTATAGGATTCCAACTTACTTCTGATGGCGATTATGATCTTAATCATAAAAGTATTAAGAATCTTAAAAATCCTGTGGAAAATGAAGATGGTGTAAATAAATTATATGTTGATAAATGGGTGGACTTAAATAACACTACCATACAAGCGTTAAAAGAATTAACAAATAGAACCCTAGTTGAAGAATTGCAGAAGGAAAGAAATAATTTAGAAAAGGAGTTGATACAAATAAGAAAAAATATAGAAAAAGAAATAGTAAGCATATATAATATAATAAAAACTACAAATGAAAAAGAAAAAGTAGAAAATCAGCAGTTTGCTAAGCAGTCAGTAGAGGATTCGCAAAATAAGTTAAAAGCTCATATTGATGAGGGATTGCAACAGATTTGGAATGCTTTAAAAGGATTAATAGAGGTAGAATCATTAACAATTTCCAAGGGAATATCTCATGAACCACCTCATGATGAGTAAAAGACAAGTTGTAGATGAATTACATAAATCAGCACGCAAAAATTTTAAAAGGCGACGTGTTATTATTAAAGGACTGGACGACCTCTGGCAAGCAGATTTGGTTGAGATGGGTGTCTACTCTCAACAAAATAATGACTATAATTTCGCGTTGACTGTCATTGATACATTTTCCAAATATGCGTGGGTTATTCCTGTGAAGAGAAAAACTGGTGCTGAAGTTGCTGAGGCAATGAAAACTATTTTTGAAGACGGTAGAATACCAAGAAATTTACAGACTGATGATGGAAAGGAATTCTTTAATACTAATTTTCAAAACTTGATGAAGAAATATAAAGTTAATCATTATTCAACATATAGTCCTTTAAAGGCTTCAATAGTGGAGCGATTTAATAGAACAATGAAAGGGATGATGTGGAAAGAGTTTAGCATGATAGGGACATATCGGTGGATTGATATAATAAAGGATTTGGTGTTAAATTATAATCGTAAAAAGCATCGTACAACAAAAATGAAGCCAATCGATGTCAACAAATCAAACGAAAAGCAAGTACTTTTAACAGCATATAATCATATAAAAGTTACTCATCCATCTAAATACAAAGTTGGAGATTTTGTTCGAATAAGCAAATATAAGCATGTTTTCGAAAAAGGTTATACACCAAATTGGACCACTGAAATATTTAAAATTCGTAAAATACAGCTTACAAACCCAGTAACATATCTTCTAGAAGACCATCAGGGGCACCCCATCAAAGGAGGATTCTATGAGTTAGAATTGCAAAAGACAAAAAATCCACACGTTTACTTAGTAGAAAAAATCTTGAAAAGACGTGGAGATAAGGTTTATGTTAAATGGTTAGGGTTTCCATCAAAAGACAATTCATGGATTAATAAAAAAGATGTATTATAATACAAAAAAATATACAATAAAATAAAATTATAGATAATATTACAAAAGTTTTTGCTTTTTCTTATTTAATATCGGGTTTAAAATTTCAGCAGTTTCTCTAATTCTTCGGTTGAAGCGAAATCGATCAACAGCATGCTCTTTCCATGGCCCCTTTCTAGCAGTCTGGTAAGCATACCTCCAAACATACATGATGTGTACTTCCGGTGTTAGATTAAATCGCACATTTTTAGACATAGTCAACAGTTAGGTTTGGTAAATCTCTGATAAAGTTTCATAAGTTTTTGAACTTCTTGTTTACGTCTCCAAACAAAGTAACATTCACACGTATCCGGTCCCTCTATTGCATTATTATTAGACCAAGGGCAACTTATGTAGTGATTCCCAAATTGAGATTCTATTTGTTTCATATTTTTGTATGGTTTTAAAAAATCATTATATTTTTCAACTTTTTCTTTATGCTCATCCCAAAGTATGCCATCATATTTTTCTAAAAACTGATCAATATCCATCTTTACTCTTTCACTTCTAAAACCGAACTAAATTGTTCTATTACTTAAGAGATGCTCATATTATATGTTTGCTTCATTTGCTTCAAATCAACAAGTTCAATGTCACTTTTATGGTTAGGATCATGCTGTCTTATTAACTCCACTTCACCATTACTTAGAACTCTCTCAGTTTCAAACTCGTGGTATTCATAACACGATATTTTCAATGAACGGCTTTCATAATTGCTGTCATATGAACAGCGAATAGTAATTGACTTATCTTCATCAAATTCAAGCTTGAAGTGTCTATAAAAAATATCTTTACTTTCTATAATTCCACCAATTTCTACTTCTTTTCTTATGAGCTCTTGCCTAAAACCTTCAATAGCTTCTTCAACAGTCACAAACTTCTTTTTATTGCGAGGTGCAATAGTAGTAGTAGTAGTAGGATCTGATGTAAATATATACTCATTTTCAGAATTCAAAGTGGTTGTGTTAGCTATTTCTTTGTTATTTTCATTAATATTACTGTGAGTTAAAAGGCGAAAAGACAATGCAATTTGTACTGTTTGATTGTTTGGAAGATTTAATGCAAAATCTAAATTACTATTATTTTCATCAGTTAGATTAACATCTATTGGTAATGAGTGGGAATGATTGCATAAAGCAATAAGTAAGAGTGTAATGTATTTAATCATTGCTATTTTTTACCACGTCTGCACACCTCGATTCATCAATTATAACTAAATGAATATTCTGTTGTGATTTTATAATATATTATATATAATGATTTTCATCCTGAAATTCTACAAAACTGTAATCAAGTGGAACCAGAACAAAAAAAACCAACTATAAAACCATAAAACCACATATTTTCACACATATGAATAAAATCTGAAAATGGGATGAGGATTTGTATAATAGAAAGAATTTATACTATATATATTTTTTTTATTTTCCATAATAATTGTATTTTTGTGATGGAATAATTCCATCATCATCATCATCATCATCTCCAATTACATTCACATCTTGAAGTGAGGAACTTAAATTGGGATCATATTTTTCGAATATTACTTCGGAAATATTACCCTTAGTGCTTATATTGCGAACGCAATGTTCTCCCTTTTTTAAAAAGTTTATCGCCTTCTCCGATAATTTAGCATATCGCGGTGATAGGTATAAATTAGCCTGTTCCAGCTCGAGCCTCACTCTCTCACCATACTGGGTAACGACTTTATTCGCATCAACAATTTTGTATTGTTTACCGATAATCATGTCCTTTTGACTTAGGGTTTTCTTGAACCTAAACCCGTTGAGCTCTGTCATAATTTCATCTTCAGAATCTTCCTCGAACAATCTCCTCTTCACACCTTTACTAGTTGTAGCCTTAATGCTCATGTTGATCTAATTTGGGAAAAAATATTATAATTTTAATAGAAAAACAATATATGAAATTACTTACTTCTTTATACTTCTTTATACTTCGCTCAAAGACTTGATTAGAACTTATGAAGAAGAACCACTCTGGCCTCAGTATTTATTTAATTTTGTCAACTGATTACTGACCGTAACTGCTTATGAGAAGTGTGATTTCTTAACAAAAAAAATTCTTTTTTATTTAACCACATCCCTACAAATTCGATATCACAAAACTCAAGAATAAACACCTAAAAAATATCTCAAATAGAAATAATTTGTTAACTTTCTGAACAGAACAGAAATTCTCATGTGAAAATGAAATTATCTAACCGCAAACTTAAAACAAAATGAACATTTCTGAACTTATATCTAGAACAGAAATTCTCATGGAAAAATGAAATTATCTAGCCGCAAACTTAAAACAGATGAAATTTCAACATATTCACTTTCAATTTCTTATTAATTCTGAATTCATGCAATTACCTAACGATATCTTTGAACAAAAATTTGAAAATTCTAAACCACTTAGCATGTTGCATTGTTCTACCCATCTAGACAACATTAACAAGCCCTAACCTGAAAAGTATGTGAAAAGAAACAGCCGCCACTGCTATCACCATCGAACACAACCACCATCACCACCACCATCGTCGCTGAACTCGCCGAAAAGTGTGCAAAAAAACAATGTCTCAAAACATATCCAAATTATCACAAGCCGAAGAGTATGTTAATGAATAATGCTCTAAAAACATACTCAAATTCTTACATAAGCCGAAAATTATGCAAAAAAACAATCCAAATTTATTGTATATTTTTTGGTACTCTCAAAACATACGCCAAAGGTCTGCAAAAAACAATGAAAATTTATTGCATACTTTTTGGCGCTCTCAATTTTGGGAGGAGGAAGTGAGCCAGAAGCATCCAAAATCTACTACTTAGGAACATAACGAACGAAGGTTTAAAACCTGCTGTCAGTCACCTAATAATCCACTTCACAGGTTCGCGGATGACGACACTCTACCTTACTCTAACGCCTTTGTCAATATAAAACACAAGCACATGTCGGACCTTGTCTGTTGGATCGTAAACTCATGCACACTTCTATCAAAAGGGACCTCGAACTCATTCTTGATTAGGGCTGCAAGAATCATGCTGAATTTAACGCCTCCAAACCATTTATCCGACCGTTCCAAACGCGAGTGTGTTATCCCCAGCGGTCCCCCAACTAAGTACTAACCATGTCCAATGCTGCTTGGCCTACGCAATCGAACGAGAATCGATTTTCTGAACAAGCTAATTGCACCCTTTATGATCAACGAGATTATTGCCCATTTTTTCGCCCTATACAATTTTTTAAAGGCCAAATTTGGTCTCCCTAGTCCCACATACTGTGGGCGTCCCGTTTGGACTATTCCGTGTGTCTTTTATTGGTATGTGCCTGTACCAGGCTGCGTTTGTAAAAGTAGAATTTTTACTCCGTACCGTGCCTCTTTCGTGCTAAATGCGGAGGAGTCTTACTTTTACTCGGTGCGACCTCCCTCTTAGCTTTAACTGAGGATTCGCGACTGGAAAACTACTCATTCCAATGCTTGGGATTCGTTAAAAGATGCAAATTCCTCCTGAAGCTTCAAAACCACCTTAGCGTGGCTTGACAGAGTATAAAACCTAGCTTTAAAACTCCTCGGTGACTTTAGCACACTTATTGAGCGATCGTATCGCTATTACTGGTCTACTGAAATGAACGCCCTTCATAGGCAATAAGCAATATTTTTCCCGCAACACAAGACTCTGCCATCATAAGCCAGTCTCCTTTTCGCGAACAACACGGTCTACAAGAGGAACAACTCAGCTGTGGACTAATCTCCCTCAGTCTGTATTTCCGAGCTCGTACAACAATCTAGAGCTTAAAAGCTGAGAACTTCAACCACTCCAGACGCCCCTAACCGCCAAAATATATTCTCTTCTATCCTTCAAAATTAGCTTGGTATAAGAGATAGCATCACACCATGACTTGAACGACAGGACAACAAAAGAGAACTGCAAGAGAGAACTACCAAATTGGTAGGGACATTGAGCCTGTACCAATCAATGGCATAACATAGTCTTGTAACCCCAGTTCCCATACAGGTCATTCCATAAACACACTATGCGAGCCCGCAATGACAGATCGGTTAGTCAGATAGAGTCTGATAGACCATGTACTGATACCATCAGGAATAGCCTTGTTATAATGTACGAAATTATAGAAGAGCTGAAATTAGATATGATCATTACCTGGTCTAACCGAACTTCAGAAGACGTGTATGTATAAAGAATACCGACAATCCTTTTACGGTAACAATGGAATCCGGGCGACGATGCGGCCATTAACCCATACAAGTGTCCTCTAGACACTGGGTCTTACCCATTTTGGTGAAAGAGGCCTGTGATAAGATCTTGTTATGATTTTGATCCAGGTTATTTTAACAAGACAGATTTTCTCATCCTAGAAATATGCAACAATTTTAAATATGATACAAAGGTTTAGCTCCTAGCCACTAAATATTTCAATACATCTCTTGAAAATGTATTATTGAATTGTATCTCTCAATACAATAGGTTAATGACATACAATCAGTAAGTAATTTTTTTAGAAGATAACTAAGTAACAAACACTCAGAAAAAAAGCATACAAAAGAATGCACCCAAGTATTGAAACATACTCCTACTCTAAAGAAAATATCTTAACAAGACCCTGCCATTTCCTGCCTTCCATAATAATCAGATCATAAAAAAATTGATAAAATTCAACCAATTTAATGCGCGGTTTTTTATAAATATTTCGTTTGTATATATGTTTATTCAACAACCTTATTAAAAACAACAACGGCAAAATCATGACTGAAACAAAAAACACGAAAAATGTTAGCGCCATCATTACCACCTGGAGCATGCTCACAATTCATTCATAAAAAAATGAATTCATTTACCAAGCACGAATTCATTATCGATCTGATCTACATAAGCAACTGTAAATTGCATTCAAATGGTCGAAATTGGTTGACACATTGCAAAAATCTGAGAAAAAAGTTATCAACAAATCTGACCTAGGCCCTGGCGAGTAGTGCGAAATCGAATAGGTATAAATACGAAAGTGCGGCCTGAGAACTGCATCAGTTTCCAGAGCAAAAATTTCCAGAAGTTATCCTTCCAGATCCTCTCAGAAAAATCAATATGAAGGTTTGTTCAGTGACTTGATCCTGGTCCAAGACGATTTGTAACACAATTTGCAATCCTTTTAGTTCTTCGTGTGCCTAGCAGTCCTTGCTGTAACCGTCAACGCTGGATTCCTCTCAGGGGGCGGACGTGGTAACGGTGGTGGCGGCGGAGCCCAAGAAACCTTTATCATCGAAGAAGGAGGTGGCAACGGAGGCGGCCAGGAAGAAACCTTCATCATCGAAAGCGGCGGCAATGGAGGAGGTCGTGGCAATGGAGGAGGAAGTGCTGCAGGAGTAGTCGAGGAACTAATCCTCTTGGAAGAAGGAAATGGTGGTAATGGCGGTGGTCGCGGCGGTGGTGGTCAGGAAGAAATCATCCTTGTCGAAAGCGGAAATGGCGGAGCGAAGAAAAGTCAGAGTGAAACCATCACGATTATTGAACAACAACAACAAGCTCCATCAGAGACCATCCGAGTTATCAAGCAAGGAAACGGCGGATCTAATGGAGGAGGTCATTCTAAGACCGTGAGGGTAGTTTCTGGAGGCAATGGAGGTGGATCAAGGCACGGCGGTGGTGGCGGTGATGACATTATCAAGCTATTGTTGGAAAGCGATCTCAGGCGTTAAGGAACCATCGCTAGTGTGACCAAGTGAACGAATGTATGAAATGCTTTATTTATTTTAGTGTTGAGATGAATATTTAGATTGATTATTAAATTCGATATTAGCTGCAAAAATTGGTTTGAATATTTTGTATTAGTGAAAAAGAAAACTTCCTATGTGTTGGTCTTCCACATGTTTGTTGTAAGTAGAGCCGTCTACAAATTGTTGCTGGCTTCATCCTTCTGGACTTCTGTCATTCATATCAGATGCTGCCCTGGAATGGATAAAAACAAAATACATCTATCGAAAGAACTCAGGTTATCTGATTGCAAGGAATGGAATCGAAGTAACTGCCGGAGTTCCACAAAGTAGTTACATAGGCCCTCTGCTATTTAATATTTTCATTTCTGACTTGTTGGGTATTTGGTTGTTGTACAAACATAATAATCGTGTAGCTACACAAAAGCTTCTTTGCCTGAATATAAAAGTTGCTCTTCCTGAATTTACAGTAAACTTTCAGTAAAGCTTTTGCCTTTGGATATTCACCTTCTTATAACGTATAACTGACTTTTACCAAATATCTTTTCGTTAACACCCTGTATCTTAGTGGATAGTCCCAAGAGGGGGCGTAGAAGAATTTTTTTCTCCAAATATAACCAGGAATAACCCCTTAACGGATTGGCGCATTTTACATGATGGCACGAAACAAAAAGTTTCCTGTAACCTTGGAGCAGGGGTTAGAGAGGGCAAAAGGGAACACTGCAACGAAACGACAAGTGCGTAGGGCGGGTGGATTGGTAAATATACGAAAATTACAAGAGAAATGAGCCATAAATTTTGTCGCATTATTTGCTGCAAGAGTTTACCCGTGTAGACACCGACGAAATTTTTGGGAAACTCCAAAAGGGAATCAGCGATTGCAGGAAACTTTGTTACGTTTCATGTTTCATCGTGTAAAATGGGCCTTTTACTTCATTCCCTACGAAAGAGGAAACCAGAGAAATCAGATAAACAACAACAAACCTGAAGTTGTCAAAACTGTTTCATGTAAAGTTTCTTCAAAAGTTTCATGTCATTGTTTCGTGTTTCCTCAAGCTCTCTGTCACCCCTCCCTCAAGCTTGCAGGTAATTTTTTGTTTCGTGTTGTTTTCGTGTAGAATTGCCCTATAATATTCACATCGTCAGCATATCCAAATAGTTGGGTTGATTTGTTAATGACAGTGCCACACCATTCCATATTTGTTCTTCCTATAATCCATTCTAGCATCAAGAATCGTATGCAGGTTAAGCCGTTCCTTTGTTTCAATCCCTGTGTGATTTCAAACTCGTCCGAGGTCGTCCTTTCAAGTGTGCATTTTATCGATCTTGTCAGTTGTGAGGGTATTGTTAGATCCCTAACAATTTCTATATGCCTTTTCGACTGTTTATAAAGTCTGCGCTTGCTTGTAGTCCACGAAGATCTGGAATATGTTTACGTTCTTCTCTTAGCCTTTTCCGAAGATTTGTCTTGGAGTAAGCCGCTGGTCGGTTGCTAAGCGGTTTCCTTAAGGCTGCGATCATTTCTAAGAAAGATTCTAATCTATGCTTTTAAAAATATTGTAGCTAACATGGAAAGGACAGATCTGAATCAGTAAAATCACACCAATTCTCACATATGGATGTGAAACCTGAACCCTGTGACGCATGCGTAACTAACAGCGTCCCAAAGGACTAAGTATTTCTAGGTGCGTCAGAAGCAGGTTGTGGAAAGATCGGAAAACCCAGGCAGAAAATGGTTGAAGCTGTGGAGGATGATCTGTCTGCAATGGGAGCACGTAATTGGAATAATATCGGTATCTGCTGCCACTCCTGGAAGAAAATTGTCGACAAAGCAAAGGTCCAACAAGAATTGAAAGCTAAAAGAAAAATGATAGTTAAATTTGGTTATACCGAGTTAGCACCTCGAAAACACAAGTCCCAGTCAATGTCTTGGTAGAAACAATTAAGCCCAAATTGAAATCCCGACCTTCCCATATTATTTATCGCTGTGGATTCCTTAAAATTGCTTCCATAAGTCCAGGTATATGCCTCAATCTTAAGCTAGAGGGCTAAGACGAACTTTTTTATGTATCCAGTGGCCAGGACCACTTTTTGTCACATTCACGTCTAGTTAAACAGGAGCAGCAACCAGAGTTTGTAGCACGGATGAAAATCTCTTAACTGCGAAACTTATAACTGCGTCTTGTCGGTCCTTTTGAAATTTGAGAATGGAGTCGGTAGTTTTCCTTTAACTTCTTGCCGAGGTAGAGGTTGAGTGAGTAATAATATTGATAGCTTGATTTCCTTTAGTTTTTCAATACACTTGATGTAGACAGGACACTTTTTCTTATATCATACCATAAAATAATTTTCATTACAAAAACTACAAAATTTTCCTCTTCAATTATAAAATAACCAGGCGATGCCTTACAAAACTTCGAAGAAACTGATTCTACAAAATTCACTCAAACTACAAATAGCACCTTGTTTACAGCTTTTTAAAATATGTGACAATTTAACCAATCCACTGCAAAAAAAGCTCTTGATAATCTGTATTGGCATCAAATAATCTAATCTAGCGGTAGTAATTTAAAATCTGCATTAGGAAATCTCTCGTAACCAGTACTAGAAAACCTTCAAATGGGCCGGGAAATTGGAGTAAACTCGTCGACCTCTAGGCCCTTAGATTCACAAAACAATTGCAAAATCTTAATCATATAAAACCTGGGCGGAGTTCAGAAGATAGCATCAGTTCTCTTCTGGAAACTAAATCAATCTCAACAACAATCAACATGAAAGTGAGTTTTTGGTTTACTTTGTTTAATTTAGAAGGAGTTAACAAACACAATTTCAATTACAGTTCCTCTTGTGCCTCGTCGCCGTCATTGCTACAGCAAATGCAGGATTCTTGCACAGCCACGGCAGCAGTGCACCTGCCCAGGAGACTTTGATCATTGAAGAAGCACCAGCACCCGCACCAGCACAAGAAACCATCATCATCGAGGAAGCAGCCCCAGCACCACCAGCCGAGACAATCACTATCATTGAAGAAGCTCCTGCACCAGCACCAGCCGAGACTATTAGGATTATCGAAAGTGCTCCAGCACAAGCTCATTCAGAAACTATCCGTGTTGTCCATGCTGGAGGTCATGGTGGAAGCTCTCATGGTGGATCTTCATCTCACTCCCAAACTATTAGAGTTGTTGGTGGTGGATCCTCCCATGGTCATTCATCCCATCACTCAGGCGGAGGAGATGAAATTATTAAGCTCCTTCTTGAGGCTGGAGGCAGACGTCACTAGATCAGGATCTGGATATGATTTTGTATTTTGAATGGATACTCGACTTGGGACACTTCGTATTTATAGATTGAATGTTGTTGCATTTTTTTTTGTATTATATTTAAAAAAAATAGCGTGAATAGAATTGTATAAAAATTTAATTGGAGTTTTTTTTGGATTTGGTGTAAAGTGGGTGAAACGGTCTCTGAAAAATTCAATTTTTTCATATTTTCAAGACATTTCAAGATACTTCATTGGTCCAAACACATCCAAGATGCGCAGAACACGACCTGCGGGCAGAAATTTAGGCGTCTGGCTACAATCGAAACACTTAGGTCTAACCCTGTAGATACCAAACACGATTGGAAGAGTAAAATGGATAATTTGGCAAAAACATTGCACCCTTGTTTGCGTTCCCAGCCATGGGGACCTCGATAGCTTCGAAGTAGCAGTCGTCCATGCAAGATTCGATTCCGCTATCGGATTGGAAGTGACTATTGGAGCACCTACCTAAATAGTACCTTGACGACCGATCATTGATGAGACATATCAACCACTTGAGGTCAAAGCCTGATGAGTAAAAACTTCTGATCTTTGATAAATCCTATTAAACAGCATTTTACTGCGTCCGCTGCCTTCTTTTGTTCTTACAAGGACGAGGTACTCACAGACAGCAAATCCAAGGTCGGTCTACCAGAATCTCCGTTAGCCATGCATTTTTTTTTGCAACCCCATCCGCCAAGTGTTCTACCCATGGGTCTTCTTTAGGTCTCGCGAACATTATAGGTACCTCATGGAGCTCGATACCAGTAAATCCAATAAATTCGACGATATACCCCCTACCGTCCTAAAAAACAGCTTAACCTTTGTGTAAACTCTTTTTCCGGAGTTTATCCATGCTTTTGGAAATTTGCATATTTTCATCCCATACCTATGCGATAATTTCTGTCGCCTGGTCTATTTCTAATCTTTATAAATGACATACTCTCAATAACTTCTAACCGCGTTACTGGCAGCAGTATCCGTCTTAATGTTACGCTTTCGAGAATGCAAGGCAAGCACCTAGCATATACGATGGCGGACTGACTCGATCAATAGGGAAGTTGAACTCATTCCTCAGTTGGGCTGCAACATCCGTATCGCATGTAATGCCAACATTCAGTGTCTTTTAGCATTTTGGCAAGCACGGTCCTATAAAGACCATACATTACTGAATCTGACTGAGCGATAAGGATTTGAGGCATCCACCTGACAGGCCGTGGATTACAGATGCCCTCAGATTCCCTACATACACACAGGCGAAGACGAAAGTTTAGAGTAGCAGGTTGTTAATTCAAGTGCAATCATTTCCATAGTCTCAACCAAATTTTCAGACTCAATAGACAAAGTCAGATCAGATGGGTACAGATCTTCAGGCTCGGACTGACGATAAATACCCACAGACAGACATAAAGATTTTTGTCAGTTTTCCTGGACTGCAGACTCCATCCAGTTGGCGGCGGATGAGTGTGTGGTTGTAGTTGGCCTCAAGGCCATCAACCTTCAGGCCACGACCTGTCGGCTGCCTGTATGTTGATGAGTGCCTTAAGATATTGATAATTTTAATTTAATGCACATTTCCGAATTGTCTTCGTGCAATTAGAGATCTTTTCACGTGTCATTTAGTGGCACACGTGTCATAGGTTGCTGCTGGTCCGCTGAAATACATCTTCCAAATTCCCAAAGAGCATCTCAGTCAGTGCTCTAGATTTCTTAAGATATGCGAAATCCTCCTGTAGCCATCGGCTCTTGCTGTAATATATGAATTCTATATTAGGTCCTCTTCAAATACAACTTCTTTAATTGTGCCTGGACTCCCACGATTAGCCGAGCACGTCTAGACAAAGTACAAGAAATATTGTGCCAGCCTTGACCAGCCTAGTATTTCGGAATTCATACAACACTACTCCAAGAGTTCAAACGCAAGCATCATCGTCGTCCCCTCTACTTCCCTCCAGACTCGCTATAACCTTTAAAGTTCTCTATCTCTTGAACTAACTTTACTGCTAGACATTACGCCAAACCAACGACATGACGCACTGGTACAACAAAGTTTGATTCTTGATCTAAGAACAGGGACACAAAACGCTTACCACCAATGAAGGATTGGAAGGATAGAGAACCCCATCTACAAATTATGCTTCGAGGGTGATGTGTCTGCTCTTCAAAATCACTTTTACGGTCCAGCAATAGCAAGCAGCAGAATTTTGTTACTTAAATTTACTCAAAGAGATAAGTCTAATGGGCAAACCACACGCCAGTGTTGCCAACAACTAACAAAAATATTACAAATTTTTAGAAATAAATAATTTAATACTACTTAAGGATATAAAAACATAACGGAAATAAAAATCCCTTATGTGATCTACAAACAACTAAACTTTGGAATTGATCACTAACCTATCATCTAAACCTAACTTCTACCGTCAGCTTTAAGAATAAGCTTGATCAGTTCTTCATCTTCACTCGAGTGCCCTCCGCCTATAATCTGAACACTTTGACCGGTATTGCTGCTCTTCGATGATCTTGCTGAACCCGATCCACCGTCTTCACTCTGCAAAATTCTGATCGTCTGTCCCTTCTGCTGCGATCCCTCTGATGCTTCAGGGCCTGCGCGTAAAACAATAGTTTTCAGTGCTTGACTTTCCGGCACTGGTTCCTCTTCAATAACCAAATTATCCTGAGTAGACACTTGTCTAACTAAGATCGTCTGTGGAGATCCCGATCTGCTGCCGCGATCACCTGATAAAGCTCCTGCATTTACAGCAACAATAACGGCCAGAAGACACAGGAAGAACTAAAATAAATAATTCATTAATTAAAAGAACTCCTCCTCTCAATCTCTCAACTCACTTTCATGCTGGCTGGAAAAACCTGTTTGGCAAGATCTCGCTCTGGAACTAATACTTTCCTCGCCGCCAAACAAGTTATTTATATTAGACAAAAGTCGGCCGAGAGGGCCTAGGTCGATTACGTCAAGAGGTTTACGCATGTTTTAATTAAGCATTATAACAGTTTCTGGCCCAGTAGGATATGTAGATCAGATGCAGATCAGTTCGCACCTGGCCGGACGGCATCAGGTCTATTTTTAAATCGCTTTGGGGAAATTATAATAATTCGCAGACGTTTCCTCGATGATTATTATTGGCGGCGCCCTAATGCCCTATGATAACCTTACAATTTTTTGGGAATGAACGGTGAGGTGGGACAGTTATAATATCGAATAGTTAATTATTTTTGAGTCATCGGCGAAAAATTTATTTGGTTTTTGTTTTTTGAAATTGAATTTTTGAATTAAAGAAAATAAGTCTATTTTTAAAGTTGTTATAGTGTTAGAGAACTTTTACCCTAAGGTACTCTATCACTGATTATGCATCTAAGAAAATAATTGAAAAAAGTTCTAAGGATAACAGGATAACAACATACTTTTTAATGGTTTTATTTAGCTTAGCTTCGTGTATTTGTTTGTTTGGTTATATGTATGTATCCTTGTGAGAAATCTTGCGACAGCTTTTTTAACTACTTCTAATGAACCGATTCTTATGAAACTTTGTAAACACATTAAGTTCCGCGACAATGCAATCTGATAATTTTGTAAAAAACAATCAAGATGGCGGCTCCAAGATGGCGGACGAATTTTAGCGTTCCGATACCATTGAAAATCAGTCTCGGGTGGGTTTTTGTGAGCACAAATAACGAATCTAAGGTCAAAATTCAAAATAGCGGTCCTAGTATGGTGGATGTTTTTGCCAAATGTGTTCTGAATCCATTGAAAATCGTTATCGGGGAGTTTTTAAGGTCACAAATGACGAATCTGTGGTCAAAATTTGAAAATTCAAAGAGTTGGCGCCAATAAGGCCGTACGATTTGGCAATTACGATTCAATTTCACTGAAAACCGCTAATTGGGGGTGTTTGAGGTTAGAAATAAGGAATTTGTTGTCAAAATTAGAAAAATTCAAAATGGCGCTGGCAATATGTTATGTAAAATGTAAAATCCAGTAAGAAACTGTGCCAAAAACGTTGGAATGAAAAAGTTGGAAAGGATGAAGAGTTTGCATAATGATACGAGCCAAAGATCAAACTGAAAACTAGAAAATAAAAATAACTTAACGGTTTTATTTTAAATCATAAGTGTCCGTTTTGACCTTCGTCCGGATTTCCACATAGGATATCCAAATTCGCGTCCGTTCTTGTCATTTTTTGGGGTTGCTTGTATTTCTCGGTGTTTTTTTTTTGCTTTTTTAATTTCTTCTTCCGCACTATCTTTGTCCAGGCAGACCCCTCTTTACGGCTATTCGCCCTCTGTGAGGGACTTGATCTCCGTTCGCTAGACACTCATCGTCTTGTCCGCATCTTCTCATTTCTCAATTATCAAAGTTCTCTTTTTTTTGAAGTGTTTGTCGGAGCTGTGGCTCCTCTCCGGGCTCCCTAAGGTGCTTGTAGGCCCTCAGCTTCCTCCCTTTGCGCACGAAGATCCTGCATGAGCTCTTTCAATTGAGCTTCCAGTTTCTGGAAAGCGACCTCCGTAGTGGCGTTCCTTCACTTAATGTTAGTCCAAGTCAGGTTCAATCCTTGCACACCTCCTCCCGCCCTGCCGGCGGTGATGTCCTCCACGCTGTTCTTGCTTACAGCTCTCTCCATATGGAAAGGAACTCCATTTCTTACTTTTTCGTCTTTTGTTAATTGTTTTGTTTTGTATTAGTCTCCATCTTTGTTTCTAAGCGTATTGCAGAAAGACGAGTCCACCCTAGCCGACCCGCTTACCAGGGAAGGCACTGTTGCATACCATCCATTGCCCGGACATCGGTTTGCGACCACACTCTTTAACCATTCGCTAGCCATTCAGCTCTCGGCACGGTGCCGTGACACCTTAGCTTAAAACCACTTTCTCATGAAAGGGAATGTGAATAGGGAAAGGGATAAGGTGAGACGGATGGTATTAAGGAGAGGAGAGCAAGGCTGCGAAGGACGCATACTTGGAGGTCGTCGTCTATCATTCCGTCTATGGCCGATTTATCATCAATTATGTCCAACATAGAGCTTTCAAAATGAACTACTGCTTTATCTCCAAAAAAATCTACAAGACATGAATTTCAGTAGATGATGTAGAGCTGATTGATGACCTACCTCTGAACATCCTAAGCTATTGACTGTAGATCTGCAGTCATGCAGACATATTCATGATCCTTATCCTCTGAGCTTTAGCATTTCCATTAAGAACAGAAACCGGCCTTCAAACTAATTGGCGATTAGACCATTTACTCCACCAATGATTTTTTGAACAACTTTAGGAATGTACGAGTCCTGGAAAAACTTTGTTGCACTAACATACCATTGAAATAAACTTCTGTTGCCTTCATAGAAATGTCATATCTTAAACTTCAGATTCTTTGGAAATTGGCATATTGTTCGCCATCACGTCCTTGTAATTTCAAACTTATTATCGTCTTTAAGAAGAAACCGCGTCTGAAGAGTTTATACCATTTCAAAAACCAGCCAAACTAAAATCGCTAATCTTTTAACACACATTTAAGTTGGATCTTCTACTAGCTAACTAAATTCAAGGTGCAAACAGTTCCACCATCAAAATAAAAAAATTAAAACAAAATTTAAATATTGCTTCTACACAAGGTACTTTCATAATTGCAAGAACTTTTTGATCAACCTGATGGCTGAATGTATGACTTTAATTTTCATGCAAATACATTTTTAAAAATTCGAACTACTTTTACAAACAAACCGACTAAAAAATCCGTAAACAAACTTAAAAACAAAATTAAATTGAGCAATAAGATTGCTCATTACTAAATTAAAAAAAAAAAAAAAAACAAGTTCGTCACTTAAGTCTTTTGTTTTAATTTAACCATATCAAATCTCAGCCCGTATTCGTGCGTCTGACTTCCACCTCATAATTTTATTCGTATTTATATTCTCCTCGAAAACTCTCCAGACTCCATTCAGCACTCTATGACATCAAGACTCCAGCTACATTAGCCATGATTTTGTGAAATATCGATCATAAATCAATCAACATTTGTTTTTGTAAATTTTCTGAAGTCAATTTTTAAACAATGGACTCGACCTAGACCCTCACGAGATGCAAATAGTACACTTTTCAACTATAAATATTCGACGGAAACTACCGAAGATCATCAGTTCTTGTCGTCCGATTCAGCAAAGACAATCCAATCAACATGAAAGTAAGATGAGATCTGACTGTGGATCTCTAGAGAGTAAGTGTCGATCTGACTATTTTTTCTACTTCTAGTTCTTTCTACTTCTGGCTGCTGTTGTTGCGGTTGCAAACGCTGGATTCTTGCACGGAAATGGAGGCGGCGGTGGTGGTGGAGAAGAAACCATCATAGTTGAAGAAGGCGGAAATGGCGGCGGCGGCGGTGGATTCGAAGAGCTGATCCTCTTGGAAGGCGGTGGATCTTCAGGTGGTCATGAGCAAACCATTGAAGTGATCGAGGAAGATGACTCTGGTGTAGATGAGGAAATTATTCGGATTATTGCTGGAGGAAGCGGTGGATCACATGGTGGACACGGTGGACATGAAAAAACTATTCGGGTGGTTGAAGAAGGCGGACATGGAGGAGGTCATGGAGGCGGCGATGATGAACTGATCAAGCTTATCTTAGAAGCTGGTGCTCGACACTAACAAAAAAATTATAATTTGGTAAAATTCTGTCAAATGTTAAGTGTTACGATTCTGTGAATTCATTTTAATAAATATGTGCCATATACGAAAATGGTTTGTAAGCATATAAACTCCCTCAAATACTGATCACTGTACTCCGAAAACCCTTTTTTATATGACAGCCTAAGCTCAGGAGTCACCCTTTGTACTCTCAGTCTTTCATGTCTTGTATGATATGGTGTGAGGCCCAGTAACAATCTTAGTCCAAACAATAGAAAGAGGATTGGGTGAGTTGAGGGAAGCCTAGGGAAGAGACTACGAATCATGTTCTTAAAGTCATTGATATTGTATGAGTTCGGGAATACTGATTGTGGCAGGTTGTTCCACACATGAGTTGTCCTAGCTATAAACGAATTCTAGACCGAAGGATGCGCGAACATTAGTGCTACAGACTGTAAGAGCGAACCCAGAAGGCTAGTCTTGTATTGCGGGTAAAACATAGCCGTGGATGTAGAAGTCTAAGTATTTTTGTGAAACAGTCACTGTTGCAATAGTGGTAAAATTTTCCATTCACCAATGTTATCTAGAGTATGGTGTTGTATCTCTTCTATCCACCCTTATACGAGTTTCAAAGGCTCGACACATGTAAACAAGATGAGTTCAAGGAATGGGTGAATATAGGACATGTAGGGCATGGATCGAGCCACATGCTGAATTAGGATCTTCTATAAAACCCCACGCTTTGAGATAAGACCACGATTTTTTTTTCTAGCCACCCTTAGACTAGTTTCAAAAGCCCGACCCATGAATACAAGGGGAATTCATGGCATTGGTGCATATAGGACATATAGGGTATGGGTCGAGCCACAGGCTGAGTTTAGATGTTCTATAAAACCCCACGCTCTGAGATAACAGTATCATTTTGTTTTTTTTTTCTAACTACATTTAGACGTTTTTCAAGGACCTGACCCATGTAAACTAGTTGAATTCTAGGAATGAACGAATATAGGACATTTGGGTCATGGGTCGAGCCACAGGGTGAATTCTTCTTCTGAATGTTCTATGAAATCCCAAGCACTGAGATGTTTGTTTAGAAATTGGGACTATGCAATTATCCCGAAGCAGGTAGTGAAGTTACGTTTAGGATATTAGATAAGATTCAGCTGGTAGCTTTAGACTGTCCACTAAAATTGGGAAAGGGGCAATGCAGTACTCTTCCATAAAACAGCTGATCTTCAATGATCGATTGTGATTCGATCTAGCTTGAATAAACCATAGGATATCTGCTAACAACAACACAAAAAACACAAAAAATATGTTTACACAGTTCTATTCACATGCTAAAAATATCAAAAATATTCCAACAACATTCAAACTATAAATACGAGTAGTCAAGTCAAGTTACAATATTCAAATTCGAGGATCGTGCTGCGATTGTCCAGATCTTTAATGCCTTCTGCCTCCAGCTTCAAGAAGGAGCTTAATAATTTCATCACCTCCGCCTGAGTGATGGGATGAATGACCATGGGAGGATCCACCACCAATCACCCTGATAGTTTGGCCACCATGAGACGATGATCCACCATGAGAGGCGCCTCCAGCATGGACAACACGGATAGTTTCTGAATGAGCTTGTGCTGGAGCACTTTCGATAATCCTAATAGTCTCGGCTGGTGCTGGTGCAGGAGCTTCTTCAATGATAGTGATTGTCTCGGCTGGTGGTGCTGGGGCTGCTTCCTCGATGATAATGGTTTCTTGTGCTGGTGCGGGTGCTGGTGCTTCTTCAATGATCAAAGTCTCCTGGGCAGGTGCACTGCTGCCGTGGCTGTGCAAGAATCCTGCATTTGCTGTAGCAATGACGGCGACGAGGCACAAGAGGAACTGTAATTGAAATTGTGTTAACTCCTTCTAATTTTTTGTTCAAGTAACCCAAAAACTCACTTTCATGTTGATTGTTGTTGAGATTGATTTAGTTTCCAGAAGAGAACTGATACTGTCTTCTGAACTCCGCCCAGGTTTTATATGATTAAGATTTTGCAATTTTTTAGATCATCTTAGGGCCTCATGGTCGACTACTTCAAGTCAATTTCCTGGCTAAGGCAGAGATTTTGTTAATTTTGCTACAATGTAAATCATTTTTGTTACTACCGGGCTGATAACTATGCGCCGTTACAGATTTTTGATCTAGTTCGAAATTAGTCATTGTTGTTGATTTTAAGTCGATGGAAAACTAGTTTCGTAAAATTGCGCAAGAATTATTTGAATAGATGAGAAAGTGTAGTGGAGTTAAATGATTTTTAATGGTTTGTTCACTTTCAATTTTGTAAATTTCCGTCAACACGCGGATTTTAGTGAAGTCTAAAATACTTTATATGTGCCCATAATTATGAAAGTGGTCTAAGTCATATATTTCTTGTTTGAAGATATTTAATGAATTGCATTTGACACACTGAATGAATTCCATATAATGTTGAAATTACAACCACTATCTAATGGTTCATTTTTGACAATTTCGTAAAAATTACATTGAATACATTTAGTTTAAACTAATGTGGTATGAAATAACTGATAAACTTATTTTTTTTAAATTTTGACTTAGACCACTTTCATAATTATGGGCACATATATGGATTTTAGTAAAGCAAGGCTGCCTACAAACTCCTTTATTATTAGCATAATCGATCCCAGCAAGTATGGCTAAAAAATTTACTTGCGATGTGCCTTAGGGTTCCATACTCATAGTTCTAAAGGAGAACCCGAGAAATGCTTTGTACTCTGTAGCTGGTGTTTGGGTTTCAGTGTCTTTGCATAAAATTTTAGGCTGCTGCTTCGTTGTTGGTGGACCCAGGCTCGTCACTTAACATTTGGAGGCCTGGGGCTAAAATATGATTGGGGCGCCTCTTTTAACAGATTGATATTTCAAGAAAGCTTTTAATATTTTTTAAAATCTAGAGGGCTTCATACTTGGGCTTCAGACACTAGGTTTGACGTTTGAGGAGGGCCTGGGTGGGCCAACCCATATTTAATATTCCGAGTCTAAGTTTCCCTCTACCGGAAAATGGTAGAATTTAAGGGCTGCCTGTATGGAGTTCTTCACGTCTGAAATAAGCGTCTTATGTCTTTGGTCTATAAAAAGGGGATCCGGTATTTTATATCCGAGAGAAAGTATGCCTATATCCACACAGCTTCTGAACATTCAAGACTCTCCAGCTTATTTCGATCCTTGGCCTCCTCGGCTTATCTCTTTTCCGAAGATTTCAGCCAGTTTCTTGTGAACTAGTCTTTTCACCTTGAACATGGATTTT
The DNA here is from genome assembly GCA_949987705.1 of Thereva unica. Lineage (NCBI taxonomy): Eukaryota > Metazoa > Arthropoda > Insecta > Diptera > Therevidae > Thereva > Thereva unica. Next base: position 109,855,930 of record OX465284.1, read on the forward strand.
CTTCTTCTTTGATGAATTGTTGGGTCAAAATGTACGGTTGCCGCTTCACTTGGGCTATTGTACTACAACACTGTCCAGGCAATCTACCCACTGGCTTGACTGCTTGAGCAATCGAGAGGCTTCTCATCTTTCTCAAGGCAAAGAGTGCAAGGCGCCAGTTTCTCACATCTAGTCAACAAGGGCAGTCCGAAAGTGTCCTGACTAGGGATACGAAATCGGTTGCAAGTTCTCGAGTAAATAGTCATGAGTAGAATCGAAATAAAATTACTCATTGAGTACTTCGTGCTTGTTCAAAAGTACTCAATACCTTGAGAATCTATGAGTACATTTCTTGGCTTTATAATTTCAGGTACAAGGGGCAAAGCTGTCATCCCTTGCTTTCCCATTCTTCTTCTTCTTTAGTAAGGTACAGATTACAATGCCTGTAGCTTACAAGGGATATAAATTCAAACCTGTAAACACCGATTACTTCCCAAAAGCAAAGTGAAAACGCAAATTAGAGTTTGCTGTGATTTTCTCTGTGATACACGAACGTGGATTCGTAGTTGGTACTGTTGTGAGTAAAATAAAAAGCCAAATACTCATATGAGTAAAGAAGCGAGTACTGATTCCGTATCCATAGTCCTAACATTTGGCCAACATATGGCCTGACAACCTTCCTACTACGCTCTAACAATTCCTTAACCACGTTAAGAGAGGTTGTTTCGCCTGTTTCATCTAAGTTCGATCGACCAATGTCCTTTTCACCAAACTAGTGGTTGCCCCAATAACCAGTTCCAGACCAATGGCTACAAAGTTATTGGACTAAGGAAGTCCTACAAGCATGGCAGGGAAACGAAGTGCTAGCCCAGCAGAGCCTTCATATTGGGATAACGCATTATACCACTGAGTGCGCCGGGTGCCCCAAGGGGAACGTTATAGCAAACACTACAAAATGCCATGCAGTCCTCGTACACAATGAAATTTACATTTTGGCTTGGTAGGCCTTCAAAGATGTGGTTCCTCTCCCCTACTGCTTTCGATCTCCTGTCTGGAGGTCACCCAGCATCCATTCAGGGTTAACAGCGTCACCAATAGTGAGAGGTGGTAGGCGTCATATCTTAGGATCCGGCATGAGGTTGCACATCACTCCCCATAGGATGCGAGTTAGTCCCTGGCTTGGAAGGAGACCTGACTAACACTTTGAGGGGGTGCAGATAGGACCCCTATGAAGCCAGCCGCACTGCCTCATGTGTACCCGTGGGGATAAGGCATACAAGGGCATAAAACGCCTTACCCTGTCTTGAGTAGGAAATAGAGTCTGAAAATTTTAAGAATTTCTATGTATACATGTGAATAATAACTGCGGAGTTGTCGAAAGCTACATATTCTTCAACGCGAGAGTTATTTTATCCAGTGGTCCCCCAACCGACTACTAATAACATGCAAGGCTACTTGACCTACGTAATCAAAAGAGAGGCGGTTTACTGAGTATGCTAAATGGCAACTTTCACATTTATCAAAGTAATTGCCTGAAATATGAAGCAAAACTACAACAAAAACTAAAGCATTGTATGTGTATAACTAGAGCTTAAGGGTATACAAAGCTTTCCAAATTCGTAAAGCAGATGTTGGGATGACCCCGTTATATTAGTAATGAGGTTTGTCTCATAGGGCAACATCACTGATGTAGTGCTCATGAGGAATCTAAGAGTAAATCCTTCTTTTGGCATGCCCCTCATTTGCCACATGAGGCTCACCCACTTCATGAGGCATGCCCCCTTCAAATGATAGTCAGAAGATGTCTTTAGATTTCATTATAGGGGCGCAGTAACTATGTACTAGTACCTAGTCCAGACAACGTTTTCGATTTGTCCAACTAGCCTACTTCTCCTTCTAGTGTGAGTTTAAATTACTGGTGCTTAGGAATCCCTACCTAACAATACCGCGTGAGAATGTTTACTTTGTTGATCGTTGATCAAACATAAGCTGGTTTCATCGGTTTGCTTGAAGACGATGGTAGAAAGGTAAAGTAATGAACGCTTCTAAAAGAAGCCCCACTACAACCCCGTACAATCTAATTTTCAAATTCACGCAAGTGCTCACACGCCACCAAGACCAACGATCTTCCTTCGTTCCTAAGTCGAAGAATATTTTTATAATTTGGGCCTTCTAAGCTCAGGAATCACAACAGGCTGAAATGGAAAGGAGCCTTGATTGAATGGCGTGTAGGATATTTTATAGGTCTGAGTTAATATCAATAGTCTGGAATTTATATATAAGATCAGGGCTGCCAATGTTGGTTTAAACTTTATTTCGTGGTGGAGTGAATATTTGCCAGTTTCCAATGGTTAGAATAAACACGAGGGAATAATGATAGAGAAATGAGTTTGAGCAGAGGATATCAGGTTATCGTAAAGGGAGCAAAAATAGAAAGGTAATGTGGGTGAAGTAGAACAGTAGAAATATCATATTACTAGAATAAAAAACATATTTATTTTTTTCACATTTATTCTCACAATTTTATTCAAAATTCACAAATCACAAAAACATTCATTCTATAAATACGGGAATTGCCTCAAATCAAATAAATATTTCCTGACCAAAATCTAACCTTGAAGAAGGAGCTTAAGGACTGCATCGCTTCCACTATGGTGGGACGAAGCACTGCCATGAGATCCCCCATGGGAGGATCCACCACCAATCACCCTGATGGTTTGGCCGCCATGGGATGATGATCCATGATGAGAAGCGCCTCCAGCATGGACAACACGGATGGTTTCTGAATGAGCTTGGGCTGGAGCACTTTCGATAATCCTAATAGTTTCAGCTGGTGCTGGTGCTGGTGCAGGTGCTTCTTCAATGATCGTGATTGTCTCGGCTGGAGCTGGAGCTGGTGCTGGGGCTTCCTCAATAATAGTGATTGTTTCAGATGGTTGTGCTGGAGCTTCCTCCTCAATGATGATGGTTTCTTGTGCTGGTGCCGGTGCTGGTGCTTCTTGAATGATCAAAGTTTCCTGGGCAGATCCACTGCTGCCGTGGCTGTGCAGGATTCCTGCATTTGCTGTGGCAATGAGGGCGACGAGGCACAAGAGGAACTGTAATTGAAATTATTAATAAACTCATCCTTAATTTTCAAAACTAAACCCAAAACTCACTTTCATGTTTGGTTGTTTTGGTTGTTTTAAGATTCAGAAGAGAACTGATGCTGATGATTCGATTTCGCACGATTTTTATATGATTTAGATTTTGCAATTGCTCCGGACTTGTTGAAGGGCTTCCAGGGCTGACTTGTTTACAACGCGTCAATTTTTCCGGCAACTATACTACAGTGTGTCTTTTTGCCGCAGCTGTTTACAAACGATTTCATTATGCAGATTCCACAACTTAACAACAATTTCGTTCGTCGGGCGCCAAATTGAGTACCGCTAGGAATTTTTGCCCTAATTTAATGATGATCAGTTCGATCGCACTAAACCTAAACTGGATTCGAAGATTTAATTTGGGTTTATGAGTCATCTACAAGATTGATTACAGGAGGAGGAAGTTGAGCGAATTGTTAAAAAGTTCAGAGGTGATTGTTGATACAAGATGAGACTGGCGTCAAGCATAATTTGTTGACTAGTGGTGATTTGTTATTAAACTTGTTTTTTGTTTAGTTTTATCCTAGGAAATTAAGACGCTGAACCCGGAACAAAGGTGAATTTATTGTTAATTTTTGCGTATCATGTGATGATCGTCTGCTGTATCAAAAAGAAACTCCAAAGATTTGATGATAATAATTTTTGAAATGAAATGATGTTTGTTATTAACAATTTCGTTTAGTTGATCTCGGTGTTCTCTTACAATTAAATAATTATTTTGGTCTTAGTACTAATCTCAGATATTATTTTATTCATGTCATGCTGCACAAAAGAAAGAACAAGGATTAGGCTATGAGGACTTAGGAGGGTATTGACGTAGATGAGGATATGAACTATGCATTTTAATTCTTGGATGTTACTCCACTTCTAGAGTAAGGAAATACTAGCCGCGTATGATTGTTCCACAGTCGAGTTGATAGAATCTGTATTATGCGCGAAAAAGGGCAGTATGTAGGCAGAGAGAAAGACCTAAGCGGATTAATTTGGTGTTGTTGATTAATGATTGCGATGGATATATTACAATGGTTATTTCGGTGGATTAAGCTTGGTATACCGCTAAGCTGGCTCAAAGCGTTCGTGGTGTGAAAATTGGTTTAATAACCCGTAAATAAAAAAAGAGGATAATCCTTATCCGAGATTTTATCATAAACATCAACCTAGATTACTCCGGATAAAATACAAGATGGGGCTAAGGGGTTATAACTGAAGGTAATTATTGAAGATTATAAATATAACACTGGCATTAAATTTCGACTTCTGGGTCACACTGGTGGACATGGAGCAGGGTTTATATTTGACATCATCCAGTGTTCTCTAGTTCTTTAGAACTTAGTCAATACCAAAAAGTTTTAGCCAATGGAGAAGAGTGAAATACGTTATGATAAGTCATGAAGATATCCAAAGACATACATCAGACCGATTAAAGCGATGCCAAATTTAGTTATGGTTTTGTATAACACATATTAAAAGGTAGCGAGGAGATCTGAAGGAGTCTAAAAACTTGTTTGTGGCTTGTTCTGATTCCAGATACTACATATGCTTTTTGTTGATTACTATTTTCAAGGTTTTGAATAGACCCGTTTCGGTATAGGCCGAGCGGATGCAAGTTTCTAAGGTCTTGAACAAACATCAGAAAAGTACGATTGACAATAGTGTTGAGTGGAACACGATTATAAAAAATGAGGCATCGGTACAATATACCATCGTGTAAGGGACAAATGTACTGCCTCGAATAAGTCCGGCTCAACTCTAATTGGCAGACCTAGGACATTTAATGAGAAAGCTTAAACAAAGGCCCAAAAAAAACTTAGTTCTTCAAATGCCAGGGCAAGAAGGCCAGAAGGAAGATCTAAGAAAAGATAAAAAGTCGCCAAAGAAATGCATTTACCAATAATTGGGACTATCAACTGGTAGAGTACCTAAGACGCAAGATTCGAAAACGATGGAAGAAGATTCGTGAGGAGGCCAACGGTCACATCTGGACGCATAACAGGAGGTTCGTGAGAAATGGGATGGTAATAGCAGTTCCTTGAGTTTGTTTTGTTGTTGTCAATCCTCCCCCGATAAAGAAGGAGAAGTGAGTTTTTTGTTGGTGGTAGGTACTAAAGCTTTTTTTACTTATGCGATATTCATGCAGTCCTGATTAAACCACATATTTGACCTAGGAGTTTCGTAAATTTTTTAAAATAATGGGTGAATTCCCCTCCTGTCTTCATGATTTTTGTGCCACGAAGAGTAGAATTGACGTTTTTGTAATTGGAAAGCAGGCATTAACCAGCTGATTAAAAAAAGAGTAACCTCAAACCAATTGGGGTCTTCCATAATTCCAGACAGTTCCAGGCCCATTCCTGGCCAGCGTTCATTGCATGGGCAGCACGCAGGTTGATTGACACATATCCGTAACGCCACGGCGCCGATGCTTTTTGTGTCAGTGGCTTCCGTGATGATTTTTTCACTGACATACACACAGCACTGCCTTTTTCCATATCAGTGCTCAATTGCATCTGACATTATAGTTTTAAAATTTGGACAGTGATCTCTGCATCATGGATTTTAGCGTGGACAGAGTGAGTTCGTCCCAGGTGGACTTTTTGGGAAGTGATTGTACAGAGCGTATTTCAAATAAACTTTACCTAAATTTCTGTTGAATTCTTATAAAATTTTCCGTTAAATTTAAAAAAAATATTTGTTTTACGTCCGGGATAAATTAAAAATATCAGTAGTAACGTATTTTTGGATTTTTTTTCACGGATGCCTGAAGGGTACTGAGATCGTCGGTTCTCCACTGATTCGGATGTCAGGGAACATATCGCGGCTTTCTCAATTTGTTTGCATAGAATTATATTGCACCGATAATTTTTTTTTTCACTGATGCTCCCGGTACTGCACTGAAGTCGCCGTCACGTCACGGATATGTGTGGATCGACCTGAAGTGAAAACATTCGGGTTTATATTTAGTAATGATCAAAATTGCTCTTGCTTTTGCATTCTTGGTTTTGCTCTTACATTCTTGGTCTTGTTCTTACACAAGACCAAAGCTACCTATTCGTCCTCAAGACCAAGCCTTACATAGGCTTCGCTTACATTGAAATTTTTTATTTTGTCCCACATTATAATATACCCATGGCATGGTAACGTGATCCTGTAGGAGTTCGGAAATACATACTGTGTAAGGTTGTTCCACAGTCAGATTGTTCTGTTTAGAAACGAATTCTTTGTCTGTAGCCTACCCATAAAGGGGGCTGTAAGCATAGAAAATACGCCAGGCGGGCCAATCTGGTGTTGCGATCGTAGCATTGCCGTGGTGGCAGGAGAGCGTTTATTTCGATGGTGCAAACCCTTTGATAGGATCGATAAAATTTTATCAGTCTTGCTTCACTCAATCCTATCATCCAGCACTAATAAATCAAGATATTATTTTTGCTAATCATTTGTTCCCTACCTAATTAAAATTCAAAATATTTTATTACAAATTTTTATTTTATCGTTCACGTTTCTGCACTAAAAATTTAAATGTCAATTTTTATCTTTTTCTCCAAATCTCTTTTCCCAAATCATAAAAATATCTAAAAATAGCCTCTCAATAAATATAAACAATTTTGGATATGTAAAAACAGTTAGAAAAACATAAATGGGAAATTATGCGAAATTTCTGATCATTTCCCGCCAAATCTGGTCGACTTTGAAATTTTTATTGACGATTATCTGACGAGAAGCCAAAAAAAAAAACAAAAAAATGGTAAATTTTAATTAATTCCTACCTTAACAAGAACTTAAAAAAAATTTGTTAATTGCGACATTAAAACTACTGTACTACACCTACACATTTGCTGATTTATATGATCACCGTTATTCAGGTGAAAATTTCGCATTATCGTTGAGTGACTTAATTTTATTACCTTACCGTCATAGGCGATGGTCGGATGTGTCATAAAATTTAAGTTATTACTTAGGGCTTTGAACTTTAATCACATCATGGAATACAAATAATTGACGGATCGATAAGTTTGACATGTGTGTGTGGAGCGATCTTGAAATTGTTTTGATTTTCTGATTTTGAGGGAAGATTGGTTTTATGAATTGAAATTTGGTTTTGATATTTGCGAACCTTCAACGTTTTATGATGATGTTTGAGATAATTTTGATGCAAGTTGACAGCTGTACTTGACACGTGAATTGTGGGTGGCGCCGATATTTTCGCGATTATTTTAGTAATTTTTTCGATTTGTCAATGAAGAGATGCTAATATGGGATTTTTTGGTCTTGGGATAATTGTGAATTGGGGAATTTTGCAGATCTTTTTTGCATGTTAGAGGCTAGCCCCGTCGGCACTGTTGACGGTTCTATCATTGAATGCAATGTCGATCGGGCAGTTGGCTCTGGTCCGAAATATACATAGTAGAGAGACTAATGGGGATGTGGAGGAAGATAAAGGACCATGCCGCGGAGATGATTCGAATCACGGACCTTTAGGAAAGTAGTCTGGCGCTTTAAACCCAACTTGAATTCAAAATTCAAAGAGGAAATGGTGCTCTGAAGCTTTTATATCGCACAGAAATTCGTAGCCTTTTCTCTCTGTTGCACTTTCGTACAAACTTTAACCTCTCAGCTACAAAGGTCACCTAACACTTGTGAACAATCTTTTCTGAAAATTTTTAAAGGAGAAATTTGTTTTTATTAAGGTTGAATAATTTTTTCCTTGTTGCTGAAGAAGCTAGGATGGCCGGCCTCAGTAGCCTAGAGGTTTAACCACTCAATTAACGTCCAAGAGGCGAGGTAAACAAAAAGCGAGGAATTCATCCCTTGTTGTAGCAAAGTCAGCGTTCTAACTGAATTGGATGTCTTGGACCCAGTCGGGTAAATTTTTCAGGACGTCTAGGGGGATGCGGCTCTACTCTCGGATAGCAAATCCAAAATGTTGCTACCTGACTGGAATTTGATGAGGTGCAGAAAGGACCCTACTGTCATGCATGTAGCCCCTGTAAGGAAAAATGATTGCTACCCGATACCGAGCTTAAAAAAGTCTGAAAATTGAAGGACCGTGGTGCTACCTCTGGGATGGTAGCCAGATGCCTTACTCCCTTGACTATCAAGGCCCCCATATAAGAGTAATACTACGGTGCGAGTGTTATTTTATCAAGTGGTCCCCCGACTGAGTTCTAATCACGTCTAATGCTGCTTGACCTCCGTAATCGAAAGAGCACGGTGTATTGAGTGTGCCAATATGAAGCACCAAACTAAAACTTTGTACGAGTAAAACTAAAGCTTAAACTTAAAGGTTAATCCCACATTTAAGGTTTTCAAGCTTTCTGGCTTTCTTAATATGTAAGGCAGATGTTGAGATAGGGTTCGTATGAGAAGCTGCAAGGGTATACGTTCCTTAAATATCGCTGATTTTTCTTTGTGCAGTGCTCATGATGTAACCTCTTTTTGGCATGTCCACATGGGACCGAAATGGTGCATGATATATCTTAACATCCTCGGCGTGACTCTATCCAACGATTTGCGATGGAATAATCACATACTCCAAGTCACCAAACAAGCGTACCAATGCCTCGGCTTCCTTAAGAGATGCAAGTTTCTCCTTCATCCAACTGCCTTGGCTACAATCTACAAGTCCTACATTCGGCCACGCCTTGAATACAACTCGTATATCTGGGCGGGCGCCTCTAAAACCACATTGGCTTGGCTAGACAAGGTGCAAAACCGCGCCATCAAACTCATTGGCGATAGCACCCTTTGCATTGATCCTTTAAGCCACCGTAGGAATGTAGCAGCGCTCAGCAAGTTTTACCGCTATTTTCATAGCGACTGCTCCACTGAAATCAAAAACCTCCTGCCTACACGGCAATCTTTCTCCCGCAACACAAGACTAGCCAACTCGGCTCACCCCTTCACCCTTCAGCCCTCCCCTTCACGCACATTACGTTTTAGCAGTTCGTTTATAAATAGAACAACTCGATTGTGGAACTCTCTTCCGCAGTCGGTGTTTCCGAGCTCATATAACATCTCAGAGTTCAAACGCAAGGTTCATCGACATCTACTCATGCGATTGGAACAGCATACCTATTGAAAACGGACAAAAATTGAACCTTGTGGAATCCCGGAAGGCATCCGTGATTTTATCATAAACAAGAGCCTAGATTATCCCGGATAAAATCCAAGATTGGGTTAAGGGTTTGGAAGATTCGGAGAGAAGATAATTTTGAAGATTAGAAATAGAATAGGTAATAGCATTGACTTCCGTTTTGAACTCAGCTAGAATTGGACCAGTATTCTTCAACATGTTTTTATTTCCCATATCGTTTCGCTGGCGAATATCTCTATTTCGTTGAGTCGACTTTCTACTACCGCGACTCTGATACCATCAGTGAACCCGATAACTACTGCTTTTTGCGGGAGGCTTACCGCCAATACTTCATTGTACCTATATGATGATCGACGGCAGAGGGTCTAGAACGGAGCCTTCGGGAACCCCAAAAGTTGTCCTGTGCTCCGTTACTCCCTCGTCTAACTCGCACGGTAGTGTCCTACCTACATGGAGTTTTATACAGGTCCCATTGGTCAGGGGACACTTCTTTCTTAGGCATGTTATGAATAATTGGAAAAACCCACCTGGTACCACACTGGCTGCCAGCTTCATCTATTCTTCATCTATTTCTATTTCATTCAGGTTTATTGTCGGGCAGGCTGTCTGTCTTTCCGTTCTGTGTAAAGAGGGCCAGCACGATTGTTCTGCAGCACTACAAGGCAGGTAATCGTTTGGGGCCGCTTACCATTAATCGATGACATTGGTATCTTGTATGCACTCCTTTGGATTACTCCCCGCTTTGTTGCACAGGCTCTTCAACTGTTCCGTTTTTCTCTTCTCAATGGGATTTCTAAGACTTCTTATCGCTTCTCTGTATTCCATAAGGTGTTCCTCAAACTCCGCCCGAGGCTGCGTCGGCAACTAGTGCTCAAGTTTGGTAGCCCTGTCGATCGAATCCTAATTAGTAAACAGTATCCACCAAAATTTAGTTGCTTGTATTAAGATGTCAATTAATTCATTTTAACTGTAAATTTTAAATTAAATTCAGTAAATTCGAAGCTATTTGTAAAAATTATGCGTTGGTTGTGAATTTTAAATATTTTTGCGATACACTTTAAGCAAAAAGTCGATCACGACCATGAGAAATTAAAAACTGCAATTTTCAGACGCATATAAAAGCGTGCGCAAGCCTCGAATTTGGTATCAGTTGGCAATTTTCAACAACAACATAATAATCTAATTAAGAAAAAAACTCAACAACATGAAGGTAAATATCCTTAATTTTTATTAATTTTAGGTTTTAATTTTTAATTAATTTTCCCCCAGGTGTTCCTTTGTCTTGCTCTTCTTGCTGTGTCAGTAAATGCTGGATTCTTATCTGGAGGCGGTGGCGGCCGCGGTGGAGGTGGAGGTGGTGGTCAAGAAACCATCATCATTGAAGAAGCTGGCAATGGTGGCGGCGGAGGACAAGAAGAAACATTCATCATTGAAGAAGGTGGAAATGGAGGAGGTGGTGGTGGTGGACAAGAAGAAATCATCCTTCTACAAAGCGGAGGCGGTGGAGGTGGCGGTGGAAACGGCGGTGGCGGATCAAGGCAGGCAACTATTACCGTGATTGAACAGCCACAACCTCAAACTATTCGTGTTATCAAGGAAAATGGTGGTGGTGGTGGAAATGGTGGCGGCAAAACTATTAGGGTAGTTTCTGGCGGTAATGGTGGTGGTGGTGGTGGTGGAGCTGATGAAGTTCTCAAAGTTTTATTGGAATCTGGACTCCGCAAGTAAGAATGGAAACCTCGTGTGAATGCGTGTGGATTAATTTATTTATTAATTTGATTGTTGCTAATTGTGATTCTGACAAATAACACGAAAAAAATGAATAAATTTTAAGCTTTAATTTTCATAATAAAATTTTTTTTATTAATTTTATTATATTTAATTTTATTATATTTATTTTCTGATAAAGTTCTCTTTTTAACACAATCCACTTCTTCTAATGTAGGCGTTTTTGGGGCACATTATCTCGTCTCTATATCCGATCGCCATTTTAAACTTTAATCCCACATTTAACATAGTATTTAGTTACCAGAGGATCGTTAACACAGGATTATCTACCAGAGTTTAGTAATGCATACATTCATACATACATATGTATTGTTACGTATGCGGTGGTGATGCTAGTTTTATTAAGTAACTAAATGTGGAACTGCGTCGGTAGCAACATGATAACGGATGCGCAGACGAATTTGAAAATTTCCATTTTCGTTCGACGTCAATTTAGGAAAAATAATAATAAAAGAATTTCGAGATGTGAAAGGTGTTGATTTTCGCAGTTTTTTGTATGTTGAGTTTACTTCCGTATGGCTACTGCTTGTGCATTTTAAAATTATATTTAAATAAATAAAAAAAAGTTAAAATATTGGGCACTCAGATGTTAGGTTCCACACTGAAAAAGAAGTTCTGCGTTCTTATTTTTTTTTTGGCGCCTGTAGATATGCTTTTTTATTGAGTCGAATATTTTGTTCTAGAAGAGAATTTGTTGCAAGAGTGCCGAGGCGAACTTTTGTTTCTATATTTGTCAAAAACATGGTATTTTCATCGTATAAAAGAGTTTAGCTTATGATAAGTAAAATGAAACCTATACTTTAAGGGAAATTTGTACGAAAGTCGCCAATCGTTGGGCTATTGTACTACACCTCTATACCACATACTTGCAGCAGCAGCCGCTTATACTTGATTGTTCGAACAGTGTCTCATTCAATAACGTACCACGTTTCGATCTGTTGGGAAGGAGTTCACCAAAGTAATTGTGGAGGATGCTCGTGGGGTAGAGTTGCGGCTGTCTAGATCTGATTTTTTCCGGTAGGAGGGTCATTGTGGCTCATTCTTTTCTTCTTCTGAAGTCCCTTCTACTCTGACGAGTTCTTTGAATGCTGCGGTTTAAAGGCAGGACACCAGATGGACCCGTCCCTCTAGATGATATGGGAGCTTCCCTATCTTCGTCTTGCCTTCGGTCTGTTGGTAAGGAGTTTGCGAAAACAGGGCTCGAGATTGGAGCTCCCTAATTTCACTTTGGCTTTTTCTGTCCTAGGCCTCTCCACCTTGATTGGTCCATGAAAGTCCCAGTATAGTAGGAACGAGAAGGCCCATTTTATCACAGCCTCCCTTACTCCGGTTATGACTAGGTATAACCCAGGTTCAATTCAGCCATAAATGGGAGTCGAGTTGAAACGGATACACCCAACCCAACTCAGCTCTACTGCCTGAGTTGAGTTGATATTTGGCCTCATAAACGTGGGTTGAGTTGAAATTGGGATGAAGTGACATTTGTTTTGTTTGTTGACCATCCGTTAACTCCGCCTTCGCTGTTAGTTTTGTGCTCGGTGCTTTTGCTTGCACAGGAATGAAAATTTATTTCGTTCTGAGTTTTTACGTATCTATAAATGAGAATTTCATACAAAAATTTGAGGCTATGTTTTGACTTTAGTTCAACTCTATTTCAACCCAAAGTGAACTCAACTCGACATCATATAGGGCGCTCGAAATTTCAACTCATCGTCGACTCAGCTTTTCAACCCAGTCATAAACAGACTACATATCAGGATGACATTTTACAACTGGGTGCTCTGTTTCACTAGTGGCTGACCAATAGACGGTTCACTTCAATACATAATCTCTTCCCTGTATGGGAATTGCCATTTTCATTAGACCCAGGAGTCGACCTCTTCGATCTTTTCCTTACCTCTCGTCCGATGAGGCAGCATGTGTCTTGACTTCCATAGTCGAGTTAATCTAGTCAAAACTGAACTTTTAGACCAAATTGCACCTTGCACCTTGTCCAACCTCGTCTAAAGTGATTTTCGTTAAACAAGATGTGATCGACGCATGACCGAGTGTAAAATTTGTAAATTGGGTGGTGGTATAAGGAGGGTATTGCCTCTGGAAATTTGTTTGACGATTTGGAATATTATATCATCCATCATTGTCCACCGTCTACTGAGACAGAAGTATGGTTGGTCTAGGTTTTATTAGACATGGGCTAGTAACCTTTGTTTTGATTTTGAATACGTTTGAGTTCGACATGGTTCACGCAGTCTCAATTAAGACTGTGTACGATGTCCCTGCCCGTAGAGTTGGACAGGAACTGTTGATCTAGAATATAAGGCTTGGGTCGTGCAGGTTGTTATATTGAAGAAGACGTAGGACTAACGTACGCCGCCATTTTGATATTACTGTCATTTGTTGTTTCTTATTTGACAGTTATGAATAGTAGTCGATAACTAGTCGATTGTGAAACATCTGACCCCGAAACGACGGATTTTACATCTAGGTATAGACGATCAACATTTTTGACAAATAATCATTATGAACGACGAGGCACAGAATAGTCGCTATTGGGCATAGAAAATCCTCAATTGATACCTCAACGACCGTTATACCCGCGTAGAGTGATTATATACTGCGCCATTAGGGGCGGTGTTATCATAGTTTTATTCTTCGAAGGTGCTAGAGGCAATGCTGTAACAGTTACTGGCAATCACTATCGTGACTTTTTGACGAACATTCTTGCACCTGAATTGAATAATTTAGCACATGTGTTTCCAATAGGACGGTAGCACATCATATACAGGTCGTGCTGCGATGAAAATTTAATTCATCGGCCTGAAGCTTCAAAATTTCTATAAACGACGAAGCATTGAAGTGGGTTGGAGGGGATTGGGAAGAAGATTTGGGAAATCGTTAGGTGGAATTGAGATTAGTGGAGAACTTTGGCACATATGATTTGGGTTTTAGGTTCGACGCCCTTCAATACTACCTTGATTGAAAGGTCAGAAATAAAACAATAATTTCATTACTTTAGGACTAGGTCGATACCAATAGTTTGGAGTTTAGTCATACTTTGGTTTTTTTAAACATACAAGAAATTCATCAATCGAATTTGGCTTAAAGCCGTACTGTCTGTCGTGAATATTTTTTCGAAGGAAGTTTTTCATTGATTGGTTCAATTATTCTGGAAAATATAACTACAGTAGCACTGAAGTCTGAAGTTTCTACTAATGAGATTAGTGCACCAACTGTAGTATGAAGTTTAACCTATCTCTTCCTATTAATTGTGGTCTCTGCTAACATTTGTTGACTATTGTTTGTAACGACAAAGAATAGGATATGAAATGGACTATACTTCAAACAAATTACATACTACTGCAAAAGGTGGGACCACTGACTCAACGTTAAAATTTCCATTTAAGCCACCAACCAGTGTGTCTTAAACGGATAAAGATCATTTCTTTTATTAAGATTCCACCTTCTTCACGGCACGTTTTTGCACGTTTCCTTACCGACTAATCCAGTGATCGTTTTTCTATCATATAATATTCTCCAAATTAGCATCGATTACGTTCACAACTTAACACTTTCTCCTCCATAATAAAGCTTTTGCTAATTTATTAGAAAGTGATGATCTGCAGATCAGGTAGAGTTCAACAAAACAAAAAAGTGTTCATCGTTCACCAAAACCTTTTTCCTTCCATATAAAACCATCTTCGCCGCGATTAAATCTGAATCTGCATAATGAAAAGCGAAATTTGTGCAAATTTTCAATGCAATTTTTTTTCGGTCTGGTCATTTCCAAAATTTGCCGAAGAAAACTGACCTAGGCCATGAGGGGAACGAATAAAAATGACAAACCATTTTTGGACGTTGGGCGGTATAAAAGCCGGAGACCGGAACAAGGAAGTCATCAGTATCTGAAATCGCCACTTAATAAAGGGAGTTCAAATCGATTTGTTATCAATCAACATGAAGGTAATGCAGTCTTCATTTCTTAACTAATTCAATTCGGTTCTTAATTAATTTGTTTCATTCCAGGTATTTG
This sequence comes from Thereva unica, assembly GCA_949987705.1. NCBI lineage: Eukaryota > Metazoa > Arthropoda > Insecta > Diptera > Therevidae > Thereva > Thereva unica. Next base: position 109,870,958 of record OX465284.1, read on the forward strand.
TTTACATTGCCATAATCTCTGCCTGCAATGTTTGGTGCAGCATTGACGCCAAAGAAGTTAAAGTCGATGAGAAAGAAGTCAAACCCGCTCCGACTGTGGCAGCGGAAAGTAGTAGTACACCGGCACCACCAGCTGATCCGCCGATTGTGATTGAAATGGGCAAGACCGATGATGCCCCTGATCAGGACAAGCAAGTCATTTTGGAAGCTGACGTTGATGAATGTGAAGGAGGTGACAAGAAAATTCGGGTGATAAGACAGGATGACGCTACTTTTGCCAGGGGGGCCAGGACTGTTCAGTTTATGCCGGAGGAGGAGAGTGGACAGTCGGCTGCTGCTGATGGCGAGGCTAGTGATACTAGCGTATTTCATTCGGTGACGTCTAATGACGACTTGATCAAGCTCATCCTTCAAGCTGCACGGCATTGAGAATTATTATAATTTGAGAGTTTTTGATTTTTGTTTAGTTTTTCATTTTTTGTTAGTTTATTGCGATTCTGTGAATTGCAAAAATTTATTTTAATAATATAGTTGTGTTTTTTTAAAAAAAATATTTGAGTTTTATTTTTAGATTTTTAGCTGGGATGAAGTGTTGTTGACTAAAGTTTACATAGGTTGTTGTAAGCTTTGAAATCATCCTTTGTAATGTACCAGCACGTTTTGTCGTTCGGATTATGGTACAATGTCTAGTAGTAGGCTCTGTTTGAATAATAGAAGAGGAATAGGAAAGATTTGGAGGAATGAGGAACACCCAAACGTATTCCCGCATGTATAATAACTGAGTTTAGCGTTCTTGCTGCGGAAACACAAGTCCCAGTTAGTAGAATGGAAGGTGCGAATAAGTTCCATCCACTTTCAATAATGTCAAAGGGTTCTATTGTGAACTGTGTAGGTTGAGAAAGAAAATGGATGTTGTAAATCCGCCTTGACAATAGTGGTCCTAGAATCGAATTCGACGGAGTATCGTGTTTGATGACACGTTAGAAATTGGTAAAGGAGGTATTTTTCTTTGCCTGCAATATCAGAGACCTTAATAAGATGATCCACAATTTGAAGCTCCGTGATTTGAATTCAGGCAGTCTCTCGCTTAAATAGATTTTTTTCTTTCTTCTACCCGGCAAGCACAATAAGCGATGAAGACATCTGCTCCGATAGCCAAAATCCGCGTTCTGCAGGGGTAGCATGGGATGGCCCCTGGCGGTATTGGCAATGGCTATGGCTGGATTTGTCTACTACATTTGCAGCTAAATCTTGCTGTTCGACACCGCTCTCTAAACAGAATCGTCGATAGCACAAATTAGGCTTACTTACCTCTGAACTTTAGTCTTTGACAAAAAATACCATAATTTCGATTTTATGGTCTCTTAGCCAGTGCCTGAAGTCAGTGGAGTGCAACAAGTTATAGGCTTCGCCATTGTATTTCAATGGGTGTTCGGCAGACAGCGTCCTTCGATATCTGATCTTCTTCATCTTGATCTGTATTAGTTTTTTTTTGCGAAATCCATACAATAGGTCTTTATTCAAGAGCTGGACTTAAGCAACTGATCAGCCTTAAGGTAGCTCTTGGATTTGTGTTCTCTATACTTTTTTAGACATTGGTAGCACTTTACGTCTGCTTATCGCCAAACGTGACTACTGGATAACCTACGGAAAGGCTCTAGACCCATCTGCATTTCATTGAATTCTTCATGGTGTAATATTCAGGGCCTAACGAAGAGGTTGGAAATGGAAGGAAAAGTGCTCCCCCCCTTCCCTTTGGGTAGGGAAATCCATACCCAAAATATTTCCAGAGCGCTGGAAGTCCGTCTCGGTCACTGGGGGGACGAAGAAACGTGGTCGAAACGCCGCATCAACCAAGGTTTTTTATAGGAAAACTAAATATATTATCTTGGAGTTATTAAGAACTTATAACTGTATAGCCTAAGCTTTATAAATACCATCCGTCTAGCATTTAAAAAGGTAATAGCCTCATGCAGCGTGTGGGCCCTAAGGGACAAATTTGGGTTCTGCTAAAAGAGGGACTTTCCCGTAGGCTCTCCATGAACATCACACACAAAAAAAAGCGATACTGAAGTAAAGTTTGCCGTATCAGTTTCTCATAAAAACCCTACAAGGCAACCTCATTACAATAAAGTGGAGCAATCCCGACATCCGCCTTACTTTTTTAAAAGCTTTAAAGTAGTACACTTAAGCTTTAGTTTAACTCATACAAAACTTTACTTTTTGTTGTTGCATTGCTTCATATTTCAGGCAAATATGTAGGTAATCGTGAAGGGTGTCTTTTAGCATACTCTCAGTAAAGTATGGGGTCAACAGAGGTCAAGCAGCATTGGAAGTGATTCATACTTAGTTGGGGGACCGCAATGGCAAAAAGGCGCTCGCGTTTAAAAATATAAAGCTGGAGCTGGGTGGAGTTGTTATTCACATATCGATGCCGAAATTTTCAAATTTTTCTACTCGGGATGAGGTAGCAATGATGTTTCCCGAAGGAGGCCAAATGGGGAATTCGTTTTGGCGATGGTGCGTATGAGGCAAGGCTTTAGATTTATAGGAAAATCCACACGAGGTAGACATGAAGCGGTTGGGTTAGCCTCATAGGGGCCCCATCTACAGCCCTCCTAATCTGACAGAAATCTGTTAGTTTGACAATTTTAGGTCGAAGTGACATATCTGTCACGTCACTCGACATCGAGAATAAGGCCAGAGATCAATTAAAAAATCAAAGCATCCCTTTCATGGCTGCTTCACTATCTGGCATTATATATATAGGTATCTATCGCTACTTTTGACGATCCTTGATTGAGTTCTTGAATTGACAGCTTACACCTTTTTAGACGATAGCTGTTGCACAAAACTGGAACTGATTATGGAATTTTAACGAGGGAGTCATCTTGTAACTCTTTAAGTCTGGTTCGTTGACCTGCTACATCTTCAGATTTATACACAGCGGCATATTTACCATTAGGAAGACAATTCGAGTTACATTTTCAAATATCCTCTGGGTTTTCTTCTTTTCGAAAACTAAAAATTTTTACATTTATTTTTTTAAATTCGCAGATATAAATCAAAAACTTTTTGTAGAGCAAAAACTAATAAAAAATTCAAGTAACTATCTTTAGTTTTTGACCTATAAAATGTTTTATTTATGACCATAACCTGATGTTGCCACAACCTCAAAATGCAGGAAATGTAAATGGTTAATTTTATATCTCTGGATCAAAAATTAGGCAGTCAATGCAAAACCTGCGAAAAAGATCTTCAATTTGATATCTCTATATAATATAACTGGTATGATTTTTCTTTTTAATGAATTTGTTTGATAAATTTATGAGTAGTGGATTTTTGTTTTTTGTTTTTACTTTAACTAGTATTGAGATTATGATATGTTAAATGATAAATTGCTAATTTAAAAAAAAACATATTTTCCTGGAGCCCCATATTTTCTTATAAATAAATATCTATCCACGTCTAGACACAAAATGAAAAATAAAGTTACATAACAATACAATATCTAAAACAATGCGTTCTTATCTGTATTTTCATATCGGATAACGCTAAATATAGCATTGTCTGCTTTCAACATCTTTAAAAAAAACAATAATTCACAAAAAAATATATAAAATTCGAAAAACAAACTTTTTGTCATATCACATATCTTCCATGGAACAAAAGAATTAAACCCCTAAAAAATTCTTTTAAAACTCCCTCAAAGAATAGAAAACATCAAAACCCCAAATCATATGATTCGATTCCAAAATTCCATTACGATTCAAAAATTATTCCCAAACCCAAAAATCAAAGCTGGTTTTTATTAACAAGTTATTAATAAATTTTCATCCGTGAATATTAATAATAGGGTTACAGTATTTTTTCTACCTTTACATTTCATAGAACTAGTTCCACACACAGAAACTTTAATATAAAACGCCCCAACTTCCAATCAAAATGTTTTTCGGATTAATATAAAAGAAAGAAGCGATTATAAAACACGTTCTAGAAATGAGGAGTAGCTCTTAATGGTAGTGTTTGACTGCTGGCTGAGCAGAAAGTAGAAAATTAAATAATTTATAAGAAATTTATTGAAATTATGAATTATTAATTAATATTTTAGAGGGTAACAAAAAAAAATGAATTAAATACTTCAATATTTAGTTAATTAACAAATTAATCAAAATTCGGTGATTGCTTTTTTATTTTTATTAAGAAAATCAAGAAAGATCTATGTTCACTTCATGTGGAAACCATACTTTATATGAAAGTTGAGATTTTGATGTAGTTTTTTGGGGGGCAATTTCTAGACTTAAGGGCTGAATTAATTTACTTTATGGGGTAAAATAATGTAATTTATGTATTTCTACAAAATTTTGGAGCATTTAGCGAAATTGTAACGTATTTATCCTTCTTCACTCTACTTGGGAACATAGAGAACAATTCCTTCATTGAACGCAGTTTTGAGGTATTTCTGGTGCCAGTCCAGGTTTTTAAATGATTTCCATCGGTACCACTCGGGATTTTTTAGATTTATCAGCACCTCTGTATCCTTGCATAATTCATCCATGATCGTTGCTGTAGTACTATTTGTATGTGTTATGTTTGAGCTACGCAGATCTTTGAGTTGATTCAGATCTGATTTACACTTTTGGAGCCTAATCGGGAGCAGAAAATGCTCTTGTGTCTTGAATGTGTGCTCTTCTCTCCTATCTGATCTCAGGAATGAACCTTTTTTGGTCCAAACTGTGACTCGCAGTAAAAACTGGATCCTTTCCAAAAATTTTACGTGCAGAAGATAGTCAGTTGACAAAGAAAACACCCCAAAACCCCAAACTAAAAGAGCCCGTCGCCAACCTAAGGTGATACTGTGATATTATTTATGTGATGACTCAATATTTTTTCTTCTTATTGCCTGAGTTTTCTGGTGTCTAGTCTAAGTCAGGATTTGCTCTCCTAATCACAAGGCTGCTGGTCTGAATAATGACAGCTGAACAATACCCTTCTTTCTTTCTCATCCATTCTCTTCTCTACTTTTTGTTTCTCTTGTTTTAGCACATCAGTCGAACTGAGTACAGTCTGAAAGGTTGAGAGAAATCAAAGCTGTAAGATCGCATAGGAATCGAACTTTCTAAAATTGTGACTAGTCTTAAGTCACAAGCATTTGTGACTCGTGCTTGTGATTGAGAATTTGAGACTCTTTTTGTGATTATCATCTATTTTGGCATTCTAAGCACTCAGTCACAAGAAATATCTTAACTTATTCACCTCTAAAATAATTCACCTTTAATGGTAAATTTTTATTCATGTAATAAGATAAAGCAAAGTCTGGGCGACAAGGCGAAAAATTGAATCTGTGAGAAATAGGAAGAATATTCTAGAAAGCTGCTCTTTATACCCCTGTCACCCGTTATTTATACAGTCACAATTTTGATAGCCATTGTAGTCACTGTTTGAGGATTGTCAAAATTGTAACTGACAAATTAGAATAACCAAATTGTCTCAAGTGGAGACTCGTCATACACTTGTGATTGCGTTGTGACTTGTGACTGATTTTAGAATACCATTACGAGCTTATAGAAAGTGTACAACCCTTTTGGCGTTTGTTACTTCCGTTTTGACTCCTTAGTTTTTCTGCTCCTTTGCTTTTGGAACAAAAATAGGCTTCTTTGCTTTGTTAGGTTCCGTCTTTCAATCCAAGCCGAATGTCTGGAATGTCAAAAACATTTTGCTGATTGATCAAAAATTAAATCTTTTATTTTCGTAAATTTATATTTTTGTGTAAATATAAAATTATGATAATTTTGTTTTTGTTATTTTCGAAAATTTAGCGGAAAACCCAAAATATTTTGTTATTACATAACTGGGGAAACGAGAATAATTTGTTATTTATTAAGAAGAATTAAAATTGTATCATTCAACCTATATTTGTTATTGCATCAGAAATCATCTTACTACTTTGGACGAGGGTTTAGAATGCCAAAATGGATGTAGATTCCTAAGCTTGGTGTTTCCACATAAAAAAACATATCAAAGAGTCACAAGTCACAAGGAAAATCATTAATAAGAATGAGGGGTAGAAAATAGAAAATATGAATTAAACTAGTGGGATGTTGTGCCTAGAGACTAGCCACTAATTACGCTTTTTCATGGTATTCTTTCTGTTGAATAACACTTCAGATTGGATGACAATATATTAAGTGGAGATTGATCCGCACTCACTTCCGACCCGCCGGATCTGGGAATCGAGGCCACTGCCCAAAACAATTACTCAAAAATTATGGAAAAACAAAATAATATGGCCTCGATTCCCAGATCCGACGGCGCGGAAGTGAGTGCGGATTTGACACTTTGCGATTCTCAAATTCGCAGTCGCGGATTTAATTAAATCAAAAATTCGGAGTAAAGACTCACACGCTAATGAAATACCCGATGTCGGATTATCTTAGGCGCATTTGTGGTTTCAAATCCTCAGAAAATTTGTTGCGGATCACACTTTTAAAGCACGGAAAATGTCAAAGAGAGATTCGCGGTTGCAGATTTGAGAATCGCAAAGTCTCAAATCCGCACTCACTTCCGACCCACTGGATCTGGGAATCGAGGCCAATAAATCGAAAGTGTCAAATTGAAAAAAAAAAAAAAAAAAAACAAAACAAAACACATCACACATGTAAACACTATATAATTATGTAAAACGAATCTAAAAATTTTTCTATGGATTGGAGGCAAATCTAAAATCACTTTGCACAGCAGAATTAGGTGTATTATTTTACTTAAACATACTTACATTATTGTTAAAAATTCAGCTTACCGCGCCTTTTGTATTTATTTACACTTCAATTTAACTTTATTTTTTATTTTTAAAGAAAATATTATCATGCACGCACTTCACTTTTCTTTAAATGTAGAACATCTACTGAAAAACACAGGCACCTGTTTATCCATAGCATATATGCACGTGCACGCACACAAGTACCCCCACTTCGCAAGAGACCAACACCAATAATTACCCGCCGAAAATATGAAAGAATTGATATATTTTAATTGCACCCCATCTATGACAAAGAATAGTAAACACCATCTATGGCAATATTACATTACTCTTCGTTTTACCTATGATTATCAATTTCCATAAAATATACAAAATACATTTCATAAATAATAGAAAATCTGTTGTCATAAATCAGTTGTTTACTTCCTTCTAAAGTTTATCCATATCTTGCATTGGAATGTACCTTTTTATGAAAGCATGAATAAATAGGAATATTGCCACATTCCTACAAGTTAGAGTTTGGAGTAATGGGTTGGTGCTAGCTCGGGGTGCGACAGGACCCGGGTTCGATACTGGTGATGGCCGCGTACTATTTTTTTTTTTTTTAAGTTATGATGATTTTGGTAGTGTTTGTTAAATACTTTGTTAAGTTTTAGATTACGCAAAGTCTCACAACTTATAACCTACATAAGCCTTTAACAAAAACTTTGCAAGATTAATTATATATAGCGTTGGTCAGTGTAATACTTATGAATCTCCATGGCCAAACTAGGATACAGCATTATGACAATAATTAAATCAATGCAACGTGAAATAAAAGTTTTAGTTAAAAACGGATTTGGCTTATTTAGCTTATTATAGATTGAGTTATAGCTCACAATTGAATATGTCCCAAAGGTTTTAATTAGTCGCCGCTTTGAGATTTTATCATCAACGCAGGCTTAGTTTATTATACTACAATAAATCATCATAACTAAAACAGCTAAAAAAAAGTACTTAAAAAATTCATCAAGAATCGAACCTGGTCCTTTCGCACCCCGATCTAGCGCCTTCCCATTACTCCAAACACTAACTTGTAGTAATGTGGCAATAAACCTATTTATTCATGCTTTCATAAAAAGGTACATTCCAATGCAAGATATGGATAAACTTTAGAAGGAAGTAAACAACTGATTTATGACAACAGATTTTCTATTATTTATGAAATGTATTTTGTATATTTTATGGAAATTGATAATCATAGGTAAAACGAAGAGTAATGTAATATTGCCATAGATGGTGTTCATTATTCTTTGTCATAGATGGGGTGCAATTAAAATATATCAATTCTCTCAAATTCTTGGCGGGCAATTATTGTATAATTCTTTCAGCAGCATCTCCATGAAAGATGCGTTAGTTTTTCGAGTTATTTGTTTGAATATTTTCGCAATTCTTCACAATCTTCACTTAATATATTGTCATCCAGACTGAAGTGTTATTCAATAGAAAGAATACCACGAAAAAGCGTAATTAGTGGCTAGTCTCTAGGCACAACATCCCACTTTTGTTTTGTTATTCTGAAGAGATACATACAAATTTAGTTAATAAAAACTTAAAAATATGCTTTTAAACAAAGGGCTGCAAAATTTTTTAGATATGGGGCAAATCGTTTGTAAAATTTTTGTAATATATTAAAAATTCTGAGAAAAATCACTTCCTTATATTCATGGACTATTAGGACGGTCTTAAATACATCGTTCGTGAAATTTATAAATTTTCATTCATTTCAGTAAGCGTTTATATGCCCTGGTAAAAATTAGATATCTACTTTTCGTTTTAAACCTACCAAATGTTTCGTTTAAATCATACATATTTTTTGTGACAAATCCACAGCGAAGTTCGATAAAATTGAATTTTTGTTTTGGTCTACAGCACCACCTACATGACTATAAACTATAATAAAATGAACAGCATATAAAATATGCATATAAACAAATAAATACTTTATATTATTTCCGCGAAATTTCTTAATGATTTATAAAGCCGCCGAAGAGCCATAAAACCTCAAGAAAATGATTTTTTTGCACTTCTAATTAAATAAATGTTTATGTTCTCCTGAGTATCATTATTAAATAATATAATTTTTAGTGAGAAATAGAATTAAAACATGTTACACCGAAGTAAAAAAAAAAATTTTATTTCACCATTTTGCGGTCGGGGATTGAACTTGGTTCGCCTGGGATAAGACTCCAGCGCCTTACCTCTAGGCTACCGATATTTTATTAGAAATCTCTTTTTTGTTGTTTAAATATACTTCTGGTTGATTGTGACAAATCCACAGCGAAGTTCGATAAAATTGAATTTTTGTTTTGGTCTACAGCACCACCTACATGACTATAAACTATAATAAAATGAACAGCATATAAAATATGCATATAAACAAATAAATACTTTATATTATTTCCGCGAAATTTCTTAATGATTTATAAAGCCGCCGAAGAGCCATAAAAACTCAAGAAAATGATTTTTTTGCACTTTTAATTAAATAAATGTTTATGCTCTCCTGAGTATCATTATTAAATAATATAATTCAGTGAGAAATAGAATTAAAACATGTTACACCGAAGTAAAAAAAAAAATTTATTTCACCATTTTGCGGTCGGGGATTGAACTTGGTTCGCCTGGGATAGGACCCAAGACCCTTACCTCTAGGCTACCGATAAATGAACTTTATTAGAAATCTCTTTTTTGTTGTTAAATATACTTTTGTTGTTAAATATACTTCTGGTTGAAATTTCCAGACCATTTTCTCAGTTTTTGGTCTTTTGACCAAGAGCTACATTTTGAGATATTTCCCAAGTCTGTATCTGCAGTACTTTCAGAGATGAAAGTAGGCTTCAGACGGACAGACGGACAGACGGACAGACGGACAGACGGACAGACGGACAGACGGACAGAGCCTCTGTATAAGCTTTTTTTTTTTTGAAAAAGCTAAAACTAAATAAATAAATAAGTTATAAAATATTAGTTTAGTTACATTCAAATGCCTGATGGAAATAGATTTTTTTAAAAATAACCTAAAATTTCTTAATATACATTAAAATAAAATCAACATGAAACTTTTATTACAAACTCGTATTTCATAATAAAAATCGATAAAACCGCGATAATCGAATCATGCTGAATTGTTGAACCAAAATCTCTAGTTCCGTTTGCATCTTAAAATAAATTTTTTTTGTCTAGTTTATTGCATTCTCCACTTCCCAAAAATTTGATTTGATAATTTGCAAAAAATAAAAATTTAAATTCGCTTCCACCTCCCTTTCACGCACGCAGCGCCCGACAGAGACAGCCTCTCATCGTTTTCAACTTTATTATCAAAATAAAATTTCCTTATCAATTCTAATTAGTCAAGAACGTTTTTTTTTTGCTGAATCCAATAAAGGCGAAAAAATGCGAAAACCGAAAAAAGCCACACTGCAAAATGGTGTAGTCACCGGAGCTTGCGCACCTTTGAGCCAGACCTGGCGAGAAACAGATCGGCCAACTTGTTGTTATTGTCATCAAAATCTATCAGCGGCTTTCCAAATGTCCAAGTTCAATACCAGTTCCACCGCCTAAATGGCATGGGAAATGTCTTCTTTCAAGGTGAGCATATTAATAGTAGCGGATCTATCGCGAGATTTTCGCCACAGCATCACAGCGGCAGCCGCAGCAGCAACAACAACAACAAAATTTGTTTATATATATGGCAGGTGTGCAACTTGGTCCAGGTAGAAGAAGGTGTAGTAGGCTTTCTAGTAAATCTAGCGATGTTCATCGAGTGCTTTACCGGGGAAAAAATATAAACAAAAATTTTGAAATTTACTTGAAACTTGGTGATGTTTTTTCAAGTTTTTTTTCTAGTACGGCTAGTATCTACTAGTCTTCATCCACTTCGACTATGTAGTCAGAGCCACTCTGATAGCCACACATGTAAGTTCGATTACGAAGAATATAGGAGTCCGCGCGGATTATTAGGTAACAAGAAATTGGAGCACAGGTTATGTAAGACGCCAGTGCTTCGGTAGCTTCAACTTGTCAAATTAAGCGGTCTTCAGATTTATCATCAAAGCTATAACGCTACTTACTGTTGTGCCGTAAACTGGAACAAGCTCTTTTTAGACGATTTTAGAGGATTTTGAAGGTTGCCAAAAATGGGCCAAAGTAGTTAGATTTATGACTTCTCGTAATGGGCTCGATCTGAAAGAGAGATTTCATGTTTCTTGTTTGGTTTGGACACGCGACTCAAGTGCCTATAAAACTTGGTTTTTATTACTTATGAAAAAAATCTAGTAATGGAAACTTGTATATTAATTTTAAGTCGAAAAATCTTTAAACAGTTACAATTTTATGTTATCTGGAGATGACCCAGAAACAGCTCCGTGCGCAAGTGATTAGTTTGCAAAAAAGTTGTCTAATACAGTATCCCTAAAAAATAGTCTAGTACTAGATCTTAATTTCGAGCTCTGAGGCAACTCCTCAAGTTTGAGAAGTTGTACACACCTTCACTCTATCCTCCAATGTAAAATTCCCGGGTATAATCTTTGACCAGAACCTCAACTGAAATTCGAACCTCGAAGATAGAGTAAAGAAAGTCCACATAGTTCATAGCTTTCTACCCCAGTAAAAAGATCTTCTTTAAGGGATGGGGTCTTAAGCCAAAGATATTTCTGTGGATGTACATTGGCGCGGTACTTCTGACCCTCACGTATGACTAGCTGGTATAATGGGCAGCGTTGGACAGCACCTATAATTTTATGAAGTTACGAGGCGTTCAAAAGGCAGCAACAATAGAGAAGACTATAAGAACATACCACACGAACGCCCCATGTGTTCTTTCACTTGCTCCCTACCTCTCTTCACATCAAACTCCTGGCCTCGTGCAGAGCCCTTAGACTGAGCGAATCCACAGCTTGGTCCTCAAAACCACAACACCATTATGGATTTGCTACCTTAAGGTATGATCGTCGACGGTTGCATGCATAGCTCAGCCGGCTGCTATTGAGGATATTGACTTTGCGATATTGAAAGCCCGTTACAAATATTTTTTGTTTTAATTTTTGTTACAATATGCGCTGCTGAATTTCTATAAAATCTAGGTCATCCAGACTCTTATTAATATGTCCTGAATTCCTTCCTTTAAACCAAAATCCCCCAACAAAAGGCCTGCTGCAGCAAGCATAGCAGCGACAGGCTCATCACCAGGCTCAGAAAGGCTGCTGAGCGACGTAGCCTGATATCAGGGCCTCGGTAGTCTAGGGGTAAGGCGCCTGACTACTATCCCAGAGGTCCCGGGTTCGATTCCCGGCGGTGCCACGGTCCTAGCCTTTCCCAATTTCCCACCTACATAACTTTCCTTCTTTCTTCTTCCCTCTTTGCATTCCTGATTCCTCCTGTCATAGCCTTCACTAGTGGTTCCCCGATCCACCAAGCGCATGTCATCGGTTGGTTGATGAGATTCAACTCGTTTCAGGAGGCATAACACTCTAGCGAGTTGTTCTCGATACCCCGATGTCACAGTCGCAAATGGTTGGGAGTAGGTGAAAATAAATACCGCAGCTAGGTTGTGACAGTTCTTTCCTTCACTTCTCTCTCTATCTTCCGACTAGAGCTGCTGTTCGACATTTCAAAATAAATACATGGTCGACAGTACAAAGGGGCCTTCCCTAAGTCTCTAGTGTGTCACATAAAAAAAAGTAGTTTTGATGGACGAAATGGCTATGGGGACATATCAAAACCGAAACCTGGGTAGAGGTGGAAGCCAAACTATCGGAGATGGGGTTTTTTCCATATCTTCTTGGGAAGGTAGGAACAACGCCCTGTTACAACTCCTTGGAAGTAGTCAAAGTTTTTGGGTTACTATATGTGATCATTAGGACCGAAAGGACTTCCTAGAATAACACATAACACTAAGATCTGTGACGCATGTGAAGGCAAAAGCCTCTAGCTAATTCGGCTCTAGCTGTGGATACCCCTAGGTAACCTAGAGCCAGAACCTAGTTGCCAAAAGTAAGGCTGGCGAGAGCTTATACAGTGTTTCCTGCTTAAAATCCTGAACTTCATTCTTTCTTCTTGTCAACGAGAAGTTCCTCGAAATATTTGAGAAGCATGAAAACTGGCTAAGATTAGGTATGTCAAACTGAAAATTTTCAAACCCTATCCAGGAGAGTAATCTCCGAATGTGTGGATAAATTGGTGGAGGGTCCGAGTTTGGAGGGAGTATCGGCAGATGACTGAAATCGACCTTGAATCAAACTTCAACACTCCAAAAACGCCACACATAACTATCAGGCTTTCCTAAAAGTAGGAAACTTGCTGTAATACAAGAGCCTTAGGTACAAGGACACAACATAAAGAGGCTCTCGGGCAGGCAGTATAACACCTTTTGACACTGCTCAGATCAAGGTAAGCCAAGATCTTCTACGTTGGTTAAAAGGTCCATAAAAGTCTACCTCAGCCCTAACTTCAGTTCAAAGGACTTTTGTTAGTTAGATTGGAGTTTGGATTGGGAAGGATCGTTACTTCCCAAGTAGAAATTTTGACGGGATACTTGCTAGTAACCGGCAAGTTTTCCCTTTCTAGCTGCAGGTTTTTGGCAAGAAAACTCGATAGATACTTGTTCTATTTCGGGTCGATAGACACTGGCAAGAAAAACACTCGCCAACTAGTCAAAAACTCGATCATATATCAGTAGGATATTATTTTTGAACCGGGACATATCGAGACCTCAGTACAATTTACCATCGTGTAAGGGACAAATGTACTGCCTCGTTTAAATCCGGCTAAGCTCTACTAAAGAGTGGCCACAGGTAATCATAGACCTTATAGTGAAAATCTAAGATAGTGTCAATACTTTCGAAAAAACTATTCATACCGCATATAAGGCTACCCGCCCAGTATGTCGGAGCAAAAAACGAGTTTCCCTGGAAGGAAATCTCGAAACTCAGAAAGTTAACAAGAGAGATCTTCAATAGTTGTTACAAACAAGGCCTTATAAACGCCTAAAACTGTGCAAGAAAGATATTGCCTCAACCAAGAGGGTGGGCTGACAGGGGTATTGCCAATCTCTGCCAGACTATGTAAGATCCTTTTCAAAAAACACGGAATAGCACGGCTTAGACGGAATAGCACGGGGAGTGCATAATGATAATGGTCAAAGTATATGGGAATGGATAGAGAAACTCCTCGAAAACTTCTTAAAAGCATCCGACCCGGTTGCAATACTACCAGTGAAGCTGCAGAGACTATCTGAGGTTGTAGTTCCATGGGTGGTGGTCATGTTCAAGAGCGTCGGGCGAGAGTCGTCTTCATTGCAAAGACAGGGAGAAGACGTCACGAATCTACAATGGACTATAGGCCGATTAGAATAAAATCATTCGTGCACTAGAAAGGTAGATAGCTGTGACATTACCGTCCTCAGCTCTACAGAGGATTTGAGAGGAGGTCATTTATAAAGATTGTAAAAAAGCGGTTATAAAATAGAACCCTGAGGGATGTCAGCAGATATGGAATGAGCTTTCCATTTGGCGGATTTGGCGCCATCTAGTACCTTGATTAAGAGTTTAGAGAGACCAGGGGCCGTATTTGGTTTTTCGAGTCGATGGATCGACTCGACAAAAAAAGCTTCTCGATTTTCTTTAAGTTTCATATTTGGTTTCACGACCAAATCGACAGCTAATCGCAGCCATACAAAACCATCAAATTGGATGGTATTACTCCAAGGCAGCAAATCACGTATATTTAATTAAAATAGAAATTGTTAAAAATTTATTGCATGCATAAATTGAGCTTTTAATAATCGTCAAACGTCTTTATCATCACGTCAAGAGACGATATCGTGTCGCCAAATGCCAATTTTTATTTATCGACAGACGACAATGTCGACTCGAGAAACCAAATACGGCCCCAGGACTTAGCCCGAATAACCAAATCAGGGACTAGAGACCGGTAGTAAAACGGTAGAGTCGTAAGCTTGCTTAAGCTGCCACATAAGAAAAATATCGTGATATAAAAAAAGAAGTGGCAGATAAAAAATTAATACGTTACTCGGGATGCCGAAGAGTTATGGATTCTAGAGCTGAACAGGTATGGTAGATGAGCAACAATTTAAGTTAAATTATTCAAAGAAAAGACTAGAACTCCTCAGAGGATAGACTTTTTGCACTGTTAGCTGTGTTATCTAGAGTAGAATGTAAAACAGCATGCTTTAGCGTAGAGATACATATATAAAGAAGAATTCATGGGAGCAGCTGTCAACGGAAACTCGACGTGTATTTTATTCGCTTCCACCAACCCAATACTGTCGCAAAAGAACCATGAGTTCCATGTTACACCAGTCAATGCATTGATCAATTCGAACTGTCAATTGTCAGTTAATGTGCCAAGGGGGTGAAGTTTTCCGAATAGAACACTCGCCCCGGGGACATAAAATGTCCGAATTGATCAATGCATTGACCGTGTATCATAAGCCTAACTTCGGTGGCTGAACAGGAGAGGATTTCTTCGATTGTTGTGCTTATATGCGATGCCAGACGATAGAGAGCAGAAAATTGCTTTAAAGAGGGCCAACAATTAAGAAAGACTATCAGAAGTGGAAAGTAAATGAACTGTGCTGTTACATGGAATCGAACCACGGACCTTTGAAATGGTGGTTGGACACCATGATCCTTGCTCTATTTGCACTTTAACTGAACTTAGAAGACAATAAAACCCATAAAAAATGTTTTGAGTGATTTTATTGAAATCAGGTTAAAGACTATATGAAATGTTGAACATCTCCATTTATGCTTTTTCACTTACGGATCATATCACAATTCGGCTAAATACTAGGCAGTGACAAGAGGCTCTTTTAAGAATAGTATAGTAGTCTAACTTAGGGCCTGTACTATTTTATTTTGTTTTTGTTCAATGTTTGTTGCGGGTTTATATACTTTATGTTGTTCTACTTATGTTCAGAGATGACTCTGTATGAGTGTCCACCACTGTGGCTGCTATGGCCACCATGTCCGCCGCCACCTGATCCACCGACAACCTGGAAGGTATCAACATGACTGCTGCTGTGCTGGGCTGGTTGGGATACTACCTTTACGGTATCAACATGAGCTGGTGCAGCTTTCTGGACGGATACTCGGATGGTTTCGGACTTTGGCTGGGGTGGAGCTTGCTGCTTGGTAATTCTGATAGTTTCTACCTTTGGTGGTGGTGGCTGCTTAACAACCCTAATTGTAATTGGCTTCGGTGCTGGCTTTTCCTTGATGACTGTGATTACTTTTGGTGGTGGTGGTGGTGGAGCAGCTTTTTGTGTAATAACTTTTACGATACGTGGTGGTGGTGGTGCTGGCTTCTCTTTGATTACTTTGATTGTTTCAACTTTAGCTGGTTTTGGTTGTTGCTGTTGTGTTACAACAATTGTATCAACATGACTGGCTGGCTGGACAGTTTCGGTGATAATTCCTACTACATCAACGTGACCGCCACCTCCGCCGCTATGACCATGGGCATGCGCAAGTGCGATTGCTGCTAGAACACACAGTATTACCTAGAATTGGAGATAAAATAAAATGATAAATAAAGATAAAATAAAAATCAAGCAAGCAAGCAACTGACCTTCATGTTTGGTGGTGCTTATTCCGAAAACGCTTTGTTCGAACTGATGTTGTCGTCTTAGATCACAATCAATTTATACTCGTTCCGGCCTGTCTATGAAAACACTGATATCAAGTTTATACCTTCCGCTCACCACAACTAGATTATCTTGTGTCGGTTCTAAATATTAGTTTAGTTCTCTTTTGTTTATAAATTAAGATCAACGCTTTTTGGTGATTGTGAAATTTTTAAAGGGGAAAAATTTTCGCAGTCCAAGTGTGGTTTTTCCCACCCAGGATGAAATTCCTTAGGTTGGTCAAAACATATACAAGATCGTCACTGATCGTCACTGATCTTGCCATCGATCAACAGATTTTAATCGAGCAGTTTCGATTCTAGTACAAGAATTCGGTGCCTTGACAGACTTCGGCTGGTCTGGAAAGTGGCGATATTTACATAAATTTCGTAAGAATTTTTATGGTGTCTGAAAAACCAAAATATTTTTCTTAGAATGGCATCCGAAATGCCAAATGCATTCCGAGATCCGCCATACAGATCCTAAAGGGGAAAGGTAAACATTTAACGATATTTTGGCGCGGTGAAATAAAACCATGGAAAAGAAAAGATCCGGGGTGAAATGAAATTAGTGTTTTCTATGTATGCTGAGAGATTCTTATCTAGATATTGTTGATGCACTGTTGTGACTCACTAATTAGGATCGGCTAGAACACGATCGTTTTTGAATATTCAAATTGGCGGCACATAAGAGATATACCTATATCGATTTCGTTAATTAGAAATGAAATTTTCGTAACAAAAACAAATTAATAATTAATTTAAAAAAAATAAAAAAAAGATCAAAAAACGATCTTCATAGATATCACCCCAAAAAATTTTTTAGGATCTTCCCCCCTGGGATCAAAATATAGCTTGTCTTTTATATTAGTATAAAAATAATAATAGCTATTTTATGACGAACTAAAAATAGACTCTCAACTCCCGAAAAATTCTTCTTCTAGACAGGAAATACTTCTCTTCCATCTGAAAAAATTGTGAAATAATTTTAGCGCGTAAAAATTCCACACACAAAAGTGTGAAAACATTTTGAATATTCATAATCCATCAAAAATGCCCTTTCAGTATTATTTTTTTTTATTAATATATTATTAATATTTTTTAATCATAATCTCAAAAGAATTGTTCATAGATTTTCTCGGTGTTGATTAATTGAATTGTTTCTCGAAACCAGTTTAAAATGTGGAAAATCATGATTTTTTTTTGGAAGATTTTTGAGTTGTTTGTTCTGGATTAATTTTGTATTCTAGTATAATTTAATATTCTACTATTTGCATCGCATATTGTTTTTTTTAGTGAAATTAATAAATGATTCTTATTTTTTTTTGAAGTTTTTAGAAAATATGGTAATGGTTCTTTTTTGGGAATTTTTGCTTGGATTATAATGGATGTTTCATTCATTATTCAATTTTTGCTATTATACAAATTTCACCGAAAATATTTATGTTAAAATTTTTAGTTTTTTGTTATTGTGAAATTTGACCTAGAAGGATTGAGTAATTTTTTGTATTTTCCCTTAATTGAAATGTCCGGTTATTTATAAGAAAATATACGAGATCGTATGGACGTCACAAGATGGCAGATAACGTAACCAAATGTTCTAGTTAATACTAGATATGGGGTTGTAGCATACTGGATGTAAGGAGTTAGCGAGGAGCCAAACTGAATATCGACCACTACTTAGTGGTTTAGAAAATTAGGGCAAAAAATCTAGGGACAAAACATAGATGTTAAATAAAAGACAGCACAAAACACAGGATTCTTCTACACCGCAAAAACGTCTCATTATCAGGAAAGCGTACTTGATGACATAGGAGTCACTCGGGACATACTTCGTTAAGGTGCTTATGAATGTTTTAAATAAAAAAAAAACTAGCAGATTTCAATTGATGGAAAATCGATCTAAACCGTGTCTTACCATCCTTAGAATTTTCAGGCATACCGGGATCGGATTTCGAATGTCCAAAGGTAGGGGCACTAAGTCACACAAGGGTTACATAGCTATTTTCATTTGCTTTTGTACCAAATCAGTTCACCCAGTTTTTTAATTGGTGCTGAATCATACATACATATGGCTTAAAGCTTTTGAAAGCTTTTAACATAAAAGCTTTTCAAGTTTTAACATAAAAGCTTTTAAACTTTTAATGTAAAAGCTTTTGAAAGCTTTCAAAATTTTGCAAGCTTTTAAGGTTTTGTAAGCTTTTAACTTTTTAACGTAACAAATTTTATAATATCTTAGGCTCTTCAAAGCTTTTAACCTTTTGACATAAAAGCTTAACATAAAAAGCCATCCATCTTAATCTGATTAGTTTTATACTTTGAACAATGTCGGGACGGCTGTCCAGTTGGTATAATGCATGATCATATTTCCTTCTCCATTAGCGTGGTAACAATTCATTCCTCTAGACAAGATTGAAGAAGATGTTGCCGAAAGCCAAAATACCTTCTGTTAGCAATGTTTATTTTCCTTTTTAGCTCTGTTGTCTCGCCACTGTCAACTTGCAATATACTGTTCCAAGATAAGTAGATTCTTTAACGATTTCTTTTTCTTTTGAATCTGTGTATCTTCTTGAAATGCAAAGATGCTGAGTTTTTGTTTCGTTGTAGAGCAATCTCATTCTTTTTTTGTAGTTGCTACCAGTGTAAGAACGGCTTCTTTGACACTTGCCAAAGATCTAACAATTAGGGCGACGTCACGTCGTCATCATTGTAGTGTCGCCATTGAAGTCCAACCTTGGATTTGCTCTTCACAAAAAAAAAATTAAAATTCGAACTAAACGCTGCCATTACAAACAATTCGGCCCAGCAGCTGCAAGGCAGTTCTCCGGGCCTCAAGATGGGAGCTGGCTCGCCGGATATGTCGTGGGACAGCAAGACTCCGGAGGTTCTGCCTTTATTTCGTGCATCACCACATATCTGAACGGGTGAGCCTCTCTGCTGGAAGAGGACTCAGAAACCTTGGAGACAGCAATGAGAGTAACTAAATACGAAAGTTCAGCTGACTGGGGACTATCTTCAGCCGCTATGGCATCCTGTGCTATGTGAGAGTAGCACAACATCTGAAAAAAAAAAAAAACTTAAATTAAAACTCGATCTGGAAAAAACCCACCCTGGTACCACGACGTTTTTTTTTATATTACAATTAGACCTTTTAGGGCTCCCAACACGTACACCAGATACAATACCAAGGTTGAGGTGCGGAACAACAATCAATTTAGACCACACTGTTACCTAATAAAATCTATGTGAACCAGAACATCTAAAAAAGGAATTAATAAAAACAGGAACGACACTGTATATAAGTCAACTATCAGAAGTGCTTAAAGCTAATAAATATTATTATTTCCCTAAAGTGCACGTATTTATAGCAAAAATTTTGAGAAAAATAAATTTGTTGTCACTTAATTAAGGTTCAAAGTCTATATTTTAGTGTAGGTGTAATGAATTTATAAAATTTTAAGGAAGAATATGCGATTGGGTCCTCCTGTACCCCGATACGATATCTTTAGGAGCCTTAATAGTGACAAGATGGGTTCATGTAATACTTTCAAATATCAAATACCTGAAAGTCGGTTCCTTAGTTCTTACAGATGGTAATATTCACGCATTTGATATATATTTGGTATGGTCACATCGAGGTTCGTACAATGTTCCTAGAGGTGGACTTGGTTCTGGCATAAATGTTTCTTTCGGGTGATTGTGCGAGGGATTAATACTGTCCCACTGTTCTGATAAGGGGGTATACAGCTTCGACCTTACTCCTTCCAACTCTCCACGCCGGAACTCGGACTATTAGTATTGACTCTGACACTTTTTAAACCCGTGGGATGTATCCCTGTAGCAGGGATGCCTGGAAGTTAAGTTTTTTCCTCTTTTTTTTTTTTTTTTTTTTTTTTCAAAAACTGTATTTTACGTTTACTTTTAACATTTTAACATGAAAATTTTTGAAGGCTTCTGAAAGCTCTTAAGCGTTGGAAAGTTTTTTTACCTTTTAACATTAAAGCTTTTGAAAGCTCTTAAGCTTTTGAAAGTTCATAAGCTTTTGATAGCTTTGAAACTTTTGAAAGATCTTAGGCTTTTAAAAGCTCTCAAGATTTTGAAACCGTTTAAGCTTTTGAAAGCACTTAAGCTTTTGGAAACTCTTAAGCTATTAAGCTTTGAGAAGGTTTAAACTTTTTCAAATAAAACTTTTAACGTTAAGAGGCTAAAATGGTTTAAAAGTATGTTGTAGAAGCTTTAAGCAGCTTGAGCAATGGTATTACATTAATAGATTTTTGCTACTTTTTAGTTTGTTTCTGTGCTTCTGGATTTCTGGATACATAACCAACCAGATTACAAACCCAAACAATTCTTTGCTTTGTAAAATATTTCAGATATTAAGCTGTAGTATGAACGGATAACTTGTGATATCACTGTTTTTACATTGGCAATACGCTCCAGAGCACTAGGTTTATTTTATATGAAAAATGTAAAAGATTCTATCACTGTTTTTACATTGGCAATACGCTCCAGAGCACTAGGTTTATTTTATATGAAAAATGTAAAAGATTCTATCGATATGACTAGGTCAGATTAAAGTCCAGTTTTAGAATAAAATAGTACCATTGCTGATTAAATAGCTTATTTAGAAACGTTATATAAATATAAAATAAAATTTCAAAAAAGAAGAAAAAAGGCAACAAATTAAATAAAGAAATAAAGCTATAAATGATAGAAATATTCAAATAATATTAACTAGCCCCACCTCAAAACAAAGCAAAAATATCCGGATACGATTTAATGTCCTAGAAACCAATCATTCTTCTTTTTCTAACATTAAAACAGACCGTCACGCTATCGGCTTTAATGTAAGGATTTCTTATTTATTTTTGTTTTTTTATTGTAATCGGCATTAATAAAATAGTATTAGCAATAATCCAGTTAATCCAGTATTTTTATTTTAGATGTTATTATCTATTTTTGGAACCTATTGTATATATCTAATTCATTCCCCCACAAAAAAAGGAAGGAGCACAACTAGTTTACCACAATCTATCCTAAAAAAGTCGAAACTGGTTTTCTTTATAAAAGGATTGTGGAGAATGGATAACGCTGTATATTTGAAAAAAGCTTTCAATAATTTCGTAATGCATTATAAGATTAAAGGAGATTCTGTTTGCTTCATTTTCAACTGACATAAAACTGACAAATATATCAAAATATTGGTAGAAAACCGGTAGCTAATATAGTTGACAAAGTAGTAATTATATAATGGTATAACTGAGTAATAGATGGCTTTTGTGCAAAAAGACAATCAGCAACAGATGGTCACAAAATTTCAGGAATGGCTGGTATTCAGCCAACAAATTGAAATATTATTATATTGGATAACGACTTTTTATTTTATAAGTTTCTGTTTTTTTTTTTTTTTTTTTTTTTTTTTCTCTTTCAAATGCAACAGAATGATTCATTTGTATGTTAATCACTCACCGATCAGAGTGAAAAAGTAGCCTAAGCAATCGGGTTAGCGGCATTAGAATCGAATCAGCCGCTCCCGAGATTTGAGGTCTACAATTGGAATGTTTCCACTCGCTTTCCTACGATGATCGGGTCAAGCTTTCGGTCTGAGCCGATAGTCGTATAGTATAGCCGGATCCGATAGTCGGACCGGAGCGAAAAGATAGCCTAAGAATATTGGGTATGTTTTCGGTTACTTTTTCGCTCCGGTTCGACTATCGTATTAGACTACTGAATCTTCCGGTCAAAGTCCCGTCGCGATCGGATTAGCCGTTTCCGAGATTAGCCCGGATTAGGGCTAGGGCCGGCGCTGTATGTTCAGCAGTACCCTTTCAGCACGATTGTTTACACCTTAAGATTACGAGTCTTATTAAGTATGTCCTCTCTGCCAGGTAGGAGAAGGTTGATCTCCCTCACCAATCTCGCCAATCACCAAACGACGACAGTTCGTTTGACGCATTGAATTGTTTCTTCCATTAGCTAATGGAGAGCGAATATTTGATCAATGCATCCTCATTGTGGTCCAAATCGCACTTGTTCTTTCCGGCTCATTTGCTCTCGATGTTTCTGTAGTCTCGATTGTATGAAGTCACTAAAGCCCCATCGGATTTTTTGATGTTGTCGTTTGTTGATGTCGTTTTACCGCCTAACCACTGGATTGTCTGGAACAGCGTCCGGTTCTCGTGCCTCAACGCCGCTTCTTCCATGTCGGCCGCAACATTATTCCAGTACGCGTCTCGCTCCGATTTCATTTCTCGTCGAACTTGTTTCTCCAATAGTCTTGCGCGAAATCAACGGGTTTCATTCGTTTCCGCTGATCCACGAGGTCTAGATAGCTACCCGAGATCCTCGGCTGCGTACGGTTACAGAAGGCCGGACACAACTCCATGGCACACCCTACAATGGACTCCGATAATTGCCTTTCTTCTACATCGATATTGTCCAGTATTGCGAGCGCTACGAGTTTGTTGGTGCCATTTGAAACTCTAGCCCGATGCTAGGCTCCTACAGGCCCTCCCAATTCTTCTTGGCTGGCAGTGGCGTCGTTTTCTTCGCTTCTTTGTAATCCCAACTGTAATTTCGCTCAAACAAGATAATGGTCCTCTCCGCAATCAGGCCCACGTATCGGACGTACGTCTTTGAGCATTGATCAAAAAGTAGTTTAATATCGTCGTGTTTGAGTGGATGGCGGAAGATGTTGTTTCCAACGATCGAATTGTTAGACGCAGCGAACGAAAGAAGGCGTAACCGTTGTCGATAATTTCGTCGTGTCCAAATTTGCCAATTGTTCCTTCCAGCCGGTTCGATTTGCAACTGAATGAGCTTTAAAGTCCCCTGAGAGTATGATTAATTCGGTTCGAGGTGTCATATCCAGCGTCTGTTCCAATTTCCAATTTCTATGTGATTAATTTGCATCTTCGGCCAGTAACTCATGTCTCACCAGCAATGAAATGCTTAACTAATAAGAATTCTAATAAACTCTTTCATGTTGTGCAATATTTAACAAAAAACCATGGGTACCTTTTCTAATTTATTAAATTTAAATAGATTCAAACAGAATTTCAAAAATTTCTCAAAACTAATTTTTTACTTTTAAACAAAATAACCATTTTTTATTATTAATATCAAAAATTAAAATAAATAAAATAAAATTCAATTTCCCAAACAAATCGAAATAAAATTCAAAAGCTAAAAAAGCTCAAAAAAGCTAAAAAGGCTTGCAAAAGCTCAGAAAAAGCTTTCGAGCTTTTGCATTGTCTTAGATAGACATCGGTTGGTGTCTTTGATAAACGAAAGCTTTTTGTTGTCTTAGCTAAATATCAAGTTTCAAGTGTTTAACTAGATTTATACGTTTTTGAGGATTACTTAGGCTTTTAGAGGGGATATTAAAATTTTTTGAGATTTTTTTAATTTGATAATTTTGTAGAATTTAGTGAATGTTTGCAGAATGTATAAATAGGAGAAAAAGGTGAAGATATCTTGTTAAATTTCTTTCAGAATGTACACTTTGATATTTTTTTCATGTGACAGACTAACGAAGGATATTACAAATAAAATAATAAAAAAATGATGTTTTTTAAATAAAAAAAATTTATTGTTTTCAAATATCACTGGTTGAAAAGGTTTTTTTCACATTCTTGTGAATGAAACCCTCAACCAAACAAACGTCAGCAGTGTAGTAACAGAAAGTTTTTGTCAACAATTATCCAAATTAATTATCCATTGTCCATCTTAATATTTTCCGGGAATAACTTTGAATGTTTGTCCATGACCACCGCCATGTCCGCCGCTGTGGCCGCCACCATGACCGCCACCATGTCCTCCTCCGCTAACAACTTGGAAGGTATCTACATGTTGTTGTTGTTGCTGTTTGCTAACCTTAACAGTAATTGGTTGTGGATGAGATTGTTCCTTAATAACCCTAATAGTTTGTGGTTGTGGATGAGATTGCTCCTTAATTACCCTAATAGTTTGTGGCTGTGGGTGTGATTGTTCCTTGATAACCTTAATAGTTTGTGGCTGTGGTTGATGTTGTTGGGATTCGGAGATGATGAATGTTTCACCGCCGCCACCACCACCGCTAGCTAGAGCAACAGCTGCTAGGGCAAGAACTGCAATAAGTACCTAGATATAGAGAGGGAAATTTAAGTTAATAAATTGTTATTAAATTGTTTATTAATAATAATGATTTAATGTTGTTTTATTATATGTGAAAGTTGTGAAGTTAACTAAACTAACTAACCTTCATTGTTATTGTTGTGTTTAGTTAGAACGTTCGATATGAACTGATGCCAACTGTACAAATCGTTGCCAATTTATACCCATCTCAAAACAGTTTCAGTATTGATAACAAAACTAGTGACTAAGCTTGTGTTTACAAAAATATTTTTTAACTAATGGATTGTTAGCCCGGAATTTTGAAATTAGATAGAACTTCTTCTCTAAATCAAATCAGCAATATTTCCGTAAAAGTTTTTTGAAAAATAAAAAAAGCAAAAAAAAAGAGTCGTCACCTATGACACTTTCCCCCTACCAAAATAAATAATAGAAAAAACATATATAGCAACACCACCAAAGAAGAGAGGCTATCGGATGCGATGAAGCCACCCCAGTTGCCTGACTACCCCATAAATTAAAAACATAAATATTTAACTAAAGAATGATCTGAATTCTTAATGATATTTCCAACTAATTAACATAACGCTAAGACTTCATACTTCATAACATCTCTCTCGCAAACACATAGTCTGTCACACGTGTCCATTTGTGTTTGATGTTGTTTATTTGGTATATAAAGCTTATATGGCCTATTCTATATCATTGTATATGGTCAATTCTATATGAAATATAAACACTATCACCACTTATCTCATTTGGATATTCACACCTGAAAACAAAAAAAAAATTTAATATTTGCCAATAAGAAAGCGGGAATTTCCAAAAATTCCTTATTCCTTGTTTTTTGTTTTGGATCTTGGGATCCAGCCATCAATGACATAACCCCAGAGTTTCATAATATTATCAAAAATTTATTACGAAATTTCGTAACTGTAAGTCGAGTATAGATATCGATGATGTTTTATCTAGCATCGAGTCAAAAACTCTATTGTTTACAAGCACAAGGATTGTACAGGTGCGCCGATAGTTTATTATGATGCACAGAGTTACAATTCTATCTAAAAAAACACCCCTTGTTGGATGGACACTTTCATATGTTTAAAAAAAAATTCAATTGGAAATATTCAAATTTTATTCAAATAACAATTTTTTTTTGTATATTAAAGATTTTGGGTGATGAGAGTTCTCTTATAAGAACACCGGCAAAAAGACGCAGGTTAAGTAGAAGAGCTTTTGGGCACAAGCCGGCCGGATTTCACTTTTTTCCCTGCTTTCGATAGATTAACGTCAAACGCATTTGTTGAAGCGATTAAACAGAATAAATGAATATCAGTCGATTACTTAATTGGGCCGGTTTTATTGCATATAACAAAAAAATTGTCAAATGGTTATGGAATTAATCGAATTTTTATCTATGCAGTGTATATGCCACTTGATTGATGGTTTAAAAGAACTAATCAATATCTTTTTACTTTTTATAAGCATCAAAATAATAAAATTTAAATTATTTCTTGTTTATATAACAATTTAACAATCTTTATTTCATCTCTGATAAATTGAAATATGATTCACAATTTTTTTAAAGAAAACCCTCAAATTTTTAAAATTTACCTAGACAATTTTTTTAAATTTAGACCAATTTGTTAAAATGTAGACCAATTCGTTAAAATCTAGACCAAAGTGTAAAAATTTGGACCAATTTGTTCAAATTTAGACCAATTTGTTAAAATTTAGACCGAATTTCAAAACCTAGGCAATTTTTTTAAAATTTAGACCATTTTTTAAAATTTAGACCATTTTTTTAAAACTCGTACCAAACTTTTAAAATTTAGACCAAATTTTTAAAATCCAGAACAAATTTAGACCAAATTTTTCTTAATACTATTTAAAACTACTAAACCGGAAATTATACCAATTACTTTCATGCACAAAATATGATTAGACTTTAACGAGTTTAATAAGAAACCTAAATTATTATTTAAACATATAAACCAAAGCACAAATACGAAAAAACAATCTAAACAAACTGGTCTAAAATTTCATATTTTCAACATGCAATATTACCCCAAAAAAACATGATTCCATACCAAACATAAATGCTATTATGTTAAATTCCCATTGATAACGAAATTTTCGATTTTCTTATCAATTAATAAAAAAAATTTTGTGTTTAAGATTAAATATTCAAGATTTCACCTTATTGTCATTGAGCTCAGAGCTGCATGGAACCAGTTGGACTGGTCTAAAAGACAAGTCAATGAATAAAAATCTTTTTGGTTCTGCCTTAATTTTTAAGAACTTTTATAATGCATGCCCGTGCTTAATATATAAATTTTTTTTTGTTGGAGTTTGTTGAATGACATAAAATTAAAACTTTTATTATGAGTTGACATATTAAAGAGAAGAAAAAAGAAATAATTCTTTATTATTTAGAGCAGAACAGGTGGATGGATACTACCTTTTGGTTTGATAATAAATTATAAATTTTGCTGGATATAATAAATATGAAACTGGATGGTTGTGAGTTTTTTGGGTATATTTAACGGATTGTAAGGATCGATTGCCTTATATTTTCGAAGTTTAGACCAAATTTTTTGACAACTTGGTCCTTTGTTGGGCCTAATAGCAGTTAGAAAATGTTTCTGCTATCTACTATATGTTCTTTTTCTATGAACTAGTATTTAACTAAACAGACAAAATGTAAAAAAATATAGATTATATTTTCAAAAAACTCTCAAAACGTATCAAACAAAATCGCCATTTTATTATTAGTATCAAAAATAAATAAAATAAAAAAAAGCCTCCCAAAAATATTGAAAAACTAATTCACAAAATTCAAAAGCTACAGAAAGCTTAAAAAGCTTTTAAAACGCTTTCAAGATTAAACAGCTTTTGCATTGTCTTAGATATTGATCGGTTGTTGTCTTTGATAAATGTAAGCTTTTTGCCTCTGATAAACATTATTTTCAAGTTTATTAGTAAAAAGTAAGGTTAAAACCAAAGAAACACCGAAGGACTACAGCATGGAATGTCCTGATTTGGTGTAAAAAGAAATATAGATTTCGAGAACACAATAAGAGAGTGCAGGGTGCTATATTTAATGACATTGTCTTTATAGGAAGATTCGTTTTAGTTATGAAGAAAGTTTTTATAAAATTGAGCATCTCCCCAGGAACGAAAGTATTGCCTAGTTCGCGTCTTCACTTTATAGCCGGTACTCCTCTTTCTTCATCTGGTAGTCTGGCACTGGCGTCATAGCTTTTGTCAGATGATGAGCGAATATTAATGGTTTCAGTAGGCATAATATTCCTACGAGGCTGCCTCCCCTTTATTTCGAAGCTTACGTGCCTGGCTCAGCTGGCAGTTAGCAGCATAAGGGGGGCAGCAGAAGAAGCACTAGGCTGGGCCCCTTGACAAACTAGAAACGACTGGCTTGATCAGGACTACAGAGCCGCAATGGAAGAAAGAAACCAGAATCATCAGAGGAGTAACGGAAACGGAAAACTCTCACTCTACAAAACAGTAATATGATCGGTACTGGGTTATGGTAGCGAGATTTGGATTATGACCCACGACATGCTCAACAAACGGAACTGCAGACATGCTTCAAAGGACCGTCAAACTTGGAGAAATGCTCTAGAGGAGCCCAAGGCTCGATTTGGGTTGTAGCACCATTGGATGGATGGATGGGGAACACTAGAACTATCTAGAGAACTCGAACTTTCTAGAGAATTAGAAATTTCTAGAGAACTACAAATTTCTAAAGAACTATAACTTTCTACAGAACTTGAAGTTTTTAGAGAACTAAAATTTTCTAGAGAATTAGAACTTGCTAGAGAACTAGACGTTTCCAGAGAACTAGAATTTCCTAGAGAACAAGAGTTTTCTAGATAGCTAGAACTTTCTAGAGAACGGAACTTTCTAGAGAACTAGAACTTTCTAGAGAACTAGAATTTTCTAGAGAACTAGAACTTTCTAGAGAACTAAAACTTTCTAAAGAACTAGAACTTTCTAGAGAACTAGAACTTTCTAGAGAACTGGAACTTTCTAGAGAATTAGAACTTGCTAGAGAACTAGAAGTTTCCAGAGAACTAGAATTTCCTAGACAACAAGAGTTTTCTAGAAAACTAGAGATTTCTAAACAACTAGAACTTTCTAGAGAACAAGAACATTCTAGGGAACTGGAACTTTCTAGAAAACTAGAACTTTCTAGAGAACTAGAACTTTCTAGAGAACTAAAAGTTTCTAGAAAACTAGAACTTTCTAAAGAACTATAAATTTCTAAAGAACTAGAACTTTTTAGAGAACTAGAACTTTCTAAAGAACTACAAATTTCAAGAGAACTAGAAGTTTCCAGAGAACTAGAATTTTCTAGAGAACTAGAATTTCCTAGAGATTAGAGATTTCTAGAAAACTAGAACTTTCTAGAGAACTAGATCTTTCTAGAACCATAACTTTCTAGAGAACTAGAAAGTTCCTTGCCATCAAGCTCAAGCCCAATATCTTTTTTGTGGAAATTATAGAGAGGGTGGGGGTCAGACTTTGCTGAAGTGATTGTTTAACTAGATAAGAAAAATCTGCATGTATTTCTGCAGTCGCAACTTACTTATAATATATGTTGGTAGATCTAAGACTTGCAGCTCCCGAAACAGCGGAGCACTTACTATGGGATTATAAAGCGGCTTCCCTGAGAATATTGCCCTTGTCTAGGAATCGTTTAGGATTGTTAATAGCTTTGCAATACGATTTTACATCATAGTTGCAGGTTAGATTTTGCTCAATTTGTTTTCTAATTCTTAAATCTAACTGCGTGACAAAGAGGAAATAAAAAGAGCACTTACACTTTTTATTGACTGCCAGTCATCCTGCAATTATAGTAGAGTACCTGAATCTGAATATGATGAGCATCATCTGTGGCGGTTAGTTCTACGATTCTGTGCCTGCGTCAGTTTTTGGCTCAAAGTTGGTTGATCTTTTGCAGTTTTGCACCTTTTTCGACTAGATTGAGTACTACATCATGTTTTATACCATATAGTTAGCATTATAGTTAAAGGTTGACCCTTGGTTTCCTTTTGCGTTCATAATTTGGCGTGTACTGCTTTAGTTTCTTCTGACCTTATTAAATGATCAGGACATTTCAGACGTCTTAAAATTCATATTCCATTGCCTTTTATTGTGTGCGAGTATGAGGCTGATCGTATTCTTAACGTAGTATCCAGGCTAATCCTGCAAAAATAAAAAAAAAAAATAGTAAGCTCTGTGATCATATTTTAATTTGATTTGGAAGAATACCTTGAGTTAAGGGCTTGGCTCCCATTTCTTCGACCATCTTCGTATTAGCAGCAGGTGGGAGTGACAGCATGTCAAAGATGAGCTACCTCCCTTTTGGGTTAAGCTGCTTCGTTCTCCTGAAATGAATTAGATCCCAAGAACTAGCACCACCCTTCTACCCAACAACAAATAAAACTCCAAAATAATTTTTTTTCGTTTTATTTTTTTCGCATACTCCTAACTAAAGCCTTCACAATTACAAAACAACTAAGCTCACATATAGTCATCAACAAGAGCCTCGAACGGACCGAGATCTAATCAAAGTGAAATTTCAACCTTGCTAGTATCTTGACCCCGGGTTTAGTGCTTATCTAGAATCTGGAATGAGTGTGAGTGTGGACCGCTGTGTGGTCCGCTGCCGCGGTTTCCTTGAACATGAATAGTGTGGATCTGTGGCTGAGGTGCTGCTTGCTGCTTCTCTACCTTGAAAAGTTGTAGCTGGGGTGCTGCTGGCTGCCTGACCACCTTAATGGTTTGTGGCTGAGGCTGTGGCTGCTCCTTAATTACCTTAATTGTTTGAGGTTGTGGCCTTGGCTGCTCCTTAATTACCTTGATGGTTTGTGGCTGGGGTTGGGGTTGCTGCCTAATTACCTGGTATGTCTGAGGTTGTGGCTGTGCTTGTTGCTTAACAACTTGGTATGTTTGGCCGGAAGGGGCGGCATAGGCAACAGCGGCCAAAGCGAGTACAGCGATTATTACCTGTAATTAAAATATTTATTACCTTTTTATTATCCAAATCAAGGGATTTTTATTTTGTTTGGGACATACCTTCATTATGATTTTTGCAGTGTTTTTCCTTGGAATGGTTCGGTGGAACTGATGATGATACTAGATTTTGGACTGAATTTATACGCATTGAAAAAATGGCCTGAAAAGTGATAACATAATGGACTCCTTCGTCTATTTCTTTGGGTTCTTCTTTAGAAATAAAAAAAAATTGTTGTCCATTTGCATTTTTCAATCGGTCATTGGCCGAGGATTTTAGTATTCAGAGGCATCTCGTGCCTTCAGAATTTCCAGATCGTTAGCTGTCATTATCTTCTATAACATAATTAAGGTGATTTTTTGTGTAATCCGCAATTTTAGTGGGTTTTATAGATGAACGATGAATATCTATTTATTAGTTTAGGTCGTTAGCTACTATCGCGGTACTAAAATATATAAAATTTATAAAAATGGGAGTTCTGGCAGCCGAAGAACATGACACGAAGAAGGCAACGATTTAAATTCAAATCTTTGTGATGGATGAAGGCGTCTGGAACTAATGTTGAAATATGAAGGCGTGTGCTACTAGCTATTTTGGAAACATTTTGAACAAAATAAAAAATGATTCGTACCAAAATTGGAATAAGTTCGACAGTCAACAAATATCTTCAAAAATGTCATTCTAAATTTTTACAATAGCAATGAATCTTCGAGAAAGAAAGTCCACGTCCATTTCAGAAGAACTTTCTCTCATAAAAATTTTGTCCTGTGATAAGGTTATGCAATTGTCGCCGGTCAATGTATGCAAAATGGACAATTCGTAGGCAGTCTAAGAAAAAATTAACGATGTGATTTAAAAGCCGTGGAATTCGATAACACTTTAAGAATGAAATTTTATTCAAAATCGAAAGGAGACAATTTTTTTCTGATGGTGGTAGGATGAGAACTTCTGTAAAAGCACATCTGTTTATGCTAATTTTTAGGATTATTGAATTTTATGAGGGAATAAAATTTGTAATTTGTAGTCATCGGTAACTTTTAAAGGAGAGCATTTTTTAAAATAAAAATTTTGTAAGATTTAAGAATGTTTAAGAGGGAAAAGGAGACCTTTTTTCGATTATGAAACGTTGTGCTTTTAGACTTTCAGATGTGATGCTCTCTTGCTCGAACGGTTCCCGAAGTCTTAAATAACAGTTCTTTCAAAATAGGACAAATAGATGGCGCAGTGTTACATTATTCTAGGGAATTAGAAAGCTTTTCTGAGTCTTGAATTACAGTTCGTCCAATGTTCAAACTATCGTTAATAGATGGCGCAACGTTATTGCTTAAATCATCACACTGCCCACCTCTTGACAGTTGGTTTCGAACAGGGGCCGGATTCTACAGTTGCACTGCTCTGCTTTTAAATCCGCAAGCATGAATGTGAGTTTTTCTGAAAGAAGGCGTGCATACGGGTGGAGCAATTCATTCACAGAAAAATGGAAGAATAAAGGTCGATACACTTTTAAATCTGACGACGACTTCAGTGCAGTACCGGTAACATCAGTGAAAAAAGCACTCGGCACGACGTTAATTCCATGGAAACAAATTGGGAAAGGTGCGACATGTTTCCACACACATCAGACGCAGTGGAGAATCGACGTTCTCAGACCCTTTTAGGCGTCCGTGAAAAGTGGCGCCTCGGCCATTGCCTCTAGTTCCGCACTATATTTGTTGAATCTCACACAGTAAAAGAAGACGTATTCTACGTTATACGGGTTTCCTGGACATGTCGGAGACTGCGGTGAGTCTTCGTGCTCGAAACGATGGCGATATTTCCAGTATCGTTCATGTCCGAACTTCTCTTGCCTTCCGTTTCATCTAGTCTATCATATAACAGAAAAATGATCATTGTCCAAATTTCAAAACTAAAAAATAATCACAGAAGTCATTGCCCATTGAGTACTGATACGAAAAAAATTTCGCTGCTGTGTGAATGTCAGTGAAAAATTCATCACGGAAGTCACTGACGCGGAAAGCATCGGTGTCGTCCAGCCTCAAATATGTGTGATTCAAAAGAGTGTGAAAAAGCGGGAGAAGAACTAATGAGGAGCAAAATCCAAATTCAGCGATCTAGGCTTTCAGAATGAACTTATCCAGCGTAACTGAATTGCTTGAATCGAAAAAGTGCAAAGTGACAGGGAACTATTTTTTGCTGTGTGCACAGGCAAACGATGTACGCTTGTGCAATCTAGCACCAGTTGTCTTTACCGGAGCCGGCTGATAAGAATGCAGCCTGTCTATGTGCACGATCTTCTTCTTGTCTTTGAGTCCCTGTTGATTTCTGTAGATAACGTGTTTGAGCCGTTTTAGGATTTCATGCGGCCTCTTCCATTTGCGCAAAAGTTTCGGATTTAGCTTGCGGGCGCCGTGGTCTCCCAATTTGTATCGGCTTCTGTTTGCTCGCGTTTGTAACTTGTTTTTATTCTGTCATTGGCTTTTCTAAGATTCTTCTCTGTGATTCTTTCTAATGGAGCTCCCACGTCATTTCTCCGCCCGCTCCGCTCACTTGAGCAAATTACTACTGGCACATTCTGTCAATATGCGAGACTAATTAGTAACATGTTATTCCATGCGAAGTCAGTAGAACCGCGCTCTTATTATTGCCAGAGTTTTGTTGACTCCCCAATGTCCCCCTGATGCGCCATAACGATAGAGAATAGTATCCTGCATCCGATGGTAGGTCTCGTCAGTGGTTTCCCATTCACGCTTCAGCATTCCCCCCCCCACTGATGAGCAAAAAATCCCATTTTGCCAATAGCTTCTCTATATTTTGCTTCTATCTATCTGCGATGCCCTTCCATTTAGGCTCCTATTACTTCCATGCCAGAATACAAGGTTCATCGCGTTTAACATTCCGAAGTTCCTGATCGGCCAGATCCACACCACATCCATTATTATTTCCCTTTATAATGGCACTGGCTCTCCAGTTACAATTTTCAGCTTGCATGGGTTTACGTTTTTTAGCCACTTGTTACGGAGAAAGTCAGTCCCGGATGACAGATCTTGCAGCACCAATATCCACAGTAATTTTGCATTTTTTGGTTCCATTTTTTCATTGATAACAAGGCTGTTGTCACTACTACGGTGCAGTTGGTTTAGGCTTTCATAGATTTGATAGAATGAGGAATGTACAAACGAATTCCCAAACGTAAAGTATTCGTGGCGCAGACAACGACAGAATTAGTGTTCTTGCTAAGGAAACACAAGTCCCAGTTAGTTATTTGAAATAAGCCGTACCCGTTTAGCTTTCACATAGTACTAAACAGTGTTTACGGAGCTGTGTTATTTGAAGCAGAAGATCTTTTATTTTATTTTCTTCTTCTGTTTTGCCCATCCGGTTCCGAGGCATTGTTTGCCGTTCGTAGCAATGATGTTTTTATAGGAGCGGGTGAGTGACTCTTAGTCCAACCGACTTAAAACTCTGTTTTATGCAGAGAATTCGCCATTCGACCATATTACGTTAGCTGATTCTGAAGATGTAGAACACGAGGAGGTAGTATTAGGACTTGCTAAAAGTGCTGCTAGTTTTCCGTCTAGAGTGACTTTTCCGCTTTTGATAGAAGTGATAAATCGGGTGACACCATCTTCCGAGGTCTTTGTTAGCCGTTTAACAAACGATTTCCTTTTTGACCATCTGCCAACTTCGTCCGGTAGTGAAAAATGTGCCTCGTTGATCTAAAGATTGGATTGATTTTTAACTAAGATATTCACTAAGTATCAACTACTCCTTAACTTAATATTAATTTTGTCCATGGTCCAGATATTATTTTATATCTTAGTCAAACACTACCAGTTTGAAGCTTTGTTTTTTTTCGGATTTTCACCAGTGAACATTAAATTCTATTAATGCGGAATGACACGGCTCTCATTAAAAGTTAGCTTCAGTTTGGACTGATGCCATCAGGTGCTTCTAGCGCCATCTCTTGTAAATTCTTTACGTTTATCCTGCTATATTTCAGTTTGACAAGTTCTAACAAAATTCCGTGAATATTTGAGGCTAAGAACAGAGTTTTAATTAGATTCTTTACACACCTGGCGAATTCCGTGCAAAGTCATCTAATTATTCCTAATCTTAGATTTTACTCGAGATAAGCTAGGTTGATGTTCATGATAAAAATCACGATTAAGGATTAACTGTTTATTTTTTGGCATTTCGATAGTGATCTTGGAATGTGATTAGTAGTTTTGGTATGTTATCGCGCCTCATTAGAATTTTATGAGATATATTTATGAGATCTTCTCAAGAAGTTGATTTATGCCCGCACATTCGAATATTTAAGAAGACATTAAATAAAAAACATTTTTTAGTTTGTTTTTTCAATAATCAATTTTAATAATAAGTTTTTTTGTTCATAAATCACTAGCGTTCCTAAAACTAAGTCTGACTAGACCTTAAACATAGCTTCAAGGTTAGCCAAACCTGCCAATGTCCTTTTTAGTGTCTGCCTTGGATAACTTTGAATGACTGGGAACCAGAGTGGGATCCACCACTGTGTCCTCCACCGTTGATAACTTGGATGGTTTCAGAATGTCCTTGTGGCTGAGCCTGTTGCTTCTCAACCCTGAAAGTTTGTGGTTGTGGGGCAGGTGCTTGCTTCTCAACCCTGAAGGTTTGTGGCTGTGGAGGAGGTGCTTGCTTCTGGACCTTGAAGACCTGTGGTTGTGGAGCTGGCT
Source organism: Thereva unica (assembly GCA_949987705.1). Taxonomy (NCBI): domain Eukaryota; kingdom Metazoa; phylum Arthropoda; class Insecta; order Diptera; family Therevidae; genus Thereva; species Thereva unica. Next base: position 109,906,265 of record OX465284.1, read on the forward strand.
GTTGTTTCTGGACCTTGAACACTTGTGGTTGTGGGGCGGGTTGTTGCTTCTCAACCCTGAATGTCTGGGGTTGTGGTTGGGCTTGTTGCTTCTGTACCTTAACCTGAATGGTTTGACCTCCAGCTTCTACATAGGCGACAGCGGCCAAAGCGAGAACGGTGATGATAACAATCTGTAACAATTAGAACAATGTTTTTTTTTTATTATTAATCCAATAATCCACAAATAGGGGTTGCTGGTGATGAGGATGTTGAGACGAGTATTCACCTTCATGTTGAATTTGCGGGTTGTGTGTTTTCTCTAAGAATGCTCTTGTTGAATTGATGCTGACTCTAGTGCTGGCGGCTAATTTATACCCACCGATAAGAGCCTAGAACAGACCCCTAGACTTCCGTTTAATATTTTTTCTGTATGGCTCTTGTATGTAAAGTATGGTGGACTTTCCAAACGGTCATAGACCTGTTACTAATTAAAATCATCGCGTGCCTAGAAAAATTGCCGTGCCACCTGCGTTCGTTTAGGTTAATTTTCGGTATAAATTATCGGGGATGTTTCATATTTGGTTAATTATTCCCATACAAGTGAGGAGCTTTCAAAATTCTGCCGATCTATATTTAAATTTTCACTTTTTCGCATTTTTTTGGAATATGGAACATCTTCGCTTTCGCTGAGTTCACCCACTAGTCTCAGAGAAAGAATGTTGTTCTAGGTGAAAGTGAAAGTGGATTTTACTTTGTTTACAATGTTACGTATGCCTATTCATCATAGCTCAGCAAAAACTCTATGAACGCTACAAGCTGCACCTAAAGGGTCTTCTTATGTAAGGGGTCGTGCTTTTATGGAAGCTTCAACACCTTATGATTGGTTTTGATAAATATTCATGTCAATTTAAAAATAGTCTGAACTGAATTTGGAATTTCGATTGAAATATTCAATATGGCGTTTTTTAGTCGTTAACAATTCTTTTAATTGTTAGCTGTCAAATTCGTGTTGGAAATAAGTTTGATACAAAAAATCACTCAACATTTTTGATGCTTGTTTTTAATGTTTTTGTTAGGAAGAAAAAATTTGAATTAATATAATTTTACACTTTTAGACCAAATTTGCATGAACATTAATAAATGCATCCGATTCGGCATAGACCATTCCAAATGTTGTTTTACAAAGCGGTCCCGCAGTTAAGCATTAACCACGTGCAATGCTGCTTGACCTACGCAATCGAACTAGATTCGTACTACTAACTGTTCTATTGGAACCTTTTATGGCCACCAAGTGAATTGGCAGTTTTCTTCGCCCTATAGAATTTTTTAAAGCCATACAGGATTTTGTGCATGCTATTTGCTAGTTTAGTGCGTGCCTGCTGCATGCTAGGTACGGGCGACTTTGTATACTGTATTGTTTTTACCGTATTGTTGTATACTGTAACTCCAAATAGTTGTCAACGACTGAACTGAAGTATTAGACGAGGTGCTTTTCAGTATATTTATTGAGAGTTGTGCGAAAATTTTATTATAAACAGATTTTAATTGATTTGGTTCGATTTTTCACTTCTTCGTTCAGTGAAACTTGGATTTTGGATTTTTGAGTTACTCTTCTTACGTTTTCGGGCGATTTCTGGCATTTGTATATAGAGCCCTGTGAAGAAAGTTACGTTTCAATCATCGTACAGAGGCCTAAACTCAACTTAGCACTTCCACTTTCAGCACAGGGGCTATAATCTGAAGCTGTGGCCATTTTCATATCATTCTTAACAGAGAGATCTATTTCTTATAAGAAATTGGTTCCAATATCCCCCATTCAATTTGTAGAGACTGTAAATTTCTCTGTACGTTACAAATTTTAACCACAAAGTTTTGGAATAAATCTGTCGGAGCACTCAAAATGTCTAGCTAAATTTCGCCGACCTGTTCAAAGCCTTTGCGCAGTTCAAGTTGATGTCTTTAAACAAGCAAAATACACGCTTCCTTTGTAATTTTGATGTGACGAGCAAGTACATAACGGCTGGTTCTCAATGGCCAAATATCTGCTGTTTTGATATAAATTGTTATTTTTTTGTCGGTGACGGACGGTATAATTTTTAATTTGTCGGTCTAGCCACTTCATGAACAAGAGGTCAACCAGGTGGATAACAGCTAATTAATTATCGAATATATATAGATAATAAATTTGTTGATATACATAGCTGTCAACGCCTACTCCGACAGTTTATATAGGAATTTGTAGTTGTCGGTCTCACTATGAACAGTAGTAAGAACTGTTAGATGAACGCCACCGCGGGGGAGCGGGGGGGGGGCGTATGTGTGGAGACTGACGAACTCATTTTTCTTTCGAAATCCTTCCCCTTACCACAAGTACGATTGATGTCACTTTAATCCATAACGACAAAATAGAGTAATTAAGCTAAGAAATCACCAATTGTACTATCAGCCCGTCATGTTGTTGGTCATGTCATGGTGTAATGTCTAGTAGAAGGTTTTTCTCAAGAGATAGCACTGGTTTGAGGTTATGAGGCGGCAGGAGGATGACTAAGATCAGTATCGGATGTAGTTGAGACTTCGGGTTACACAGTCGGGATGTTCTGTTTAGGAACAAATTTGATCTCAGTCTATAGTGTCTGTATTTTGATGGTACTTTTTGAGGGACGCGTTGCGCACAGTCGGCGGAGCACACTTGCATTGTTTGTAGCTCATCAATATGACTCGGCACAAACGGGGAACGCTTACTCCAAAACCGATCATACATGGCCTAAGGAAACATTCTACCCAAGGTGCCCCTGCCTGTCCAGACAAAATACAGCTAACTAGAGGGAACAAATTCGATGAAACTCGTAATCCCAAGGTGTAAGGAAGGATCAATGTAGATGCCTTTAAAAAAACTTATGGGATGGAGTACTCTTTAATGCTCCCAACACTTCTGGGGATTCTGTGGTGGTAACAGGACGACCTGCATATTTCCCAGTGAAGAAGAATTTTCGGGGTCCGCTTTCAATGAGGACAATCTGATGGCTTAGACTGGCCCGCCAGCGACGCTGGAGTACGCTGAGACCACTCCTCCTTAGAGGAAAATCTCTTTAGAGGCCCATCTGCTCCATCGGAGAGGAGATTCGAAAAAACGTCGACTTTGAGAAGGCGGGTGGCGCAGCTCGAAAACGTTTCAGACGATTTTTGGAAGCAGTATAATCTGCGTGCCCCCTGAAGAGAGAACGGATACCAAGCTTTATAATAAAAGAGGGTTAGATCCTCTGGATCTTCCTGTCCAGGCCTCAATAACCCGGCGAAAAGAATGAAGGTTTCACCCATACGGTTTGAAAAGCTTTCTGAAAACGCACCCCTAATGATGCCTAAAACGGCTCCAAAGCCGACCTTCTTCCAAATGGCAAAAAGTACTAGAATGGGCGTGCTTGTGACAGACTATTCGTAGAATCTCCTGACCACAGTTACCGTGCAAGGGAGTCAGAACAGCCAAGGTTCCTAGGAGCTGCTGCGCGCCCACGGTAGATGGCCATCGACTGCACGGACTCGGCCATGGCCACGTGACTAGCAGGTGTGATGGCCGCCTTGAACTATTGGCGATCGACTGATCTAGATAGTATAGAAAATGGCGCTGTAGGTTTCATACAGGAGATACAGATATAATGAACATCATCTGCATGGCTGAATGCGGAGGTGGAAATGTTTCGAGTTTTGTGTTTCTATGGTGACTCTTAGTCCAAAAAGCATTACTTTCATTTCAGAAGCATGCGTCCTCGTGTATTTTGGTCCAATAAGATTCAGAAGTGTATCAAAAGTGTCCTTAACAGTGTTAATGCATTTCTTTAGTGCAAAACGACGTAATATACGATCATGCTTGTGATCATGATCCTCTAACCAAAATTACGATATGAGTTTGATACAAAACGATCATTGATTTTTAACCTGTGATAAAAAGTGGATCCTCCTTTTAAACGAAAAGCACACTTAATCCTGTAGTAGACTATAGTTCGGGGGTCAAGCCCTACTTGAGCTGCACTATCGCTCTATTCGGAAAGCAGAAGAGAGACTAAAAGAGGATTGCCAACGCCAACATTTGGTTAGGTTATATCGGCTTCAATCTATGGCTATAGCAACAGAGTACTGGCTTCGGCCAATGAACCTTGTTGTGCTTGGGGTGATGGCAACAGAGAGAAAGCGAAGGAATTTTTGTTAGTAGAGTGGTCAAGTAAGAAGGGAATTGGAAGGAGAAGGTTGAAATTAAATGCCGAGTCAAGGGCTCCGAACCTTTGGTATTTGAGATGGCAGTCGGGAACGCCGCAACTCTTGGACTACTGATATTTCAGAAAAATAAATTAAAAACAATTTTTATGAGTTTCATGTTTTCATTTTATTGTGAATGATCATTAGCAACCCTTAAGTAGCCTGGGTGTTCAATCAGTGTCTGCCTGGGACGACTTGGTACGAGTTGGAACGGCTTCCACCGCTTTGTCCGCCAACAACTTGGAAAGTTTGTACCTTAGGTTGGGACTGTTGCTTCTGAACCCTGAAGGTTTGTGGCTGTGGTGCAGGTTGCTGCTTCTCAACCCTGAAAGTCTGGGGCTGTGGTGCTGGCTGTTGCTTCTGGACCCTAAATACTTGAGGTTGTGGAGCAGGCTGTTGCTTCTGGACCCTGTATACAAGGGGCTGTGGTGCAGGTTGCTGCTTCTCTACCCTGTATGTCTGGGGCTGTGGTGCGGGCTGTTGCTTCTGCACCCTGAATGTTTGTGGCTGGGGTTGGGCCTGTTGCTTAACAACTTGGTAAGTTTGTTGTACACCAGAGCCATAGGCAACGGCGGCCAAAGCGATAACTGCGATAATAACCTGAAATTAACGAAAACGAAATTGTTAATCCGATAATCCAAAAGGGTGGGGATGATGAGTATTCACCTTCATGTTGATTGTCTGCTTGTGTTTTACGAGAATACTCTTGTGGAATTGATGCCTGCTCTAAACCTGGAACCTAATTTATACCCACCGCTGAAGAGGAACTTAGAATAGAACTCTTTTCACACTTTTGTTTTATTTCTGCAGACATTCTTAATGTGGACTTTCCAAACGGGCATTGACCATCTGTTTACTAATTAGGAGGTTCGAAAGCCTGCAGAAATTCCCAACAAAAAAAAAACACAAATTATCACCTGCATTCTGTTGCCTTTCTCTAAGGTGTAAATTTTCGGTTGATTATGTCGTAACTCTTCTTTTAATTTAGGCTTTTATTAGGTTTCTGATTTTTAATTCTGATATGTTTTGAGAAAAAATTTGTTCTTATACTTTTCATCTTGTTGTGGAAAAGTGTCTCATGATGTGCCCATGACGATGAAAGTAAATTTGCATAATTCGTGGGATGATAAAAGCTGCTCTCTGCTGACCAAAAAAATACTGCATCTTTATGTCACAGCAGCTTTAAGAACGAATTTGTTCAAGAGATTAAGAGATTAGGCTTTGTGTGGTTCGTTGGTCGGTGCGGGAAGATGAAACAAGGTGAACAGTAGAAGATCTGAATTTTAGCAAATGCCTAATAAAATGAAAGATATAAAAATGTCATACTTTTTGATTTTAGAAACTGATTGAGATTTTTTTTGGGAGGAGTTTTAGTGGAATTCGAGACTTGGTGTAAGCTGCTTAAGTTCGTTTTCGTTAAGTTTGTTTTAAAGCACATAAATCCAAACTATCATAACATTCGGCAAGTTAAATTGCCTAGCATTAAGTTTATTCGAAAAGAATCCATGAATATTTTAATTTCTGATGGGGTTTTCCAAAAACGAAAAAACCAATCATTTTGAGAAATTTGGTTTCTATTCAAAAAAATTCAAAAGCTATAAATGTTCGAGAGTTGAAGTTCGAGGTGCGAGAGTTGAAGGATAGACCAATGTTTAATAAGTTTAGTTGTTATTGATTCTCAGTGGAAGACGAGGCCTTGAAGCATCCACTCTACAGAAAGTCCAATTTTACCACCATCTCATACAGCCAAAGTAATAACAATTTCATCGTACTCGAACAATGGTTGCATTTGTGATTTACATATATTTTTTGGACAAGAATAAATAGTAAACAGTCAAACTACTTTAAAACTACAAACAGATCTATCATCGTGAATTAAATGCTCAGAATTTTGCTAGAACGTCTGAAGCATGACAATCGTTTGGAGCTAGATCCAAAAATTCATTAAAATTCAATGTTGTACATTCACCCTTAATCCAACTGCAATTATGAAAATGTCCCAACTAAAAGACCTTAAAACAGTTTGTTTGTCTTCCGATGTTCTCAACAATTAGATAAATCTACAAGGACCAGAATGGTGACTTTTGAAACACTACATACAAATTTATGGGCTAAAATACACGAGGACGCATGAATAGGACGCAAAAACAATCGAACCATATATTTCTACGAAAGGATTCTTGACCTTGAGCTCTATCTTGACTGAGAGCTCTATAAAAAGTGGTTGCAGCATTTACAATAGCAATGGTGGTCATACCAGTAAATTATGTAAGTTCTTCACTGAATTTTAGATATGTGAAAAATGGTTGAGTATAATCCAAATTTTTTTTATAGAAGTGCCAGTTTTTCCATTGACGCTTACCAATAGCTCTTCACAAAAACGATGGTTGTGAAAATCTCCCAAGTAAAACAACGCCATCTCTTTTCCGAAGCTCTAAACAATTACAACTCTCTTCTGTTGGCGAATTTTGCATAAAGACTTGGGTGTGTTATACATACATACTTACGGGCTAAAATACACCAGGACGTATGTATCGGACGCAAAATGCTGTCTTGATTCAGGGAGGATTAAGAGTTTTTTGGGTTTCTTGGCCTGCTATGCTATGAACAGTCAAGGGATATCCGCGTCAAATTGCCCCGGACCCCCGATAAGAGGGCCCCGAGAGTAGATTGATCCTAGTTTAAGATTGCATGGTTGGAGAAGAGAGCACTCCTTTAACTGCTGTTAGAAGCGTTTTTGAAGCAGTCACAAATGCAACTTTCTGACCTTCCAATTCATATTCAGGTACTACTGTGTATATAACAACTGCGGTGTTGAAAACCTTTATATGTTCACCTTTTTCAATTGTCATTTTGTCCTTCCAAAAGCTCTCTAAGCTGCCCTTTAACTAAGTGCTAACCACGTCCCACATAAAATTCGGTAAAGCTCCAATATTACTTCCTTCGGATTCTACCGGAAGCACTCCAAATTCACTTCGAATTTTTCCCGCTGGGATAGATTCCAGATTGATTCTGTCAAGAGAAAGATGAGTTCTGAACCGCAAAGCTAAGCACAAGAGTCTGTTTACATATGTAAGAGCAGTTCTATTCTAGGCTACACTATCGACGATTTTTTGGAATTTAAATATCCTTAAAGGGCCACCAATTCCACTGCGATTCTTTTAACCTTGGCCTTCCAGCTTAATTGGCCCATAAAAGTCCCATAAGTATGGTAAGAAGGAAGTTCGTTCTGACAGAACCTCCATATCAGGGTAAGCCATTATCCATACAACTGGGTGCATTCGGTTATCAGAGGAGATCGTTAGAGGACAGTGCGAAAGCTACATTTTTACATTTTGGATTGCTAGGCTCGATCAAATTAGCCGGTCTCTTTCAGGAAATTCCACAAATCTGAGCTTGGTTATGGTACTGCATTTCAGTATTGATCAGGATTGTAATCTAGTTGGTTTGAGTGTTCTAGTCGAAACTTTTCATTTCTTTCTAAAACTTGACGAGTTGCGCTATCTATCTGTCCCCTTTCCGCGCACAATAGTCTAGAAGTTCATTTATGAATAGAACAAATCGACTGTGGAATAATCTCCCGCAGTGAGTATTCCCGAACTCGTACAACATCTGAGATTTCAAACGTAAGGTTCATCGACAGTTCCGTGAACACCCGCCAGACCCCCTCTGACATTTCGTATTCGTAATCTTTAAACCAACTTTACTTAGACATTGCACCATGACCTTAACGACATGACAGACTGGTAGTACAAAGTGAGTCCTTTCATATAAAAAAAAGGTAGCAGTATTTTTGAGAACGCATTTCAACGGAATGCTGACGTAGGAGGTTTATGAAATGCTCAATGGCTTTCTCCTAAGCAGTTTCTGTTCCCGAACAAGTTTTTCTCCTATTTTAACTGTATCTAGGGTGTGTGACTGCAAATCCGGGTGGGGGAGGGGGGGTGGGTGTGATGGTGATCTTCACTTATATCTGCGAATTTAGATGACCGCCTCCGTAACACAGAACAATCTATTCTTAATCTTGCCCCAAATTGGAACTCAATACTTTGTCGAGAGTCGTTGTCCCCAGTGGGCCCCCTACTAAGTACACATATCGTTCAAAGCTGCTTGACTTTTTTTATCGAACCAGAACCGGTCTATGAGTACACTAACACTGCCAATCCGAGAAATGTTTTTTTTCTTCAAAACCCTTTAAGTGTTTTATTTTGGCTACATCCATCTGATTAATATTGTAGACACTTTTAAAACACTTTCGTCTTTAAAAAATGTCTAAAACGTTAATCAGATGGGTGACGTGAAAATAAAATATCTTAGCGTTTTGAAATAGGACATTTTCAAAAGATGAGATTTGCAGTGAAATGCAGGGCAGTCCACTTTTTGCAGTCGAAAAAATAATTGCCAGTTTATTTCTTCGTAAGTGTTTATCATAACTAAGTGTTTTCTAACCCAAAGGTTTAATCGATGAATAAGTGTTTTACTTTTAAGCACTTCTAGCTTTTTATACTAAGGTTAAAATTATTGTTAGTAAACACCTTAAGCGTTTAATTTCTGTTAAACACTTTAAGTGTCTAATAATGAACCACTTTAGGATTATAATTTCACACATAGTGTTTTAAAAGTGTCTACAATCTTAATCAAATGGGTGACGTCAAAATGAAACACTTTAAGGGTTTTGAAATAAAACACTTTTAAAAGCTCAGCTTTGCAGTATATGCATATGCATTAATCACTTCTTCTGTTTAAAAAAAAACACCTTGTAAACACCTTACCGCTTTGAAAAAAACTCTCTCTAAACATTTATGAAACACTTGGATTGGAGTGGAGGAATGAAAAAATGTCAATTACTGAAATTGAGAAAAAAAAATAATAAACCCAAAAATTCTTGTTTATGTTTATCCGTTTAATTCGTTTGAGTTTTATCAATCTAATCTTAACTAAATCGTCATTGGCTAAGTCTTATCGAATTTAGTGCCTGCCTGGGACAACTTGGAAGGTGTGTGAGCCACCGCTGTGTCCGCCATGTCCGCTGTGTCCACCGGCACCACCACTGACAACTTGGAAGGTTTGGCTGTGTCCACCATGTCCACCATGTCCACTGTGTCCACCAGCTCCTCCACTGACTACTTGGAAGGTTTGTCCATGTCCTCCACTGCTGTGTCCACCATGTCCACCACCGCTGACAACTTGGATGGTATCAGTGTGTCCTTGAGCTTGAGCTTGTTGCTTCTCAACCCTGAAGGTTTGTGGTTGAGGTTGGGCTTGTTGCTTCTCTACCCTGAAGGTTTGTGGCTGTGGTTGAGCTTGTTGCTTCTGGACCCTGAATACTTTTGGTGCTGGAGCTTGTTGTTGCTTCTCAACACGGAAAACTTTTGGTGCTGGAGCTGGCTGCTGCTTCTCAACCCTGAAGGTCTGGGGTTGTGGCTGGGCTTGTTGCTTCTCAACCCTGAATGTCTGGGGTTGTGGTTGGGCATGTTGCTTCTCAACCCTGAAGGTTAGTTGTTGTGGCTGAGGGTGGGATTGTTCCTTAATCACTTGGATGGTTTGGGAACCGCCATGGGATCCACTAGCATAGGCAACAGCGGCCAAAGCGATAACTGCAACGATAACCTGCAAGAAAATTTTATTATTAATCCAAATGTCCAGAGTTAATCCAATTCGTGCGGCGAACCTTCATGTTTGTATTGTGTTTCTAAGATTGCTCTTGTTAAACTGATGCCGACTCTAACTCTTCCGTCTAATTTATACCCACTGAAACGAGCAAGAATTGCTATCAGACTTTCCGATTAGTGCATATATTTTTTTCAACCTTCTAAAATGCAAATGGACTTTCCAAAAACTGCCGAGAATATTGGTTTGTTCTGTTTTAATTAGTGGCATCGTAATGGCTTCGGAATTTTTCAGAATTTAGTTGTCATCTGCCATTTGCAGCTGCCTACTTACTAGCCGCCTAGACCAATGTGTACACCCTTTTTACTACTAGTGTCCATCTATGTCGTTAGAGCCGCAGCGAAATGTCTAGTTTTATGCTTAATAGAAGAGATACTGTGGGTCTAGACGACGTTGTTGTTTCTAAGAGCCCCATTCGTAAATTTTCTCGATTCGGTCATCTTAGCACTTGTTAGTGAAATAGTCACACCGGCTAGACTGATACCACACCCCCTCGAGGAATTTATTATGATTTTTGAGGAGCATCATTCACTAGAGCTGAGGCAGCTCGTGACGTATTTCTGGGTTTTTTTGTGGACAAGAATTGTTCTTGAAGTTGATTGCTCTCTCAAATCAAATTTTTTGCCGAGGTCATCTTAGACTTTCACCCATTGTCTACAAATTTTGGCTTGTGATGTAAATTTATTAATTGTTGTGGACTGTGGTGTCCGTTTTGGTATCAAAATAAAGAAGACTTTGTGTAATTTTTCTGAGGTCAAATTTTTTTATTCGATCTGTAAAGAAAAGGCGTCCTGGCTTTCCTCAGGTGGCTTAAGTTGAATTCACATGACTTTTGATAACACCAAAAACTGATAGCGTAGCTACCGTGAGAATTTCGTTCTGGGAATGGCACTATACAGAGGCTGAAAAACATAGTTCAGAGGAGGATATTTGATAAAAATGGGTTTTTGAGTCTGAAGCATGCGTCCTCGTGTATTTTGATTAAAAACAATTTTTTTTAAACTAAACTGAATCCAGGCGACCATGGACTACGTCGTGGGCTAAGTAAATGGGAAATCTTGAAGAATGGGAAGGATGGCTACAAAATGAAGATCGAAACGCTTTACCACCATTGGAAAGGGTGAACGAAAACACAGGGGCGTAGTAGGAAATATAGGCATAGGGGAGGCTAGGAAGAAATAAGGAATTTAAAGAGGGAAGAAGAAAGAAGGATAGTTATGTAGGTGGGGACAGTGGGAAAGGCGATGGACTGCGGTGCTGCCGGAACTCAAACCCGGGATCTTTGGGATGGGTAGTTTAATAGTTTAATAGATTTTAAAGTACACAAGATATACATCTTTTAGAGTACAAAAAAGAGGAACAAAAATAAAATTAAGATTAAAATTAAAATTAAAATATAATTAAAATTAAACTTAATAATTGAAAGATAAAAATAATAAAAAAGTAAAAAATAATAAAAATTCAAAAATAAGAAAATATTAAAAATTCCAGAGCAAAAAAAAAAAAAATAGAAAGAAAGTTGAATTAAAATTAAGATTGAAGTGGGAGTGATAGAGATAGGAGGGACATAGATAGTTAGTGAGAAAAAGAAGATAGAAAAAGAAACGCATGTCTTCTGAATGTTGTGGCTGAGCTCATTCTCTGAATGTAGTTTGGAAGATTATTCCAAATTCTGAGAGTATGCACAAAGAAGGAACGACTACCGATTAGGGAAGAATGAGCAGGAATCAGGAATTTAACGGATCTCAAGGATTGCAAAGGAAAGAGGAAGTCAGAAAGGTAGCAGGGGCTTTTGGTATAAAAAACCTTATGCAAAAGAAGAAGAGCCATGAGATCGATGAATTGAAAGAGGTCACAGCCCAGTAAGGAATTTTGTACTCGCGACACATGATCAGATCTTCTCATATGAAAAATAAACCTAATGCAATCATTAAACGCTACTCTAAGACGCTGACGGCAAGTTGAGTCGAAAGAAATATATACCAACGAGCCGTAAAGGAAATGAGGAACAACAAGAGATTGAATAAGTTTGGCTCGAATGGGCAAAGATAACACACTGCCATGTAACCATAGTTTACGAAGTGTGCCATAGATCTTAGAGAGCAGCAATGAGACATGATTGCAGCAGGAGAGTTTGGAATTTACAACAATACCCAGGTTTTTGGCATAGTCAACGATTGGAAGGGGAACATTATTAAGTAGAAGAGGAGAGAAACCATGGGGGGACAGTAAGCGACGACTAAGGAAAATTGCTTGTGATTTAACTGGATTTAATTTAAGAAAATTATTCGAACTCCATTCGTTTATTCGAGATAAGGTGCAATTAAGTTCAGACACACAATTTTCAATTTGATTAATAGGACAAGAGGTATATAACTGGAGATCATCAGCATATAAATGATAAGAGCAGCGACGGATTACAGAGGGAAGATCATTAATATAAAGGGAGAACAGCAAAGGACCAAGAACCGAACCCTGAGGGACACCTGCAGGCACACTTAGGAAAGAAGAAGTAACATTATTATGCCGAACACACTGAGATCTATTAGAGAGAAGTGAAGAGAGAAGGCGAACAGAAGAAGAGGAAAAGTGATACCGTTGACTAAGTTTATAGAGCAGATGCGAGTGAACTACAGAGTCGAAGGCTTTGGAGAAGTCAAGAACTAGTATAGCAATGTCACCTCTGTCAAGGGCAGAACGAAGATCAGTTGTAACCTTCAATATAGCAGTTGGACAACTATGAGATTTGCGGAAGCCGGATTGGAATTTAGAAAGGAAATTATTAGAATCAAGATATCGCAAGACTTGAGTAGATACAATTTTTTCAAAAACTTTAGCGAGAAAGGGTAGAATACTAATAGGGCGAAAGTCTGACAAACTAACGGGGGAGGACTTTTTAGGAATGGGAGTAACTATTGCTTTTTTCCAGACTAATGGTACTTGGGAGGTTGTCAGGCAATAGTTAACAATATGCGTGATGACATCAACGATTAAAGGGGAGAGAATCTTAAGAAAGCGGGGAGAAATACCATCATAACCAACGCTATTGGACGAAATGGAATGCAGTATGCCGAGTACTTCAAGCGAGTCAACACAATAGAAATTAAAGCCGTCAGATAATAGAGAGTTGGAAGAAGGGGAATCGGAAGTGGAAGACAGTGGGAAATTAGGAGGAGATTGAACAAAAGATGCATTGAGTGAGTTTACATCAACATCAAATGAGTTAAGCTCAGAGGTATGAATGCCTAGAGACCGAAGATTAGACCAAAGACATTTAGGGGACAGAGTAGGATCAAGCTTACGTGAGTAAAATTCACGCTTGGCCGATTTGACTTTGCTATTGATTAAGTTTCGAAGATTTTTGTACTCACTGAGGTAGCTCGGGATCCTAGTACTGCGATAGCGTCTGTACAAGAACTCACGCTCAACAATCAATTTGCGGATTTCATAAGAAAACCAGGGACAACTTGGAGATTTACAACGTCTTCTAGTGACTATAGGGACACATTGATTAAACAGGGATTGGATGAAAGAATTCAAGAGTTCAACCTTAGTATCAACACAGGTGGAATTGAAGATATCAGCCCAAGGTAAAGACGAAGTAAATTCAGAAAGGCGAGCAAAATTGGTAGTACTTCCTAGACTACCGAGGCCTCCAACTTCCTTATCCGTTACGTCGATTTCTCTGTGAATACTCAAAAGAAGAAGACCGATCAGCCTCTAGTTGTTCTTCTTTGACCCTAAAACTATCACCGCCACCCCCCCCCCCCGCCACTGACGACAAATGATACCATACTGTGGCTCAAATTCTTCTTCTTATTTCAATGGCACTACAGCCCAACTCAACTTTGGCGTCCTCTATTCTTCTACTTCAGTCGTCTTGACAACTGGTTTAAGTTCTCTATTCTGGATGTAGGGAGAAATGACTCCGCGTACGCTGCTATGGGTTTTGTATTACTGCCAGACTTCCTTTCCTGCTCTTCCTTCAGGCATTCAATAAACCTGTCGAGCCTAGCAAAGTCTGTTCAGTTTTTTGACGGCTACTAGGTTCATATCGTCGTATATGTTCGTTTTCCTTTTAAAAGGGAAGGGTTCATGCTTTGTGTTAGTTTCTGATTCACTCACAAAACATTCAACTGGGCCACAATCAATGTCTTCTATAATTTAAATGTGGTCCAAATTTGGTGGAGTTTATTTGAATGGGATTAGATATCAGAAGCGTGCGTGTGAACTATAGTAAGAGTAAATTAGAAGAAGTTGCCGAAAGTCAAGATCACCGATCGTTGATCTAGGTGGCTTCGTCGTCGATCGTTCTGACCATGGGGGTCTATTTACTGAGGCTTATTGCTTTGGATGGAAGGGTTCAAAGGTCGGTTAAATGTCGAACGCTGAGGTTAGCCTGTCAATAGAAATCGACTTTGCCGTTTAGATTGACAACGAACTATTTTGGAGTAATTGCTTGATTACTTGGTATGGGCCTCCCTATCGAGTTTCAAAAGGTTGCTGAACACGGTGGGCTCATACGATGAATGAGTCGGCATCCTGCATGGTTGTTGGCATGTAACCGTCGTTCTGAACTGGCTGTCGACGATTTCTTTCAGTTTGGATAGAAATCGAACTGAGAGGTCTCGGATTCGGACAGTATACGAGCTTGGCTGGTGAGTATTGTTAGTCGGTCTGGATTGCTGTGCGGACGTTTAACATGACGGATGGCAAATTTTCACTACAATGTGCAGTGTCCTCCACAGCCTAGGACTGTCTCAGAAGAGAAGGCGACAAGACTTCCGCACATACCCTGTGAATGTCCTGCTCTGGTCGGGCTTAGAAGAAGAACGTTTACCGAGAGCTTATGATCCCTACTAAAACACCTCCTTGCCTTCGTTCGGGACGTGGTCTTTTGCGTTCCTGGAGTGTTTGGACAATATACCTAACTTGGCCCCAGACCCTGAAAGATGATGTGGCAAGCTTGATTTGATCGACATAAAAGCTGCTGTCAGCTGCTGGTGGAGCCGTTCTGCCAACTCCATTTGTCTGCGGATGGTAGGCGGTTTGTCCTGGTTCTTGACCGAGTAGTTGGGCAACTTCATTGAAGAGTTTCGATTCAATCAGTTGTGATTTCAAGTGATACTACGAAACGTACGAAGACGAATTCAGTGACGAATCTTCTTGCCACTGTTGAAGCTGTGATGTCCCGAACTGGGTAGTCTAGATGGCTGTAGGGGTCCCACTACGCCCATATATATACGATCAAAATCTGTTATTTGGAAGCTTAAAAGGTTGAAATGGAAATTTGGTATATCTCGAAACTTTAGACTTTTGGTAATAAATGCATCACTCATTTCAGTCTTGATCGATCGCTGGCCGGAAGAATGTCTTTGGGATAGCTCATCTTGTGGCGCGAATATCTAGGTGGGTTAGGCTTTGTTCGTTCGAATTGAATCCTAGGCTAGCTCGCTAGTTCGTTCGAATTGATCAACTAGTTTTACGCCAGATACGACGAATTGTAGAAGCTATTTATGTGAG
This sequence comes from Thereva unica, assembly GCA_949987705.1. Taxonomy (NCBI): domain Eukaryota; kingdom Metazoa; phylum Arthropoda; class Insecta; order Diptera; family Therevidae; genus Thereva; species Thereva unica. The sequence continues at coordinate 109,921,690 of OX465284.1, forward strand.
TACTACCCGTGAGTCGGATCTGAGGTACTCTTGAAGCGATTTCAACTCGGCGTCACTTTGTTGAGTCTGTGCTAGTATAGGCAAGTTGAATGTGGCTAAGACGTCATTATCGGTTGCCAGGGAGCGTGACAACTAGTCTGCGACAACGTTTTGCTTAGCTGACACATGTCAATTTGGTGCTTCTCTTGGGAACAGTTGTTTGGACTAAAAACCTAGAAGTTGTCATCTGTGACAGTTGAATTGTCTCAACACGCCTCCGATTGCATAACCACAGGCGTCAGTCAGTGGACTGTATTTTCTATCATTGATTGGATGGTTCAGCAGTCATACTTCTGCCATCGAGGCCTCCATAACGTCAATCATATTCTCGCCGATATTTGACCAGAAGTAATTGAAATGGTCAAAATTGGGTTCATGGAATTTGTGCCTGAAAGGGCAGACGAGGTGGTCCTTATTTTGGTCGAACCTATACATTGATACTTATACCTTGAGCAAAAACACATTCTGGTGCTCTATGAAAGGTTTTTACTTACTAAAATTGAAATTGGGAAGAAAATTCATCAAAAATTAAAAAAAAAACCTTCATCAATTCGCGTCCGTCAAAACATTTTCAAAACTAGGATGCAAATTCTGTCGTCAAGAGGTGCTGACCGTCAAAATCCTGCCAAAGTACTCATGTACATCAAATAAAATGCAGAATGCCACACGCAAAAAAAATTACGCAGAAACTGGGTGAGCTTTTGCGACATTATGTGACCATCAAGAACTAGATCAGGGGAATTTCAGAACTGAGCTTTCTTTACCGGTTTATTAACTAGGCCATTCACCTGGAACTCTTTTGCTTTCGTTTTTTCCATTCTTAAAACGCATATTTTTTGCAATCGTTATTTTTTCATATTTTCAAAATTTTGCGTTTTTTTGTGGGGGGAAGACATTTGATGCAGCTAAACGACGTGACGGCGTGTGTTCGTTCGTTTCCGTTTTGGTCTAGACTACTTTGTGGTGGGTTAGCTACAAATCGCCGATGACAACTATGGCACTAAAAATTCAGAAGCCATTACGATGCTACTAATTAATAAACAAAATTAACCAATATTCTTGTTAGTTTTGGAAAGTCCATTTGCATTTTAGACGTTTTGGAAAAAAATATGCACTAATCGGAAGAGTCTGCGTTATCAGTTCTAAGTCGCGATTCCTGTGGGTATAAATTAGATGGAGGAGTTAGAGTTAGCATCAGTTTAACAAGAGCAATCTTAGAAACACAATACAAACATGAAGGTTCGCTAGAAAAATAATAGGATAACCTCTGGACATTTGGATTAACAATAAAATATTTCTTTTGCAGGTTATCATTGCAGTTATCGCTTTGGCCGCTGTTGCCTATGCTGGGGGATCCCATGGTGGTGGTCAAACTATCCAAGTGAAAGTGCAACAATCCCAACCTCAAGGAGGACAGGGTGGACAAACCTTCAGGGTGCAGAAGCAGCAATCCCAGCCACAACCCCAGACCTTCAGGGTTGAGAAGCAGCAATCCCAGCCCCAACCCCAAACTTTCAGGGTTGAGAAGCAACAACAAGCTCCAGCACCAAAAGTATTCAGGGTCCAGAAACAACAAGCTCAACCACAGCCACAAACCTTCAGGGTAGAGAAACAACAATCCCAGCCACAACCACAAACCTTCAGGGTTGAGAAGCAACAAGCTCAAGCTCAAGGACACACTGATACCTTCCAAGTTGTCAGCGGCGGTGGTGGTGGACATGGTGGACATGGCGGACACAGCGGTGGCGGACATGGACAAACCTTCCAGGTTATCCCAGGCAGGAACTAAATTCGAAAAAAAACTAAGCCAATTACGATTTAGTTAAGATAACGAAAAGAACTATGCTTTTGTGATAAATTTGAAAGGAATTAAACTGGAAAAAAGATAAACAAAAATTTTTGGTTTTATTATTTAGCTTTTTCTATTGTAAGCTTCCGTAGGAGAACTGCCTATCTTGACCCACCGAAATTCTTCTCCTGCAATATTTTGTTCTGAAAGATTCGTTTTACGCAAGAAATTTTTATGTTTATTATTCTATATTTAAAAATCATTCGAAAAAGTGCATGCCTCCATTACACCAAACTCCATGCCTTTCGTCTGTAGTTGCGGTAGTTTGCTGTGTACTGATATTTTTCAGGGCTCAATGAATAGATGACTTAAAGAGTGTATAAATCCACTGGCTGGCTCCCCAGTGTAAAACTAAAAAATGGCCTTACAACGGGCGAACAACGGCCGCTTGCATTTTTAAGTGGCATAGGATGGCCCGTTTTTTAACCGAGTTTTTAATCAGGACGGCCAAACTTGACTAAAAGATTTGAATACCCGAGTACTGGGTGGTTCATATGGGCATACGACGGGCATATAAAGGCCAAGAGCATAATATTTTTGTTATGTATGATCAGCTACAATCATGTGAACAGCCACTGTACCACCGTCGGTCTGATGCCCGGTGTTCGCCCGTTGTAAAGCTATTTTTTATTTTTACTCGGGTCTGAAAATATATCATCTATGGTCTTTGAGAAATGTGCCTTATCTTTAGCTGAATCTTCTACTTCTTCGGATTTGATCCTGATTCTTGCACAATTTCATGTTCAACCCATACCCAAACAAGGTGATTCGAATAAAGCTTTTTGGTACTGACCATTATCAATTAGTTCTATTCTCTCTAAAATCAATGAAATTCTTATGGATTATCTAGAATCCAACAAAACAGTATGGCTTCAGACCCTTTGGCGAATTTCTTGGGTGCCTAACATGGTTTTTGAAGTGATAATGCGGGGCAACCCATGTGGTGAACGTTGCGACTAAGTTGGGCCTATTGTATACATACGCCAATAACGAAAAAGACCGTCAATCCTTCGGTTGAAGAATACTGGACTTGACTCATAAGCTCTCTGATAAACGTTCTTCTTCTAAGCCAGGTTAGAGTCGGACATTCGCAAAATCAGCATTTTGTCCCCTGAGGCACTCCTAGATTGTGGAACTAAGATCGCAGCCCTAAATGACCAGTCATATATCTCTCCAACAGCCTGTCTCAGATTCGATTTGGTAGACTAGACCCCTTAACCCAGCCCTCTATCAGGTACTCGGAAGTGGACCATGAGATATCACAAAAGGGTTTTGGGCCCTGAACCAACTTCTGAGTGCCTTCCCAAGCGAGGTTGACTGCAGTTTCATTACCATTGATACCCCCGTGTCTGGGGACACAGAAAAGCGAGACCCTATTTTTGCTGGTCGGACTCTGGAGTACGTCAAAGCACCACTATTTTGGAAGCAAAACTGTCACATGACTGCCTGGTTGTCCCAAAAAATCAAGTCATTTTTTCAGCCGCCAAAATTCAAGCCATTTCAAGCCATTTGGAGCTTTTAATAAAACGGCAGAGGTCAGAAAAACCAGTGCCTTGCAGCTCACTCAATCCATCACGGCAAAGATAGTCGAGGAAGGTTCCTATTTTCCTCACAAGGGCCACACACAGAGAAGATGGGAGGCAGTTTCTCTTTATCCTCACTACCGCAACTTCTACATAAGTCGTTGTGGGGAAATTTTCAATTGCTCCGACCGTTCTTTGGCATAAGAAGAGACCTGTTTTAGTCTTATTGGCTCTCTTTAAAAGATTCGGCGTTTAAATGCACAGAAGATTCAACATTGTTAAAAGCACCTTCAATATATAAAAAAGCAGCCAAAGTGAACTCCTTGAATTGAAACAATTTTTCAATGACTGACTCAATGAATTTGTCAGTGTCCCGTCATTATGGCTACGATTATGGCAATGTCTTATCGAGGCAATCCCAAGAGCCCTGTTGAATAAACTATAAGCCAGTGGTAGTTTTAAAGAACTGATACATCTATTCTGGCCGTTAAATCACCGTAGTATTAGATAGTGTCGAATCTAAGCCCCTTACCCTATCAGCCGGCGTTCCTCGGGGTTCCATCCTATCACCTATACTTTTTTTTTAATTTTTGATGGCACAAACTTCGAGGAAAACATGTGTAAGATCTTGTCTTTATGATCGTGAACTGAGGGTCAAATTGAACCCTTCCAAAACGAGGTATCTGTGGACGGTATGAAACTAGCAGCTAATCCACAACTGTGATTTTTTAGGAGATGAAAAGAGAATGCAGAGCCTATTGTAACAGCGTACAATTCAATGGTAATTTACGCATACCACTGTAAAGAAACGCCTGTTGATCAGAACGATCAAAAAATGCTGACTAGATCAGCAATCGGTGATCCAAGCGTCTCTTCCCTTAGCAACCTTGTATCTGTTATAGTGACTGGGCCGTCGTCGTTCGCCAGTTCGTTTCACTCCAAGACACTCCAGGTTTCTTTTTCACGAATCAGGTGTAGAAAATCATTTTTGAAAGAGAAACTAGAGTATGGAACGATCTTCCACAGTAAGGATTCCCGAGCTCGTACAAAACCCAAAATTTCAAACGTTAGATTTATCGATCCGCACCACCAAGACTGGTAACCTTATATCAGCCTCTTCTGTTCTTCAAACTAAGCTGAAGTACGAATATAAAGGGTTATATCTTTGCTTAGTTCTTTCATAAGGGTACTTACTTAGGGGTTTCATTAGCATACCCAATGGCGAATTCTTAAATGGCGCTACAATCCTTGTAGGACTCGGGCTTCTTGAAGGCTCCTCTTCCAGTCGTTTCTAGTTCTTGCTAGTTCTCTCCAGTATTCAAAATATGAAATTTCCTTTACTTGTTGGCAAACAAAGTAAGTCTGTTTTTGTTATTATTATTGACTGGGGATTACTAAGGATTGGGCTAAATGTGATCGACCCATTGGGCGCCATTAACACGCGCCCCAAAAAAACACCCAAAAAACTAGACCCGAAGCATTTTTCACCACGGCAGAAATCAAAAAATATCGGCATCCGAAGGTAATTAATTGAAATTTTGACATCGTGACTATTAAGATTTCTCCTTTACTCCGCATATTAAACACTTTTAATTACGGATTAATATATTTCCATAAAGTGTCATTTCGCCTGCTGGCAATAGCCTAGAATGCCGGTAACATCGCTCCCAAGGCCAGGCGTATATTCTCTCTCCTCTATCGCGGCCATAGTGTGGAACTGGTTCTGATAACGCGATCATGCGAATTCGCTTATCAACACCTGGTGATCCGTTGGCGGTACACAAGATCTATCCCCGCCGCCATGGATTTTGTGATAAATTAATTGTGTTTTTTGGGGAAGTTTGTGTAATTTTAAAATTCTTATGCTCAAATAAATATGCTTTCACTTTCTCCTGGCATTTGCACCTTTTGCGGTTTTGGTCGAAAGTAGAAATGTAAATTTCGGAGAAGAAGAACGAAAAGAGTTCTTGGTCGAGAACACATTCAGTCTAATTATTCTTTTGATCCGTTTCGAGAGTTATTTAATGATAATAAAAACCATTCAAAATTCAGGTCATTAAAAGTGTGTTTTTTTGCCCCGGGGAGCCGCTAATTTATTCTTTCGGTTTTTATTATGTCACCGGCGTTGTTTTCTTCCACCTTCCCAAAAAAGGAATTAACCGGTAGAAGGCTATCATGGAATTCCCGTGAGTCTGAGGATGCGGATTTGCAACTTTTGCTTTGAGTGTTTTTTTTTAAACACATTTTTTTCTTTTTTTTTTGAGTTTTGAATTTTGATTTTTTGGCAAAATTAAAAATTTTTCTGCAAGTTTTTGGCGCCCACAACAAACCTCATAAATACAAAATCCAAAAAAAGTGGTGATCTTCTGGTGGTCCTTAAGGCCAACCAAAAAAATTTGACTTGTAAAACACTTTTTGCTGAGTGTGTGTTGCTGGAGGAGGAATCTAAGAAAGAAGACGTCTTATGACACGAGAAATTATGAGGGTTGATTTGAATCTCAAATTTATGCAAATCTAATTACACCATAGAATTTCTATCAGGGATTTTTGTTTACGCGAACTTTTTGCCCAGTTTTTGGGTGGCGGGGAGGAAAAAAACATTCAAAAAAAATTAAAAGTAGAAATCGTGCGTAAATTACCACTTAACAGTAGCTTGACGTGTATTTTTCTAGAGCTTTTGTGATTAATGATGAAATTAAGCTCAGAATTGGAACTAGCATCCGTGAAAGTTTAAGATGATTTATAGAATCATGAGGATTATGAATTTAAATCAAAAAATTATCTTCTGGTATGAACCGATTAAAGATTTTACTCACTTCTATTAAAAAAATGATTTAAAAAAAATTACCAAATTTGAAATTTTGATTCGAGTTTTTTTTTTTTTTTGAAATTTTAATTTCCAAAAAGTTTGTCCTTGATTTTATTATATCCCGAATGCAGATTATGATGATGGGGACAAATTATTAATCAGACGAAAGATATTCTTCTAGAACAAAAATGTTGTGGACCGAAATAGCTCTCCCACAATGTTTTTACATATTCGTTTTCGACAAAAAAGACAGAAACTTTTTCTAGAATCTTATGTAATTCTTCGTATACTTTGCTTTATTTTAATAAAATACATTTTTATGATATTATTACGGGTATGATTGATTTTTTTTTTTTTTTTGATAATTTGATAAATCGATTAAATTCTGAAAGATTTTGAATCATAGAAAATGTTTTTTATTGGATTTTGGAATTTGAAATTTATCCAAAAAAAACGGAGAATAATATAAATTTAGGGTGATTATTGATAAGTAGGAAGGTCCTTTCCTTTCAGTACCTACATAATTTTATTTAAAATCGATTAATACAGCAGAACTTCAGAAATTCGTGTTGGGTTTATAAGTGTTTATTATTATGTAAGTGTTTATTATAATACAAACATTTTATTAGTCTTTATTACCATGGACAACGTTTGGGATAAATTTGAATTGTACGTAATGGGACAAATTGCTCAAAAATATTAGTTATTACCTCATAAAAATTATGGAGTTTTTCATCCGCAGTATTAGAAGTAAATACATTGTCCCACGAAGTCGCAATGCATTCATTTTTAAGTAGCTGTAAATTGATGTTATTGTAGTCTCTAAACGAAATAGAGCGAAACTGGGGGATGGGAAGGAGCTGCATCTTATAGGAGAGAAAGAGAAAATCATGATCGAAATTACTAGGAGGAGTAATTTGGTTGTGAAATAAAACTTTCGCAGTGTCACCTACAAGCAAATAATCAAGTTGAGATGGCACGGTAGCATTAAAAAAGGTGGGTAAATAATTGACAATTTCTAGATTGAGTATTTGACAAAGATAGAACAGGTTGTTTAAAGAGGGACTAGGTTTAAGTGCATTAATATTTAAGTCACCACAGGTAATGATATTGTGGTATTTAAAAATAACGGGTGAGAGGGCTATTTTTAATTGAGTGACATCGTCAAAACAGAAAGTACCAGGCGGCCGGTAGATACCAACGATGGCCGATTTTTCAAATCCGGAGTCCACTTCAACAGCCAAATATTGGGTATTTACAATGCTTGTTGATGAACAAATAATGGAGCATCTCAAGGAGTTGTGGACATAAATTCCAACTCCGCCTCCCCTACGAGATACACGGTCATTCCTAAAGAGGCTATAGTTGGGAATGGACACAAACCTTGAATTCACATTATTAGTCAGCCATGTTTCACTTACCGCAATTACGTGAATATCCGATTTGGAAAACACGTCGTAAAAGAATTCAAATTTATTCCTCAGACTCCTTGCATTCAGATAGCACACGTTAAGGCCTTTGACGCGTGAAGTGAAAATGTTTAATATTGCCCTTACTCGTTCCAATGGAGATATGTTATCCACCATCATATACAAAGCGCATATGCCCCAGCCGAACCAACAACAAAATTTTAAAAACAAGAAATAAGAAGGTAACGCACATTTTGAATTTTAAAATAATAACAAAGAAACAAATAATAAAGAATTTAAAAAGAAAAAAAAAAAAAAAACATGAAAATTAAATAAAGAAGAAAGAAAAAACAAATAGAAGAAATCAACTAAAATAAAACTAAATAAAAGAAAGAAATAATAATAAAAAAAAAATGAAGAATATTATTAAATAATTAAGAATTGCCGTCCGCAATATTTTCCTCGGCGCCAATTAATGCATCCAACTGGTCAATGCTGGTCACATTTAATGGAGGATCTCCAGTCTTCTTGCAAATGTATACAAGCCCTCTTCTGGTGAAGGCAGACTGCAGCAGATTCTCTTTACGCAGCCTCAGAGCTTTGCGTAAAATATTTTGGTGGGGCTTGGCGAGACTCTCGAAAGCATACACTCTGCTATCCGACGAGAAACCTGGGGAGATCTGATTTAATTTAAGTTTACCCTTCCTCTTAAATTTGTCCAGAAAGACTCGCTGCTCAGCGGCTGAGGGGAACTTAACTATCAGTGGCTTAATTTTGGCGGAGGATTTAGTGCGAAATGCACAGGAAAGTGGCGATAAATCATGTCCAATTGCAGCAGAAACCGCGTCTAAAAGTTGTTGCGGGCGCTCATCAGGCATGCATGGAATCCCTGTAATTATGGCATCAGTCAGCCGATTTTGCCTGCTGAGGTCATCAATTTCTTGACGAGCGGCTTGAAGCTCTGATTTTAAGTTTTCAACCTCAGAGTGCATTCCAGCTATGTCAGCATTCACTGAGATCATGGCTTGATCGAAGCGCAGCATAAAACGCTCCTCAAATTCAGAGAATTTTTCTGCGATGATCAGCGACACAGTTCTCTCCAACTTCCTCTCCAACAAATCAAAACTGTCTGTAGAGCAGATGGAACACGCTCTAGATCTCTGGCTGGAGACATTGTGCTGGTTATTAGATTGCTTCGATCTGGTGAGAGCCGGGCTAGATTGTGCCGTTGTTTTAGAGGTCGATGCTCCAGATGATGACTTTTGGGCATGAAGTTTTCCCATGATGGCGAAAAATATATCGCGTGTATAAAAATATATGTATTTAAAAACAAAATCAAAACACTGGTAAAAAAAAAACTGGTGGAATAGCGCGGGCAAGAAAAAATATTGGACCGGACTACGCACCTTAATCACAGACTGTCATCACACACCGACTGAAAATGATCCACTTCACTCACTCATCATATAATTTACCCAACTATTCTAAATTTGTGACCAGTCATAAGTCACAAGCTATGATGACTCGCGCTTACTTCTTATGAAAATATTTTTTTTTTTAGTTTTTATGCCAATGTTGAACGTCTACCACACCTTTAGGTTAATTTTCATTTCGCATCTATAGGGCTTAAAGTTGAGACTCACCACACAATTGCGATTACGTTGTGACTTGTGACTGATTTTAGACTACGGGTTCATGCGCATTTTGTTGAGTTTTACGAGTATGTACTTATACATATCTGAAAAAACCTCCTAGTTTTTACTTCTCAAATGTCATCGTAATGACAGATGTGTGTTGACAGTTCAACAAAGCACGAAATTTAAATTGACACCTCTTGTTGAAAGAACCTTTACATAACACTTTAATTGTTACCTTTCAAACGGGGATTTAGTGGTGTCGCTGCGATCAGTGGTTTGTGGCTTATTTCGGATTGGCGGGAAAACGCCATGAACTTATTTTTACCTTACTTTACAGTCTTCAGTGAGGTATATGTGATTTTGTGAAGCATTTGATCTAAGGAGTAGCGCAGCGATAACGTGGTCCTATTATACCTATTATCGGCAGCTCTTGTATTTTCAGAGTTTTAAACCAGAACGCTTGATCAGATTTCGCTGTATGTCTATAGGTTGGTCATGTATACTTTTCTGGTCAAGCAAAGTCGCCCCGAGAACTTCGAGATTCTGGCTTTTGAACGTGAACGATAGAGGCATTGGTTGCATGCTAGGTCGTCCGATCCTTTTTAGGTATTATTATGGACGGCGATCATCCAACTACATACTTCCTGCCTTCCTGTCAGTAGTTCTCTGATGGCTTTGCGAATTAATTCAGGAATAAAGCGTTTATAGTTCACCAGGCTTCGTGCGCTTCCTTTTTTATCAAATTGGTGGGTGAGTACCTCAATTATGGTGCTGGACGAATGAAGTCAGTGTCCATGTTTGGCCAAAGGCATCCGATTTTTTATTTTCCTACTTGATGGCCTGGGACATAGAGAGAGCCCAATTGATAGTATCTAGGTTATTAAGGGCGCCAGCCAATCCCACACTTATTTAACTCCTCCCTGCGGATATATTTCAGCTAAGGTGCTTCCATATCCATATCTCATAGTTGAAATCCTCTTCTTCTTCTTCGATGGCTCTACGGCCCAATTCGAGCCTTGGCCTCCTTCAGCTTCTTCCTCCAGACGTCTCTCTGCTCCGCAGCTTGTCTCCAGTTTCTCGTGTTGAGCAGTTTCGCTGCATCGGTCTTAACATTATCTTCCCATCTTGACCGTGGTTTGCCAACTGGTCTTTTGCCATCTGGTAGTAGATACAGGGATTTTTTTGGTATCCTTGAGTCATCCATTCTTTGGACATGACCGGCCCAACGTAAACGCAGTAGCTTGGCATGGGTCGAAAGTTTACATTCTTTGTATAAGTCGTACAATTCGTGATTGTAGCGTATTCTCCATGCATTGTCTTCATTAATTGGGCCGTATATCCTTCGGAGAACCTTCCTCTCAAATATATCCAACTTGTCGGCGGATTTTTGGGAGATACTCCATGCTTCACAACCATACGTAGCTACTGTACGTATGATGGTTTTGTAGACTCTTATTTTTGTTTTTCTGTGGATGTCTCTGGATTTCATTACTGGCAGTAGTGAGAAGTATGTTCTGTTTGCGGCGTTTATTCTTCTTTGTACGTCTATCGTTTCATCGTTGTCTTCACTGACTGTGGACCCCAGGTAGTTAAATTGGCTTACCCGTTCGAAGTTATATTCCCCCCAGGTGGTGTTGTGGTCTCTTCTTCTTCTGTCCACCCTTGACTGAATTAGAATCTTGCTCTTCTCTGCATTTATTTGCAGCCCTATATGTTTAGCTCCATCTTCTAATTCTGTGAATACTTCTCTAAGGTATGACAGTGATCTGGCAAGGCAGTTTATGTCGTCGGCATATCCTGCCAACTGTTTTGATTTGTTAAGCAGGGTTGCGTTCGCATCAATGTTTACTTTGCGAATTACTCCTTCAAGGCAGAGATTAAATAGCATGGGTGCCAGCCCATCGCCCTGCTTTAAGCCTTGCTTGACTGGGAAGGACTCCGTCAATTCTCCTTGTATTCTGACTGCACACCTTGTATTTTCCATTGTCATTTTAGTCAGTTTCACTATCTTTAGGGGTATGTTTAGGTCCAGCATTGTCGCATACATTTGCTCCCTGTCGATGCTGTCGTATGCTTGTTTAAAGTCGATGAAAAGTTGATACACGTCGATGTTGTATTCCCAGCATTTTCGGAGGATTTGCCTTATTGAAAAAAGTTGATCCATCGTTGACCTATTTCTTCTGAATCCAGCTTGGTTGAGTTGAAATCCTCTAGCGGCAATCTATTACTACTTACCTGATTGTGACTTCGATCCTTTAGCTGTTCTTCTACATCTGACAACTTTATATACTCTAGCTGCTTATATTCTTTATTTATCTCAGCATATGATTTAAACTGATCCTACTACTCACCTTACTTTTTCCCCTTTATTAATTACGGGCATATTATGGGAAATCTAATGTTCTGCTTCCACATAAAATATATCTTCTTCTTCTTTGACGGTCTAGAAATAGGATCCGGTCTGGCCTCTCGCAACTGTTCTCTACACCGATTCCTATTCTGAGCCGATTTCAGCCAGTTTGGCATCCTTAACCTCTCGGTGTCCTGATCTACATTATCCTTTTAGCGAAGGTTGGATCTCCCTCGCTGTCGCATTCTATAGATAATATCGCAGAGAACTTTCCCGCGAAGGTTCCTCTTCACTCGCACAAGCTAGATGTCCTGCCCACCGAAGCAAATCGAGCTTTATTTTCATCATATCTATCTCGTCCTGGATTGGCTCCGGAATCGTTCTTCCTCACATAAATCCGGGCCAACATAACCCGAATGTGTTCAAACAAGAACGTTAGACGCTTGAAATTGGACTTTCGTAGTTCGAGCATCCGCCACACGATGCGTCCTACCTCAAACGTTCAACGTTGGAAGGTGTTCATAGCATCGTGTAGAGCCTGCTTAAGATACTAACTATTCCTCGAAGGAGTTCTATCGCGAAGAATGCCAAGAGGTTAGAATAAAAGGTAGGTAAAACGATTTTACTACTTCAAATTCGTGCTCCTCCACCTCGATTTTGGGGCCCATGTAAGCTGTTCTTGCAGACTGGGCCTCTATGTAACTTTTTGCTTTGCTTTCGTCGTTGATGGCCAGTCCCAGCACTGTAAATCTGAGCTTTTAAAAGTGTATTATTTCAAAACACATAAAGTGTTTTATTGTAACTTTGACGTCACTCATTGTAGACACTTTTAAAACACTTCAATGTATTTAAGCTAGTAATTTGGTGGACTTATGGGGAATTGTGCGCCTTGATGTCTACTTCAAACCTCGGATTAATTTCTCCAAAGCCAGGATAAACAGAAGGCAAACCAGTTTGTCTCCTTGTCGGAGTTCATTATAGATGTTAATTGGTCTGGACAGTAATCCAGATACCTTTTCTTGGATTTTCACATTGGTCATGGTCAACCTACATACTCGTGTCAGCTTAGTGGTAATGTCGAATTCTTTATGGCTTTGTATAGTTCTACTCTGGCTATGCTATCATATGTGGCCGGAAAGAATATGAAGAGGCGCTAGATTGACATTTTTCCATCGCCTTGCCTGGGTTGAAGCAACACTAGTATTGGCATATGATGTTTCTATCGTATGGGGCTATACTGTTTTGTAGGATTGCGGAGAATGTCTAAGCCCTCCATATTTAATCAGATCCGCGGGGATGCTGTCTTCTTAGTGTGATGCCGGTGCGATCTTCGCTCTCTGTACTGTTCTATAGTTTACAAACGAAATTTTTTGCTCGTCCGTCTGTCAACTCTTTTTTCTTCTTCTCTTCTTCTGCGTTTTAGCTATGAACATCGGAGGAAAGTATGTCAGCACTGATTTTCAATAGCAGACCGTCAGTGCACAAAACGACCAAAAAATACAAGGATAGGTGATGTGCTAGAAGAAGTAGAAAACTGGAGAGAACTAGAAAGACACAGAGACGACTGAAAAAAAAAAACTACATCTAGAGGGACTAGAGGGTACCTACTCTTTGAATAATATTGTAACGAAAGTACTAGAAAAATGAAAGAAAATATCTAAAAATTAAATGTTAAAGAAAGATGCAGTTCTAGAAATTTTCCGCTAGTACTGGAAGGTTCGAGTACTGGATATGCGTAATACAAAAACGTTTTTGAATTATAAATGAACCAAGAGTGCAGCAAAGTTGTAGATAAGAAAGGCAAAAGGTTTTGTACAAATGCAAAAAAATGCTCCATTAAAGGACGTAATTTTACGAGGAAATCAAATAAAAACTCTTTAAATGTTATAAGATTTGTGATTGACATTAAATTACTCGTGTTGCTTCTAAAATCCTATAAAATAGTGGTATAAACTTTTAATGCATCCATAAATTTCGTCATTATGTTTAATACAATAACCATAAGAAGGCGCTTCAATGTCCAAACACAAAGTTTGCTAATTTTCTTTTAAAACATTCGACAACTCGCTCAACTGATTTATAGCTTCAGTAATCTTTTCAAAATGCATTTGACACTAAGTTCGTATTGACCATGTTTACGCGAAGCCTCTAAAACTGTTTACAACAACCTTAACACTGATTTTCATACGCGTAAACGCCCCTTAATACTGCTTTCGTTAGTGGTGTTAAGCTTAAATAAATGTGTTAAGGTAACAACTTTATTAAGGAAAACTGAGTTAAGTAGTAGGCGTAAACAGTTGTTGGACAGTTTTAGTAAAAACATTAAGGAAACTGTCATTTTAAATTAAACGAAGGGAAAGTTCTTTCATCGCGTTTTCGTAATAAACGCTGCAGAACTTGCCTATGATGGTTTATGAGGATTAATACTTCTCGATTTATGTTCATTTAATGATAAAAAACTTCTTCCAATCTATTTATTTATTTATTAGACTGTCAGCTTGACAGTTTATATTAGATCTAAGTAGGTACTTTAAAAACTGATATCTGCTGGTGGAAAAATTTTAACGCGCGTAAACGTTCTTAAAACTACTACGGATAGCAGTGACACCAACCAAAATATTTGCGCGTAAACGCTTTTAAAATTACTACTGATAACGATGTTATAAGCTTAAATATCTTCGCGTAAACATGGTCATTGTGTCACAATAAATCACAATATTAATGCGAAACTTTGTTAAACGATTTCGATTAAATAAAAACTTGTTGACTATTATTAATGGAGAAATTACCTTGTTTCCATATATTTTGAACAATTTTATTAACTCTGTCAGAAAATTTCGCATAAAAACGCTGAATAGTTTCTCATATATGTATGTATATAGAGAGAGATAACAAAACTACAAACATAGTTTTCAATAAAGTAAAGGTCAAGAAGAACAACAAGAAGAAACACTTGGTATGTCTACATTGTTTACAGTTCGATGACCATAATCACTGTTTTCGGTATAAACACTTTTGAAGAAAAAAAATTGAAAGAACCCCCAAACTAAAAGCCTTAAGATGAAAGGGGTAAGTAAACCAGTCCAAACATTTTTCATTTTACTTTCAGAAAGATATACAAAACAAAAATCCATTTTGGAGCCTGGAACCGAATGGTACCAGGTCGATCCACCAGAACAGTCCGTTTGAGTTGTTCGATGGGGAATGAGTTCCCTTTTTTCTACTTATGGTTTGGAAATAGAGTGTAGACTAACTTTATGTTGGTACAAACTATCCATATAACAAAAACGCTGTATAAAGTATGTAGGGTCATTAAAAATGAGGTTATGTGCTTATAAAATGTTTTTTAAGGTGCCTTACCCATGTTGATGATGATTAAAATGAAAGTGTTTAGTGTGTTTTTTTGTCGTTTTGTCTTAGAAGAAATTTTGCTATAAAATTGCCATAAATACTTTAAATCTCTACAAAATACGTGACGAAATATGTTGCAATTACAAAAATATCAAAATAGTTCAATAAATAATTTAAAAAAAAATTAAAACTTCCAAAAATTAAGTGCTATACTGAAAAATTTTCTATAGATGCATAAACACTCTATACAAGCCCATGAAAGAACTATTTTCTATAAAGTACAGCTTCACACCAAAAAACCATATTATGTATTTTCGCATTTTTATTTTTTCAAAAGAATTTTCAATATTTTTATGATTGCTAAAAACAATAAATTACATAACGCCTTTATACTCCAAAAAATTGACACAGAATAAACAAATATCGATGAATGACAAACAATAACACCTTGTGACTTCATCGCACAAATTTGCATGTAATTTTCATAATCAAATCATCCCCCATTGCTAAAAATAGGATGTAACATACTAGAATCCGTCTTAGAAAACGTATAAATTGCAGCGGAGGGATTAACTAAGTCCCATTTCAACAGCAACTGTCGAACTGATCATACCTTGAAGAATTTTTTGATATGATTGAAGAATATCACAAATGTTAATTTGTTTTTAATATTATAAAGTATTTTAAAATAACAGATTTATATTTGAAATTTAAAAAAAATAATGATGAATAAAAAAACACATACCCTAACTCTTCTTCAATATTCACCATTAAAATAAATCTTCGAAGAAAACTTTACTTTTTCGTCAAAAAAATTAAAAATAAAAATCAAATGAAATTTAATACATCTACAAAAGAAAATATCATTAAACTTCTTATCTAATAAAAATTTTATTTTTATTTTAAAAACATATCAATTTCGTGCCGTCATTAAAACGTGGGAAAACATACCGCAAAACTCGTCGATGTATTATCGCCCATTTACTTTCGCTCCAGGTGCTTACGGACGTGTCTCTGTCAAAAATTCACAGCTTTTAACTTAATTCTATTAATTACTTAATTCAAATTCACTTTTCATGGAATGAAAGCAATATTTACATAAGAAATTATTATTTTCATGCTAAAATAATTTCGTAATTGGTTGAAATTTATTTGCAGCAATTAGCACTGTTTTGGAGATTAATTAAAATTGACTCTGCCAAGTAAAATGCTCAAAAATGGCGTTTGCATAAAAAATTAAAAAAAATATTTGGGGAAAAAATTGTTGAAAAAAATTCATGGTAAATAATTAGCGGACACCTTACAAAATTTGGTCGTGGGTCGACTTTTAAAATTTGGAAGAGAGTATCTAAAATTTTCAATATTTTTTATCTGCTTACTTCATGAGTGCGTTTCACATGCATACCTCAACACTAGTACCAAATTTTTTTACGCTATACCAAAATTGATCTAAAAAATATAGTCAAATAAAAAATATGTCACATTATACCTTAATCTAAGCCACTGAGATTCAACTCATTGATGAGTTGTACACAATCATAATCTCAGGCCTCTAGTCCCTTATGGGTAGGTGGAGTTTCGTAGGCAAGAAAGAATTGAGGTTAGTTAGACTCTTCTAGCAATACCTCATATTAATTTTTCAATACCTCCCTGTCAACAACATTTGTAGTATATTTTTCTGGTTGAGAGGAAGACCAAGCTGTTAAATGAACTCACTCTTAAGCCCCTTGAATACAATTGGCCATGTTAGAAAAGGTCACTCCTTAGATCCATACCAGTCATGGAGACAATAATCAATAAAAAGCTGATGAAATATCTAGACTCCAACCAAATTTTACACGACAGGCAATACGGCTTCAGACCTAAACGGTCTACTGGCGATCTGCTTGTGTGTTTAACCGAGTGTATCAACCAAAGCATTCACAGCTTTGGCGAGTCTGGTCTGGTTGCTCTAGATATATCAAAGGCTTTTGACAGAGTATGGCACCCAGCTCTGTTGAATAAACTCCAAGCTATTGGTATACACTTAGTTCTAAGGAACTGGATTAACAGCTTTCTTTCAGGCCGTTCAATCAAGGTAGTATTGGACGGCGTCGAATCCAACCCACATGTCATTTCGGCCGGAGTTCCCCAGGGGTCAATTCTCTCACCCGCACTTTTTCTAATCTTCATTAATGATCTGCTCTCAATCCCCTCCAACCCACTTCACTGCTTCGCTAATGACGATACTCTGAATTTCTCTTACTCCTTCGACAATATAAGACAAGCACGTGCCAGACCTTGTCTTTACCACCGTCAACTGATGTCGACCTCGATCAACCGGGATATCGAATCGATTCTTCATTGGGGCGAAATGAGCCGCGTCGAATTCAATGCCACAAAAACGAAGTACTGTCTGATCTCCAACAAAAATTGTACCGACCTTCCTCCTATCTCAGTGGATAAAGATAATCTAACGGCTGACTCAACTCTCAACATCCTAGGGGTAACTTTAACGGAGCATTTGAGATGGAATGATCACATATTCCAAATCGCCAAACAAGACTCCCAATGCCTTGGATTTCTCAAGAGGTGCAAGTTCCTCCTCCAGCCAGCCGCATTGACAATATACAAATCCTACATTCGGCCGCGCCTCGAATACAACTCGTATATCTGGGCAGGCGCCCCAAAAACCACCTTGGCTTGTCTCGACAAGGTGAAAAATCGTGCCCTCAAACTCATTGGATATGGCCCCTTTCGCGCCTCCATAGACACCTTAAAGGGCCCAATACACAACTCTCCATCCGACTTACGCCACGCCAAAGCAACAACAGTTTGTATGCACTTGTCATTTGTATACAAAGAAATTGTTGTTGTATTGGCGTGGCGTAAGTCGGATGGAGCGCTCGTGTATTGGGCCCTTAAGCCACCGTAGGAATGTAGCAGCCCTCTCCATACTTTATCGCTATTACCATGGCGACTGTTCCATTGAAATTCAGGACCTCCTGCCTGCACGGCAATACTTTTCCTGCAACACAAGACTAGCCCGCTCGGCTCACACTCATACCCTACAGCCCCCCGTTCTCGGACAATACGGTTTAGAAGTTCGTTTATGAATAGAACAACTCGACTGTGGAATAATCTCCCGCAGTCAGTATTTCCGAACTCGTACAACACCTTAGAGTTCAAACGTAAGGTTCATCGTCATTTTCTTTTATACCCTCCAGACCCCCTCTAACCTTTCTTATTCTCCTCTATTCTTCAAACCAAGCTTAAGTTTGATTGAGAGTTTCCTTTCTGGCCGTTCAATCAAAGTAGTATTGGATGGCGTCAAATCCGCTTCCCACCCGATCTCTGCGGGGGTCCCCCAGGGGTCAATTTTATCACCGGCCCTATTTCTCATATTTATAAATGACCTTCTTTCAATCCCCTCCAACCCACTTCTCAGCTTCGCTGACGACGGTACTCTACGTTACTCGTACAGCTTCGATACAAGACAGACTCATGCCAGATCCTGTCTTGATGATCGCGAACCAATGTCCAAGTCGATTAATAGCGACATTAAACTGATTCTAAAGTGGGGAGAGAAGAATCGTGTTGAATTCAACTCCGACAAAACCAAGTACTGTCTTATCTCCAAAAAGAAGTTCAACACCTCTCCACCTTTGAAAGTGGGTGAAGTTCAACTAATGGCCGACCCATCCTTACACATCTTAGGCGTGACATTAGCGAAAGACTTGCGATGGAATGACCACATATCCCAAATCGCCAAACAAGCATCCCAGTGCTTGGGATTTCTTAAGAGGTGCAAGTTCCTCCTCCAGCCATCGGCCCGTGCTGTTATTAATAAATCCTACATTCGGCCTCTTCTCGAATATAACTCCCTCGTTTGGGGCGGCGCTCCAATAACAACCTTAGCATGGTTAGATAAGGTCCAAAAAAAGGCCCTTAAGTTAATTAATGACGATACCGCTTGCTCCAACATCGACCCCCTAAGCCACCGTAGGAATATAGCAGCACTGACAAAATTTTATCGCTACTATCATAGTGACTGTTCCTCCGAGTTAAACGCTCTCCTGCCTCCACGGCAATCTTATACCCGCAACACCAGATTAGCCCACTCGTCTCATTCCCTTCACCTGCAACTACCCCTTTCACGCACTCAACAGGATATGAATTCGTTTGTTAATAGAACAACTCGACTGTGGAATAACCTCTCGCAGTCAGTATTTCCGAACTCCTACAACATCCAAGAGTTCAAACGCAGGGTTCATCACCACCTTCTTCAATACCCCCCCCCCGTACCTTTTAATCCTTAACCTATACCCCCCCCCCCCTCATCCCTCCCCCGTACTAAGCTTACTGCTAGACATTGCACCATGACGTGACAAATGACATGACGGACTAGTAGTACAAAGGGTGACTCCTAAGCTTAGCACTGCCACATAAAAAAAAACCTGTCCCTCATGGGACAACAGGCAGGTTTGTCTGAAGTCATCAGCCAAAAGCACTGTAACTCCATACAGAAGCTAGTTGTGGCCCCTTATGTCTTAGAACGTCCTGTTTGGTGCCCTTCTACGTGCCACGATACCTTAATGGTGGAACAGGGGAGGGGCGGAGGGATTGGCGTTTACAGTATACCCTATTGTCATGGGTAATGTAATGTACCAATTTTTATGATTGATAGCTGTGGAAGTTGGTGCTATACAAATATAGATAGGTGGGAGTAACCTGCGGTACCCGGTACTCTATCCGTGTAATTAGGACACAGGATTAAAAATATACAGGGCGTCTCTTGAGCTCAAAACATGTTTAAACAGGCCGAGTAAAAATATTTTAGTTGATTAATTTTTTAAAAGCAAATTAGCACGCAAATCGAATAATTGCTCCTGCCACATGGATATGCATGCTCCCGCTATAAGCATGAAATGTTCTTTTACCAAGCAGTCCCCCAACTTAGTACTAATCACATCCAATGCTGCTTGACCTTTGCAATCGTATGAAAACCAGTCTTCTGAGTATGGTAATGGCACCCTTGATGGTCACCAAGATTTTCCCATTTTTCTCGCCTTACTCAACTTATTAAAGATCTAATTTTGCTCCCTTTAGTCTAGATAATGAGTGAGCGTGCCGTGACTTGTTTGGACTAATCGGTGCGTCTTTTATTTATATGTGCCTGTAGCGAGTTGCATTTGGAAAAGTAGAATTTTTATCCATGCTTACCGTTCCTATTTTGAGTGCCATTCAGGCCGTTCATTAGCTTTCATGCTGTTTAACTTAGTATTTCAAATTGCCATAACAAGAGCCGGGTTTGGGAGAATTTATACTATACTGAACCAGCGCAATCAATTCCTGGTATATAAATCCTTAGAGAAGAACATGGCTAAAAAAAATTTCGAATCAATTGACGATTAGCAACAAGTCTGGGCTTACAAATTGTGTCTAGAACCAAAAATCTTGTGCTTATCATACTTTATCATCATAAGACCCATGGTAATATATGAAGCTTTAGTGTGTTGATATAGAATCAAGGTCTATAAGAGAAATGCTAATAATCTGGTAGAGAAATGGTAATAATTCTTCACTGAGGCTGAGATGGGACCGCGGCCATCTGGGCGAATATCTTCAACGAGGGTTCTTTACAATTGCCAGGGTTTTGGAGGAGTCTAAAAAGGCTGGAACGGCTTCACACTGTTTGACCGCGAGGATCTTTAAGTTTAAATATATTTCTTTTTAAGATAGTCCATCGATAAGTTTTCCTAACTTACCACCAACAACGGCCGTATGGTAAAGGCATGATCAATATGGAAAGCTAACAAAAATCTTTTTCGAAAAAAGCTCAAACCCCAAAAACAAAAACCAAAATTTCGAAAAATTTCCAAAATCCAAGATCATTCAAAATATTAGCATACCTCTAGGCGCATCGAAAAATACCACATTCACCAACGAATTCGGTCTTATATTTTTATACTACGAAGTCAGGATTTTATAAATATTCTCCTCTAGAGATTAGCATAACTTACTTACTTACTAGACATTAGCATACTGAAGTCTTAAGAGCCGCTTAATGGCTTGTTTAAGCGAAACGGAAAGTGGTGGGTGGCGTAGATGTGGATGCTCCATTAGTGACGGCCGGCGTCGTAAATTTCTTCCTCCAAGATAAAACGTAAAATATTAAGCAATAATCTGGACACAATCTAGAATCTCAGTTCCGCTCTAGTGTCGGAATCTAGATAATGTATGCAGATCTGGATCTTGTGGTCCGCGGATTTGCTTCTTTGTTATTGATTTTTGGGGAGAAATATGGAGCTCCGTGTTGGATTTTTTTCTATAGTTCAAGAACACCTGAGATGTTTTGGAAAAGAGTGGAATCGTTAGGAAAGTGAATGGTTGGACCAAGTCAGGATTTGAATGGACGTTAGAAAATATTAAAGTTGAGTGAAAATTCCGGTTTTTGTATGGGTGATAGATTTGATGAAGAGCTGCACCTTGATTTGATTTCTGTTCTTGCAGAAGAGTTTTTCTAGGTTTATTCGTTTTAGAATAGTTTTTTTTTTTGCAAAAGGCGTAAATATTATTCTTTGGTAGTTAATTGTTGATAAGAGGTCAAACTAATTGGGATAGAAAAATTGAAAGGATAGTATTCCTGAAAATTAATTTTCCCAGAAGTAACTATTATGAAAAATATCGCCATTCTGTTGGGACTAAGTTTTATCAGTTTTTATCGTAGTATTTCTGAATTTTTAATTAATTATTCCTTCTTTTTTCTGATTTTATCATTTTGTTTATCATAAAATTTTTATTTGGCGTTTTTCGATAAAAATATTAAAAATATCAAAAAGCCAAGGCTATATTAATCTGGAAATTTCATACGTGCACATGTACTAGGAGATTTTATTAAATAAATAAAACAACAGATATAACAATGAAAAGGTGATAATTGGGTAGTATCTGTTAAGAATTTTATAACTTAATTCTGAGTTATTATTGTTTTTACATAATTGAAAAGGTCACAGTGAATTTTGATGACGATGTTTTGATTTATGATTCATTATGCAAAATACTTTTAGGTTATTTTGTATATAGGAAAAAAATCAAAATAAATAAATCTGTAAAAGCAGCCATCGAAATTTTTACGTTTGTTTACTAATCTGTACTTCTCTAATAAGAGAGGCTCATTATATGACTGAAATTTTTCTGATAATGTCATATTTTCAGTGAATCATATCATTATTATTTGCGATGCATTCTTCTTTGTAGTATCGTTAAATTTCATGAATGGGTACAAAAGTATGCATCTAACAATTTGGAATTGACGTTAATGCTAATAAGTATGATGGTGAACTTGTTTGTTTTATAGTGCTCCTGATTTAACTGGATTACGATTGAAGTGAATATACAAGATTTTTATTTAAAAATGTAGTTAAAACCTGCTTTTTGACATCTTTTTCAAAGTTATTGCTTTATTGAGAATGCAACGATTCGTGCTCTGTGTTAAAAAATACAAAAAAATTAAAAAAAAAAAATCTTGTTATATTTTGTACAGATCTCGTCGGGGGCGCAAACATTAACCTGAATTTTCCGTAAACATCAACAAGAATATGCAATATCTCCAGTCAAAGATTAACGCTACTTACTTACTGGGGGTGCCTTTTTAGGTACTGCTGAATTGGTACCCGGGGTCTTTATCCAGCAGTGATTTGCAAAAAGTCTTACAGTCTTGTCGGGTCTTGCTTATTTAGCCAGACCAAGAGAAGATAAAATTGCAAGATCAAGACTGCAAGACTTTTGCTTATTACTTCAATCCAGCTATGTAGAAAAAGTCTAATTCTTGATGGGCCATTTTAGATGGAAGCTGGTTAAGTTGCAGAAAGGTTTCGAACCAACAAGTTATGTGCTTACGCGTACTTTTTCGTTACCTGCTGAAGGATTTTAGAGATAGAAACAATCTAGGACAGTATTTGATGAAACCTTATGGGATTCAATAGCCATGGACCAGCTTGACTATCCGAAAAAATAGTGATGGTATTTGGAGCTGTAATACAAATCTGGTCACATACCTGAATGGCGAGCACCACAGCTTGAACAAAAGAGCTCGTGGTGTGGCAGCCATGGCCATTGCACCTTGGGCCTTAAACGCCAACCCAGCCTCAGACCATTATCGGTTTTGAAATTGTCCATATACCAATAGGCGGTGTGATTGTTGATGTCCCAAGTAAAATTGTTCGAGTTTCAATAAGCTCTAGGTAGTTTCTTGTGAGAAAAAATTGAGAAAAACTAAACTAGTAAAACTAGACGAAAACTGGCCAGTTACTCACGTGCCATCTTCTAATTGCACTGGTCTAGTTAGATTCGATAAAAACTGACTAGTTTGTGGTGCATAAATTTCTAGTAGCACTAGAATAGTAACTGTCCAGTGAACTTAGCGGAACACTAGCCAGTTTCATTCTAGTCAATGTAGTCAAAGATTTTTCGGTCGAAAAAGGCTGGTTGCAGGACGGTATACGCCGACACGTATACGTTTGTATTCAATGCGATTAAAAAAATTCTTTTTAATATATGTATATCTATAAAGGGATATTTCTACACATCCTAGTGCAATTGGGTTACTAACTGGGGAAGCTTTAAAAAAAAAAAAACGCAGTACCAACAATTTAATCCAAATGATCATAATGTGTTAGGGCGAAGCAGAGCTAAGAATGGTTAATAATAGACAATTAGGTAACCCAATAACCATGACAAATGGAGTGAAACAAGGTTGCCCTCTTCCGACTTTAATCTTCATTGATGAAACAAGAACTAATTAGCGAAACAGATATGGGAAATAAAATGAATGTGGATATGGCACACTCTTTGCAAAAGGAAAATAATGCGTTAACCAAAAGAGTCCTTAAATGGAATCCGCAATCGGTATCGGTAGACCCAAAAACACATGGAGAAGGACAGTAGTGGGGAAGAAGTCAAAAATTTTGACAAAAAGATTGAAACCATGTGGATTCTTCAAAACAGTCTGATGGAGAAGCTTTGTAGAAGCTCTATGCTTCCAAGAGGAGTAAAGCAGGATAATAATAACTATTGTGAAGATATCGGTGCATTTGGTAAGACTTTGATTCTATTTCAATAAGGGTCCAATACTCTATTAGGCATGCTAATGTGAAGAAAGTTAAGAAATTTTCGACTGATGTCAGAATATTAAGGCCTTCCGCAAACGAATTTGCAATTCGGGCTGCATTCGTAACTGTTTCATGACCTTGTCCATGTGAGAGAGTAGGAATCCACACACAGGTACAGAGAAACGAGATCGATTTGAAACTCAGTTGCAGCTGGTTGCATTCTTGCCGGTCGGAAGCGATTTCAGTTGCTTGGTTGCACTTCATCTGAACTACCTACTACACCAATAATTGATCTAATATCAGTTTCAGTTCAGTTTCATTTCGATTACAAACTGGCTGTGTGCTCGATTATTATGAAATCAGTTTGCAATTATGGTTGCAAATCAGTCGATTCCTATGGGGAAGGCCTGATTGCTGGCAAGCAACTCGTCATAACGTTTTTGTAATTTAACAAGATATAGAAACTGAACACATTCTTCTCTCTCAAACAAAGGTTATGTAACAAATGCAGATTCAATACTTTTAGTTTTGATAAAATTGAATAAATCACCTTGAAAAATTAAATTTATTTCATCAAATTTTGCGTCAGTAAAATAAGCTATTTGTATTCGATTTCGTCCGCGCTGCGTAGTCACGCAGGAAACATCGCCCATATGGACCACTTTGGGAATCAGTGGACTAAGCCGTTATCCAAAACTTATCCACAGTCGGCCGCTTTGTAACTTAAATGGGTACACTTTGTACATATAGTGCGGAGGATTTTTCTGTCGAAGCACCCTAGGAGGTGTTCTTCGTTACTCAAATGAATGATGCCGTAAATGTCAACTTGGTGTAGCAGATGAATGCTGATCTAACCACGTGAAGAAATGCCGAAACAGATGCAAGTTTTAGTGGGTAAGATTCCTAGAGTTTCGCCTATCAATATTCAAGAAAAGTCTAAAGGTTAAGTTTTTCACTATATTTTGGAGTTATTAGATAAAGTCTTTAGGAAGTACTGAGCAAAACCAACATTGACAATCATGTCTCCTAGTAAAGGATGAGCCCACATGACGCAGTATCTACATATACATACATATAAATAAAAATTAAATGTTATTCGTTGGTAAGTGCATCACTTGAAAGAACGGCTGAACCAGTTTGGCTAATTTTGTTTTTAAAAGTGTTCATCATAGTCCAAAAAAGGTTTTTTTTTCATTCTTACTTTGTTTACATATAAAATCAATAGCAATCAAATTTATTCAAATTTGGACATGACAAAGTCTATCGGGTAAGCTAGTACAAAATAAAGCCTATTTTCACTAGTTTCAAAGTCATTTCATTCTACCAAAATAGAAAAATTGGAAAACTTACCACTTCTGCAAAATTCTGCAAACCACTTAGCAGTTTTCTTCTTTATATTTCCTGCATGCATGATCGGCGTTGTCATAGGTGCAAATGGTGCACTTACACCGGGCGCAATTGCACTCACATCACACTTTTTTTCACAACCCTATATTTATCACTGCTAAAATTGTAGAAAATATTATGAAGAATTTTTTAATCTAGTTTGATCCACAGAACTCCAATTTATTCGTTTGTATCCACCACTACTCCTTCCACTTTTTAGTATTTGGGCTCCAATCCATCCAGTCA
Source organism: Thereva unica (assembly GCA_949987705.1). Taxonomy (NCBI): domain Eukaryota; kingdom Metazoa; phylum Arthropoda; class Insecta; order Diptera; family Therevidae; genus Thereva; species Thereva unica. The sequence continues at coordinate 109,947,381 of OX465284.1, forward strand.
GCCATTCTTCAGGAATCATGTCTGCTCACAATAAATAATCACGACAAGTACTGATCACGGTAAACAGCTTCTTTTTGATTAATATAGTAAGTTTATTACCCGATTTGACACGATATTTAATAATAAAATCACTCCCGACACTTTTTTCCGACCGGCCTTCACTAAACAAGATTATATTTCTAACAGCAGAATAACCACATTGTTTAAGATAACCATCTGAACTTTTTTGCAGAAATTATAGTATTTTTTAATTAAAGTTTAAAAAATCCCGAAAATATGGAAAATTATAAAAAAAAACACTGCACTTTATCACATAAATTTTAAGCAGTTTTAAAAATAGATTAATAGTAGATATTGATCACTCCCAATATCAGAGCTTCTGCCCATCACTGGAAATATATTTTCCACTGCATTCAACAATAATCTTTGAGTTTGATTATTTTTTGTGTTTGTTTGAATGGATATAATATATAATTTACAAACTTTTCCCAATTCTAATTTAGGAGGGGTACAACTATTTTGGAATATTTACTATTTAGGCGCAAAAGTACGAGTTGTATTTTAGATTTGTACACAAATATAGTGACGATTTTAAAAATTGTGACTAGATTATGACTGAACCAAAATCTTTGTTATGGAGGACTTTACTTTAAGTAAAAGAACAAACAAAATGGAGTTTTACTAGATAATTGGTAGGGTGAAATTTGGGATATAGAATGGGAATGCGAGGATATTTCCTGATACTATTATTCTCACTATGGCACTCTGGAAAAAATTCCATGCAACTTCTCCTGGGTTTTTACCAAGTTCAGTACCTCCTGTTTGCTACCAGTCTGTCATATCGTTCGGATTATGGTGCAATATCTAGCAGTAAGCTTAGTTCAGATAGGATATAAAAGGCAAGAAGAGTTGGATTGGGTCGAGGGGTGTTCTTCGCTGTTAATTGACTTCAAACTTATAGCCAACAAATTAAGTGTTTAAAAAATGAAATAAAATGAAAAAAATATTAAATTAATTAAAACATTTTTTTTTATTCATAAAATATTTGGTGGATCAAGATCAGCATCGTTTATCGTTATAAAATCACATTGTGAGGAAAATTTACTTCTTCCTCCTCCAGCCGCCACCATGGCCGCCGCCGCCACCACCAGAAACAACCCTGTATGTATGGCTGCTTCCGTGGCCGCCACCATGACCGCCTCCATGATGGCCGCCTCCATGTCCGCCACCGCCAGCGACTAAGGTAGCAATGATAGCATCAGTGTCATCTCCGCCACCTCCGTGACCGCCAGAGAATCCACGGCCGCCACCGCCTCCATGACCTCCACCATGGCTACCCAAGACAGCAGTTATGATTCCGACAAGTTCATCGTCTCCGCCACCATGTCCGCCTCCATGTCCGCCACCGAAGCCGCCGCCACCGCCGAAGCCTCCGCCACCGCCACCTCCATGGGATTCAACAACTCGGTATGTATGGCTGCTTCCGCCACCACCGCCACCGCCGCCGCCGCCTCCATGGAGGAATCCAGCTTGCGCTAGGGCAACAACTGCAAACAAGCAGACAAAGACCTGAAATCGAAAATTAAACTCGGTTAAGAAAATCCAATTACTTTCAAGACTTGTGTTTTTCTCCATTTACCTTCATTTTATTTTGAATATTGTTCTAGTACGAATGAAAAACTCGAACTGATGCCATATAACGATCGCGATTCCAATTTATACAAAACTTATCCATTAATAAATTCTGGCCAACAAATCTAAGCTACTGGATCTGCCGGCTAGGACTAGTCTCACATTGTTCAACATTCTATACTAATCGTCCTTGGCACCGATAAAAACAGCGAAGAAAAACACACACCATTCGTCACCGATTACACAATAATAATCATAATGATACACTCTCTCCTCCACCATGCGCCGAGATCCAATCGAACACAATCACGGAAACAAACAAGCTCTGATCTTTGCTGTATTTAATCTTCCCCAGAAAGTCTAGCTCGAACCCAGCCCCAGTGTTGCAGTGTTGCACCTCTACTCTCATCTCAAAAAACTCACATCCGGACCAGTTTATTAATTCGGGAAAAAAACTTTAGATCAGCGAAGTCTAACTTTCATTTCAACATTAATTAATCCTAAAACAGCCATTAACAAGTTTTCGCCGCAGTCCCATTGGTCCACATTGCATCCCCTATTATCGGTGTTCCAGAACCTCCAATAGTTCACGTGGCGAAAAATTGCAACATCGCCACTTTTTCTGGGCTAATGAGATGAAAATGTTTTGGCTTCTGAAAAGTCAACTCTGGGTTGACCCAGGGTAGGTAGGTGCGGAGTGGGGTACCTAGATGGCGACGTCCTCCCAACTAATTTAGATAATAATCTTCAATTCCTCAAACGAGTTCTTTCCTCGATCATCGATCATCGCCGACGCATAAAGCTGCTACTCTTGAATTGACTCGGCAGCGTTTAGAACTAGTTTCGGGTTACTGCGAAATTTGAAGAATGTCTGACATTTTGACAATAGCTTTATTATTTACGATCGGGGTGACACTCCGCGGAAACCGATCGCAAGCTCATTTACGGTACAATTCGTAATCAACACCACGTCTGACGGCGCTGTGTGGCTCTAACAAGAGTTTCGTCGCCTGTGATGATATTTCCACCTGGAAAGGTGTGCTTTATGCTAATTAGCCCTCTGGCGACGACGAAGACGACGCTTAGATTTGAATAATGGCCTTTATTTAGTATCAAGACGCGCCACTGACCAGTAAATTAGTCATCCGGAAAATCATAATCAGCTGCATTCCTTGTGGCCAGTCTCAACGCGATGAACTTTTGGAGCATGTATTTTGATTTCGATGCGCGCGCATCTTAACTTCTGACCTATCCCAAACGATCATCCTCTTATCCCAACTGGACATCTTACAGAACTTTACTAACTAGCCTTTTTAGATATATTGTGAGGCCATCCTAGTTTTGAACCCGCGCTGTAACCAAACAAACATTCTTCACCGCCAAACCAGCACCGAGTCATCTCATAATTATTATTGTTTGTCAATCTTTTTTTTTTTAATTTCAGGTTTGCAATTTCAATGGCGACAAAACATATGTAAAGTAAACTGGTCTCTTTTGAAAGAAAATTTGCGTGAGAAAAGTGTATTTCTTAAAATTTGGCATTTTTTCATATTCTTTTGTGTTAATTTAATGAATTGGACGTTTTATTACACAATCTTTTGATTTGTTATCGCTGATAGTATTCATTCAGTTTAACTAGCTGGATAAACAACTGTGGTGCTGATGTGGCATAGACGGAACTAGGTAAATTTTTATAAGTGCACTAAGTGTTATTAAAAAGACAATAACATTTTTATGGGGTTATGGTACCTAGTTTAATGATCAGTTTTCAAGATCACCTCGATCGGATCTTTAAAATCTGAAATGTGAGAGGTTCAAATCAAAACAGCTTTCCATATTTGAAATCGGCTTGCAAAATATTGCGGTATTGAGTAAAGAAAATTACTATTTAGAATTCTATCGTTCGAAGATCGGTAAATAAGGCGATCGGCCAACATACTTGTGCTTTCCAGTAATTCACGCATCATGAAACGATCGCGTCGATCTAAAGTAATGCGATTCCTGTCTAATCTAGGTTTATTTGAAAAGCTCCCGGTCTCCTAATATTGTCTAACAGTCACAGATCTTCACTTGGATCAATCCTTGAGTGTTAAAAGGAACGATCTGCGCCTTTTCACTGTCACAGAGTTCTAGTATTTTTGTCGATGTCCAGCTCCTCACCAGAGAGGAATGGGAAATAGTCAGTCTTGAAACGGATGCTATAAAGTGCTTCTATACACGAATGCATGAAATCAGAGTCGGACGTAGGCGTAGGAGTTTTATTTCCTTTGGCAAACCTCAAAATATATTACCGCCTGTGTAGTTTTGCAAGTGACTTCCAAGCGAAACTGATGACAATCTTCAAAACCGTGTCCAGTAAATAAAGACAAACCCAAAACAAGAAAACCCCAAGGAGGTAGAATAAGGGTAACACTGTTATCGGATAGACAAGTGGCTATCAAGGCACTAGGTGTGGTCTATGTGACGTTGAAAATGCCTAAAATATGTCAGGAGCTAGGATGTACAGGATCACTCCTTAGGGGAGACCGGGTCAAAGGAAGATCGATTGGACGGAAAAGGCGGATAAATTGGTGGTCAGACAAAGGAGAATTTACGGAAGCCTCTGTGTGTGAGGTGAAGATATATCTAACCTCATCCGCTTCCTTTTAATGGCAAGCTTCAAATGGAAGAATTTAACCGTATGCAGCAAAACTAGAAAGACTTGGCCTGACTATAACAAGCAGAGATCACACGATCTCCTGATCGATTCTCTTCCAAAGAAGCTCATCGCCAGGATTGTGTCGATAATAACAGGAGTCTGGCCAATTAGAGAGCATGCTGCCAGATTTAACCATAAAACACGTACTGCCAGTGAGCACGAGTAGGCCCTAGATAACCCTAAAGCGGCCCACTTGCACTTGCTCAGTTTAATTGCTTAACTTATCTCGTGTACTGCGATAAACTGCGTGAACTGTGCAGTTTTAAAGTGTTTTAACTCAGTCCTCAGACCTGAGCTTTTGGACCACCTTTTGCTCTGATAAACTGCGCAGGTCAGGTACTTTATCGTTCAGTTCTCTCAATTCCGTCCATTTGCTATTATTAAAAAGATGTACTCAAATCAACAAAACTGACAAAAATGAGCAAAACAACCGTACAACGAACTGACGAACCCAAGGACTTTCAGCCAGTATATTGTACAATGTTTTTACACAGTTCAACTGCACAGTTAAAACTGAGCGTGTGTCTTCCGGCTCGGGGAAGAATCAGACACTGTAAATCCTCGTCTTATAGGAATTGGGAGAGGTTCCGAAACTCGAAATATGAGATCATTTCTGGCGCCTGAATGTGAGAGGTTGAATCTGAGCACTAGTATATGAATCATTGCTGCAGTCCATATCCTTCATAGAATTGTTCAAGTAAGTGCCTAATTATGTGGTCGGTTGTTTGCAGACGAGAGTATGTAAAGTGTGGCACAGTTTCTCCTCACCCCTCACTCCTGTTGTTGTCCCAAAACTACAACAAAAAACATGGTCTGATAAGATTAGCACCAGATTTGGCCAAGCAGACCAAAATATTTTGTTTTACTCCGTAAGTACTACATTTTAAGAGTAATTCCAACGGACATGAACAGACTTGGCCACACTTCCGCCCAGGCAGACCAAGATTTTTCTAATAGTCGCTGTGACCACTAACATTGCAAAAACATTTCATCATCTTACTCGATAGGTTACGTTTTTGGCAGCCTTACTTCAAAATAGTGGTTCTTCTTCCTCTGAGGAGGATTCAACCAGAAACATAGTAAACAATTTTAGCTACCGATGTGCAATGCCTTGAGTAAACATTTATAGTTATTTCTTTTGTTTCCAAGAAAACCTAAATTTTAATATGAAAAATACAAGGTCAAAGAGAACAAAAAGGGGATGTATTTGGAATTTTTAAAATCGCATTTAAGCAATTTTTGATATATTTGATATTTCGAAGTTAAGGAATATATGCAAGAACCTTTAATTTTGACCATATTCTCTCTTGAATAACATTTGTAGTACAAGTCCGATCTAGGAGGTCCTTTCACATTTCATTTGTAATAATATTTTTAAGGTCTGTAGGTACTAAATTGAATTTTTCAAAAATTTAAATTTTTACGACTCTTTTGAGTGTCGGGCTGAAAACTAGAAATAATTTTACTCCAAAATATATGCAATAAGCAATGTTTTCCATAAAACGTTGGATGACTGTGTAAAAAGTAAAAATATCCAAATAAACTTCTGTTTACAGTAAGTGAGGATCCCCAAAAATTATCACTTTAATTATTTCTATTTAATAAGGTTGTTTAAGTTGCAATTATGTGAAGTTATTTCAATTTTGCATATAAACTACAGCAACATTGTTGCAGGTACATCAAACGGTTTGAGTCTCGAGTACTTTTTGACTGTTGAGCTAAGCGAAGACAAATTTTTGCCTTGTGATCTTGCAAATGCAGAAAAATTCGTTGTCGTCCTCAAATATCTTTATGTGATCAAATAAATGTAAGAATTTTAATAAACTTTGAAAACTACCTTAAATCTGTTCAAACAGCAGAAATACTACGGAATAGTAACATGATATTCTTCGGAAGATGAAATGAACAATCGTTAGTAGTGCTTGAAGATCGGTTGGATATTCTCTGGGGAGGTTCTGATATTCACCATGAGTAATATTCAGATTGGCATTCGTGGATTCAGTTAAGCTGCAAGTTTTAATGATAATAATGTGATGCAACACAATTCTATCCATGTATTTCATATCTTGAAGACTGTGGTTTACTTACCACGTGATTCCTGGGTTGTCCCTATAATATATCTCCAAAATCCAATTTACCGAGACAAGGTTAAGGTTGTTAGTGCATTATATAGACTTGAAGCAATGACAATAATGATTTGGGGGCCTCGGTAGTCTAGGGGTAAGGCGCCTGACTGCTATCCCAGAGGTCCCGGGTTCGAATCCCGGCGGTGCCACGGTCCTAGCCTTTCCCAAATTTACCACCTACATAACTTTCCTTCTTTCTTCTTCCCTCTTTACATTCCTGATTCCTCGTGTCATAGCCTTCCTTAGCCCTTCCCCGCTCCACCAAAGCGCATGTCATCGGTTGGTTGATGAGACTCAACTCGTTTCAGGAGGCATAACACTTCAGCGAGTTGTTTCTCGATGCCCCGATGTCAGAGTCGCGATAGTAATGGTTGGGAGTAGGTGGACTGAAACTATCGCGGGAAGGTTGTGGCGGTTCCTTCCTCCCCGACTAGAGCTGCTGTTCGACATTGCACTCTATACGAAGAAAATAGATTGTCAACAGTATAAAGGGCCTTTCCTGAGACTAGTCTTTCACATAAAAAAAAAAAAAAAAAGACTAGCTTAGGCGATATAGAAGCTTCATCAAGAACTAAGATGGGCTGGTTAAGATATCCTAGGAGGTAAATTCGCTATAATCTTCTAATCTGGCAATAATGACCCCACATTGAGCTTTGGCATAGGTTTCTGTGTGATCAAACTCTAACAAACAACGTTATGGATCTGACCTCGGCCTACTTCCAGTATGAGTTCTGTAGAAGTGCACATAAGTTCGCGATCGAACAGACAAGCTCTGCACGCGTTTGTTTTGTATTGAAGCAGGCATAAGAGTACCACTTTCAGAAAATTTTGTGAGGTGGGTTGTTGGGAATTGAGAGCAGATCATTTATGAAGATTAGTAAAAATTAGGGTGATACAATCGACCCTTGGGGAACACCCGGCTGGGGTTTAGATTATACACTGTCCAATAATACCTAGATTGATCGGCTAGAAAGAAAGTTCTAAATCCAGTTCTTAAGGGCAAAGTCCAGTAGTAAGCTCGAACATCTATGGCAATACAGACGCTTGATCTTCATCTCGCAGTATAAAAGGATCAAACGAAGTTGAAGGAGAAAGATTCTTTCTACTTGTTTGACGCCTCTTATAATCTTGGTTTCGACTACACGTTTGTGCAAAGTTTGCATCTAAAGCCTGCTGCTAGTGCGCATCAGTTTTGGAAGATACAGATTACTAGCAGCGTGATTTGAGCGGCAATCTTGAGATGCGATCGGATCGCAATCTTAAAACTAGTTTCAGATTTTGAGAGAGGGGCTCTTTACAGCCATCTGTAATCACTATTTTCGCGTACACTTCACTCCCGAGATAAATTTGTAAGAAGAATAACTCAAGTGTAGGATTATCTTGTACAGTCAGTGCTCCGAAACCTCCATCCAAGAGTTTCAACACAGACCTTAGAGCCCAGCTTACTCTATTATACATAGTACCCATATTGTTTATCAATTCACCGAGATGCCTTCATTTCAACTTCACACGTGTCTGCCCACCACACATAAACCCACCCAATTAAAATCACTGCAACCGTCTGTTTCCATCATATCTCATCTACATCATCTTCAATCATCTTACATAACACTCGAAACAAAACTATGTAATAAAAGATACTTATCCAAATGACGAAGTCGCAACAATGTCCACAAAACAAAAGCACAAAAAAGCTGCTGCCACCAAAAAAATAAATCGAAATCCGTTTATTGATTAGGGGTCATCGCAGCCGCAGCAGCAGCGCAGCATTAGATATGCGTGAAGCCGGAGCCCAGTTGAAAGTGAAAATCGCATCCGTTTTCATCCGTTCACAAAAGAAAGTCGTGGCAACATTACCAGACGAAATCCGGGCCCGCAACTGACCAGTTATGTCTTCGCCCAGTTACGAAACCATATTTAAATGTGGCTAAAAGCCCCCAAAACTCCCGAAAAGATTAATGCCAGTTGTTTGCCCAATAATTTTGGAAATTAGACAAAAAATTGTTTACAAGAGATTTGGCAACTCTGGAAAAAAGTTTTGCGCAATTTTTCTGTGCTTATGACTGAAATGTGGGAAAGGAGCAAAAAGGAGGTGTTCAGAAAATGCATGAGTTTTAAAAATATCATTTTTTATTAAAACTAGAGTAAAAAAAATAGTAACAATTATATAACAAGCAATATTACAAAACAATCAGTGCTATTTACAACCTACAGGTGGATGTGGAGGATGAATGCGAGCGTTACTCCTTGACGAATCTAATATACTTGACAGGACCTTCTTGCCCGCCCTCAGATCCCGAACTGCTGAAGGTGTTCGCGTACCTGGGGCCGGAGTTGGAGCCCTGCTGGTTGCTGCCGGGGGCGTGGATAACTCTAATTGTTTTGAATACTACGGGTGAACCAGATCCTTGGCCGTAGCCGGAATAGACATCATTTTCGGAGGCGGCTTGGCTTTGGCCGCCATTGTCAGAGATCAATCTAAGGAATTTTGTGCTGCCTTGGCTGGCACTGCTGGCGCTGCTGCTGCCACCGCCGGAGATTACTCGAACTACTCGGTTCTCTTCGGGGGCACTTGGGGCGCTGGGGGCTGATGGGCTGGAAACGATTCTGATGAACTGTGGCTGACTTTCGGCTGATGGAGCAGGTGAGTTGTTGTCTGAGACGATCCTTATTACCTTTCCAGATGAATGGCTGCCTGAGCTAGCACTGCTTTGTCCGGCTCCGTTAGAGACGATCCTTACGATTTGTCCACTTGAACCACTTGAAGAAGATTGGGCAGAGCTGCCGCCATCGGAGACGACCCTAATAACTTTACCTTGGCTTGATGAGCTTCCTGACGATTCAGCACCTCCTCCATTGGCAATGATACGGACCACCTTTCCATTTCCGCTGGAGCTTGCGCCACTGGAACTTGCGCCATTTGAAACTATTCGTAGGATCTGTGTGTTTCCTGAGTTCGAGGAGCTTTGTGCGGATGAGGCACCTCCTCCTGAGACAACCCTGACGACTTTGGTGTTACCTTGATTGGACGATTGTTGGCTGGAACCACCACCATTGGCAATGATTCTTACAACTCTGCCGTTGCTAGAGCTTGATGCACTGCTGCCACCTGATGAGCCACCAGAGACAATTCTTACAACCTTTTGGCTTTCGGGTGCGGAACCTTGATCTGAACCTCCACTGCCTCCTGAGACGACACGAACTACTTTGCTACTTCCAGAATTTCCTGAGCTGCTGCTTCCGGCGCCGTTTGAGACGATTCGAACTAGCTGGGCACCGCTTCCATGACTGGAGGATCCACCGCTGGAGCCACCACCGTTAGAGACGATTCGTACTACTTGACCTTGACTGCTGCCAGAACTTGATCCACCAGAGCTTCCTGCGCCGTTAGAAACAATCCTAACCACTTTGCTACCTCCTGAGCTGGCAGAGCTTTGTGCTGCAGATCCACTATTACCTTCCGATAAGATTCGAACAGTTCTGGTGCTTCCTGCGCTGGAAGATTGTCCACCGCTTCCGCTACCTTCTGACAAGATCCTGACAGTTCTGCCTGCACCTGAAGCTTGTCCACCGCTTCCACTTCCTTCTGATAAAATTCTGACAGTCCTGCCTTGACTTGCTCCTGAGCCTTGTCCACTGCTTCCACTTCCTTCTGACAAGACCCTGACAGTCCTACCTTGACCTGCACCCGATGATGCTTGACCAGAGCCTCCGTTGCCTTCTGACACAATCCTGACTACCTTTCCACCTGAAGCTGATGCGCCTTCTGAACCGCTTGCACTGGCACCTCCAGATCCGGAGCCTGAGACGATTCTGACAACCTTAGGTTGTGGACCGCCACCAGGTCTAGGTCCAGCTGCGACGATTCTGACAAGTTTGGCATTGTTCTCACTTGATCCGCTGGACGATCCTCCGCTGTTCGAGAGGAGACGAACTCGGACTTCAGCCTGCTTCACATTGCTGCCTGTATTCGATTTGGGTTGGGAAATGACGCGGATGGTCTTGACTGGGATTCCAGCAGCGGCTGCCTGTTCTTCCTGTCCCTTGATGACGCGAAGGGTGGCAGGAGTTTGACGTTGAGGAGGCTGGCTGATAATTCTGATGGTCTTGAACTTATCTTTCTTAGCTGGAGCAGCTGCCGCGGCTGGGGCTGGTGCTGGAGCTGGTGCAGGCTCGACGTCTTCTTCTGATCCAGATCCTTGAGGGATAGCTTCAGTATACGTGTTTGCAGTGGATGGAGCTGGAGCTGCTGCTCCTTGATTGCTTGATGGTTGAGGTGATGGGGAGGGATTAGAGGTTGGTGGCAAGTATCCAGAGGTGTCCCTAGCGCTTGAACGAACATCTTCGGAGCTTCCAAAATCATTTGAGGGGAAAGCTGATGGTTGTGGAGAAGGAGCTTCCGATGGCTGACTGCTTGGAGATACATAGCTGGGGGATGGTGATGGCTGTTGAGCGAATGTCGGAGCAGTTCCTTGCTGATCTTGTAATCCATTTCCAGGAAGTGGCTGGAAGCTGTTCGAAGGACCAGATGGCTGAGGACCTAAGTAGCTGCTTGATGGTGGTCCGGATGGCAAGAACTGCGGAGAGTTGAACGTTGACTGAGATGACTGTGGTGGAACATAACGATTCGATGGCTGAGAAGGCTGTGGTGATGGTGGCTGTGCTCCGAATGGTCCTTGCGAAGCACTTGGCTGCTGTGATGGTGGCACATATGTCGAAGAAGGTCCAGGTGGTATGTATGTGGATGATGGTCCAGGTGGTACATACGTCGATGGAGGTGATCCAGGTGGTATATACGTCGATTGTGGGGATGGTGGATATCCTCCAGTTGGCTGGAATCCTGTAATGCTACCGCCAAAATGCGACAATGCCTGTCCTTCTTCTAGCTCGGTTGCCTTTTCAATAGTAAACCTTGGTCCAGATGACAATCCACCGAATGCGCTTGATGCACGTGCTAAGGCCTCATAACCACCGGGTAATCCACAGTGCGCCACACTGGTTACCGCCAAAACCAGGACGAATATCTAGAAAAGACACAAGACACGCTTCCATGTATACGAGTCCAAAAATTGTAATCCGTTGTCTACATTACCTTCATCATGACGCTGTTTCTCCTGGCGAAATTGTAACGAAACTAGTTGCCTCTAACTCCCGGCCGAACGCTTTTATACCACATCAAATTCTTGGCTTTTTCGACGATGTTCAACTCCGCTCGCATTTTTGGGATCTCTGCACACAGACAAAAACGAAAGTTTGTTGCACTTTTCTGTCTACTGCGATCGGTCGACACGTTTTTTTTCCGTTGTTGTTACATTCATAGTAAAGTTCGATAGATAAGTTCGGACCTGGACCAATATCAAGATGCGCGCGCACACGATGATGCGCTCCTCAGGCTGTTGGCCGGGGCTGCCACCTAAGGTTCAGTCAGTAGTGGCGCAAGTGATAGTGAAAGTCACACAAATAAAAAACCGCTTTGCAAGTTAAATGCGGAAATTTTTACGTTTTTATCAGAAATTTTTGAATGGACACAAAATACCCAAAAAAAAAATTTTTGGAAGTTCACCGGTCTTCTTCGATGTTGCTCCAATTCGGAGGTGAATTTTCGTCATAAAATTGTTTGGACGTAGCCAAATCTGCAGGGGTCGCTGCTGGGGCCGCCTTTTTTTGGTTTTCTCAAATCTTTATCCACTGCTGATCTTGAGTCAGTAAATCAATATCTTTCAGCGCTTTCAGCTGAGGTGGCCATCCATATCTTGTTGAATTTGTTGTCTAATTGCGGATGGGACGACGTTGATGAAATTTTCTGTAATCATTTGCTGAATGATATGAGAAAGAAAATTTTTTGATTGATTTTTTTATTTTTGGTGTTTTTGATTCCCTTTTTTTATTTTCTTAGCGACATTGACCCACAATCTGGTGGTTGCCATACGCACTTATGTAAGAGGATTGTTTTAAGGCTGGGATGCGTATCGAATTGAATTTTTATTTAGTTTTCACAGAAGTTTCTGGGGATTTAGTTTGGTTTTGTATTACCTATGTATTAATAAAAGTTCGATCTAATATAGGCAGAAGATAAATTATTAAAGGATTGGATCTGGAAGAAAAGTGCATCAACTGAGTCATTGGTCCAAACTGTATTGGTCTATTTGCTCTATTCTAGTTATTTGGTCTATTGGTCTACTAGTAAACGATTATTTTCCTAATTTGTAGTTATTTTTGTTATGTGAAAATGTTCCAAAAAAATGTATTTAACACCATTTTTCATAAAAAAATAATGCCCCAGTTTAAACCTATCAAATTTTATTGTATGAAAATATCGTGATAATAAACTTTAGGTTCAAAGATGATTCCAAAGTCATGAAATCCTTATCTCTATAAAAACTGAATGAAAAACTGGCCTTGATTTAGCAGAAAAAAATGAACTTCGTTCCATATTGGATATTGCAAAATTTGATCGAAATTTTTATTTGAAGATTTTAAGCATTCCAAGCTTTGTTTGAGAACAGTCGCTGTCTACATGTAGCCATAAAAGAGTGAAATTGAAAATTGAACACTTGACGTTTGTAGTTTCGGTGGTTATTTCATATATTTTTCGTATGACAAAGTCTAAGGTTAGGCGTCATCCTTTGCTCTACTGGTCATGTATTTCTGTCCGTCTATGACGAGTACATAGGGCAAGGTCTAGTAACCTTGGTTTAAATGAGATAGGATAGAGTGTTAAATGAGGAGGCAATGGACCTTGGGCTTGAACTCCTGGCTGTTGTAAGTGTTCACACCAAGAAGAGAAGTTTGCACTGATGTTTCAAAAATCAAAACAAACAAATTTTGTAATAGGGTTTCGAAGAAGTTTGTGACGCCGGCATTACCGGTACCGCTAAGTGAAGACCCGACCTAAACTAAATTTTGGTACCCTATAATTTACCGGTTAACTCCGGCGAGAAGCCTTTTTAGGATGAATTGGGAGCTAACAAATTGTAGAATACTGGAAGGCACACTGTGTTTTTTAAAATATGGCATTTCCTACAAAGAGAGAAGAAAAGAAAGCGATCATATTAGGTCAGGAGAAATATACAAAGGCGATGTCTTGTACCTCATGGTATAAAATAAAATAATCCAAAAGTGAAGACGATATTCTTGAAGCACTCAAAACATTTTCTTTTGTATTATGCATGGCAGTTGAGGAGTTTGCCTAAGAATTAAGACTAGCTGCCAACGAAGTGAGCACGGGTTCGATTCCCAGCATCATATTCTAGTTCTAAATATCTTTGCTGGCTTTGAATGAAGCATAGGTACTGCGTTGGACCTATTGCACCACATTCTAAGTACCAGGTATCGTAGGTCAAACTGCTTGAATCAATGTACGAGAGTCAATGAGACACTTCGCGTTAAACAACAACATCCCCGCTTGACAGTGAGCTATTCATCGGTATAGCAGAACGGTGATAGAGTACATAAACGGCAGACTCATCTTCTTCAAGGCAAAGCCGGTGTCATCCCTTCTAATGCGCCCAAATAATTCCTTGCCTGCGATAACAGGAGACAGAGGAAGGAACCGCTTAGAGTTGACCAATCCAGACGCGCTGCTCCAATGTTCCAGGGAAGGTCCCTCTTCACTAAACTTAACTATAGAACACCCCAGCTCACTCAGCTTCTGCACTTTGGCAGTTCCAGGATAATTGTGACTGGCTCCTACAAAACCTCATCGCTCTTGTTGCCGTTTGAATGTCAGAAAAGATAAAGGCCGTTCTTAAGTGTTCATGAGTGCATGCCACTTTGGCGTACTTTTGATTCTCACTAACGTGCCTAGGCTTATCGGTCTACTGAAGCTGGCGCTTTCACTCCAGATTGTGGCGCCCGCACTTATCTCCGTTTTAAAGCCATTCGCGTTCCTCCATCCATGCTAGTCCACCCTGTGTTGCTTTAGGAAAAGTCTAGTATAGCCTATCCTGTGGATGGAAGAAAGGTGACTCAACTCTTAATGGGTATACAGCTCTATTGCATTCCTGCTTTTGGCACTCTTCTTGTTAGCAATTATACAACCAGTTGGCCTCGGTAGTCGTCGGAGTAAGACGCCTGGCTACTATCCCAGAGGTACCAGGTTGGAATCCCGGCAGAACCACGGTCCTTTACTTTTTCCACTTTCCCCATCTAAATAACTTTCATTCTTTCTTCTTCGCTGATTTTGAGCTTTTTGCTGTCTTCAAGCAAGCCCACCCTTTTCCTTGTTATGCTTTCATTGATATGTGTACATTCCATCTAAGAAAAAGATACTGGGCTCCGCAAGTATGTCAGATTGTCCGGAAATTCTGCAGTGCTGCAAAATAGAGGCAAAACCCGCTTTCCAGGCTTTCTCACGTCTCCCAAGGTGTCGTTTGAATCTGGTGAGAGCATTTGATCTAACTTTTATAGAATTTGCGGAAATGCGGTGTAAATGCTACATAAAGCTTTCACATGCGCTGAACTAACTTTAGATTTGACGTTGGAGGATCGCCATTTTTTAAATATTCCGATAAGACAAAAACTAAATCAGCCAAGGTATAACCTGGAAGTTTATTGTGGAACGATCACCTTGATGGGGCGGATTCTGCGAAAGGCTGGTACAATCTGTAAAGGGATCTTAGAAGGCGGTCATCTTTCGATCTACTTTTGATTATGATCAGCTTGAAACCGTGATTGCCAAAGTGAAAACCATTTAGGACCAGGTAGGAAAATTTGAAAAGATCATCTATGCTTTTTTTGTGAATGGAGAAATACCCCACACAGATTTCAGGGTGCCATAAACTTTTTTACTGATGGCTCTAAGCTCGAGCGTCGGGTGGGAGGAGGACAATTTTTCCCAGAATTTCGGATTGAAGTCTCCTTCCGACTACCTGACCACTGCAGTGTATACCAAGCGGAGGTTCTAGCCATACAAGAGGCTGTTCTGCAAATCGACCAGCAAGGTGACAGGAACCGTACTGTCTACATCTTCTCAGATGGTCAGGCGGCTCTGAAAGCCCTGCGCTCCTGCACAAACAGTTCTAGAACTACTTCTAAATGTCGCAGATCTCTTAACGAGATGGCTCAATCGTTTAGGACCCTCTTCGTATAGGTGCCCGGTACCGAAATATAGAGGGAAATTGTAAAGCTGCTGAATTGGCTAGGAAAGGCACGACCGCTACTCTCCTTTCAGAAGAGGAAAGAGTTGGTATACCTTGGGCCACCTTTAAACTCCGATGCAAGCAACACACAATGCAACAAGCGAAAAAGCATTGGAGGGGTCTTAATAAATGCACTTTGGCCAAATTAACCTGACCCTCTTATGATCTTAGGCGGACCACCTCACTACTGAGCATCGGGAGACAAGACCTCTCAGTTATAGTGAGAATGCTGACCGGACACTATCTGAGAGGGACCCATGCGACCCGCTAAGGTCTTGATACCTACGATTTCTGCAGACGCTGTAAGAATCTGTACGAGGCGGAAAGTGTACTATATCTCCTCTATCACTGCCCGGCCCTAAGCCGAATGAAGTTAACCACATTTGGCTAACCCTTTCTAAGCACCCTTGTGGAATTCTCGAAGATTGGGATCCCGCAACTTAGGAGATTTATTCCTTCCTCGAAATGATTTTAGCGAAGAAACGACACTTCAACATCAGGTTTAAAGTGGGATCACTATGATATCATAATGGGCCTCTCCTTCTGGCCTAAGTGTATAAGCTTAAACCAACAGCTCAGCCATATCTAACCTAACCTAACCTATCTACACTTTTTCATGGAGTATCTTCATCATTTTCGTATTACGCATAAGGGCAAAGGCGCTTCAAATATTAAAGGAGAAGATGTAGTACTTCACATGACCAGCGACCCCTCGTCAGTTTTGGAAGTGAGTCATATTGGAAGAAAGTCCAGATACCAGTTCACGCAATTCGCAATTCGAGTTGACTAAAAACCGACCTTTCTAAACATTTTTAAAAAGTATGAAAAGGATTGGAACAATCAAATCGATATTGATTACATTTGTTACAAAAACTTTGTAGGTGCACAGTTTTGTCATATCGAAACTTTTTTGGTAACGTGTGGGTGGTTTTGTACTAGTTTTTCATAGCCTAGTAATAACAAAAAGACATTTTAGGAGCTGAAAGAAAGAAAGAAATTTCTTATGGACAATATTTTTTTCTAATGGCGAGGATTACTTTTGTTGTGAAATGTGTCGAACTATTGCCCATTGTCAAAATTAACAAATAAAGACGTATTTTGAGAACACACAACAAAATTTAGAACAGTTGTGATTAATGCATTTTTAGTTATTGTTGAATTTTACGATTGGATTTTACTATGTACTAAAAAAGAGTTGGTCTACCGTATTAGGCCAAACTCCTAAAATGGTCTAAATCCCAATATTTATGTTCAATTAATCCAAATATGTGAGAAAATTTCCAACGATAACAATAACCATTTTGAGCCAATTTTTAGTGAAATATTATCCTTTTTTTATTTGCCATAAAAAAAATATAGACCGAATCAATTCACGGGCGGGCCACGTCCATATCCATATTTCATTCATTTTTCGATTATTATTATTATTTTTTTTTTTGGGCGTCATAAATAGTCAATAATAATTCAAAACATCCACGCTATTGACGCTATTGATGGATGATTGAATGGAGACTGGCTATTGTTATGTAAATGACCAATCATATGGCATAACTTTTTTATGTTATTTCAATTCGGACTTTAATTATTTTGCAATATTTATAAAAGAAAGAAGAAGACGAAGAGTACGAAAAAAATAGCGCTTCAATAGTTACCCAAAAACTGTTTCCGCATTTCGACAAAAACTTCATATAATGATTATTTATATTTTTTTTTTGTAGATCAAAGCTCGCGTCAATAGTAATAGGTAAAAATTTCAAAAGGTTTTTACTAAACACACCTGAGAGATGATTATATGGGTGGGAGTGACTTTTTCCTGATTCCTAATAAAAAATACAAATAAACGAAATAGTGTGTTTTTAGCGCTGGTTTAAGATTGATCGCCGCCATAGGTTGAACTATGGCGAAGCTTTCAAAATTGGACCATTTCTTCTCTGGCATATTTTGTGTGTGATGTTAAAGATGTGAGGTTGGTGGTGACCAAAAACGAAAACGAAGGTAGAAAATAGTTTTGATTTAAATAAAATTCAACACTTTTTTTCAGGTAGTCGAGAAAGAAGACGATTTGTATTTTGCCAAAAGCTTCCTGTGTTCGTATCGCGATTTTGAGCGTGTGCTATCATCTGCGATCAGGTGACTTTCTCAACTCTGTCGTATATATGACAACCATGATACAACCAGCAACAATTGTCATATGATGATAACATTTTTGACTGATAGCGCATTGGACAGGTTGATTGAGTTTTTATTGGACGTAATTCGACTAAATTAAATCTGTTAATCCTCATCGCTTTTGCATTTCAATGAGTTATTATTGAGTTGCAACAAAAACTGCATATGAATTTATAATGCCAGATTATTATTAATTTTTTCCATAAATACACACAAAAAAATCGCTTACATAAATATTTATTAAAATCACATTTGACGGGATCTTTTCTTCTATTATTATTGCTGGGGCCATTTAAAATGTAGCAAGCAAATCAGATTGTTTGGAAGAAGAATGAATTTCGTTTTATCGGCTTTGTCGGTATAGACATAAATTATTGCAAAATCCTAACCTAAATGTTTCAATAAATCATGCTGGCTGATAATAATGATGTTCCCGGTGAATAGTTTTATTTTTATTGTATTGATTTTTAAAGGTTATTGCTGTATGTGTGTATATATTCAGACTTGCATCATAATAAATAGGAGATACCTTTTCTGTAGTCAGTTCATTTATTATTTTTTATTTGGGCAAGAGAGATTCGTTTGGCAAAGAGAAGAGTTGCAATTGATCAAGAGTATGTATCAAGGCCAAAAAGCAAGATAGAACAACACACAAGAACCCTAATAATCTAGTTTCACGGTATCTTCTGATTAAATGAAAACCAACTTCAAAAGGTGAGTTAACATTTCAGTTAGGTAGCGCCGAAACTAGAAGGGTAGTAATACGATAATTCACAGTAGATTCGCCTCTGTAACTTAGAGCTTGAAGCACCTGCACCTGTTTTGGGGTTGATTCAACGCGTATACATGTTCCTTAACCTTTACCACCTTTCTTACCCAGATTATATTTCATCTAACTTCTCTTCCCTCTTTACAGCAATTTCCTGCCCTTGCTTCCCAAATCGCATAGTTCTAGCTTGATCAGCTAACTCAGCATTCTGACACGGTACTCGTCTGTTTGCAGCTAGAGATTGCTATTCGACTTGGACTTCATTGGACTCTAGTTCCTAACATAAAAATGGAACATAATGGCCACCTTTTCTAATTTCAGTATATGCCTTTCTATTTATTGTCGAGCACTCCACACGGAATCTGATATGGATGGTTGCTACTTCACTGGAGAGATTCAAATTTTCTGCAAATCGGTCGAAGATTTTGGACATATGTCACTTGTCGAATTTGCAGTTCATTTTTTCTTTTTGTATCAGGTTTTCAAAATCCGGGCATGTGTCAACCGCCAATACTAACAAACTGAAGTTGGGCTATCAATTCGAGGTTGGATTGAATTTTGGTGACCCTTAAATGATATATGACGATGTGAATACGGATTTGGGCTTCTTCGTTACTCGACGATCCGCTGTTTGGTAGCTCTGTACATTCTGCCAATCCCTTTGAAAAGCCTCATTTCTTTTGAAATCATTTTTTAGTAGTAGCTCGTCAAGTCGTTCAAGCCATGGTAAAATTTTTAATATTAAGCTTGGATCACTCTGATGGTATGTAGCACTAACAACAGCGAACGGCGAACTGGTACACGTAGCGTAGAACATTACATTAACGTGCGATTAGCCATCGTCTCTTTGCTTCCAGCCGGAAAAATTGGGAGCGCTACTCAAGGGAGCTAATTTTGAGCCCTGCCGAATATGCATTATTGGAGTTTTTAGAAAATGGCGATTATCTTGGTGACCACAAAGGGTGACATTAGCATTCTCAATAGACCCGTTCACGTTTTTTTATGTGATAGACTAGAGGCTCAGGGAAAGTCCCTTTGTACTGTTCGACAATCTATTTTTTTCGTATAGTATGTCGAACAGCAGCTCTAGCCAGAAGATAGAGAGTAGAAAGAGAGAGAAGTAGGAAGGAGCTGTCACAACCTAGCCGCGATATTTTTATTCCACCTACTTGCGACTCTGGCATCGGGGCATTTGAGAAAAAACTCGCTGGAGTGTTATGCCTCCTGAAACGAGTTGAATCTCATCAGCCAACCGATGACATGCGCTTGGCGGAGCGGGGAAGGGCTAGCGAAGGCTATGACAGGAGCAATCAGAAATGTAAAGAGGGGAGAAGAAAGAAGGAAAATTATGTAGGTGGGAAAGTGGAAAAGGCGAAGGACCTTGGGGCTGGCCGAGATTCGAACCCGGGACCTCTGGGATAGTAGTCAGGTGCCTTCCCCCTAGACTACCGAGGCCCCCCTGGTTAGTACTTAGTAGGACTGCTTTGGTAAAACTACACTCGCTATTGCTTCTAAAGCTCTTTTAATATGTCTAAAAGTGTATAGAAATGGGATTGAAACGGGGGCGCTATAAGCTTTAAAAGGAGTGCTCAAAGATGGTTGTTGCAGCACTCCTTTTTCCGCTGGGCTTCTAGATATCTCGTAGCAAAATAAAACTGACAATAATCTATCTTGAACTACACTTAGGTAAATATCTAAGAAAATGCCTGAGCTTTACGACATCCCAATCATGAAGCCGTGGTATCCCGAAATGCCGCGGCACGCCGGTTGCCAAACACTGGGCTAGGATGATGCTGATTCAGGAGGGCCATGAACTTTTTCTTCAAAGTTTTGGATATTGTATGAGCTTGGAAATACTTATTGCGACAGATTGTTCCATAGTTGAGTTGTTCTATTTATTAAAGAGCATCTAGACAGTAGAATTGTGCGAAAAGCAAGGCTGCAGGGGTGGGAGCGGTATTGTGTTTGTTTTATGTGAAAGTCTAAAGCTCCATGGTTCTAGCACTGAAACGTGGCCTAGTAAGATGTAGACAAAAAAACAAGTTGTCTAAATGAGATAAATATAGATTCATGCCTGGCCCTGTTTATTGCGTGCGCAGGTAGCAGGCGGCTAAAATATTATTAGGCTAAATCGCCAAGGAAAGTACGTCGAATCGGGACTTGATGCATGGTTTATGTTTAGAGCTGGGGCTCTAGACCAAACTCGCTTCAAAAAAAAAATCATCAGATATTCAGAGTGATTTTTGAGTGCTCCAATAGTTACTTTCAAGGCGGGGAGACATATTTTTGTTATCATAACGAACATCGGCGGGATCCAGGCAAAGATCGCTTTACATCATTTTTAGGTATTTAGAGCGGTTTATCCACCTCCGTGGGCCGAAATTGATGAGCATTCAATTTGTCAGCACTCAAAAATCACTCAGAATACATAAAAACATTTTTGCAACCATTTGGGTCTGAAGTCCCAATTCTAAAAATTTACCTTCTCGAGGCGGCCATATACTTAGGCACGGTTCCGGCATAAATGAACTGAGGCTGACAAAAATATTGGGTTGTGGTGGTAGTCGAATGAAGGCAGATTAGAAATCTTACGTACTCAGCTTCTTTTGCGATTTGGAATATCAGTCCACAGCAGCTCCTTACTTTATGGTGCCATCAAATAAAAGGCGGGTGATAGTATCCACTTAAAGGTGACAACAGGAGAATTGATATGAGGCTTAGATATGCAGACAATCAATACTACCTTTGTTGGCTAGGACGGAAATTCTCAATCCAATTTTTTAAAACTAAGTCAACACTAATAATGAGGGTTGATTTAGTTAAATTCTCTGGGATCGTATTATTTTTCTTTAATCCCTTAGCTGGCGGTCCGAGCAAGATGTCCCCGCAACAGATAGGCTGCTGTCGGTTCCGCTGGGTCTAGAACTCCATTCACTATTCGTTTCCATTCTTGACGATTTTTGGCGACGTCTTTAGCCTCGTTAACTGATAATCGTTGATTATTTAAGTCGCCTTCGATATTCTTTAGCTAGTTTTTCTTCGGTGGGGATCGCTGAATACTTCAGTATGCGGTTGAACATGCCCAAGTTTCAAAAGTCCGGACAAATTCCACAGACCAATGTTAAGACAAAAAGTTTCCGCATAAGTTTGGCCAAAATTGAGGTACTGAGGAATTAAAGTAAAGAAAATTAAATGAAAAAAAAAAGGAAATTTTAAAAGGACCACAGGATGTATGTTATCAGGTCCAATGTATTTTTTTGAGACCCCCCCTATACACTTAACGATTGCCGAAGGATATTCATTTCCTTCGACAATTCGACTAAATGTGAATGTTTTTAGTTGCACTATATACAGACACAGATTCAGACACTGGTTTGGATTTATAGGTTCATGTTTGATGCATTGCTGCGTAAATAGATATTAGTCTGCTTTTCAATGCTATACAAAACGATGACAACATCGACATCAAGAACAACATTAACATTAGAAAACTTTTAAAAGGCTTTTCTAGTACTGCAAGTAGGCCATCTGTAGCTCGGAATATAGAATCGTTATCTGAAAACGCACTCTGAAATATTATCTTTGTTGTTTGATAAATTACTTTTCATCAATCAGTCGTGTGCATCAACTCACGCACCTTAAAATTACTACTAACCCTCATCGAAATCTTCCAAAAACTCTACGTGTCGGTTCAATGGACGCCCTTCAAACGACTGCAGTTAACAAATCAACGAATATCATCGAATGTTCGCATGTCATCTTAAAAGCTTACAATTAATCGTGCCCTAATTTGTTAAAAAAAGAAAAAATAAAAAATATATAATCGTTTTCCAAAGTATATTTTTATCCCAGCTTTATTACCAAATTGGATGTCCAAATAGATAAGACCCGATAAGGATTGGTCACGTTTGTTTTTCTCATTTTCGGATTTTTTGCTCGACGCGATCGAATTTGAATTTTACAACTCGATCCAAATCTCCACGACCAGCATTACATCTTAACTACATATAATCGCGTGTGTGCGTCACAACACATTTTTGTTTTTTATTGGCGAGATGCGTCGCCCAATATTGTATTATAAATCAGGTATTGCGCACCTGGATTAAGCCTGGCGCGCATTGTCTGAAAGTCGGATCTGCCACATGCAAACCATGCGAACGAGCTCGTTTCGTGGAGTTAGACCAGCAGCGACAAAGGTTCGCTGGCAATGCAATGGCATAGTAGATGCCTCAAATTGCCATAACGGCATATATGATATATATCGGGTCTTCTGATCCGGCGGTCTTGTCAGTCACAATGTGTCACAATATATACCGCCGCCGCCGAACTGCTGAACTGCCGAACTGCCGAAATCTGCTCCGGTTTTTTGTGCGTGTGTTTTCTGCATCTCAATCGAACTTTGGATCTTTTCCCTTATTATCTGCCAGATGGCGATAAAAAGCCGAGATACACCGGGGCGGAATGTGAAATGCTTCGGAATTTATCGCCGCTGGGTTTTTGTGCGGGCTTCGGATTTGGATATCAGAAAATGATGCTAATTTCGGAGTGAATTCGGGGCCTTTTTGGGTTTATTTCGGTTTTAGGGTGTTTAACTGAAACATTTAAATATATTACGGTTTTTATGAGGGGAATTAATTTAAACAATTTTTTGGCAAAAAGTTATGCATGATATGTAACAGGTTTTTTGTTTGAGTTGGGTTGGAGGTTTCATGTTGAAGCTCAGTGGGCATTATTTGGTTTTGTTGCAATCGGTAAAAGGAAACCGTGTTTTTGCTTTATGTAAAAGTTCAACCCAGGAGTTTCCCTTTTTACTAGCAGTTCATCGTATGGTGCAGTGTCTAGTAGGAAGCTTGGTTCGAAGGAAGACCTAGGATAGGTGCGTGCTGAAGAAGAGGACAATGGACCTGGGTATCATCTTGTCCTTTGTGCCATTTTTGTTCGCAATAGGTGGTAAAGTGGACTGGTGACGAGCGGTCGATTAGTTCAAATAGCCCTGAGCCAAACTCACAATGTATAGGGAAACTAGGATAGTCGTGGTCCTGAGCTGCCCAGTTGGTTTTTAATCATTCCAAAACCCATAAGGTTGAACCATTGAGCCATCAAAACTAGTACTGTAGGATTTATGTGCCATCATTCATATTGAAGGCTGGACTCGGTGTACTAGTGCCAAATTGACCCATGACCCAAGCCGTTTGGAATTTGGATCGATCGGGTATTGGCTTCTTTAGTTGCCGTGTTCTCAGTGTCGCCTTCGATCGTTACCATAAATGCATAACCTAATTCCAGGAATTAAAGGCGTAACCGTCATTGAGCTGGTTTTAGTTTAGAACCAGTTACGGGCTTTTACCCTTATTAGGGTTTTCTGCGCAGCATTGTCCTCGTACTAACTTCCACTCCTTGGTCTTCACGGACTTGCTGAGACACTAGCAGTAAGTTGAGCTGACGATTCCTTAGTGGTATCATTGATTGCTATCAACTCGATCTGATGAAAAGCGGATTGGAATCAAGTCGGCCGCAGAATAAAGTCATCACCCTAGTAAAAGTAAAAAATTCTTTACAACGGACGAACACCGGCCGTTTGACTTTTTACGTGGCATAGGATGGCCGTAGAGTTTTTAACCATTTTTAAGAAGGAGCACATATGGGCCCAGGACAGCCAAAACGGGACAACAAATTTAAATGGGCGAAAATTGAGCTGTTCAGACAAAGGCCAAGTGCATAACATTTTTATTATGTACAATCGGCCTTTGGATTATTATACTTAAGACTATCAATGTACATGAGAAACAACCTCGTCAGTCGTCATGTCGGCATATAACCGAGGATTTTGTTTCATTTTCGGTCGGTGTTCGCCCGTTGTAAAGCAATCTTTAATTTTTACTCGGGTAGTCACCTTTGACGTCTTTGGTTGCATCTTGAAACTTCGGCCTGACGATTGGGCAGCACTTGCCCACTGGATCCATGTTTCAAGTATTTTCTCTATAGTTATCCAGCGAACATTGGGTTTGAACTATTGGATGCAGTATGAGTTCAGGAATACTGACTGCGGAAGGTGGTTCCAGTAGCTAGACTAACGCAGGGGCAGTGGCTATTTGGAAACTTTCTGTTACAGGGCTTGGGTGAGGTTTCGAAACTTAGAATAAGAGATATCTAAACATGAACGATTGGTCAGATCTCCCGAAGTACTCGCAATGTACGATGTCAGCAATGGTATCTCCGTCCTTGGCTGTTGGACGGAACTATCGCCTTTACCTACCTGTAAGAGAGATTGTAATTAAAAAAAATGCCTCTATCCCAAAAATATCTCATTTGTTTTGTAAAAATTTCAATTTCTCAATTGTAAAACATAAAACCATGTTGTCGTAGCCATCGTCTGATTGCACTAATTTCCATCATTCCCAAAAATGTTATAATTAAATTAGTTGCGCCATCGCCCCTCCAACTGCCATTTACCAAGAATGCTAATTGCAATTTTACAACATCGCGGCGCAGTTATACAACAAGGCAGCAACATGGGACCTTTGTTTTTTTCTAAATTTTTTCCTCTTAAAACTAAAAATAAAAAATCCGAATTTCGCGGGCGGTTTTCCCGCTCACCGCCCGTCCTGCATGTTTCGAGAAGTGATAAAATCGTGGTCGCATTTGCAAGTCAGATTCCCGCATCAAAATGCATTCAGATATGCAAATGTGCAATTTTCGGTTGATTTTTTATGCGCGTGTTTTACTACCAAAAAATTAGCGCATTTCTTGGACGACGATCATGGCACGGCGGCGCAGTAGACTCCCGCAGCGCTGCACTTTTTAACTGGATCCAATCAATTCGAATTAGGCGGGAAGCGCGGTACCGTGTGCGGGAGAGAAACTGTCTCTTCGTTTGATGTAGATGACCGGATCTAACCTTGCCGCCGAGTCTGTGGCGGTATTGTGGAGCGGTATTTGTTGGGAAATTGCATATACGGTGGGGGCTACTTCTGATGTTTGGCTAATTTTTGGTATGGTCAATGGTTGTGCGGTTTGGAAGTGGTTTGGCGAATTGGGTTTTAGGTAATCGGTCGTTCGGTAAAGAGATGGCTTCCGATGAGTTACTGTAACTTTTGGATGGGATTTGGATAATTTTTTGAGATATCGACATTATGGCGAGTGTGTGGAGATATTTTTGGGGGGTTTTGGGCAGATTTACCGAGGCTTGGGATGTTATTTGGTTCGTATCAGTGAAGTTTGCATTTAAGAGAATGGACGTAATTGAAATCTTGCTTCTTAAAAGAAGTATAGAACTGCAGAAATTAGAATTACTTCCATATTTATTAAATTTTCCAAATTGTATCGATAGCCTTGTTGGTAACTCTAAAATAAATACCTTCAGCCATACATATAAAGGGGTCTGATTAGCTTAAAGAGTCTCTAATCATACGGCACACCAAAGTTCGTTTAATGTCTCCCAAATAGTACTCCATATTCACCAATTGTTCCTTTGGAAGCAATTCGAAATGCACCCATGCATCATGGTAACCCAACAACTGCCGGCGCGACTTGATTTGGAACGATTTTAACTGGGTTTTTTGGGTTTGGTTTCCTTTTCGAGGCGCCGTTCTGAAGATTGTTGGCTTATTTGCATGTCGTTCCAATACATCCAACGATTTTGATACATTTCATGAAGGTGAAGCTCCGAAAATCATATCTTCAGAGACATGATACCGATGCTATATTTAGAACCAGGAGGAACCATTCGTACCGTCTCGTTATGCTATGAACAGACTTACAACTGTTGTTCACATCTTCGGCGAACACTTCAAAATATATAAGATGATTTGAGAGTACCAGCTTCTTTTACTGGTCCATGTTTGTCATGGTTTGTAGACATTGAAAGGTCTGGTTCGACAGACATTTTGGACCATTGATCACTAACGTATGTTGTGGTACGTCTACGAAAACATTTGTTTATCGAACATTTCGTTTCACATGGGTTCAATTTCCATGCCTATTTTGGTAGTTCCCTAGAATACAGCAAAACGTTCACAATTGGAAATCGCGGATGCTTGTTGCAGATCTTAATATACTCCTAACTGAAGTGTGTTTTTAATTGAAAAACTAGAACTGGAACTGCTTTTGCAGTGCCGATTGCTCTAGTCGTTTAAAATCCACGGTCGTACAGTAAGCTTTAGTAGGAATGAAGAATGCCAACCGTGAGTAGAATGAAGAATGCCAACCGTCAGTACATGGTTCTGCTTACTCGCTCCAATCCAATATTACGGCAGTAGGTATGCTAACCTCGGTGATGGAACACGATATGGATTTTTGTCTTATTTTGTTTACAAGGGACGACGAGAGAGCGGAAATTCAATATATTAGAAGGCAGCCAAGAAAGTATATTAAATCAGGGCTGAACAAGTTGAAAGGTAGAAGACCATCGCTTCGCGTGAAATGAAACCACAGACCTTTGGGATGCAAATCGAACGACCTGGAACATAGGATCAGTATCTACTTTCTCAAATATTTGTTTTATTTGTTTGTAGATAAAATGAATTGTTAACGATCTAGAGTCACAATTGGACTGCATTGGTGACCGATTTTAAACCTGGAAAATCTCCTTCCCAATTATTTGGTCTGCTGATATCCGAGAATATCAAAAATAAAATTGTAGACTTTACGAATCAAAGATTGAATAAATAATATAAGCGATAGTATAAGCCTGAAATGATAGTACCATTAGCATTCTGAATAGACCGATTCGATCATTGAAGTCAAGCAGCATTGAGCGTTGTTGATACTAAGTTGGGGGACCGTTTGGAAACACCTTGTGCTATTGGCATACCTGTTTCAAGGTATTAAACTGGACTCCCATTGAAAATTATTTAATTCAGTATTCCCCGAAATAGTCTACTTTTATTTCCATGAATTGAAGGGGGTAGATACTGTGATTATCAAATCAAACCGTGAAGACACGGTATCATTGTTTGCGGCTGTCGGAAGCGGATGATATAATTCGTTGAAGAGGAGAAATCCAAGACGTTAGTACGTAAACATGATAAGTTAAACTCAGGTTGTACCAAAGTCCAACTACATGTATACGAGAGTCGAGTTGAGCTAGGGTTGACTGAACTCGATTCAGCTCTGCTACTTGGGTTGAGTTGAAATTATGCATATAGTCGCGAATTCAGAAGTTGAATAATTGAATTTAGTTGACAGCAGCATCTCTGTGTTTTGTTTGATTTGATATTCAACTCAATCTGAACTCAACTATTCAACTCATTTAGTACAGTGGCAATTATTTTTTGTTCTACTAGTGAGTGGATACCGAGCTCTTCACAATCGTTTGGGATTTATGAAGAGTCCTGGAAAAAGTTTAGTGACGCCTCATCTACAAAAAACGCCTCATCAGCTGGTCATGATTCAGTCCAGGCATCTAAGGGAAGGAAATGTTGGCTGAATTGGATAAACTAAGGCTTGGTATTACAAAATTTTAAACCTTGAAGAATTGTTATACTTTCAAATCGATATCGCCCATTATGAAAGCCAAACATGTTGTCAGTTTGTTCTGCTTTCTGGCTTCAAACTGGACCTGTAATAGCTACTATCAATATTAAAATATGGGCAATGATTAATGCTAAGGCTCTAAGGCTATGCTAAGGCTAGTTCAGCTACTAGTTCAAAATGTGAAAAATTGTGAGCGAAGCTAGTTGAAATAGAATCGTTTGTGCGTTGGATCACAGTCGACTTCTTAAGGCTCTCGAATACCACCCTAGAGGTTCGTGGTTCGATTCCGCTAAGCGAAATTGTTCTTCTTCTTTCTACTTCTCTTCTTTCCCTCAATAGCTCTCCTTCTGTTCTGTGGCTGCTTTGGCTTGTGATATTGTAACGGCATAATATGTCCAGCGTTAAGCTAGTAGCGATTTGGTGCCCTGCATAAAGTAGCTTTGGTCTCTGATTGTGGGCCATAGACAATCTTTGTTACCAAATTAACCAGAACAGGAATCAGGTACGTAAACCTAAACTAAATGTTCGTCCGTAGAAAAGTTTATACATAAGTTTGCGACTTGGAGAATTAAAGTGGGTTTTTTTCGAAACTGAGACTCAAAGTACTATGCCTTCACAACCAAAAATCATAATTTCAACTTCTTTTATCAAAATTTACTATTTCTGATACAAAAAC
Source organism: Thereva unica (assembly GCA_949987705.1). Taxonomy (NCBI): domain Eukaryota; kingdom Metazoa; phylum Arthropoda; class Insecta; order Diptera; family Therevidae; genus Thereva; species Thereva unica. The sequence goes on from OX465284.1 coordinate 109,976,065, forward strand.
TCCAAATCCACTAAAGAACTTTCGATTTCACACACAGCATCCATCTACTATTTACGTTTCTATTAAATTCATCGAACCACTGGTGACCGCTTGTCTGTTATTCCTGACATTTTTGGGCGAAACCGGATTTTTTTCCCCCAAAATCACCACCAAAAGTGTTATATCAAGATGATCCAAAATAGCCGCAATTTATCTTTCTTTTTGGCTGTGAATATTTTTTTTTCTTGAAACTATATTTTACCTGTGCGCCGGAAATCGATTTATCTTTTACACAAAATGATATCTAAAGAAAAAAAACTTCATTTTTTCGGTGCTATTTTGCATCAATGAAAGTTGTAATGTGAATTTGGTAGTAGTGAATTGTAAAACAGAAAGAAATGCTTCTACTGTAACACTTGCCATCAATCAAGTTGGTTTTGTTTATGTAAATATGTAAAAATAATGCGAGATTTTGTTGTGGTGTAAAATATGGGTGTTTAAGTGATTTTTGATTAGATAAATTGTGGTGTAATTTTAGAAGAACTGAACCGACATCCTCTTCGACACGCGCAGTTGCAGTGTGTTTTTTTTTCATTTAAGTGGTGTAACTAGCGTACAAATTTGGAAGACTATGTGGCAACAATTTTTAGTAAACTTCAACTAATTACAAGTGTGTTTTGATAGCAAAAATGTTTTCCAAAATTATGGTATTAAAATAAGACTTCCAGAAGATTTACTAGATTATGTCGTTTGATAAAGTCTGAGGATGGAACTATAGTCTAAAATTTCGGTCTGTTCAGTACTGATAGTGGAAAGATACTCCATCATCATCACCTTAATCAGCAGCTAAACCCGTTCGTTGCTTTCGTTTTCTGCTGATAATATAATTTTTATTAATACCAGTATGATAAAGGAGCTTTCGAAAGCTTTTTTCATTTGTTGCCGAACCGACCAGACTTATGTTGCTTGAATCATTTTTGAAAATTTACCAGTAACACCAAAATATATGCAATTTTTGAATATTTTGATCTTCTTGATCGATTGATTTTGATTTTCTTAGCACAAATTTTGGAAAAAGTCATGGATAAAAATAGAAATTTAATCTATTTAACAAAATATACTTCATTTAGGAGTTAGTCCAATCAATCTACGAAAATCCATCTAATATTGTAATTGCCATCAGGAAACAAAAAATATGGTCATATAGGAAAAAAAATTCTAAAAAAGATAGCGTTTTCTTTTTCGGAATTTGGAATGGCGAACCTAACCTAAAAAATCCCGGAAAGTGTAAAAAACGCTTTTTAGCGAATAAAAGAAAAACGTGACCTCGGATCGAAAAAAATCAAATTATAAAGTTGTAGCTATTCATATTATCTTACGATTGATGTATATATTGAGTTATAGGTTAGGGCACAAAACATAGAGCAAAATGGGGAAGACTGTCGAAAATCACGTTTTTTTAATTTGTTAATAACTTTTGTTTAACGCCATTTACATATTTGTTCTTTGGTACAAATATTGCTTCTTAATGGCTGAAATAATTGTGTTATTTTTGTTGCGAAATATACAGTTTCCTTGAAATTTCACTTTTTGTAAAAAAAAGGGTTCTCGTAAAAACGTTCCTCTTGGTCCATGGATTTCTCTGGATCAACGTTGGAGAGCTTAAAATTTTCTTCAAAGATTGTACTAGCATCTACAAGTAAAAAAAAGTCGATATAAAATGCTTACATTGCTCAAAACGGCCCCCAAAAACGTACCGGGATTTTTTAGGTTAGGTTCGCCATTCTAAATTCCGAAAAAGAAAACGCTACCTTTTTTAGAATTTTTTTTCCTATATGACCATATTTTTTGTTTCCTGTTGGCAATTAACCCAAAAATTACATGGAGCTATTTTAGATTGATTGGACTAAGTGGGCTTTGATAGCATAGTTGAAAATTTTGTTTATTTTGGGAGACGCTCTTTGGCCAATATACCATTGCATATCATTGCATATATTTATCAGAGCGCAATTTGTTATTAACAATAACTTAATACTACCACTTTTTGAATGAGCGTAGATGTGTTAATGAAATTGATGGAAGCAAAGGGTTAAAATTAAGTATTTGAGAACTCTATTTTATATTAGTAAAGAGAATTGACAAAAAAATATGAGCATCTAAAGACTGTGTTTGTGCGATTTTAACACAAAAAAAAACCTTTAATAAATTCTTGCATCTAATCTTTGCACATGCATCGACACAAAATTCATAATTATAATTTGATAACTAAGAGCTCCGCAAAAAAAGAGGTAAATGGTTAAAATTAAAGCAGCCTTTTTATATCGACAGACTATTTATAGATGGCCTAAAGAACATTTGAAATTGATCTGAAAGTCTGATATTAATTTTGTCTCTCTTTTGTTGTTATTTTTAATTTCAGTGTTTTTTACCACAATTTTTAAGGTTTTTTATTTGTCTGGACTTTTTCTAAAAATTTTAATTGCTTAATTTAATTTTTTTTTATTTATTGCCATTTTGCTTCGAAGTATTTTTTTTTTGTTTCATTCCGCCCCGACTTTAAGTCTTTTACATGTGGCCACGTTGGTTTTTTATTAGTTTTGGGATAATTTTGTGTTATTTATATTTAAAGATAAATTTGATTTTTTTTAACGTTTTTGAAATATATCTAACAGTCGTTATTTTTTGAATCGCTTTTCTAATAAAAACTAACTTAAAACTACCACTGCGCTGTATTTATATGTATATCAAAGCTCATTATTCATCTAATTTCTACATTTTTTTCATCATTCCACTCTTATTATATTCCCAAACATTCGTTCCACACTATTCTAGAAACTTCGAAAGCTTTTCCATATTTTAAATTATCCAGTGTTGAAACTATGGCTAACAGATGGCGTTACATTTTTGCAATAATAGGCACCAGGTGCTGAAAATTGCAATAAATATCCACTCTTTCTTTTATCTATTGTAACTGTTTGTAAAAACAAAATCGTCATGGTACCAGGGCGGGGTTTTTTCTTTTATTTTTAATTGATGTGATCAGTGAAATAACTGTTTTTTTACAATTTATATAAAGCATGTTATAGGTAAAATTTATTATTTTTGAAGAACAATTCTGTGATTGTTGTGGTTGTGTTTCAGAAATGGTTAATGGATCAAGGACTAATGTAAAAAGGCCCGTTGATGGCATAGTGGCGGCAACGAATCTCGCTCCAAACTTTCTCTTGCAGGTACCCTCCTAGCTCCAATAAGTACTAGAGTCTTCCCACGCCACGACCCCCCAACGAGCAGCACTTCTGGGAGCCCTCGGTACCACCTGGTCAAGTTTTGACGCATTTTGGATTTTCTCTTGTTTAAATTTGTAGTTTGTTGTATGGGAATCTGAGGTTGGCTTTTTCGGGCATTCAATCCGAGGTTCACAGCACAGCTTATGAATGTGCCATCTTATAGGTATTTTGTACTGTTCGCTGTTCTATTTGGATAGCAATCTAGAACAGTAGGCTCTAGTCGAAGTTCGAAGAACTATGTAGGTCGATCATTCCAAAATCAGTAATGCCGGTGACGATCACACCTTCACGAGCAAGGAAGCGGAGATACGATGACAAGGTTTACTATCAACAAGGAAAACAGAAATGAGTGTGCTTGAAGCGATGATGGATTCTATTAATCTGGTCGTGGCTATATTGAATTCGGGATCGCCACGGTCCCATCCGTAACTAATTGGTCCTTTGAGGCTGTTACGAAGCAGCGACCTATGGAAATTCCCTCTGAGCGGAAGTTGTCCGTCAGCGCATTCGTTCACCAGTTTTGTAGGTAAAGCCCAGGCTACAATTACCTCATTGGACACAGCGGTAACGAGAATCAGAGCAGTGGTCAAAAGTTTTAGGTGTGAAATAAGTACGAACTGACGGTGAAGGTGCGAGGTTGGCGGGACACAGCCATTGGAGAGATGTTGTTTCTGGCTTGGAGAAGTTTACATTGATATTTACAGAGCACCTCAACGAGTATGGTACCATGCTCTGTTGACACAAACTCCAAGCTATTGGTGCCGATTCTAATCTGAAGAATTTGATTGCTAGTTTTATTTCTGGTCACTCAATCAAGGTAGTATTACACGGCAGCAAGTCTAAACCCTACACCATCTCGGGTGATGTTCCTCAGCGGTCAATTCTACCACCCGTTCCTTTCCTTCTTAAGATCGTGATCTGCTCTGAACCCCTTGCCACCCTCTTCACCACAGCTTTGCCGAAAATTGTACCCTGTACTTTTATACCTTCGACGCGCCTCTTAGTGTGGCTGGAGAAGGGGCAAAACAACACCATCAAACTTATCGGAGATGGCATCTATTGGGTCCCCCTACAATTTTTGAGCCAACGCAGGAAAGTAGCGCCCTTGACAAAATTGTACTATAGCTACTATTTCACTGAAATTATCGCCCTTCTGCCACCTTATCACCTCATGATCTGTACCCAGCCAAAATAAAGATCGTTTGATCACTTTATACAATGCTTCTAACTTACACTATCTGGATGATCGGTTTATTGAGATTTTGAGCATTTTGAGCTTTGGCTTTTGGTTTGTCTTAATGCGGCTATAGACATAGCTAGGGCTTCTACTAGCGATATTTACGTTTTGTCAACCCCCAACGTATTTCCTTAGTGACCACTTACATCACCGCTAACTTACAATATTAAAAAATCTATATTACTAAATACTTATGATTTATTGCGTGAATAATGAAAATTATGATTTATGACTTGCGCTAACATGGATTTATTACAATGGATTTTATATACATTATGATTTGAAATATGCCCATGAACACAGCGATCCGTATACAAATTATTTAAACAAATTATAAATGCAGTTATGTACAACATGTGCTAAAAAAATTAACAAGAAATGATCAGTCAGAGGCCCACGGACCTCCACCAGAGGGCTGCCATCCGCCACCAGAGGGCTGCCATCCGCCACCATCATCTCCACCACCGCCGCTACTACCAAGGTGTATAACTTTTAGAATTTTAACACCTCCGCCGCCACCACCACCACCGCTATCCCAACCGCCACCACCATCACCTCCACCGCCTCCATTCCATCCACCACCACCACCACCTCCATCAAGATTTATTATTTTGATGATTTTTAATGAACCACCGCCACCGCCACCACCTCCGCCACCACTGTCCCAACCACCACCACCACCACCTCCACTCCAGCCGCCACCACCACCTCCACTACTCCAACCTCCACCACCACCTCCAGATCCTCCTTCCTCGTGGATGATTTTAATTATTTTAATTGATCCACCACCACCGCCTCCGCCTCCACCACCATTCCAGCCTCCACCGCCGCCGCCACTGTCCCAGCCACCACCGCCACCACCTCCTCCGCCTCCGCCCTCGTTTATTATTTTGATGATCTTGACATCACCACCACCTCCTCCACCTCCGCCTCCGCCAGACCACCCTGGTGCAGCCCCAACAAAAGACAAAGCCGTGAGGCACATGAAAATCTGCAAAAGAAAAAATTCTAAGATCCGATCTTGGTCCAAACCGAAGGATTTTGGTCTTACCTTCATCTCGGTACCTGATGTATTTGCCACAGGTGAGCCTAATTGAACTGATGGTCCAAACGCACTCGCCGAATACTTTTATACTTAGCCCGCAACTGGAAGTCGGCAATTGCATCTATCGCCATTTCTCCTGGATGAAATAGAAAGTCTCCAGTCTCCGAGCGCGACACATCGGACATCACAATGCACCAGTCGTGGTCTTCTTGTTTTGCATCAGATTAGACCGCAGCCTCTTCTGCCTCAGCAACATAAGCATAGGTACATCTCCATGCCATTTCGTGATCTTCAGGTACTCCTCTTGGCACGACCGAAATGTCGGTTCTCCTCCTTCATCTCCGTGGAAACTCAGTTATGCAAGAAGTGGATCCTCATTTCCGATATCGTAACAAGAAGATTCGCAAGACCTGCACAGGTACTCAACTGGCAACAGTCCAGGTGAAGTTTCATCTCTTGACCACTTAAATCCGTCTCTGGTGTCTGGGATGTGCGCCTATGACTGACTCCAAGTCTAGCGGAGCTAAAGTGTAATGATTGGGCAGCTCCCGGGCCAGCGCTAGAGGTCACTTCAGCTTCCTTGATGTGCAGGTGATGATTCTGCGATGCTGCTCGTTCCGGTGTCATTCGATGTTCGTTTCGCGCCACTTCGACGTTCGATGATTAACTGCCGGCATCCGGACTAATTGGCCTAATCATGCGCTGTTTTGATTCGAACTTGGAAACTAGACTTAATTAGCCGAAAGTGAAAGGTAGGGTCGCGGTTGACTCGTGGTTGCAGACTTTAATGGTGGGAATCGTGCAAGTACTCAAACTCAAAATTTTTATGACTCGGTCGGTAATTTGCATCTTTTGAGAATGGATTTTTGATGTGAAGATTTTTAATGGATTTCAGTTTTTTAATTGTCTTGTAAAGTCGACGGTTTGTTGAGCTTCTTACATTATTATATGCAAATTTGATTTTGTAATTCTCACATGGGTCTTCATGTCTCAATTTATGAATTAAGACGATCTTATGACTTATCACTAAATCACCGGAATTTTAAAGAAACTGAAAGCTTGAAATTTGGAATGTAACTAGCCACAAATGGATACGCATTTTACCGATCTTCCATATTCATGAGGTAGAAATATGGAATGATGTAAAATCCCTGGTATTCTGCCTTCTGTAACATATTTAAATGTTGGAGCACGATCAAGCAGGGCCGGCTTCGTTGGACTCCTCACAGATAGCAAAGAGTTTCTGAGCTATCAAGTACGAAGATCATCTAAGTGAAGCCTGCGAATTTGTCTTGTTTGCTCTTATCCCTTATAAAAATATTACTAGGAAGACAAGGGGGAGAATGCGGCTCCATATGATAGCAGACACACCAAATAAGCTGCTAGAATATTTCCGGTACTGCCATAAAGATATGGTTTCTGCTGGCTGGAGTCTGCCCTTCGAATAGTCAAGTATAAAAGACCAAATAAGTGGCTCCTGTAATTTTGAACCCTATACCTCGCCAAAGAAGAAGAAGAAAAAGATATTTTTGAATTCCAGCTCTATGAGTCATTAAGGCCCCCCTACACAGTCAAATTGGATGTATATTGAAAGGCGGATGTACAACCAAAACTATCGATTGTGAGCTATTCGGCCGATCAAATCCCGATGCGTGCATGGGGTTGATGAAAATCTGGATGTATATCCAATTTGACCGTGTATCAGGGCCTTTATACATTGTCATTAGTAGTCTCAAGCAAGCTGTAGAACCTAGCGTTTTTCTTATAGGCCAGTCATCCCAGAAGGGAATATTATCACCGCTTCAAATAGAAGCGAGGTTCATCTTCTTCTCAAGAGAAAGTGCTACTCTCTTAAAAAGGCGCTTTTGGAGCACTTTGAGCGTGTTGAGTTTGGACCCCACATGTACAATATTTTTATTGATAAAATAGAGCAAAGTACTATTAGTTAAGTTTCTACAGACAAAACTCGGACGCACTGCAGGCATTTTTTAAGATTGCATAACCTCAAATGGGAACATTCCTTTTAATGCTCCTATAGAAGCGTTTTGGAAGCAATAGAAAAAACTTTTTAATAAAGATAATTCATGCAGGCCTGTGGATATTGCGAAAAAGCTTTTATTTTTATTCACCTTTTACAACTACCCAGTCCCCCAACTAAGTACTAACAACATCCAATACTGCTTGACCTCCGTAATCGAATGAGAACGGGTCTATTGAGTATACTACTGGCACCCTTATGGTCACTAAAATAATTGGTCGTTTTCTTCATTCTACACAATTTCTTAAGGCTCCAGGAGCATCAGGACAGTACGTTCTAAATACGGACACGGCCCGAACACAGCACAATAAGAGAGTTTTCGCCGCAAGACCGCCTTCAGGCCACATCCTGCTCAAAGTGCCGAGTGAACACGTGAGTTCGCAACTGGATATGGCGGATCTAGAGAGGACATACTCAACAAAACGAACACGCAATCCCACGCTATAAATCGTCACGCGAAGGGATGAAAGTGAATGTCAACAACGATGGACTCCGAATTCCAGCCGACCTCTGGGCTCTCTTCTGAGGTGCTGATTAGGGTGGTTTTTATTTCCAAAACTGGAAGAAGATCATACAAGGACGCCAAATCCTATAGACCCATTTCGCTCTCTTTCTTCTTGAAGCTCTTGAAGATATTATGAGGGTATTGTACCTACATTGCTTTGTTCTATGGAACAGCTCCCGAAACAGCGTAGCTTCTATAGCGAGGAGGAGATCGAATCTTCTCCAACACGGCTTCCCTATTCCAGGGAGATTTGGGAGCTGAATCCTTTAGGCTATATCAAGCTACCACGAAGGTTTGTAATGATAGAGTTGGCACAACAGGCTTAATAGGTCGCAGTGTCTGCAAAAACACTCCTAAAAAGAAAGAAGAAGAAGAACCTTTTACGATCACAAGGTATCTTGTACGACAATAAATCATAATTTGGCAAGGTACTTTCCATGGAATCTCTTGGATGGCTATGATGTCACCATTATACTTAGACAGGGTCGGCTAGCTATTGTGCAGCTCGAGCTCTGTAGAGGGTGCGAATGTGTTTCATGAGAGAACATTGAATCGTTAAGCCGACAGTTTGATACAGTCTTATGTCAAGTTTACTTTGAAGCGGCCAGCAGCACTTTAGAAAAATGTTTCAAAGGCTCAAAGGTCGCCAAAAAGTTTAGAGACATTTTTGGTTCGAGGGTGGGACCTAAAAATTTGAAGAGTCATCGAATTTGTTTTTTTTTGAGACATAATCAAGTTTAGTTTTAGTTACATTTCTGAGAGTTTGTGATTGAAGTGCAAATAGTATGGTGTGATGAGCGGGAGAGACTCAACCTACGCTGGAGGGATGGTGTAGACTAGAACCCCCAGAGCTTAGTGATGCCAAACTGGATGGCATAGGCTCAGAGTGGAATGAAAATTTGAAAGAAACCAGGTTCGGATCCGTTGGTTATAGAGCTGCTAAAGAAGAAGAAGAAGAAGTATCGTGGGGTTATCTTCGGATTAGGGTTATACAAACGGATTAGGGTTGAAAACCCAGGATGATAGCAGTATTAATTGAAGCAGAAATGGAATCAGGGCCGGCGCGACCGTATTTGGCGCCCTAGGCGAAGAGAATTATTAGCGCCCTTTGCTATGGACCATGGCACTTGAGAGTGCGCCGGTGACGAGCGCGCTCAACAGTCAACACAATTTTTTAAGAACTGTCCAAAAAAATAACTCGTAAATTATTATGTGTGTTCGATGACCGCTTAAAAAGTTCAGAGCAGAGCAGGGCGGCTCAATTGGGAGCGGCTGTCAAATTGATGTCAGAACAGAAAAAATCAGATAATAGCAAGAAGCTCAAAAAACACCTTTCTGCTAAATTCTGCTCCAAATTCTGTTTTTAGAGGTTAGATACGAATGTCAATTGTAGAAGAAGAAATATATACCAATAAAAAAATTGAATAGCATCGAAATGTTATTTTTATAAAAATTAATGTGTAGTTTTTAATATTTCCAAGTATTTTCCGAATAAATCATTCATAAATCAATTTTCCGATTTTTCCTGCTTTCAATTTGACAATTGTCAAAAGAAAAAGAAGAAGAAGAATTTGGCTGCTCTGCCTGCTCCACTGACATATAGAATGGACTGCTTATGAGAAATTTTTCATGGCACCAATTTGTTCCATAGGCTAAAAACGTTTTTTCACTCCATGTAAACACCGGAATCACTTTTGAAATTTACATTTTTTTAAATACGTACTTAAAACATTAAAACAACACAAATATTTTGTTTAAAAAAATTAATAAACACTATTTTCACTTTTTCATCTTTTAAAATGCCTTTTTTTCATTAATTTGCAAATTTTATGTGTATCTGATTTAAGTTCTTAACGCCTGTCTTAGCAACTGACATTCTGTATGTCAAAATCCGGGGGCTTATGGGGAAAAGAGCAAAAGATATAAACATCACTATACCCGTCTATCTTTTTCTAATTGATTTAACGCAAAAGATATAAACATCACTATACCCGTCTATTTTTTTCTAATTGATTTTATTTCTGAGTGCTTCTGTCAGTTTGGGGGCTTATGGATGAGCGAGCGACTATACCTTTTTGGTGCCATCGGTTTGTATGGGAATAATTGCTGATGAGCAGTCCATTATTATATGTCAGTGGCCTGCTCCTACAAATTTGGTGGAGCAGAAAAAGTGAGAATTCTCAACAAAGAGCAGGCTCAAAAAACACAGAGGACGGCCAATGGGAGCAGAAAAGATCTGTCAAAAGGTCTCAAAGAACGCAAATTGCTGATTTTTTCTGCTTAATCTTGAGCTGCAGCAGTCATCGAACACACCTATTGTATCCATTCACGAAGTGACCAGTAAGAAAAAAGTTGACCCAGTTTAATTATTTTTGGACCTCATAAATTCTATTTTATTACGCCTTCAAAATGGTTAAAAGAATCAGTAAATAAAAAAAATTTCCACTTTTCTCAGTTTCTCTTTTTTGCTCTTCATAAATTTTGTTAAAAACTAAAAGCCGAAAATCTGGCGCCCCCCAAAAATCGGCGCCTTAGGCGACCGCCTAGTTCGCCTTAATGGTAGCGCCGGCCCTGAATGGAATCTATAGTGATCTTATCTACCTTTGGGTTTGTACCCAAATTAAAGTATGAACAAGCTTTCAAAAATAATTTTTTTATATAGAATACTATAGTTGTATTTGGATTAATAAAATAGTACGTTAAATACATTCATACACAAGGATCTCCCATCTAGGATTTTTTTTTTTTACTTCTTCAACCATCCTCCATAATGTCCAAGTTTACCATATCCAATAGGACCGCCATATGCTACAGCATGAACAGCTGGTACAGCATGCACGGCATGTACGGCCTGAACGACTGGAACAGCATGAACAGCATGAACAACTGGTGTATAAACAACTGGTGGTGGTGGTGCAACAGCAACAGCAACTGGGCCTGGAGCGGCATAGGCTATAGGACCAGCTCCAAGATAACCAGCATTAGCACCGGCGATAAGACAAGCGACTAGGCAAATGAGGACCTGAAATTGAAACCGAAAAAAAATAAAGGGTTAGGATTTGAAATGTTTAAGGAATATAGTGTATTTTTTTGTGGGTTACTCTACCTTCATGTTGATTCTGTAACTTAAAGTTGATTGACGATGTTCGCAGTTTAGTCTCCGGCCTTTATATACTGCCAGTTTTTTGATATTTTTTTTGTTATGCCCCGAAGGTGCTCATATATGCAACCAGCTAACTCTAACTGGCCTTACCTTGATATGAAAATCGCGTTCGAAATTCCAGAAATGTTTGTTGTTTCAGTTGTGGTGATCCAGCAATAAGATCTCGCAGAAGATGACAACCACAACAACAACAAAAATATTTCAGTGTTTTAATGGGCAGTTAGTCATAAGTTTGCATGAATTATCATAATTCTCATATTTCGTAGCTAATTCTTCTGGGGACAGAGTTTTCCGTATTTTCTCACAGGTTAAAGATGGATAGAGAAGAGGTGTCAGTACGGACAGGTACTAACTTAAATGATTATGTTACCTGACAAAAATTATAAATGGCAGCAGGTTGTCAGTCTCAGATTTGGAGATAGCATATAGAACACCTGTTTTTTGGTGGTTTTTTGGTTTCAGACACCTCATGATGCACAGGTGATCATTATTTGCAATGAGCTGTAATATTGATGCATCACCAAAAAAAACCGAAAATTATCATGAAATTTATAATCAACAATAGATGTAGATTTGTTTTTGTTGTGCGTGTTTGTTTGTTTCGTTATAATTTTAACATGATAAAAGAGAAGGAAGAATATCATTAATCAGTGCTTACCAATCATGCCTATGTGATCAGTCATCGTCATAGCCCGAAAGGTATCAGGAAGTTGGCGCCGACGCACGCTTAATAGAAAACTTGATTTGCTAAACTGATTGCGGCGGCGTGTATAAATTGACGCTTATCGTCATTTTCACGAGCATTTTACGACAGATTTTTGTGAAATATAAAACGTTATCAGTATCTCGGCCAATCACTTAGGGACTCCCCCGCACTGGTGACCCCCACAGTTTTGGTGACCTTGTTAAAATTAACATATATTAAACTGAATCACTTTTTTAAGAACGTTTTAGACTTTTGAAAATTTTTAATTTTGTAATTTATTTTTAATTAATAAAAATCCCATAATCGCAGCAACCAGTTTCACTTACAAAACAGCACTGATACCATACCATCAAGGGACTGGTGGACCAGTAAGGTAAAAATGCTACACTATCGCTTAATCGATGGCGGAGAAAGAGCGCCGGTGCCACCTCCTTAGTTTTATCAATTCTACATCGCCTTCATTTTACTATATCGTCATCTCCACAACCTTTTATCGGCTTATATCAAAAATAGGCGGCAGTTTAGGCGTTTTTTTTTACTGATCTCGAAAGTCGACATTTTTAGATCACAAAAACCAACCAAAAAAAATCAAAATCGATTTCAAACCAATTAAAAAATCTTTTTCTGCTAAATTAGCGCCATTCGAGTTTAAGCGACGCGTTTGTGTTAACCTAATCCATTCAACCTGCTCAGATAAGTCGCATGCGCATCTAAGATAAGGCGCATGCGCACGCAGCTCTACCTTGGAAAAACCGTTGGATAACCAATTTTTTCCTCAATTTTCATATTAAACCAACATGATTTATTGATAGGCAAATTTTTCAGGCCTAAACAAACTCTGACTCTTGACTTTCCCGCGCTTTCCTAAATCAACTCACCTGGATTATCTCTTTGTCTCCAAAACAAAATCTCGTTGTGTCTTTTGTGTTGCCTGGCTGCGTGCGCATATCTCGATTATATCGATGACGATTTTAACATTTTCTAATTTTATGCTAAATTAATTGAAACATGATTTTTGATTATTTTTGATATTTTTTTGTGAGAAAAATGTGAAACGGTAATTATTGTTTAATCAATTTTTTTTAATCGATATTCACAGCTTGCAGCCAGAGATAGGAAGTGGCTGATTGATGTGTGTTTGTTTGATTATATAATATGTGGGTATTAATGTGTGTGTGGTCTTCTAGAAATTCCTGTTTCGGGTTTTTTGGGAAAATTCGCTAAAAATGTTTTTGTTTTGTTTTTCACCTTGTGGGAGTGACATTGGGATACAGTTTTATCTAAAAGATTATTAGAAAAAGGTATTTTTTTTGTTATAATATTAATTAATATTAATCAAAAGTAATTAATGGTGTGCCCTTGTGGGAAAACCGATTTGGTGATATTACAGAATTTTTTTTTTTGTAGTAATTTACTAGTAGTGCTATTACGTTAGCAGAAATACAAGTTTCACGTTATTGGCCCTTTAAATTAATGACTAAAGAAAAAAAAGCAGAATTAAAAATTTAAAAATAATCTTTTTCTAAAAATAACAACAAAAAAAACTTAAATATAATTTTTTTTTATCGAATTTTTGGTTTTTGTATTTTTTCTTTTTTTGGTGTATTGACTTTATGGAATAGGTACCGAAGCCATGACGTGGACACCATAAGCAGCCCTACTTCCTCAGATTTGCTTGAATACGTTAGACAGTCTGCCCCTGTCTGTCACGTAAACCCCCGAATTCTAAAAAGTCACAAGTCACAACGCTATCACAAGTGTGTGGTGAGTGCCAATTTGAAGGCTTATTCTGAATTAAAAGTAGCGTAGAAGTGAAGTAGAAGTGGTGTAGACGTCTCTGTCAATGTTGACATAGAAACCAAAATAAGAAGCTCAAAGCTTGTGACTTGTGACTAGTCACAATGTTAGAATAGCGGAATTAAGTCTTAAGACCGAGACCCTATAGTGATAGAGAGCATCAAGGAAATCTGTCTTCTTCGAGATCCAGTCTGCAGGTTAGGTCCTTCATCCTTCCGATTATAGGTGGTAATTTACAGCGCAATATTCAGTGACCAAGACAACTATTGTCCTAGCATTGTTTCTTCCGCTCACTAGTGATGCAAATGCAAGAACAAGACAAGACTAATCTAGTATTATTCTTGTCTTGTTCTTGTTCTTCCAAGCTTAATTAAGTCTTGTTCTTGGTCTTGTTAAATGTGCAAGAACAAGATGAGACTGCAAGAACAAGACCATTTTTGCTCATCACTAATAAGTGGTAATTTAGGGCGCAGTTCCTGGTTACTAAGCCCACAGGTGTCTGACACTGTTTCTACTGCGCATTAACAATTCCTTGGCCGTGTTAGGAGACGGCCCAGGAAGGAACCCCTAGAGCTAGCCAGTCCATGGGCGGATCTCCAGCGTTCAGTATGTTTCATCAAAGTCCAATTAGCTAGAGCCTTTTTCAGCATGCTGGTAGGTCCTCCGATAGCCTGGTCTGGACAGATGAATGGAATGTCAGAGCCTTGTCCAGTTAGGGCATCTGCTTTTTCGTTACCTTTAAAGCCTCGATAAGCTGGGACTCACACAAGGGTAATTGATGAGCACCCAGCCCATCAAGCAGTCCCAATTTAATTTAAACTTGTTCTTACGGAACCTTATCGCCCTAATTGTCAGAGAATATTAAAAATCATTAATTTTGGTAGGTCTTTCATAAGTTCTCATGAGCGCATGCCAATATAGGGTACACCTCTGATTGGAAGACAGTGCTATGGTGCTTAAGCTTATCGCTCTGCTGAATCTAGGGCTTTCGCTACAAACCTGTCTCTGCTTTGGAGCCATCCGCGTACCATACTTCTCCTACCGCAAGCGGGGCTGTATCTGTTTCCAGCTTTACGGCAGCTATGGTCTCTGGCCTATTCATATAGGCTTTCAAAAAGTACAAAAAACAAGTTTGGGATCAGCAAATGAGTCACTTTTAGCATGCTTTTTATCATACTGTGTGTCCTTCTGCCCTGGTAGTGCGTTCCAAACCTTATTCATGAGTTTGCGTTAACTAGAAGTCGTTGATAGTGATTTAGACACCAGAGCAGGGTTGCCAATGCCATTACATATGCGTCTATCAACTTACTGCGCTAAAAGCCGAACCGAACAGTAAGCTTAGGCGGATGTTTTGGATGTTCGAAAAATGCTGCCACTAATGCTAGTTCTATCTTGAACAGATTTGACCGACTGGTTCGATGATGAATGAAAGTTGACGGCTGAGCTTAACCAATGCTGCCTACCGAGTCTGATAAAATGGTTGGATATGCAAAGACGAATGTGAAGATATCAAAAGAGAAGGAAAAAGACTTCTCAAACGAAAAAATTAAGGTTGGCAGAAGAATCTCGTATGAACTATAAAAGTACAAACAGCGAAGATCGCACCAGGCTGGAGCTCTATTAAGATTCCGTGGTAAAAGGTAGACTGATCGCCGATCACAAAAGTGTCATTAAACTTTCGGAAGACAGCTTTAATGAATTACTAAATCAAGAGCCTCCTGTCCTGACAAGAAGAATTGAATGATTGTCTCAACCCATATGAAATAATTCTACTCTGCAACAATCAAACTTAGAAAATGTTAGCAAAGCCATAAACCTGCTCAAAAATAACCAGGCGTCGAGCGAAGACGACATCCTTCTGCTATTGATCAAGTATGAAACCTTGGACCTCAAATAAAAAAATTTGGCTTGATCGAAATTTTATTTAAAGTAATGTAAACGTACATAAATTTTCTTTCGGCGGTCTAATTTGAGGTTTAGAGTCTCTTTGGTCTATGGTATCATCAGTCACATAAAGCGGGCTATTATATTTGTATTTTATCTGTTTGTAGTTGCGAAAATAATTTCGGTGGTCGACCCAAAAGGAGTTTAGCGTATAGTATGATCGGACTAACTACGTTTAAGCCCGTTTTAGGGCGAATCGCAACTATTCTGGATTCAAAAACAGTCCCGCAAAGCGTTACCAATTCAAGCTTGCGTCGAAAATTCAAATTTCAGCACAATTGGCTGGGGTGATCGCTCTTTAAGGCCAGGTTCCTCTAAAAAACGTGTTTTTTTGTAAAAAAAATTCATTTATGGTTCAAAAAATATTTCAAAATTAAACTTTTTACAGATGAAAGTACATATATTAAACTACTTAAAAAAATTTTTTTTTTATTTTTTTTTTATTATGGCGGCTCTGAAAAGAGCTGCTTAAACTCGTCCGATTTGTTGGTGGGTGTGACCATTTCTTGGAAACGATTCATCTGAAAGCAAAAAGCAAAACAGTTTCACATTCTGTATTGAACTGGCTATGGTCGGTACTACAATGAAACATTTCCACCGAGAAAAAAACAAAATGGAGGACTTTTTCATTTTCGACCCTTTTTTTGCACTTTTAATTGTTTATAACTTTTTTAAATAACTATGAATATTTTTTGTTGTAGTACGGACCATAGAGAGACATCTAAAGAGTAAAATGCCCTTTGGTTCATGTTGATAAGTGTAATAGTTTTGAAATACGAGTGACACCCAGTTCAAAAAATGTGGTTTCGAGAAAAAGCCGATTAAAGTTTTTATTCGTGAAAAATCGTGACTGTACTACCGTATACTACGTACAACTACGCAATTTTCTGAAACTGCAAAAGAGGCTATATTCTCGGAACTAATTTTATATCATTTCTAAGAGTATTTTCTAGCAATTTAGGAAAAATTTTTTTTTTCGATTTTTTGAAAATTGTTTAGAGGAACCTGGCCTTAAGCAATTTTGTAATTTTAAACCTTGGGCCTACCTACCACACTACAGTTACGCTAAGTCTATAATATTAATAAAAGACGAGAAAAAAAAAACACTTTTTGCAAAAAAATTAAATTGAACTTTTTTTCCGTGTGGCATAATTCAAACAAAAAAGCATGCCTTGCCCAAAATCAATCAATCCCACTCCTTTACTCAAATTTGGTAAGTAATCTTCGTCGACATTAGCAAAAAAAATTATAATAGAAAATATTGCCACAAATCCTTACAAGATCCTTTTTTATTTGGAAATGATCGACAACGATCTGTAAAAATTTGCTTGAAATCCAAATGATCGTTTCGATATTATTGCATAGTTTTTGGCGCATTTGCAAAGTTTGTTTTTGTAATATTTTGGAAAAAGTTATATTAACCGACTTTTTTCACTATTTACACTTTTTGAGTATATTTGTGAATGTTTTGATCATATTTATATTTTTTGTAGCAGAAATTATGTTTTGAATTAATCTAAAGATAAATGTAATAAAAAATAGAATTAAATTGAAGAAAAAATTTGTTTAAAAACTTCAATTTTCTTTTCAGGGAATAGATGATAACATATTTATCGGGATCAAAATTATTTAAAGTAAGTCTTTTTCTTTTATTTGAGACTCTTTAATATTTTAGGAAGCAATCATCCTAATATACCATCGAAGTGGTAAAAATTTTGTTGAAGACACGATTAATTTGTTCTTCAGTGTCAACTTAAATGGAGAATATCAATTTAAAACTTCTTTAATCAGGTATGCATAAAAATACTTACAAAAGAATTTATGGACTATCTTATCTAAAAACTGCAATAGCGATCTTAAAATATCATTAAGCCCTTATGACACTCACTTTTTTTCGGCTGAAAAATCTGGTAATTAGAGTGAGCCGTGATGTTAACATAGGAAATTTAAATTGGAGTGAGTGAAAAACAAATTTGACAAAATTGGAAGGAAAAATGGAATTGCCATATATATTCTAGCAGTTCAGCTGGAAAATATGAAGAAAATTTTCAATATTTTTTGACAGTTCTTGATTTTTTAAGTGTGTATGGGTGTGTGAGCGTGTATTATAAGGTGATAACAGAACACAATTGAGATGGAACTGTCAAAGCTTATTTCAAAAATTATTAAGCTTATGTTATCCTTTTCTCGCAAACTCTTTCTACCTTTTTCGTATAATTGGTTTTTCTAGCAGATTTATCAGCCGAAAAAAAAGCGAGTGTCATAAGGGCATTAGACAGACTATCCCAAAAATTCCTTTTAAATATGTATTATATAATCAAAATCATTTTCTTCTATAATCACAATTTATCTATCGCCTTCCAAAAAAAGTGGAAAACAAATCAAATCTCCACAAATTATCCCCAATACAAACAAACATACAAACAAAAACCTCGCAAATTTATTTTAATTTTAAAGAAAGCATAAAATTTGTGATAATTTCAACAACACACCACTTAAACGCCACTGCTGCAACCCAAATTCAACAACCAGTTTTTTTTTATCAGTACAATTTTGATCACACATTAAAAATTCAATCAAACAAAAAAACCAAAAATTATTACGCATTTAAAATATTTAATTGAATTTTTGAATAAATTTAATCATAAACAAAATTTTTTTCGTTTTTTTTTGGTTGCTTAAAAATTTTGCAAATGCAA
The DNA here is from genome assembly GCA_949987705.1 of Thereva unica. Classification (NCBI taxonomy): domain Eukaryota; kingdom Metazoa; phylum Arthropoda; class Insecta; order Diptera; family Therevidae; genus Thereva; species Thereva unica. The sequence continues at coordinate 109,994,465 of OX465284.1, forward strand.
AAATCAAAATTCAAATTTTTCAATGAGAAATTTCGAGGTCAGCGACGATTTTGATGACTTCGTTAAGATTGTGGACCAATTTCAATAAAAATCACACAAAAACAATAATGGTACGAAATTTTTTGGGAAATACCGTATTTTTGTGAATATTGATTAAAATCTGTCACAAATAATGTGGTGGATGTGTATGGTAAGTGTTTTTTGTGGTGAAGAGAGATGTTGAGTTGGTTAAGTGTTAAGAGAGAATTTGGTAACTAGAAAAGAAGCGACTTTTCCAAATTATGTGCCAGGATGCATACGTCCTCGTATCCGGACGCAAACTTCATAATCTAAATTGTGTGATTTCTTTCGCAATTTTAATTTTTTTCACGTGTTTGTATTCCAGGAAACTCTCCTAAAATTGCTGCAACTCCAGCTTAATTTGCATCGATGGGTTTTGTTGGTTGCGAAGATTGCAAGATGCTTGTTTGATATTTCCGCTGGCACATATTTATGGTTTTTTGCGATAACCGATGAATTGATATGGATATGCAATTTATGGATTCTCGTTCGGGCGCCACAAATAAAGGCTCTCATAAGAGTTGGATGTTATTTCATAGTTGACTAACAATTTTGTTGTTTGTTAAGTAATCTATATTCTTTGTACCGCGAGTGTCTTTTTCGTACCTAATTTTTAATTTAATTTTTCGTTTTTTGGAACATAACAAAAGAATAAGGATACGATCAAAGTTTGTATTGATGAAGATTCTTCGAAAATGCTTTGATAGTCTCCATGTGTATAATATGGGTTGTTAGGTATCAACAATTTAGATTTTTGGTCTCACGTTAATTTGGTGATATTCTTCTTCTTGTTTTATCCGTTAGCTGGCGGTCCGAGCGGGACGTCCCCGCAAAGGATAAGCTGCTGTGGGTGCCGCTTTGAAAAATGCGGCTTATTGCCTAGTTTCTTCGGTTTCCCGTTTTCTGGTCAATTCGGCAGGTCGACCACCCTCCTCCTTTCACACCCAGATCTTGGGACCAAGCAACGGTGGAGTTTTGGTGATATTAAGTGTATTTTTTTACTTCTAGAATTTATCGACCTGATTTTATTCCATTTAGCACTTGGTTCTTCTTCTTCTTTTGTTTATGTAGGAAAACCAAGCTTAGGAATCACCCTTTGTACTACCACTCGTCATGTCGTTCAGGTCATGGTTCAGTGTCTAGTAACAAGCTTGGTTTGAAAGATAGAAAAGAAAATGATAGGATTAGAGGGGGGGGGGTCTGGGGGTTTTGGAGCAGGTGGCGATGAACCTTACGTTTGAACGCTTTGATGTCTCTACATCCCAATTCACGCCTTGGTCTCAATCAGCCTTTTCCTCCAGACGTCTTTCTGCTCCGTAGCTCATTTCCAGTTTCTTGTGTTGAATACTTTTACTGCATCGCCCTTAACATTGTCTTCCCGCCTTGACCGTGGTTTTCCAACTGGTCTTTTACCATCTGGTAGTAAATGCAGGACTTTTTTGGTATCCATGAGTCATACATTCTTTGAACATGCTGATATGACAGTGATCTGCCAAGGTAGTTTATGTCGTCGGTATATTCTGCCAATTGCTTTGATTCTTTAAGCAGGGTTGCGTTCGCATCAATGTTTACTTTGCGAATTACTCCTTCCAGGCAGAGATTAAATATCATTGGTGCCAGCCCATCGCCCTGCTTTAAGCCTTGCTAGACTGGGAAGGACTTCGTTAATTCTCCTTGTATTCTGAATGTACACCTGTCATTTTCGTCAGTTTCACTATCTTTAGGGGTATGTTTAGGTCCAGCATCGTCGCATACATTTGTTCCCTGTCGCTGCTGTCGTAAGCTTGTTTGATACTTGATGAATAGTTGATACACGTCGATGTTGTACTCCCAGCATTTACGGAAGATTTTCCTTATTGAAAAAAGTTTGGTTCATTGTTGATTAATTTCTTCTGAATCCAGCTTGGTATTCTGAGAGATGTGCCTCTATAGTTTCCACAGTTGAATTTATCTCCTTTCTTGTATATTGGGCAGATAATGTTCTGCATTTTGTATTGGGCAGATAATGTTCAGGCATTTTCCATCCCTCCATATGCATCATAATAATTTATGTATAGCTTCTGAGAGCGATCACCTCCTTGTTTGATGAACTCTGCTGGGGTGAACTCCTTGTTGGATGAACTCTTCCTGAAGATTTGTTGTGTTTTAAAGATTGTATGGCACTCTGTAATTCTTCCAGGGTTGGCACATTTGTTACTCTGGTGTCATCGTTATGCTATAGACGGGAATCTGGTACATATCTGGGGCTCTCGTTTTGTTCTACATATACCGGAGGAGGGTTTGAAGCCTTTCTTGAAGAAGTTTGCTTCCTTGTAGGCTTCCTGTGTTTTGTTTTGGGCAAAGTTATCCTCCGCCTCTATAGCTACTTTGCACTCCTCGTCCTACCATTCACTGGCTCTGGCTGTGCGTTGGCATCCTACAGTGACCTTCGCGACATCTGTCATAATTGAGTTCATTCTTATCCATTTTCCCTCGACAGTGTCTGCATTATTTATGTTTGGACCTATCCTTTCTGCTAGAGTTGGCTGGTATCTCTCCAACACAGTCTGTTCCTGCAGGCGATTGACGTCAAATGTCTTTTGTTTGTTGTTTCTCTCTTATTGAGTGAACAGCCAACATCTGAATCTAACTTTAACGGGGAAGTGGTCCGATTCACAATTCGTACCTCTACAAGTTCCTACTTGGACGATACTGGAAGCTGCTCTTCTGTCTATGAGAATATGGTCTATTTGTTTGCAGTATCTTTCGCTGGGAGATTGCCATGTGTATTTGTGAATGACCTGCCAGCCGTCTCGTTCAATTTTGGCGTTCAGGTCTCCTATCACCATCTTGATGCCATTGGAAGGGGCCTTGTCAAATACGTGTTCAAGCGCTTATAATGGAAAGTGTCCTTTGTCGTGTCCGGTCGGCTTTCTCCTCCATCTCCGCATGTACGTTTATGATTGAAAGTGCGAAGAAATTCGTTTGGAGTCGTATTGAGCAGAGTCCTTCACTGATTGGCTTGAACTCTATCACATTATCACATTTTCACTTTGTTGGATGCATTCTTTTAGAGCATTCGACTCTATCAGCTGGTCTTATGTGGTTAGAAATTGTCGGCGAACGTTTGGTATTTAAAATTCAATAAAAGCCGATCTCCTTTTTTTGTCCATAGCCATCACGTCTCACCCTTTTTGAGCTATGGAATTTCTTTGTTGTCTTAGTTTTACATTAGACAGTAGAGGGATCTTTGTAAAGCCTATGAGTAAGGGACTCAAAGTTGCAGGTGAATCCTTTAGTAGCGTATGAGGAATTCTGAACTATCTGAAAATTACCAACTCCCACGAAACAATCCATCTAAACTGTCCTTACACTGAAGTAAAGTAAAATATCATAATTTTAAATTATTTATTTAAATTATTTATTTTTATTACAACTTAGCCTATACCTATTTACTTCTTGACAAAGCCATACCCATGATGCTTGCCATATGGTCCTGGCAGACCATAGTGTCCAGCATGATATGCATGCTTAGCATGAAGTGCTGGAGCTAATGCTACGGCTGGTGCTGGTGCATAGGCGACAGCTGGTGCCGGTGCATAAGCAACTGGAGGTGGAGCAACAGCAACTGGATGTGCTTCATAGACAACTGGTGGTGGTGGTGGTGCAACAACGTGAACTGGAGCTGGTGCAAGGGCAACCGCTGGTGCATATGCTACAGCTGGTGCATATGCATGGGCGTAGGCTGGACCATGATGCAGTGCTGGGCCGGGACCGAATGCTGGACCGGGACCGAATACTGGACCGGGTCCAAATCCAGGACCATGTGCAAAGGCTGGGCCAGGTCCGAATGCTGGGCCATGTGCAAAGGCTGGACCAACTGGAAGTGCTGGAGCGGCTGGTGCATAGGCGACAGGACCTGGTCCACCGAGGTATCCAGCGCTGGCAACAGCGATACAGGCTACAAGACTGAGAAGTACCTAAGGAACCAAACCGTATTATTAGTATCACTATATATCCACAAAGCTCTTCGTATCTTTCTATTATAATCCAAGTACCTTCATGTTGATGCTGTTGATGTTGATTGATTGACGATGCTGTTGACCGGTCCGAATCTTTTATATACTAAAAATGTTTCCATATCAACTGTCACCTAGCCTAGGGTTCCATCACTCCTTGGACACACCGTTTTTTTCTCCTGGCTCCCAACAGACGCATCTCTCCCCCTGATGCAACAAAACGAAAAATCGCAACCTGGGCCCAGGTAACTCAAACCGCCATGGAAACAACAAGTGGAACAATTTTTTTTGTCTACGCCTTGTAATCGAGTGAAAGAGAAAATGATCGCCGAAGACATAACCTTGAGATAACACACTGTCTTTGGCATTTATTTTTTGTCATCTGGTTTCCGTTTGCTGAACGACATTTCATCAAACGAAAAAAAAAAATTCGATAAAGAAAAGTGGGCTAGGAGGAAACCGATCATCGATCGCGATGATAGACTCTGGTGTTATCAAATCGATGAATGAATTATCGCGAAAATCCGATTGCTTCGAATTGTAGTAATCAGCAACTATGGATGTACGTTGGGCAAACAAAAACCCATAAACTTACTAAAACACGGTTTTTTTCTTCGTCTTGTGTCTTAGTTCGGCCAATTTATCGCAGAAACCCACACCCGAACTTTCTGCATAATTTTGAATATTTTTAAACCTGGAGTTGAGTTTTGGGTAGATTCGCTCGATTATGCGATAATATGAGATATCGGATATTTATCATCTGGTTTTTTTTTCCTGGTTGTTGATGGAGTACACGCCTATGCATCACCTGAATGGATTTAGTCGTATAAAAGAGAAATTCTTTGACAAGCGCCGAGGTAATTGGATGATGGATCTGGACCTGATTAGATCGTCGGGTGTTAATCCTGATGTAATCTGTTACGGCATAAGAGTTATGACTTCTCGTGTTACTCTAAAATAGAAATTTGTTGTTATTTATTATTGTTTACGCGAAAATTATAATAATAACTTATTTTGGAGTTTTTAAAAAAGGAGATAACCATTTAAAATCAGCGAAAAATTAATTAAGGATTGCACCTTTTCTTGAAATATATAAAAATCGTGTTCCTTTTTTAGTCTGTCAAGAAATAAAAGTAATTTTGAATTTGATTAAAATACATACAGTGTGACGATTAAATTAGCGACCAAAATGCCAAAACGAAACAATAGTCTGAATTAAAAAGCCGCCTCCATTAAATTTTATTAATGCAAATATTAAAGAGAAATATGATTTTTTGCCATGTTTCGGCAAGATGTCACGGATACTTTTATCTAAAACGGAAACGCCTTGTAAAATTTTTTGATTGGATGTGATATAAATATGAATTTTAATAGATTGAAACAATCGAACTTTAAAAGACAAAGGGGACAGTTGAAACTATTTACAATACAACATATGAATGATTATAATATCGATGGATGAATTTTAGACAAGCCCTAAGCGCCAAAAGTAAATAGGGTACTTTCAGGGGATACCATTTTAATTGTGCAGGTTAACTGGTCTCACTAATCAAATTGATCGTGCCCTAATTTTCGTCAAAACAGCATGATCAATCTAAGTGTCGAAATATATCTTTACAAAACTATGAGATGGCGCCTTTACAGGGCAGTCCCACTCCAAAACATTGACAGGGGTCCTAGTCAGGAGACCTAAATTTCATAAAATATACTACATACTAAAAAATTTAATACTTTTGAAAAAAATCTGTGGTAAGAATATGATCATTCATTTTAGTTTAGAGTACTGCAAGCTTATGGTTCATAATCGAGGCTGCTAGGTTTTAGGTTTTAGCGATGCAAAAATGTGTTGAAGATATATAAAGAAAGCAAAGTTTGGACAACAACTAATAATCTAATTGAACCCCTCCTGGGACATAGAGCGGAAACAGTTGCCCTCCAACAGACTCTGTTTTGTGCGATAGCTGTCAGCCTCGTTTGAGGTGTCTCAGTTGCTATAGCTTCTGCTAATAATATTCTTCTTCACGTTCTTCTAGGCCGACACGTTCCTTGCAGGTTCCAATCAAGGCCTTGTTTAGCGAGATTCTCCTTGTCGCGTGGCAAGTTGTTTACCTGTATAAAATTTAATTGACACAACAGATACAACAAAATGGCTTTACAACGGGCGTACACCGGCCGAGATTGAAGTATAGTATGAAGGTTGTTTGCAAGACTGTACGGCCTTACACCACACTTACGGGTATAGGTGCAACAAAACGACGAGTGGCGAACTCGTTTCTTTTATGCATCAATAATCATAAAGTAGGATAAGTTGAAAGGACCCTTGTATATAATGTAAATGATCAAGTTCCCATAAAGCACATTCAACAATACATTTGGTTCAGATTTTTTTTTTTGCCTCAAATTGCTGTCTGTGATGATCCCATTCAAAATGGTTAGAAACTCCATGACCTTCATAGCCCTCCTAAAAGTCAAGCGGCCGGTGTTCGCCCGTTGTAAGGTCATTTTTACTCGGGGGATTAGATCCACAATAAATGTTTTTGGACGATAAGTCGCTCGTCTTTCGTCTTGAATACAATGGAGAACTTGTCGACAAGGAGATAAAAGGTTAGATTATCTTGTATACACTTCTCAGCACGCGTACCAGGAGTGGAAGCCCATTGAAATGACCCTTTACAATCTTTGGGAGAGGGAAGTTTTAAGCAAAGGAGCCATCTCCAGTTTTATCACTGAAGTCAGCGTTCTGTTGTGGTGCTTTTTTTTCCTTACGAAATTGGGTCCGAAAGTACCGCGGCTATTCTCTTGGCCTATTGAACTACACCCCTTCGTGTAGGTCAGACCGCTGGAACAAGCTTAGCAGCCTGCCTTGTGGCCTTTCAGTTATACTTTCAAGCTTCCGGGTTTCAGGCCGCAGTCTTGCCTTCGGTCTGTTTGGAAGGAGTTCACGGGGTACCGTCGTCCTACCTTTGGTCTGTAGGGAAGGAGTTCACAAAACCGTGTGCTCGTTGGGCTCCCAATTCCACATTGGCTCTCCTTGCCTTGGCCCTCTGTGGATTAATTGGTCCACAAAAGCCCCATGAGTATGGTAGGAATGGTGAGGTCCATCGTGAGAGAGCCTCCATATCAGAATAAGGCGTTATATAACGCCCTGGTGCGGCGCGTCCGGTGACCAGAGGAGATCGATTATATTAGCCCATTCCTTTCAGGACAGCTTCCAGTGGCACGTGAGATCTCGGAAATGTGCATTAATATATTTTGGTTTATGTTTAGGAAGGATACTCCCCTTGAGGCCACACCACACACTCACCGACTGCCAATTGGATAAAGTCTGCAATCCAGAAAATCTGACAAAAATCTTTATGGTTGTGGGTATTTATCGTCAGTCCGGGCCTGATGATCTGAAGTTCTATTCAGTCTGAAAATTTCGATGAGGCTATGAACATTTTAACACTTCAATTATCAACCTTCTACGCTAAACTGTAGTCTTCGCTTGTGGGTATGAGGTCAGCTACAATGCACGGTCTGTCAGGCGGGTGTCTCAAATCTTCATCACTCAGACAGCCTTACATCCATGGGGGTTCAATGCTACGGCCTGCCGGCGGCCTGTAAGTGTAAGATGGCCTTAATCGAGCCCTACGTGACGACCTGGTCTGAAAGGCCACGGCCTGCTGGCGGCCTGTATGAGCCTTTAGCTTCCAAAGTTTATCCCCAAGCTAGTCTTAATGTTTAATTAATTTTCGGTGGCACGTTTAATATGCAGTACTTAGTTAAATTAAGGTACTCGTCTTTCGTATCCAATTTTACTAGAACGATGAACAACTGAAAGCGTTACATCACCAGGATTACTAGTGAAAACTGGATGCTTCCAAATTTCGTAAAAAACTTCCGCGCATGCTTTTACCACTTACTAAAACATGTATGCATGTGCATTTTTTGGTCCTGATAACTAATACTAAAAGCTTTTTTGTAGACTTATCGCCAGTTTCTTCCAATTTTGACATCTGTTTTAATATTAAAACGAAGCAGATGTCACACAAATTTCCGGCAACATAGTACAAAAAAAAAATACATTTTCATAACACAAATCCATAATAAATTATTTCACATAATTTTATTTTATTTTTCGTGTTGTTTGGATCATAAAATTTTTACTATTTTACTATTTTTGCCTTAAACTTATGCAGTAGTAACTTTATGTAAACGAGCAGCCATAAAGTTCTTCAGGCGATTATTTATTTTGTAATTTGTGATTTTTATTATCTAAAAATTCGTGTTAAATTCATGACAATGAATAGGTAAAAATTTGAAGACTGTAGAAATGTTGGTAGAAATTGAAAAACATTTTTCTAAATTTAAATTAGTTTTATGTTTTTACAAAACACACGTGTTAGAATTTAATAAGGCTGTGTTCCAATATGAATAATATTTCTGCTGACTTCGATAATCTACTAGCTTTTATGTAAAAGTAATTTTCATATAAAAACTGCTTTCCTGTTTCGCCAACATCTCAACCGATTTTTTTATAAATCGCGATTATAGTTGAATTTTTAGGATGATCCTACAAAAAAAAATTTATGACATTATACAATAACGTTGCCCCAGCCTCCATTGTTAAAACTAATCCAGAAACGACTTTTAGCCTTTAGATTATGAAATTTGCCAATTTGTCTTCAAAATTAATTCAAATAATTTACGACTGGATCAAAATATATAAGTTCCATTATTGAGTGTTAATATATAAAAATCCATGCAACATTTAATTAATCTCCAGCGATCGAGCCCCGACTAGTGTCTGCCTTATCAATACTCCGAAATGAGAAATGGCATTCATTAACGTCCCATTGTGCCAAAATGCAAAGGTCCTGAAAATTTTATATTTAAATATTCAAAAATATCGAAGAAAAGCAAAACCATTAAACTTACTAAAAAAAAGAGTTTTAGTCTCGGATGTTTGGACTGATTGCCGCCGTTGTGATTTATTTCTTGGATTATTGTGAAAAAACATTTTTTTCCTGATCTCAAAGAATGGACAAAATCGGCCCAAATAAAATGGTAAAAAAATAGCGTTTTTTTCCTATTTCCAATTTAAAATGCATCGAAAAATATTGAGGTTGAAAATATTACTGGACAATAGCGATACTAGTTTATTGATGTATTGACCTCACACAGAAGACCTTTTAAAAAATTAGTAATATTTTTTTAAATTTTGAGAAAATGTTTTTTATACTATAGTGAACTCTTTGGTGCTAACAAATTTCATCTTATCTCTTCATTAATCTCAAAATTAACATTGTCAACACTTCCATTTTGCGGCGTTAATTCAAGGGGAACGTTAGACATCCTCGCATCAATCAAAAAAGTTTCATTTTCAGTGATACAGGAAGTATTATCAGAGGAATTGACAATAAGATGCACTAAACACATGCCTACGTGAATAAGAACGTGAGTACAATGAAGTTTTGTCCCTATAAGGAGTTCACTCCTGAAAAACGATTGTCTAAACTAGCTGGAACCCGGTGCGCCTCGCTGCACCCTTAATCCAATAGTATGGCGTGCGCCAAAACAACTAGGAATTTCAAAATCGTTTTTTTCATGGGCAGTGAAAGTCTCATATCCCATCACGAAAGTACATTCGAAAAAGAAAGTGTCACTCCGTTCGTTTAAAATCTCGATCATTTGTACCAATCATAATTCAACGGTTTCAGTACCACTATTTTCGTGGTCAGATGCTATGGGGGAGTGTGTTTGCCTGTAAACGATTTTCGAAGGGGAAATTACAATGCACGTGGGCTTGGATTTTATCCATACACGAAATATTAAAGTGTGTGAAATTGTCATTTTCGCGCCTACCTTTAAATTTCCAATTCAGAATTTTTATGATGCTGTGTTTTATTACCTTTTTATTTCCTTTGGCAATAATAATGTTTTTAGGTTGTTTGCTGTTGTTTTAAAAACAATTACAGTTTCCAAGAAGAATATAAAAAGTAGGAAAAATTTCATAAATTAAATATAAATTTCTTTTATAACCAGATGAAATAGTTTATAGTATCACCAGTTTCATATTGGAGATCTGTGATTTTCAATTCCAATAAAAAGCTTGAGTTTACACTAATCTACCACTACATGGCTATTTATCTTCTCTATTTTTTCTATTATTAATGATATTAAACATAAACACAACCATAATGTCCATGCCAAATTGAATTTTCTGATGCTTTGTTTTATTACCCTTTTATTACCCCTGGTAGTCTTGTTCTTCTTATTTGATCCGTTAGGTGGCGTTCCGAGTGAGACTTCCCCGCAACGGATATGCTGCTGTCGGCGCCGCTTTAAAAAATGCGGTCCCTTGCCTAGTTTCTTCGGTTTCTCGGTTCTGGTTAGTTCGGCAGGTCTACCATCCTCCTTCTTTCACACCCTGGATTTCGGACCAGACGTCGGCGGACTTACGCCTGGTAGTAATAATGTTCTAAGAAATTTGTTGTTCTTGTAGTTTCCAAGAATAATACAAAATACAAAAATAAAAAAAAATAAAAAAATGTAAAATAAAAATTCATAAAATGGGTTATGTCATTCTCAATGTTCATTGAAAACACGGTTTTCCGGTCTTCCGGTCTTCCACTCTGCATCCATTTATTTTCTCTACATTTTTCTTACTAAAGTTATTAAATATAAACTCTACTGTGTAACGTGCTTGTGAATTTGGTTTTTATGAAGCTTTGTTTTATTACCCTTTTATTACGCATTTATTACCACTGGTAGTAATATGGTTTTAAGAACATTGTTGTTGTAGAAATTTTATTGCAGTTTCCTAGAATAATACGAAATTTATAAAAAATCTTAAAACTCATTCAAGGAGACCATAGATGAAAGAACTTATCGTATTACATGCAAATTTCTTCAGTGTATAGTGCAGCCATATCGATTTCAAGACAACTTGTTACCTCACCAAGTGTTTGCATTGATCTGCTCTGCATAAAAATTTATATGTACGAAGCACACACCTTGGCCGTCAAATATCGTCAGAAGTACATGAAAAATTACGAAAATACAAATATTCCGTAAATGCTGGCAAAAGATCAACGAATAGCTTTATCAGTACACTCAAGCATAGGTATCAGCCGTAGCCCACACCGCTAAAACAAAATGTGTCACCGTTTGGAAAAAATCAGTTTCTGATAGTCTCTATTGCAGTGATTATTCAGAATAACGTCAACCAACTTCTTGCTGGTAATTTTTAATTTTAAATGGTAGCAAAATTTTTATTAGGTTTACAAATTTCTCATGCATTTGAAATATAAATTTTAAAAACTCATCCTAAAAGTATGCAAAGTGAAATATAATAAAACCTTTTCTTAAAAATGCCCCTAAAGGTATGCAGAAATGGCCCACAGAGGCGCTACGTCGTTAATATATGAGATTAACAACAAAAATACGCTCCCTTGTGCTACTACACTTAAATATGGTGAAAGTGGGGCAGTTTAGAAATCTAAAAAAAAAATTGATTTTTTTGTGATAAAATAAATATGTCAATGATAAGTCTAGATCTATTTTTTGAGGGACGTGATAGTGAATTATCAGTGAGACGTTTTTCAATTATAAATCATTATGGATGGTGATCAACTGTCATTAAATTTGTGCTATGATTTGTTGACATTCACGACCATTAATACATTTTTAATGGGTGATATTAAAATAGTCGTCAAATTCATGTTGGAGAGGAACAGGGTGAATTTTAGATTAGAATTGAGATTAAGGTGGATTTTATGGTGTTGATTGTTTATGGAAATGATATTAGACAGTCGCTGCGTTTGTTTTAAAATTGGTACAATTGATACTCCTCTGGATTTTTAAACTTCTGTTTTATGAATTTGAGCCAGATAACTTTTCACTTAGGTTAACTCAATGAAAATATTGAATAATCACTGATTAAACAGAGAAAGTAAAAATGCATTCATTTTAAATAAAATTAATTTTGTTTTTTTTTTAATTGTAGAATAAATAAACATCACTAACTACGCACAGTAAAAAGTTGGCTTCGCAATCTACTTCTTCAAATATCCACCAAGGAGTCCATGATGATGCAGTTTTGCATAGTGGTGAGCTGGGCCGGCAGCTACGGCAAGTGCAGGTGCATGTGCAGCATAGGCAACAGGAGCAGCAGCGATGGCAGGAGCAGCAGCAATAGCTGGAGCTGGGGCGTATGCTAGAGCTGGAGCGGCATGAGCATAAGCCAAGGCTGGAGCAGCATGTAGTGCAGGACCTGGTGCATAGGCCAATGCGGGTGCAGCATGTAGAGCTGGTCCAGGTGCGTAAGCCAATGCAGGTCCAGCATGTAGAGCAGGTCCATGAGCGTAGGCTAATGCTGGTGCAGCATGGAGAGCAGGACCATGTGCGTAGGCTAATGCAGGAGCAGCGGCCAATGCTGGACCATGTGCATAGGCAAGAGCTGGTGCAGCTGCTAGAGCTGGACCATGTGCATATCCCAAAGCTGGTCCGGCAGCAAGTGCAGGTCCTCCGAGGTATCCTGCCTGTGTGGAGGCGATAGCGCAAGCTACGAAGCAAAGTAGTACCTAGAAAACAAAGTGCAGGGCTTAATCCAGCTGCCCGAATGTATGAAATCCCAAAAAAGCTACCTTCATGTCGATGCTGTTCCTCTTATTAACCTGTATAACTAAAAGCAACTAACTGAGTGATGTTGATGTTGTTCATGCCTGGCCCTTTATATACCAAAGAAACATTTTTTTTTCGACGCCTTTTTTTTTCATTAAAAAAACAAAATTATAACAAAAATTTTTGAATTTCAATCGACTTTTTTCCTCCGATCTACGCTTAACTGTAACCAATCAGCATAGAAAACAAATCCGTGTTGTTTTGTGTCCAACAACCAAAATGCTGGATTACTCTGGGCTGCCAATGATGTAAGTATGTAAAAGAGCCCGGACCAATCGACCGCCCAAACTGACTGACACTGAAAGGTAAAAATCGTACCTGATACAAAAACTTCATTTCTCACTCAGCCCTTTTGTGTCGCGACTTTCAATCTCTGCAATGAAGAGTCGCACACTGTCACTGGACGATTTTCACTCTCAACTCGACGCCGGCTCCATATTTACATTAATTATAATAAACACAGTCACAAATTCACCCTGAGCACTTTTCTTCAAAAAGTCACCGCGCTGTGATGTAAGAGAATATTGTATCCGGACGGTAGTATCAGAAACCATACACCTGTACCGGTGTTTTCCAGCGCGTTGTAATCAATTTCAAATTCTCCATGCACGCAAAAGGGCTTCCGGCGGAGTATTTGCATATTTTCGTATGAAATGAATATGGATCAACAAAACTCCGCGATTTTGTTGAAGCCGGCTTTTGGTTGTCACTAGAACTCGGTGGGCAGAATCACGTCCACTGTGTGTCCTTGGAGAGATTAACCCACCGAAATTACCTTGCCTTAATTTACAATAATCGAACTAAATTGAAACGCAGCTCGTCCAAATTTAGACGCAAATGTTGCGTGAGGAATAAATTATCAAAAGTCGAGCGGCATTTTTTGGTAAGACTCTCGGTCCGCTACACGTCCTTGGGTTAGATAAAAATAGTTTTTGTGGGGTCTGCTCTGATAAATTACTATAAATGGTAAACAGCTTTATTTTTGGGTGGTGAAAGTTTTGCTGGAATTAATCCAGAATCCGGTAGCGAAGTAACTTTCAGATTAAGATAATCGCTGGACTTTCTTTTGGTGTGATTACGTCGGAGGAGATCTTTAGCTTCTGTAGACAAGCAACCAAAGAAATGTTCAATCTTTGCTAAAGCTTGTCTTCCTTTTCTGTTTTCTGTTGTGTTTGAGTAAGGGAATGACGACAGCTCTCCTTGGACCACAACTCAAAATAAAGATTTTCAGCTCTAACTTAGTTGGAAAAGCAAGGTTGCCCAGAACAAGCGGATAGTGTCCTTTTGACATTTGATGATAATGAAGACTAGCCAAAACTATGCCCCTAAAAGTATGCAGAAATGGCCCACAGAGACGCTACGTCCCTAATAGCTTAGATCAATACCAAGATACGTTCAGGTGGGAGTTTAGAAATCTAAAAACAAATTTTGTTTGGGTTCTAGGATGGTGCCATCTGCATATTTAAAAAAATTACAACATTTCATCAGAATCCGAACTGTTGGATGTCATAAAAGCCGATTACGGACAGATGAAAATGGTGCCAGAGCTTTTTCATTCCCCTTGAAGATCTAATGGCCCGGGACCTACATAAGAGGGACCCGATTTTTTGTACCCTTCAGCTAATGAGGGGCTTATTTGCACTCCCAAAACGAATTGGAACTTAGTACTGATGGACTTATCGCTCTGATTGATTACTATTTAGCTCCCAGATACGATAAAAACCCACTCGTTAAAGTAGTGCTTCTTTAAGCTACCATAGGTGCATGCCAAAATAAGATACATATCTGCTTTGAAGACAGTAGCTATAGTGTCCAAGTTGAAGCTTCTACCAAATCAAAATTTTTTACCCATGAGTCCATCTAATCTACAAGACTTACATTCACTTTAGCCTAGAATTCAAAACCATTCCAAAGAAGAGTTTTGTTTTACCAAGCGGTCCCCCTACTAAGTACTAACCAAGTCTAATGCTGTTTGACTTTCGCAATCGGACTAGAACCAGCCTATTCAGTATGCAAATGGCGTCCTTTATGGTCACCAAGATAATTGCGACGTTTTTTTCGTCCTATACAATTTTCTAAAGCCCCAATTTTGTTCCCTTTAACCAAAAAAAGTGTGAGTGTACCGCGGTTCGTTTTTTACCCAACCGCATTGTGCATGTTGTAGGCTTCGTGGCGTTTTTCTGATAGATGGCGCCAGTTGTGGCGGATCACTGATCAAAGCTCCACCAATAAATGCTCGTACGAATAGTGACAGTTCAAGTTTTACTTTAAGAAAATGAACATTTATAGCCTCGAACCCTGGCAATATAATAATGACGAAAATTCGTCATTCATGCTTAACGTCTTTAGGGGTTGCCACACGATAAAATACGTCATTATATTTTGACAGAAGTAAAAAGTGGTAGTATAGTGAAAAATGTCAGTGATCGAAAATAAAAAAAAAAAACGATTCCTTTGGTACATTGTTGCCCACCTGCCGGGATCTCAATCGGCTTATTTGGACACAAGTAATGTTTTTTATTAATTTTTAACTAAAATTAAAATCATAACCAGACACTGAAAAACCGCCTAAAAGCGAGCTGTGTGCAATAAGTTTTTGTAATTGATTCATAGAGATTGCCCTTAGATGACCGTCCATAAATGACGTGAGGCGATTTTTCGACCCCCCCCCCCCTCCACACCCCTCCCTCCTTGGTGAGATGTCGTGAGATTTGGCCGGCCACCTTCCGTCTTAATCTCACGTGATATTAAGTCCTTACCCCTCAGTAATATTGAGTAATGTGTGGCCTTTATCGGGCCGTGCCTGCCGACCTGGCCTAAAAGTCCGTGGCCTGCCGTAAGGGAAAATGAAGGTTTTTAGTGGAGAAACGTGTTTTACTTAATTTAATACAGTTTTCTCGCAATTGTACACTGTTTTTTTGGAAAAAAAAACGTGATATTTGGCGAGAACCCCCCCCCCCCGCCACTCCCACGTGAGATTGGGTAAGATTCGGTTCTGGTTAAGAGGCCCATTGCTCTTTCTTTGTAGTCAGTGGACCAAAGGTCCTAGAGCAATTCCCTAGTACTCTCTACTTTTAGATGACTGGCAGTGGTGGTAGAGCCTGCGCCATAAAAGAAAGGAAAGGAGCGTCCGCATGTGAAATTGTGATGAACCAATTATTTGCGTTTTTAAACAAACGGAGTAAAGTCTCTCGCTTGTGGGGACTTGAGACTCTCACTGCATATAAAAACAACGATTTTCAAATTCCTTTCTTTTATGGCGTGGGCTCTAGTCAAAAAATTGACTTCGCTTACTTGGATGCGGACCATCTCAATCTCAGAACTCCAGAGAGATAATCGTTGCTTGCCTAGGTATTCAACTTTCCTTGGAGGTCTTGCAACTCTTGAAATGAAATGAATTTTTGTAAAGACAGAAATGTATACTCACGTATTCTGAAAACAGTCACAAGTCGCAACGCAATCCGAAGTGTGTGATAAGCCTCAACTTGAAGGCTTTAGTATACTAAATGAGAAGTAACAAAGAAGCGAGGTCAAAGTGAAGCAGACCAGTAGCAGAAACCAAAATAAGAAGTTCATAAGAAGTAAGCGCGAGTTGCCAAAGCTTGTGACTTATGACTAGTCACAATTTTTTAAAATCGGGAAGTAAGACAAAATTTTAAACTTTTGTTTGCCAAGATTGATTTGAGACTTTATCCTAAACGTGATTCCTGTTTTTGATACTATCTAAACATTATAAGACGCCATCTTCGATGATAAACATATTTATCATATCCATAAAAGGATATTCATAAAATTAATTACCAAATAAAAATAATTTTAAAATCTTCCATTTAAAGAATGTTTAAAAATTTTATTAGGTCTTTGTCCTAACTTTGTTATGTTATTTATTATTAGACAACAACAATTAATCAAAAAAATTTTAGTGTTTTGACGTCAATAAAACTTTAATAGTTTCAAAATTAATTTACGATCGCCACCTATAAATTTCCAAAAAATGAAACCAGTTATCCCAAAAAATTCTTCTCTTAAGTTTTTGCGATTCACCTGTCATCAGTTTTGTAGTTTTATGATGTCCAAAAAACCAATTTGTTATGTAGGATTGATGATGATAATCTAGGATTTAACAATTCTCTACCTAAGTTAGTATTTTTTTATATTATATTTATGTGTGCATATGCATTTCAAAATCGGCTTAAATAACCATAAATTAATCAAAAACAGTCATTTATAAACAAAACTCAGTCACTTTTTATAAACTACTAATACTATTTCGTCGATAACTCAATCAAAATTGAATCTGTAATAAAATTGCTTGGATTTGTTTTTTTTTTTTCATATAATTTTCCTGATCTTCACAGGTAAAAACTGCTAAAAAATTGTCAATTTTCAAGGCTGTCATCGCATGCAAGCGTTGAAATTTGAATATTTAACACCTTAAGAAACTCATCTAGAAAAAAAATATAGGTTTTATGTCTGACATTAAATCCGAGAGTATATTACCAATAAGTTTTTCACCTAATGGCCATTATAGGTAGGCATATCGATTTCACGTGTGGTTTGAGTTTTGGTGCAGTTTTGAAAGAGTTTTTTTTTGCTTGTTTTTATTTAGTACACACAGATGTTCCCATAATTATGATTTCGAACCAATATTCATCGGAAATAAATAATTTTCTGTCCCTGACAATACACCGTCACTTTATCTCTCTCACCTGTGTGGTTGGTGAGGTAGACGATTGATTTCGATTACATACGGACTTGTAACAGTTTTGGATCAACTTCGATAAAAATATTTTCGCTGAAAAATTTCATTCAATTTTGAATAGAAATTAAAAAAAAAAACAAAAAAACAAAAAAAAAACACACTCAAAAAAACAAATAATAACGAAAAAATAATGCATGGATTTTAGCGAGCATGCGCGCGTTTCTTAAGTGAAGACACAACAATAAGGTTGCAGCCTTGACTTTGATGAATTTTTAATCCCAGGCGAAGCGATATTTTTTTTATTTTAATTTTTTTTATATAATATTATTTTTTTCATTAAGAAAACAACAATGAAGTAAGCGGTAATGAATGGATCTGGAGAGATTAATTAATTCTATTGTTTTATAGATAATCCCCAATGAACTGAGGTGACTATATGTATTGGAAATAGTTGAACTTTTACCGATTTCGATTTTATAACAACCAAAAAACAAACAAAAAAGATGACAATGGAAGCGGTTTTCTTGAATTTTAATATTGGAGCGAAGAATCAAGATTGGAGGGAAGGGAGGGAGGAGCACAAATCGCAGCATGCATATTCACAAAATTATTTTTGGATTAATTAATTAATTGGGAAGAATTCACAGAAGATATTTGCGTTTCGGTATATATTTTATTAAAATGCGGTGATTTTTTTGTTAATTATTGAAGAAACAAAGGTGAAACGGAAGCGGTGATCAATAATTGGTAGACTTTGGAGATTTGATTTTTTTTTAACTATAAACTAAACTCTTGAATGAATTACTAAACTCGTTTAATGTCGCCGTCTTTTTCGTTGCTTAGTCTGGTGCTGGTAGGATTCGGGGCTCTTAAATACCCCGTTTATGACTAGGTTGAAAAGTTGAGTCGAGGTTGAGTTGAAATTTCGACCACCGTGTATGACGTTGAGTTGAGTTCACTTTGGGTTGAAATAGAGGTGAACTTACATCAATACATAACCTCAAATTTTTGTGGGAAATTCTTATTTATAGAAACGAAAAAATTCTGAATGAATTAATTTTTTGTTTCTGTGCAAGCAATAACACTGAACACAAAACTAACGCCGAAGACGGACTTCACGGGTGGTAAACAAACAAAACTTGTCACTTCAAACCGATTTCACTCAACCCGCGTATATGAGGCTAAATTTCAACTCGACCCTGATAGGAGAGCTGAGTTGGGTTGAGTGGACTCAACTGGATTGAAGCCGGGTTGAACCTGGGTTGAACCTAGTCATAAACGGTATAAAAGTTCCTTCTTTCAGTCTTCTTTTACATTCACCTAGTTCCGTCCACTTCGTTATACGAAATTGTGGTATATGTCTTCTAGAAAATCATTGATCCACCACGTTTTTTGTTAGGAAAAATGATAACGAAGCGCAGGATGATCAAAAAATACACAGGCGGATGAGTGACGTGCTAGATGATATGCAAGCATTTAAGACCTCAGTCTTAGCTACTGATACTCAGCTTAGGGTATAAGGCTCGAGACTATCATCCCATAGGACTTGAGTTCGAGACTACTCCATTCTATTTTTCCTTACTTATCACCATAGAACAGAAATTCTCATTAAAATCAAAAATTTTACAAAAATCAAAACAGAACAGTAATCACGATTCACAGGCGCAGGTTTGTTAGTCTCAGTGCAGCAATTAGTGCCGGTGATACCCAATGAAAATATAAATTTATGCTTCTATATATCACCTTAAAGGGAGTTTACAACCCGAACCCAAAGTGGAAGAACAAAGTAGCTCTGTACAAAATTCAAGCGCAAAGTTTCGTCGAAAGCTCGAAGCTATTTACAACTGTCAAACGTCAAATTTATAAAACGATTACAGAGAAAGCAAAGCCTTTTCTATAGTTACTAGCTGGGATCAGGTACGCCTCGCTGCGCCCATAAGCCAATACCGAGTAAAAATAAAATTTGGCCTTATAACGGGCGAACACCAAACGTGATTGAAAAATAGTCCCGGCCATTTGCAGGACATCAGAAGGACGGTTGCAGGACAGTACGGCCATGCACCACACATATCTATTTAGAGATATTTTCACACACCCAAATACAATTGGGTTCCTCTATAAAAAATCAAACGTATACACGTCCTCGTTTCACTTGCGCACCGATAACCTTGTTGGATAAATTGAAAGAGCTATTCATTGTACATAACGAAAATATTCAAGTCCCCATAAAACAAATTCAGCAACACAATTTGAGGTAGATTCTTTTTTGGCTCAAGTTTGCCCTTGGAGTTCCCTCGTGCACAGCTTAGTTCCTGGCCATTTAAATCTTTTGGTCGTTTGGCGGTCATGAGGCCGTATGTGCTCCCATTAAAAATAGGTGAAAACGCTACGGCCGTCATATCTTCCCTGAAAAAGACAAGCGGCCGTGATTCGCCCGTCATATGCCCATTTTTTATTTTTACTCGGTATAGTAGCCAATGAAAACCATCCATTGACTTGGTATTTTTCGAAATATTAATTTTACACAGATGAAGTTCCTCAAAGAACTGGTACATGGGTCTTAAAACGGCCGCCATGGATCTAACGGTATATTGAGTATATACTACATTGCTTATTGTATTCTACTTATCATACCCTTTCATTTGATACCGAGTCGAGGGGGTTGTGAAGAAAGCGGTAATCCGCCCTCTTGAGATATAGTTTCAATAGCGTCATGGCCTACCTATGGTTTGACAGCTGCGTGAATTTTAAATTGTCATTAAATGGAATGATTTTACATTTATGAAGCTGTCAAGAAATATGTAGGTAGACTATGAAGCTTTTGATGCTAAACTGAAGCTAAAATTCCCAAAATTATCAATTTTTTTTAGATTTTTCAGCTGTTCCTTTTGGTTGAGGGTATAAAAATAGCCTACGACCTACTCTCAGACCTACCAAATATAACTAAAAATTTTCATAAAAATCGGTCAACCCGTTTCGGAAGAGTTCGATAATAAACACTGTGAAACGAGCTTTTTATCGGCCTACGCATTCGTTAAGTTGAGTAGAGCCCTATTTTGAGGTTTCCGTTTTCTGTTGTTATTTTGGTGAAACAGAGACAGAACCATATTATCTTCTATGCGATAAAGGAGCTCAGATCTGCACTTCCACTTTGAGTCTAGAATGTATACTTTTGAAAACAGAGGTTTTTATTAATCAAATTAAAGATAATACGGAACTGTTCAGCTTTCTTGTTGAATATTCATAATATTCTTCTATTATTTTGTTGCTAGAAGAGAAACAATTTAAAAACAATTCTTTTGTCCTCTAAAACCAATATAAAATTAATTCTATTATGGAACGACGATTAAAGTGTATGATGCACTGCATTCCAAACCATAACTTCCCATATAATGTACATATAAAATCTACAAAATTATACACTTTCGACCTCGAAATGTGCAAAAACTGTCTTCATTCAATAATGCTATTATTAAAAGAAATCAATGACGAAATTTCCTTAACGGATACTATTCACATATTAAGTGACGTTCGTCAATTCAATAAAGATGTATTCCAGATTAATAATCAAAAATCACATTAAATCTATAATATATTCTAATGTACAATAATGGTACAAGATACAAAATAATTTATTCTTTGGGAGAATTATTCAGATTTATTCTAGAAATTATTGTAGAGGCTTGATAAGCTAATGGCGACGTTTTCAAACAACTAGGAACTGTCGTCATGGAGTTGAGAAAATGTCGTCATTGAAGATTATTTTGTAATCAAAATGATTTTATAATTAAAATTTTTATTACTGACGCAGAAAAATAGAATAGATTACTATTTAAAAGGTTTGACGCTTTTCAATGCATAAATTTTTATGTGTTGTCTACAGCTCGTAACTTATCTGTACCTCTCTCAAACAGAGAACAGTAGATAAATTAGCATAAGTTAGATGATTTCTTTCATATTGTTAGAGAGTTTCTTCATTAAAGTTGAACTGGTGTATTTTACTTCCTATCATATACCGTAGTACTTCAGAATGGTGAACATGTATCACCAATTTATTCTTAATCTGGCTAAAATGTGAACGAGTACTTGAGATTCTTAGCCAACTGCTCGATTATTACAAAAGAAACGCAATTTCCTTAACATATCAATATATTCAGCCACTAAACAACTATGCTACTATTTCCAAGAGTTTTGTGATTAACCATAAATTCTTTATGAGTAAAACATGGAACGATCCCCACTGCAATCGACACCGGAAAACCAGATAAGTGCATTTACTCTCCCAGTTTACCAACCTCGGGTCTTCGGGGCGTTTGTAAGCCATTTCCACGATACAGGCTATACATCAGATCGTTTCATGAAGTACCCTTCCAATTCACGGATATCTTCAATTCCACTCTAGCGAAAAGTCTCACAAGATAAGCAATTTGGGTCTAAACTGTTTATAAGGCTTGACAAACTACCCAGTACGCACCAAATAGATGCTATCCTGATGCAAACGAATATTGGCCTCAAATTTCGGCAAACAATACTGTTGACTGAATTACATGCTATAACTTCGACCTTCTGGATATGGAAGTGCTTACAAACAGAGCTCGTTTTGTACTCACGTGTAGATACTCAATCTGAAAAGGATGTGTTGCCAGAGAGTGTGCAGACGCCGATATTATTTTTGTAAGCATTGGTTCAAGCACTTACGGAAGCATTTCGTCATCAAATTCATCAAACTAAAATCAGCTTTTTCTTGATGACATTAATAAACTGATCTGATGAAATGAATAAACAACTGATAGCTCCCGATGAGCCGTGGGGTAGTAGGGTTTGGTGGTCAGGGTTCAGCAGGTCGCTGGAAGGACTGTATGAGTGTAGCCCCACCCACACACCCACACACACGCACACACATAGACCGACGAGCCATTCCACAGTTGCCCGATGACTCATTTGTTTTCGTATTTTTGTAATACCGCAGTAGGACTTGTAAGCTTACAGAAGTACTGAAAAGAGCACTTACTAGTAACCATACCCTTTACAGATGAGCAGTTCTGTAAGCACTCCAAGGTAAGTTCTTATGTTACTACTCTAAGGAAAGCAAAAAAGTAAGGCCTTACCTCCTATGACATCGTGTGTAAAAATAAGCGCTTCTATAAGGGGTATGGTAAGGCCTGTCCATTACTAGTAAGTGCTTATTTCAGTAACCCAGTAGCACCTGTAAGCTAACAAATTTCCATAAACAACATTTAACAATACATTTGGTGCAGATTATTTTTTGGCTCAAATTTGCCCGTCAAATGCCAGTTTGTACAGCTTAGTACTTGGCCAATTAAATCAAGTTTGGCCGTACGAGCTCCCTTTAAAAATGGTTGAAACCCCAACGGCATATGACCTTAAAAAGCCAAGCGGCCGGTGTTCGCCCGTTGTAAGGCCATTTTTTATTTTTAGTCGGGATCCCAAGTCTTTCGCTGATATTATTGACCCTGTTATCGAAGATACTGGAAAAGGACAGTCTAATAATGATATTGATATTTGGTCTAACCAAAGCGGTGCATAGTTTGTCACCATTTTTGTGACTATCACTTGTTTTGACATTCTCAGCACCCAGTCCCAAGAAAAAACTTTAAGTAATTCACCTCTAATGGTGAATTTCTATTCATGTAATAAGATAAAAAAAAGTCGAGCGACAACGTAGCCAATATTGACGCAAGACAGAGTGTATTTGAACTTCCCAGGACCTCTCATCAAAACTGACTGTGTGTCGATTTTATTAGAAACTCTGAAAAATATGGTAGACATCTACTTTATATACTCTTGTGACCTATTATTTATACAGTCACAATTTTGATAGCAGTTGTGACTGTTTTTGTGACTTAAAAATTGGAATATAAAATTGTTCCAAGTTGAGATTCCACTTGTGATAGAGTTGTAACTTGTGACTATTTTTCGAATACGTGTAAAATTAAAGCTTAATTGTTTTTGTATGCAGATAGTGTTTGCCATTATTTGAATTATTTACTCCTGCTGAAAAGTCTACTAAATCTCGATGTTCACATTATTATGTATAATTTTGCAAAGATATGTTTTTTAGTAATCACAATCCGGTAAAATGTAGTTTATTCAAAATAAATGACGGCTTTAGTTATTTTGTACAGATTAGTTGGAGTCTGTCTATATATTTGATGTGGTTATCCATTCTGTGTTTTGTAAGAACTAATACTAACCACTAAGCCATAATAGTACAATTGTTTAGAAGTAGATGCCTGTTTAAAATGTGATATACAATGAGATATCGAAAAAGAATATAATATAACACAAGATTTCCCAAAACTGCTATCCTTGTGATATTTTTATAAATACTCACTATTATAACACAAAGAAGAAAAAAACACAAATCACAAATTTTAATTTCATTAACTTATTTTATTATTATTAATTATTTTAATCCAAATCACATAATATTATTTACGAAAAGCCATCCAATTTATTTCTACTTTTTAAAATATCCATAATATCCTGGGTATCCGCCATAATATCCACCATATGCATAAGGATAACCACCATAGCCGCCATAAGCATATGGGTATGCAGCATAGCCACCATAGCCAATATATCCAGCGAATGCAACAGCCAAGATGGCGAACAGAAGGATAAGGATCTGCAATGACTGAAATAAAATCGATTATTATATATTAATTAAAAATAAAAAGGATATCAATTTTTTAAATATTGGTATTATTTTCGTCGTGTATCTACCTTAATCATTTTGCTGGGGGTTGGTGTGTTGATTTTGTTTTGTGTGATTGACTTTGCTTTTTACTATGCCGTTATACCGTTGGACACCGTCTATATATACTAAAATCCTGGCTGGGATACAAAACGTAATTTCAGATTATTCTAGTATTCGGGAATATGGTTCCGGTAGTGGTTCTTCTAAAACAAGGTTTTCTTCTTTGGTCAAAAAAAACAGAAGAAATAACAAAAACACACAAAAATCAGGTGAAAAAAAGTTCAGTTTTTTTGTGACTCTGATTATTATTATTATTATGATTACTAGCACACAACTACCCAAAATTGAGTTTTTATAATTGTGTTTGACAATATTATTAAAGAATTCGACTATTCTTAGCCCCCATCCAAAAGCTGAGAGTTTTTTTTTGTTTTTGTTTTTGGACAAAGCATCCCCGAATTAGCTTACACCTATGCAGTATAAGACCAGTATAAGACAGTCTGTTTACCTCCTCTCTTAGTAGAAACTTGTCTCCCGCTAATACTCTATACTCACCTTGAGAGGCCAAATAAATCGTCAGTTTTTATTTTTGTGTCTGAGCGGAATTTTGAAAAAAAAAAAAAAAAAAATGAAAAAAAAAGTAGCCAAGAAGGCAAGAAACAAGTCGATAGGATTTTTTTGCTGCTGTTTTAAAGAACGCTTATTATCATTATTATTTGTTGTTGTTGTTGTTTTCTTCAAGATGCTCACATGGTATGTCCGAATTATGTTAATACACCTATCGTAAACCATTATTATAGAGGCGATTTCCAAAACCGCCTCTCAATGGGGGAGAGACACAATATCATAATATTTGTGTGTATGTGAAAAGGTAAACAAAACTAGTTGAAGACCAAGCCAAATATTAGTATCAGTTTTTTTCTGCATTTTTTTTTAATCACACTCGTGATTCACATTAATTTGTCATTTTTTATTCTAGTTGACACAAAAAAAAATTGTAAGCATATGCTGTTTCCTACCTGGGCGTCATTTGTAAAACGTTACTCAATCGATGCGCACGCATCTTAAAAATAAAAAAGTCCCGAAAACATACTTTCCCTTTTTTCTTCAGTTTTATTTTTGGGTACGCATTTCAGGTATTGTGAATGTCTGATGTGCATCTGTGATGTAACAGTAGAACTTTTTCACCTTCTTCACGCTTTTCACCTTTTTAATTATTTTTTTTTTTAATCATAAAACCCTTCAATTTTCTTACCATTATTTTTAACAGTGTAAAAAGTGTAACTCCCATTTTTTTTTAATTTCCTTTACTTTAATTGATTAAGTCCAAAAGTAAATCCTGTTGGTGGTCACAACATATTTTTATTTTTAGTATGTTTACCTCAAGAAATTCTTAAGAATCGAGATATTCAAATTTTGCTACGATTATAAGCCGCCATTTGCATAATTAATCATGCGCGGATTTGGAACATAAGATCCACTTTTTTTTGTTTGTTGATATCTCTATCTCTCTTAATTGAATTGTGTGAAGTTTTTCTTTATAAAATTTTTAACAAGAATTTTGTTATTAAAAAAACAATATAAAAATTGGAATAAACAATTTTAATTCACAAAAAAATATTGGGATTCCATTAGTTTCTATCAATTAAATACTTTGGAATATGTTTCACTATTAAGAAAACTAAAAAAACATGAAATTTTGATAGAATTTTATTTTTATTATTATTAAATTTTATTATTACAATTTACAATTACAATTACAATTATTCACGTTCACTTTAACAGATCTACACTGTTTTATTCCTGTTGAAAATTTGCAATGAACTAAAATTGATTTTTAATTCTCAAAACGCTTATATAGATTTTGTAAGTGTCTGATTCAGTTAAACAAGATTATTTCATCATTCTATTTTATTTGAAAATTTTATAACAAAACAAATAAATATTAATAGTGGAAAATTTTTATTATGGCAACATGAAAATTCTATAATTATTTTTATCTAGATTTAATCCGATTACACAGAATCTGTAATAGGCATAATTGGTGTTTGATGATAGGATTAAGAATGGAAAGTTTTTTAAGGCTTGAGGAACAAGGTTTCTATATCTGAAATTATATTCTGAATTCAGGTTTATAAAAATCCGAGGGCGACTATCTCTTGTTTGCCTCGAATTCTTCATTTCCTGATATTGCAGTGTCACCCCCTAGTCTCAAGTGTTTCATGCAGTTAAAGTACAGGGTCTTCTTCAGGACTCGCGATATGTACTTCAAAGAGCTTAATGTTAACAGATTCGCTGGACCTAACAATATACCCCCTATAGTCGTGAAGAAATGCGCCTAATCTTAAGCTAAACCTCTGCGCAAACTCTGCCATATTTCTCTGAAGTGTTTCCAGATGCTTTGAAACTCTCTTAAGTTCAATTTATATCGAAAAAATCTGACTCCAGAAATTGATCCAACTATCGCCCAATAGCAGTTATTCTTCTATCCTCACCAAAATCATATAGTCGTTTGAGTTGAACAAAGTGACGTTCCAGTCGAATCATAACGGTCAGAACGGGGGCCTAAACTCAACTTATCATTTCTACTCTAGGTCCCTGTGCTGAAAGTCGTAATTCATCTGAAACATTACTTTCTTGAACTCAAACGATTTGTCATGAAACACAATTTCATCACAGAGGCCAACGTCGAGTTAAGTTGAGGGAAAAACTTTATGTTTACTCAACGGAAACTCTACCCCAGCTTATGGAAAGACAGAAATATAGGCCGCCGGCAGGCCATGGCCTGATGCTTTCTAGCCTCAAGGCCAAACATAACCATACGCTCAGTTACAGTCTGCTGGAATGGGGCATGCAGTCCAAGAAAACTAACAAAGGGCTTTATGTGTGTGGGTAATTATCGTCAGTCCGTGCCTGAAGATCTAAACTGCTATTTAGTCTGAAGTTTTCGTTGAGGTCATGAACATTTTTGTACTATACTGTTGCCTTCCCCTGTGTGTGTTTGTGTGGAATCATTTGGACGGCCTGTCAGGTGGTTGCCGTAAACCCTCTTCCCTCAATCTGTCTGAGTAAGGCATGGCCTTCATTGGGCCTTGTCTGCCAATCTGGCTTAAAAGGCCACGGCCTGCCGGCGGCCTGTGTGTGAATATGGGGAACTAATATATGGCCTTCATCGGCCGATAAAAGGCTATGGCCTGCCGGCGGCCTGTATGTAAATGGAAACCTTAAGGGGGCTCATATATAAAGCCGGCTGTACTATACAATTATTCAATCGGAACGCTGGCCGGTGGAGAGCTCCGATATGTGCGAGCCCCAGATGTGTCAATTTTTCCTATTTTAATTTTGTTTTACAGGAGACACGACATGAACCACACAGATTCGCGTTCGCAAAACACTCGAATTGCTTGATGCTAATGCGAATGTCGATGCGAATGTTTAAAATGACATGAATCAAATGCAAATGCGCACATTCGTTTTGCATCGATTTGGTGAGACTAGTTTGGTTGCTCTAAATATCTGCAAGGTCTTTGATAGAATATTGTACTCCGTTCTTTTAGCTAAGCTTCAGACTATTAATTTTGACGATCGCTAAAGAACTCGAAGAAGAAGGATCGAGATATTTCTTTCTCTCCGTTCAACTAACGTATTATTGGACGACTTCAAACCTAAATCCCACACCATCTCTTGGGGTGTCCCCAGCGATAAATTTTATCAATCGCTCTTTTCCTAATCTTTATAAACTTATGCCCAACTTAACTTCTCGATTGGGGTCGCAAAAATCGAATCGAATTCCGTGCTTCCAAATCCAAGTACTGCCGCATTTCCAATGAAACCTACAACTTTTCCCGGTTTGTGTCAGTGGACGGTATGAAACTATTGGCTGACCTACTGTTTGCTTCACGATCGATCTTTTGAGGCACCGTAGTAATGTTGCAGTCTCGACAAAATTTTATGTTTACTATCATTGCGACTGTCGATTTCGAAATAAATGCTCTCACGAAAATCACACCAGATTATCGCGCTAGGCTTATACCTTCTGCCTACAGCTGCTCCAATTTTCACGCACGATACAAACAAGCAATTCGGTCATTTATAGAACAAATGTGGTACAATCTTCTGCAGACAGTATTTCCGACCTCCTACAACTTTGAAATATTCGAACCATACGCTCATCGATGTCTCCACAAATTGCCGCTTGTACTGTTGACAGAATCCAGGCTGTTTACACAAGTTCATTAGTTTATGTAGAGAATTGCCGGTTAGTAGTATAGTTATACCATTACTGGCACGATGACGTCATCGGTTGTGGACTGGGGTGTGAGCTTTATTCGGGACAAGAGCCTGGGTGATGAGCCTTGGCTGAGAGCGCCACCTGTGTGAAACTAGTTGAGCTTAGCTGGGGTGAGTTAGTGTGCATTAGGTGGGCTTTAATGATGGGGTTGAGTCTTAAGGTGGAATAGGGGGTCTTAGTTGGAATATTGTGGGTTTGTATGTCTTGTGTGGATCTGGCCTGCCTGGTTTGTCTAGTCTATGTGGTCTGTCTGTTCTATGTTGGTTGGTCTATTTACATATATGTATGCAATTCAGTACGGCGCATGCATACGCATTGTTCAGACCTGAAATAAAATTTTGGGAAAACATTATGCAACACGATAACCAAATTAACGCAATTTTACCGCTGCAACCAATATACGCAGAGATCTCTATTGCTCAAGGCCAACACGTGGTTTTCCGCTAGGTTCCATACTAGGACCTTTGCTTTTCAGTATTGATACATATATGGAATCTCAGTCGTGACGTGACAAACAGAAAACTGCACCTTGATTATGTCTAAATGTATTCAAACTGTTCTATTGCGTTGGTTTAGAACTGTGTTTACAACACTAAAGCCGATTTTGAACGTATCTGTCAATGGTTTCTATCCAATCACATGTTGTTAAATGCATCTATTCTGCTGCATTTCAATGTACAGACTCAGTAATTATTTGTTTTTTTTTTATCAATGTTTTAAGAGAAATTAATTTAAGAAAGAAAAGACTACTAGCACCCTCAGTAACCTCAGATTTATTATTTTAAAGAATATGGAAATTTATTTCCCACAATCCTCACACATCTGTTAAATATTTTCTTACCAAAAGCCTATTTTAAAATTGAAGAAAACTAGCGTGTCTCGTGATATCAAAATTATCATCAAAAATCAATTGATTTTAAATTGTCATTGTTAACTTCCACACATGTTTGTAAATATTTCGTAATATCATTGTGAAATATTCTGTAATATCACAAGCTCTCTACAAAAAAAAACGTAAAAAAACGCTTCCTTTAAGCTACAAAAAAAAAAACACAATGATATGCTATTTCTTGAGAAAAAATTAAAATATTTCTCTTAATTAATTCAATCAATATTTTAGAATAAAAAAAGTTAATAAATATCAAAATCAAAACCAATACTTCCATAAATGTAAAATTAAAAGTTCCTGCTTCACCATCGATTAATCTCGAATAATTCTGTCTGATCTGATCTCTACCAACAACAAAAGGAACAAATCTTGATTTTATCGAGAATCTTCTTCTTCTGTTAAGTGAGTCATTTAAAAACAAAAGAAAAAATATTATCAATAAAAAAAACACAATAGAAAAAATCAGAATATGTCATCACAGACCATATCAGTTCGAGACCCGTGTGTATTCTAGAAAATTACGGATGTCAGAATTGAATCGATGAAGAAGCACTCACCACCATCAAACCGGTTTTGCAATTTATACTTGTTTCCAAAAAAAAAAAACGTATATTTGAATTTTAAAAATTATTAAATTAATTTTTTCCTTTTCAACAAGAACAATTTAATATCCACACCCGACGATCTGCGACTAATTGTAGCCATTGGAACTAGTGAAGAATTCGTCGAAGAATTTTCGAAGAACAATAGAAGAAGAAGTTGAAGATTCGATGCCAAGTGTTTGGTCATAAATTTTTGCTTATGTGAAGTGTTCAGAATAGACTGTTAATGGGTATTTATCGCCTAGATTAGAAAAGGAGTCTTCATTAACAGCGCGCTAGTGTGTAATTTATATTCTTGTTCGTTATTTTAATAATCTGCATATAGACTCTGTCTGCAACTCGTCATGTCTAATTTTGTCTCATCATATGTTGTATTGTATATAAGTGATGGTCCATTTGCGATGGAAGACATTGTTAACGGTGATGTTGTTCTTGATCGATGGTGTTATGGAAAACAAGAACTAACTGAGGAGGCAGAGCACGTCTGTTAGTGATTACAATCCGCATTCAAACCGGTGTGAAAGTTCCCATAGGTATGCCTGCTCCCGCTCCTATTCCAAATTTGAGTATCATTTCCCAAGCGGTCCCCCAACTAAGTACTAACAACGTCCAATGCTGCTTGACCTACGCAATCGAACGAGAACCGGTTTATTCAGTGTGCTGTAGAGTAGAGCGTGTGTAGAGCAGACTCATCCTCCTCCGGGCGAAGCCTGCATGTGGGGTTCTCCGCTCTTGCTATTTTCTATAAATGGTAGTTAAGAGCACAATGTCCAGTAGTCAAGTCAACCTTATATCGTTTTTACTGCCTAAGAATTTTTTTACCGTGTTAGGGGACGGCGCAGGAATGAGCCGCTTAGAATTGGCCAGTCCAGGGGGCGACCTCCAGCGGTCAGTATGTTTCATCAATCTCCGATCGGCCAGGGCCCTTTGCAGCAAGCTTTTAAGTACCCCAATAGCCGACTCTGGATCTATGAATGCAATGTCAGAGGCCTGTTTAGCCAAGGCATCTGCACTTTCGTTTCCTTTGAAGCCCCGGTGACCCGGGAACCAGACAAGGGTACCTTGATTGAGAACGCCAATTGGCAGTCCCAAACTAATTTCGACTTAGTCCTATGGGACCTTGACGCCCTAATTGTCGCTTGGCTATCAGAGAAGATAAGGATCCGTTTGTGATGGTGGGCTCGTGGGAAATGCTCACCCGGGACGGCTTAGACGGGAACGTGTCTGTCGTTCATGTTTTCAGTTTCTGTTTTGTTATAACGAGGTGCAGGGTCTCATTATTGGAAGCGACCTTCCTTACCATACAAGTGTAAGTGGAAAATCTTTAGACAGACTTGTGCACCTCTTTAAGCGGTCTGGTCTATGAATCCGAGCTTGCTGATAATACAATAGGTCTAATCCACTTCCTCGATTTGATACTCACTAAAATTATACAGAAAAAAACTTAGTTCTAAGAATAAAAGAATAAAGGATAGGCTAGTAGAGGCCGATGGTAGAACAAATAGGTGTCAATGAACTTTACCTTTGAAGACCAGCTCCTAGCCCTAAAGGCTTTTTGTACTGTCGACTAGTTTACCATTGAGTGGCATGTCGGACGACAAGCTCTACTTGAAGAGATAGAAGTATTTCTTCTTCTTCTTTCTACAACCGGGATACAGCATTAGCCTCTCTCAATTGATCTCTGTACCGGTTTTCCTCTCGATAGTGAATGAACTGACAAGGCATATACGCGACTTTATTCCATCGGCTACCATCCAATACCAACGCGACAAAACGCCAACTTCGGCCATCCAACATGATTCCTAGCTTATTATGTAAAGGAGAGACTTGTACTTCTTCAGAATGCGATTTCGAATGAGTATTGCTATGCTTGTTTGACGACTTAGAAATATGAGTATTCCCTCACAGATCCTCTGTTGATGATGCTATTTGTCTAGGATATTAACAAATGGATCACCCGTGGGCACCTAAACAATATTTTGGGTAGGGTTCATCAATGTGGGCTTGTTGGAACTATCCCAGTTGGAATAAACAGACTACTTAGAAACTGACTAGTTCCAGCACTGGTGCCAAAGTAACCCCGAGAGGAGCTAGTTGAAATCACGATATCAGTGGTAAGCCCACAAGATATTCCTAAAGAATTTATTTTTTAGTTTGTTTTTTTTTTTGTTCGTTTAAAATGAATGTTGTACAGAAAGTTGGTACAAAATTGATTAGTTTTCCAAGAACTTCAAAATGCATTAGTTCTCGGAGTAGTTCAAAGTGAATTAGTTCTCCAAGGTTAGTTCTCCAAGAACTTCAATATGAATTAGTTCTCCAAGCAGTTCTAAATTAAGTAGTTCTCCATTTAGCTAAAAATGAATTAGTTCTCCAAGAACTTCTATATGAATTAGTTCTCCAGTTAGTTCAAAATGGATTAGTTCTCCAAGAACTTCAAAATGCATTAGTTCTCGAAGTAGTTCAAAGTGACTTAGTTCTCCAAGGTTAGTTCTTCAAAAACTTCAATATGAATTAGTTCTCCAAGCAGTTCAAAATGAATTAGTTCTCAAAGAACTTCTATATGAATTAGTTCTCCAGTTAGTTCAAAATGGATTAGTTCTCCAAGAACTTCAAAATGCATTAGTTCTCGAAGTAGTTCAAAGTGAATTAGTTCTCCAAGGTTAGTTCTTCAAGAACTTCAATATGCATTAGTTCTCCAAGCAGTTCAAAATTAAGTAGTTCTCCATTTAGCTAAAAATGAATTAGTTCTCCAAGAACTTCTATATGAATTAGTTCTCCAGATTGTTCAAAATGGATTAGTTCTCCAAGAACTTCAAAATACATTAGTTCTCGAAGTAGTTCAAAGTGAATTAGTTCTCCAAGGTTAGTTCTTCAAGAACTTCAATATGAATTAGTTCTCGAAGAACTTCAGAATGGATCAATATTGTTGTATGTAATTCTGACAGAAATCTCATTAACCTAGATCAATTCCCCATCAGTACTGCCTCCCACCAATAGCCTCCTACACTGCAAGCTACATTTCAAAAATGAAGATGACATTGAAACATCTCCATGTGGGATCAAGTACCACACAAATCATACCTGAGCATACATTCAGACCGCTGTCATACCACAAAATATCAATTTGAAAAACTTGATGATGAGAACTTTTGTTTTTCTTCATGAGCTTCCAGAGTACATATATTGAAGGTCATTGCATTTATCATCTCATCATACTAGGAATTGAAGAAAACAACGGACACGGATGTTAATATCCATAATAATAATAAATCAATAAAATATAAAAATATTCATAGCATACAACAATCAACCTCATTTCTTAAGACACAAAAAAAACGCAAAATAATAAACAACAAACAAACATAGCCTTCTTTTTTTTCCACAACTAAACAACGAATATAAATCTGCAAAAAGTCAACTAAAAATCCCAAAAATCAAAATAAAAAACACGCGATCATTATTGATATTTTATTAAAACTATTTCACATAAAAATGTCAGAATAATTCAGGTGAATAAAATATAGAACAGAAAAAAATAAACGAGTTCACTGAGCAAAGCAAATAAATTTTTACTTTTTGTGTTGTTTTTTGCAAAAATCAATGCAAAAACAAAAATAAAAAAACTGATTTGAAATTTTATGAACTATTTCACGAATCGAAACAAGTTGTTTTTTTTTGCTCACCTTTTTCTCAGGTGACAAAGAAATTCCACACCGCAATCAGTTTTTGGCGCGAGTTTTTATTTTTGCGGTGTAAATAATGTTGGAAATATGAAATAGAAAAATTGAAAGTTTTATTGCGGCCATTTTCACAAGGACGTTTTTGGGGCGAAGCGGCGATTTAGACGAATCATTTATTTTTTATTGATACAAATTTGATTGAAATGTAAAAGTTGTTTATGGTTTTCAAGTGGGAAATTGTGACAAATAAATTGCGATTTAGATACAAGATTGTGGTAATTGACCAACTTTTTGAGTGCATTTTTATGAAATTCATTCAATGTTTTTTTTTTGTTTTTAAAAAATACTTTCAGTTACTTTGATAGTAAAAATTTAAACCGCAATATTTTTATAAATTTTGATTAATTCTTTCCTGGAATTCCTGGCCACTCAACGAAATATTTTATAATACCTTGGATACAAAAAAATAACATTAAAAAGAAATGTCGTAGGTGATTCGAACGAACGAACTCAGTGCTGGGCAATAGTTGACTTTTTCAGACTACCAACTAAGTCTTTCACTCGAACTCCAAGCTTTTGTCTATACCGCTCCACTCGACCTTACTAGCTAAATAAGAGGCCTCTGGAACTACTAGGAGATCTTGTGACCCCAAAAGCTGCTATTGCCCGGCGCTAATCTAATTAAATCGATGTGAATCATATCCAGGACTAACCACAATACTGCTGTCGAAATTTTCCCAGCTCTGTTTTTTTTCTTGGTTATGGGAGATCCTAATTTTAGGTACAGCCCTTAATAGAATTGCTATCTAGGTGCTTCGGTACACCAACTCACAAAATATATCGGGTGAGAAGCCCTCCGTTTAATGGCATTATAGCCCAAATCGAGCGTTGGCTTCCTCTAGGGAATTTCTTCAAGTTTGACGGTCCTTGAAGCTCTCAACTTCACTCCAGTAGATTCACAATTGACAGTTCGAAAAGATCAATGCATCGTATATCATGGGGCTTAAGGTTGGACAAATTCATCTTCACATTCGGTTTCGAACCCACCACTACGTAATAGCAATCACACCTCGGCTCATTTTCTCATATTAGTCCAAGAGGGATAGTGAATACCTTGAACCGCGACATTTCGAAAACTTGAGGCATCAGTACAATTTGCCATTGTGTAAGGGATAAATGTACTACCTCGTCTAAGTCCGGCTTAACTCTAGTTCGATTGGTCGACATTGGTCACATTGTTCCAGTAGCAATCCAGTCCAACGATCCAACGAACCAGCGCTGGAATGCCACTGGAATAATGTGATCAGGCACTGGAATGTATGCATTCCAGCACACAATCCAGTCCAGCGCTACTGGAATAGTACAGACGACCAATCCGTCGACTCGATGGTGCTGATTGGCTTTTTGTGATACTGTGATACTGACTACAACACCATAATTTGTAATTTTATACTACCGCCCGTCGCCTTATGGTGGTGGAATATTAGCTAAATCCGATTAAAATGAACTCGTGACACAAAATTACAAAAAAAAAAATTAATTTAAATTCCTAAAGAATGACTAAGAAAAAATAACAATAAATCGCCAAACTTAAAAGGGAACTATAGTGCAATATATTTCAACTAATAATAATCTGCAATGCAATGATATATGACCATCCATAAATTCGTCATAATGAAATAAGCCTATTAACATTAATTATGTCAAAATTAATCTGAAAATAATTCCTCTTCGCTAATTATTAATCACTTGGTTGGTCATGAAAGCCGGTTTTTGTAGTCACTTGATGATAAATTGACCAAAAAATCTGCTCAAGTGAATATAGAAATGTTTCACAAAAGCAAATCATTAATAAATAAAATAAGTAATATGTTTTGACTGATAAAAATCAATACACAAATTATATATTTTGTATTTTCTCAAATATATTATTATTATAAAAAAATTAATGTATCAAAAAAAAAACATAATTCTTGTCCCAGCTTCTCTCTCCCAGGTAAATTTACGTCACCTTCATTCGAATTTATTTATGGCGAATTAATTACTAAATTAATCGGCGTTTAAAGCTAAATTTATAAAATATATATATATAAAACTTGGAATTTCCGAATAGAGAGTTTCCTTAAATCTAAAACGAGATTAAATAGATAAAGGAGCAATGAACTTGGCCAAACTCTTAATCGCATGCAGCGCAAAGTTCGCGCGAAACTAGTTGTCTATAAAATGTAAAAATTAATTGCAGTTTTTTTTTGATCTAACATTTTTTCACCTCAATATTTTATTAACATTTGCATTTTATTAAATTTTTTTTTGGTTTTAAATTTCATCAAAAAAAAAAACCCGGAGACGCGTGCGCTTTTCACTCTGTCATTGTGAATTGCATCACTTTACTCTCGCCTATGCTGGTTGAATGAGGGTACGTTAACTCTAGATTTAGCGATTTGGTAAGCCGGTCTTGGAGTCTGGCAGTTTGAAATTAAAAGTGATTTCATACTCTCGTCGTCTTTCACAGGTTATCCGATTCCAATCCTTGATTTATTATTATTATTGGCTGTAAAATTATAATTTTAGACAAGAATTTGCTAGAATATTGGAGTTGAAGCCGGTATATGAAAAAAGTCGACCATGACCTCGGAAGTTCAAACTTATACCACTGCGAATCGAATACGACAAATATTTTAAAGAGTCGTCTTTTAACACCTCTTATGGATACTAACTAGATTTCAAGTTTTTTTTAACATAATAGGATAATTGATAAATTCTTTAGCATCTTTTAAAAATGAATCATTTGAGAAAGAAGTCGCAGATTATGGTTTGCTTCAATGGCTTCAGATAAATATTATATCTTCAAGGTCGACGAAATCTGGAGAGCACATATATTTGAAGTATAGACTCAAAAACTTTCAACTGTAACATCGCTCAGATCATAGTCAACTTTGGTACAAAATCAAGCAATCTTCAAAAATAATGACCTGCTTTCCACCGCTAGGTCACAGAAGGTACATCGTTGACGACAGGACTTGAGACTTTACTTTTATTGGTACCGATCCATCATGAATCATAAAAATCGGCTGTAAACACTGCATTGAGGATGAGAGCGAATGGCCGAATGATATTCTGGAGATAGCTTGGTCGAATGGCCAAATTCTACAATTGTCAACGCAGTGGAAGAGTACAAGAAGCGGGAATGCTATCAGATTTCGGGGGCCTCGGTAGTCTAGGGGTAAGGCGCCTGACTACTATCCCAGAGGTCCCGGGTTCGAATCCCGGCCAGCCCCACGGTCCTTCGCCTTTTCCACTTTCCCACCCACATAACTTCCCTTCTTTCTTCTCCTCTCTTTACATTCGAGATTCCTCCCAAGCGCATGTCATCGGTTGGTTGATGAGATTCAACTCGTTTCAGGAGGCATAACACTCCAGCGAGTTGTTTCTCGATGCCCCGATGCCAGAGTCGCGAAGTGGTCGGGAGTAGGCGGAATAAAATATCGCGGCTGTTGTGGCAGCTCCTTCTCCCTTCTCTCTGTCTCTCTTTCTTCTCTCTATCGTCCGACTAGAGCTGCTGTTCGACATTATACTCTATACAAAAAAAAATAGATTGTCGAACAGTACAAAGGGGCTTTCCCTAAGCCTAAGACTAAGACTGTCGTGGATTTTCCCTAAAATACTACAAGTAGACTCGAGTGACTCATGGACGAATGTACAACAAACACGAGTGTCAATCTCTGAGACAAAAGGTCCTGGTTTAGAAGAAGGCACTATTTTACATATTTTTAGAACCAGCTTTTGGGACACTCCCCAGGTTTAGTGAGAAAGTCACAGACATTCGAACTCGTAGATCATAGAGCTCTAAATCCTGCCAGATATGAACTCCAACTGGTGTATTCTTGGGCTATAGAATGGGCTGATCGAAGGACTGGAAGTCAAAAGACTAGTTGGGCTGATCACAACATCCTACTTTCTAATTTACCACTTATGGAGAATCGGTAAAGCACAAGACCCGCTCTGCAAGATCTGCCTCAGCGAAGCTCATATCCCCTCTCTCTATCGTGGGTCAGTAAAAGAGAAAGCTTTTACTGATCCACGATAGCTAGGAGCAGGATCGCGTTAATCGGCCAAAATTTGCTTGACCATAGAAGTCTGATCGACATATACTTAGGCAGACTGCGATCCTGTTCAAGTAATTTGGCCTAAAAATTTGAAATATAGGGGTTGCAAGTTAAGGCTATGAAGGAAAGAAAGAAGTTTAGTTTGAAGAATAGAAGAGAGTGTGAGAGAGAGAGTGAACCTTACATTTGTACTCCAGGATTTCGTACGAGATCAAAATTGCAGTAGATTGTTCCATAGTTAAGTAGTTCTGCTTATAAACGACCTTCTAGAGCTAGTTGCATGAAACTCCGTTATACGAATGTGTAGATAAGTATATACTCGAGCCCATCTTGCTTATGATCAACTCATTTTAGTAATCAAGGGTGAACGTAGTGTATTTATAAAAGGAGTCTTATAGATAAGTATTGTAATTTGCTTAATGTAATGAACAATTCAATTCTTATTCCAACCCGCAATCATCATAAAAAAATCGATCAAATATTATTATAAAACCTGATGTTGATATCAACCTAAAAACAGATCAAAATTAATGGATTTGTTGAGTTTGATCAAAAACTTGAACCATTTTATATGCAAAATACTAGCGATAATCTTGTCACACAACACATATTTCTGCTGCTGTTTTGAATGTAAAATTTGTAGAAGAATTAACATATCCATAAATTTTATTAGATGATGATTGGTGGTAATTTAGATTTAAAGTGATTTTGGAAACAGGATGGTATATATTCAAGAAGTGTTCATTTACACAAGTTGGGTTGTCTTTTTAAACTGATGTCTACGTCATGTAACGGCGGGCCTATCCCTCTTCATAAAATCCACTTTGCAGCAACTTTGAAATTATCTCGAGATTTTTTTTGAGAAATTGGGAAAGTATTAAGGGGTAGGAGAAAAAAAAGGAGGGTAAAGCAAATTTTGGAAAAAGGCAGTCAGTCAGTTCAGTGTTGGAAAGCGAAAAGAAACTTTTTATTAGAATTTTTCGAGTGATATAGCGAATTGGCTTCAGCCTTGTAAAGGCACCAGCAATCAATAGGAAGTCTATTGGCTTATTGGAGCGATAAAGGTTCCAGCAACACAACAAAAATAAGGCAAGCAATCGTAGGTTGTTATCGGTTAGTTGCATCTATTGGATATCGGAGATATTTCGTTTAATATGGTAACTGTATCTGTACAAAACAAAAGCGTCTTGGTACCAGGGTTTTTCTTTTTTCGAGCAATTGGATGAATCTTGCTTCGAACTTTTTTTTGCAGGTTACCTCCGGGCTCCATTAAATACTCCACCGTCCTGATGGGGACGCTCTCAGCTACGGGTAAGTGGTGACGTAAGCAACTAGGTGGTACATCTGACAAAACGTGAGCAATCTCACAACAAGAATTTCACTATGCTAAATTTCGACGAGGGGCCTTCCTATAGTTCTATTTTCTAAGTCCTATACACCCGATTAAGATTGTTCCATGTGCATTTGTTCGTTCTAGTGGGTGGCTGCTGCATACTAGGTGCGGTAAGCAGCAACAAGATTGAACCAGTCCAACAAAAATCTACATGACCCATATCATTTTCAAAGCCCAACACAAAATACCGATAATCTAAAACTGTTAAATTTTTTTTGTATGTGAAAGCCTTAAGGGTTACCAGTTAGCGTTTATACCAAGAGTCCAGCATGTCGTTCATGTCATAGTGCATGTCTAGTAGTAAACTTAACTTGAAAGATCGGACCAATCTTGTGTTTGCGAGAAAAGCATAGCCAATTGAGGTTATCTTTTACGATGGAACAGCTGCAATGATAAATTCTTATACTGTTTTATAGGAGGAGTAGCTGCTTATCAACTACTTCTTGTCAGACTTCTTAAACTGCAATCTACGATAACAGCTTATGCAGAAGTTTCTTCTTTTCGCGCTTAGGAACCTCTATAATCCTTCGGTTTTTACAACCTTACTCACTATAAGGACAGGCTCAAAATCCTTGATCTCTTGCCTCTATCTCTTAGACGGAAACTGCTTATATCTTGTTTTACCATGGATGTCCTGACCAATAGCTTCAAGGTGCAGTTCCTGTCGGATACCATCAAATTTAACGATACTCGACAAACAAGACATTCCAAACTACTTAAAGAGTACCCGCATCGCACTGAATATGCTAGAAACGAGCCCGTTAACAGGGGCTGCATTACCTTCAATACATAGGCGGCCTGTTTCTCTCCCTCAATTAACTAATTTCCCTGTTGTCCTCCTGATTTCTACTATAGACCTAGATATTAGTTTAATATTTAAGTACTCACAATGTGCCTTTATGTTATAATATGTATTTGTATTTTTTTTTATCTAATTTGTAATTGTTTTTTTGTTAAGTGCCTTGTTTGGCAATAAATAAATAAATATGACCAAGTTTGCCGGGGATACCCAATACTGCACTGAATATGAAAGAATAGACCTGTGAATAATAGATGTTAAGCGACCTCTAATAGCCAGGGACTAAAATGATGACGAAGGGCGAAATTGGAAAATTTATGCATTCGGGAAAATTGCCTGCGCTTCGTTAGGCTGTCGCTAGTATGAATGGTCATTTAAGTCACATGGGGGCCTCGGTAGTCTAAGAAGTAAGGCGCCTGACTACCATCCCAGAGGTCCGGGTTTGAATCTCTGCAGCACCATGGC
This sequence comes from Thereva unica, assembly GCA_949987705.1. Lineage (NCBI taxonomy): Eukaryota > Metazoa > Arthropoda > Insecta > Diptera > Therevidae > Thereva > Thereva unica. The sequence continues at coordinate 110,034,838 of OX465284.1, forward strand.
TCTTGGCCTTTTCCACTTTCACCCACGTACATAACTTTCCTTCTTTCTTTTTCCCTCTATATATTCCTGATTGCTCCTGTGATAGCCTTCCTTAGCCTTTCTCCACCCCACCAAGCGCATGTCATCGGTTGGTTGATGAAATTCAACTGGTCTCAGGAAGCATAACACTCCAGTGGGTTGTTTCTCGATGGCCCCGATGTCTGAGTCACGAAAGCAATGGTTTGGAGTAGGTGGAATAAAATATCGTGATTTGGTTGTGGAAGTTCCTTCCTTAACTTCTCCCTCTCCTCACAATTTTCCAACTAGAGCTTGCTGTTCGACATTGAATTCTATAGGAAAAAATAGTCGTACAAAGGGGCTTCCTTGAGCCTCTATTCTTTCACATAAAAAACCATCACTGCTTCCATGTACGTAATTCTTGCAAAGCTTTGACTGAATTCCAACTACCGATCCACTGCTACGGGTTCGATTGCATTGGTACCATTTCCTCTTTATTAAAAAAAATCGAAAATATCAAAATTTACTAATTTATATTTTTAGAAAACGCACTTTTTCATCTGAAACAGCTAAAATTTTTGACGAAAATATAAAAACTTGTGAACCCGCCCTTTCATCTCAGCATAAACACGTTCTTTGTGTTAATATATACGAGGACGCATTATGCAGACGCAAAAAGCTCTTTTTTATCCAAGGTTGTTGTGGAGAGATGGAGGATGTATATCAGCGGAGACACTTTTTCGAAAAAAACCTTTTTGCATACGTTCTCCTCTCGGGTATTTTGGGACATTGAAACTGCTTTCAGAACTGTACCCAAACATCATCTACCAGGCCAACAGTTATATTTAAGAACAATTCCTTCACTCGAATTTTTGTAAAGAACCTACATATGTACTCCTTTAGCATCTAGGAAGTGTCTTTTAAACTTTTTATAAAGAAAAAATTCAATCAAATCAAGCAGCATTTGAATTCGGACATATTTTCGGTAAAAAATTTCGGACTAATTTTCGGACAAAATTTTCGGATAAAAAATATTTTATTAAAATCTGAAATTTCTTTTAAAATTTTTTGTTATATCCTAAAGTGGAGGATTCTATTCCTAGATTCATCAATAATTAAACTTTCTAAACCAAATATCGAAGACGCAAACCAAATCATCTAGAAGGTTATGTTCTTTAATACTCGCAATTATTTTATTTTTTTAAAAGCTCAAACTGGATTTTTAAATTTTTTAAATATAAACAAAAAAAAAAACGAGAGAAATTATATAAGAGGCTAGAGATCACGGCTAAGCTTTGGCCATGACTGTTCTTTATGCAAATGAGAGTTACATCACTCCAAAACGAAATAAATTGTGGTTAGAAAATTTTTCTAAATTTAGAATTTTGCAAAAATGAAAACAAAAAAAATAAAATAAAAAAAACAGGCGTTAAAATTCTAGATGGATAATGTACATAACAAAGGACTTTGCATATTTTTATTTTTTTTTTTTTTTTCTGTTTAGGGATTTTTGTTTGTTTGTTTTGGTTTTCGGTAGGGTGATGATAATGCAGAAAAAAGGGATTTTATCGTAATTGAAAAAAATAAATAAAAAATATTAAATAAAATCAAAAAAATCTAGAATTTATTAAGAACACAAAAAATATAAGTCGAAATTTAATAGTATGTCAGCCTTAAACTTTAAAATCCGTCAATACACAATATCGACCATTTACTTCTTCTTGAGGAATCCACCATATCCACCGTATCCGCCATACCCGTAAGCAATAGGAGCTGCATAAACAGGCTGACTAATCACTGGAACGACTGGTACAATTCTTACAACAGGTACGGTCCTTACAACTGGTACGGTACGAACAACTGGTACTACTGGTACACTACGAACAACAGCAACGTTGTGGACATATCCTGCCTGAGTGGCAGCAATCAAGCAAGCGACGAACAAGATGACAACCTAGAACAAGTACAAGAAATTAGTTCTGAATCAAATTCGCACTCTAGTAACGAGACGAGATCCGTTTCGATTTGAATACCTTCATTTTAATACGATTGATTGTGGAGTTTTGATTACGATAAGGCTGGCGCTGGCTCTTTTTATACTTAAATCACTGATCCGAAGAGACACACCGGTTTAGTCCGTCCGGTTTAGCTAGCGGCTACTACTATTAACCAAAAATCAAAGAACAGGACTCTGATGTAATAATAACAACAGGTGAGAGATGCTGCTCTCTCACCTTAGACATAACAGCACAGCAATAAATCCACAACAACGAGTGGGTGTACTGACCGTGAAATACCATTGAGAGTTACTCACGTCACCATCGACTGCAAGGCTAACCTGTATCTAACTCAATCTTCACCAACAAATCCTTATCACCAAAATGCATCAAAAAATGCTCTTTTAAGACACCCCAATTAAAAACAATCCGAAATTTTATTAGATTAATGGTCGTCGGCTGCGGAAGGTTACTGCTCCAGTAGACCGACTCTCACCTGGAACAAAAACTCGTTTCAACTCTCCGCAAACCCCGAGGTTACGAGATTTGTTATTTTGTGATTTTTTGTTGATATTTATTTTTCAGAATTTTATAGAACCGGGAATTTTTTTCGAAAAATTTGTAATATGCAAATGCGCAGAAACAAATCGACTGAATAAAAGCAGACCACTTTCGTTTTCAAAATAAATAAACAAATCCGAGGTGGGCATTTCCGAATTTTGACGGAAGTCCCAAGCTTTTCTTATACGACAGTATTAATTAGTTCTGGAATTGTAGAATTTTTAAGGATGGAATATTTTTGGGTCGTTTCTAGATATTATGGAGGAATTTATGTGTAAAATAGATGATTTGAATTTACATGAAAGTGACCTCGTCATGGAATAATTCAGCATTTCGCAAAAAAAAATAACGCACAAAAATATTTCCCGGCTGTTGGTTCTATTTGGCCACTAAAGGCATGCAATTCGTTATCCAAGAGTTCACATTGCATTTTCTAGGCTCTAACAGAAATCGTCGAAGATTTGGCTATACTACCATTTCAATTTTCAAAAAAGACTACGACCCACAAAAATTTTTACAACTAATCTATCCAGTTGTCTTAGAGATACATATACTTCCTGTTCTAGCCTACTAATCTTTACTTTAATCCTCACTGTTTATAGAAACCTTCTTCTGACACACATTATTGATTATCGGAGAAAATGATCACCGAAAGTCTAGCTATACAGGGTGCGCCATCTAGACCTTCGGTATTTCAACATTGAACAACTCTGACATTTTTTAGCCGATTTCGACAAATGTACACGACTCTGAAACGTCATTCAGTACCATTTTAGCTACGAGACAACACACACCGAAAGAACGCACTCAAATTCTAATGTTTTACATTGTAAACAATCGTTCAATAATGAAAACCGTGCATCATTGGAGCGGGTGATTAAATCGAATTGTATTCAAATGCAGAACGCTGTCGTTCAAAACCTGAGAGAAGGAGTAGGAGAACCGTCCGACATCACCAACAAATAGCAAAAACTATCGACGAACATAACCTAGAAGTAGTCGATAAAATAGTCTACCTTGGATCTTGGGGTTGGACTATCACCCAAAACACAGAGGAACGAGTCAGCAGGGAAAGTTCTTTGAAGCATAGTAGACCCATAGAGGATGGACTATGGCGAAGGAGATGCAACAACGAGTTTTATGAAATTTTTGACGACCTTCAAGTCTCGACCTTCAAATTAACAGACGGTCCATGTAATCAGGATGGAGGACAATCGCTTCCCAAAGCGGCTTATGGCATCAGATATATCGGGAAATAGTAGGTAGACCCAGGAGGATATGGATAGACTCTGTGTCGGATGGCCGATGTTCGCCCGCCGGATGGCCAATGTTCGCCCGTTGCAATATCATTTTTTATTTTTACTCGGGCCACTAAAGCAAAGCCAATTAAAGGTATCCATAACACTACCCAGATCATTCAACATATATAATGGACTCTGGAATCTGACAAGCGGAGAATCAAGCCTGTCCTCTCTTCAATCTGGCGCTGGAGAAAGTGCACAATGTCGGTTTAACTAGGGTTCTCTGCGTTCAGGGATTAAAGCGCCCACGGCGTGGACTAATTGTACCTTAAGTAGTCATACTAGCTCAGATTTACAATCGAAACCTATTGAATAGATGGAAGAGAACAGCCTGTCTAAAGATTTGCCACTTAAACTACTTTGGCTAAGCAAGTTTTCGACAAACAAGGAGACAGGATTAGAGAGAGAGACTCATCCTCCTTTAGGTAGAGCTTGCTTCCAACCTTTCGAAGGTGGTAATTTAAGTCGCAGTGTCCAGCGGCGAAGCCAACTAACGCCTTGATTTCCTTTCTGCTGTGCCTCAATAATTCTTTGGCAGCGTTGTGAACAGGAGTGGACCTCCATTGTTCGATGTATTTCATTGCAGTCCCATTGTCTAGGGCTCTTTTTATTAGACTGGTGGGTGCACAAAGAGCTGATTCTAGACCATGAAAATAGTGCAATGCTCTGTTGGCGTAAACTTTTCTTTTCCGTCGAAGTCCTTCTGATCCAGCACCTGATTGATAGTTCCTAGCTCTGCCCATATAGCGAAGACCTTTGGTTGTAAGACACCTAAGCTAGACGCTTTACCAAACCTGTGCTTTCGACTAAATCTTAGGGAAAACCCAGTCCATTTCGAGAGTCCATTTCTATGTACGCAGAAATTGTAGAATGTTCTCGTTGTAAACCATCGTCCAGCTGCTACAGACTCTGCGAAAGTCCTAAATAATTTGCAAAGTAAAGTAATTTGCAAAGTGGTTTGCAAAGTGATTGTGACGCAAACCACTTACAGCGAAATGGAAAGATACTATCTGGTCCAGTAAACTAGGTCCAGAAAACTTTTCGGGTTTAAATTTAGGGATTAAATAAAGTACACTAGTTATGATCCTAAAATTGGAAGCTCATATAATATTATACATTATATAAATAAATTGCTTGTTTCATAATAAGGTTTTGCACAAAGATATGAAATAGACAAATTCGAATAAAAAGACTTAAAACCATTCGTCAAAATCCCTATCGAAATCCTCCGTGGTATTCAAAAACTAGTTTAACCAATATAAAAAAACCAACCAAAAAAAAACCCAAATAATTTTCAATTCAGTGAATACTAATGGTTCTTTCGACGCTAATGGTTCGTGCGCCAACTCTAATCTGTTATATAAGACGCGTGGACGCTTGACCAGAATTAGCATTTAGAGTGATTGAAGGAAGATTTGTTTGAAATTCCTGCGGTTTCCTGCCGTTTTAGGTAAAAATAGAAAAAATAAAAAACCTTTTCAAAACAAAAACGAAGACAGGATTGGAAGAAAAAAGACTCGAGAATGTTGTGGTTTTCAAGTCGACAGGAACAAACTTTTTGCTTCAGAATTGATTTTATTAAAAGATTCGCTTTAGGTGCCCTATGAACATCAAGAAATTATTTTGAAAGAAATCAGTTTCGCTCCTTAGTCTAAAATTGTGCATTTGATACGGAATCGAGTTGAGGTGTGAATTTGCGGTTTTCGTATAGATAAATGTTAAGTGATGCTGTTATGGTTTAAGTGATACTTGTCTGAACTTTCATCTACTTCTTGTGTGGCTACAGTTCTTTTAATGGGTTGTTACTTATTGGTGTTTTTCCGAGATCAATCGTGGCGTTTCCTCAGTAAAATTAAATTGTCAAAATGCTATCGGGGAAGAGCTCCTACGTTTTCTTGTTGAAAAACTGAATAAAGTAGTTTTCATAGCCCGTTAAGGAAGTACTGCAGAGATCGGAAAAAATGATAGTTAGAGGGTACCTACTAAGTCCAGACTCTAAACAGTGGATGTATCAAAACTTCCCAATTAAACTCTCCTAGTCGTTTAAGGGTCATCAAAGAAGTGTGTGGTCGAACTGTGCCGTGATCGAACTGGGCCTGGCTCTCTCTACTTTTCCACATTAGAAGTACCTTGTAGTGGATAATTCCCTTTCCGCCTCACCAAACACAGAATATCACTTTTTTCACGTCAATCGCTTCGCAAACCCTTGTCCACGATCTCAAACGTTTGGCATTGTATCAAGTGACCTATTTTTTACCAGCAGTTATAAGACGTTTCAGAAAAGGATCGATTTTAACAGTGCATCGTAGATGTTAATTGGTTTTATCATGTACTATAGATCGACCTTCTTTTTACCTCCAGCTTTATACAAATGGTTAAAAATTATTCTGTGACCAATGCCTAACTCCATACCAATGTCGACACATATTGACTCTACCAACATACATATCATTTTGGTTTCAAGAACTGCATCGGCTCTTTCAGTTGTTGGATAGATTACCAGAGCTTGGTTCTTGTCTTTCACATCAAAATTACCAGAACGAAAGAAAGCCAATTATTTCCGCGCTGCAGATTTTGGTAAAGTTCGTACGCCGTACATCGTTCTTTGCTTTGTCGTAATAATATTTCGAACTTTCCATCCATTGCACCATTGTGGTGCCGCTGTGATCAATGGTTCGTGACTTATTTGCAATTGGCGCCATCTATCAGGAAAAGCCCACAAACTTTTCCCAGACTTTAAAACTAAATCATGCTTGGCAAACTCCGAAACTCCATGCATTTTCCTGGGCAGATTGAGGTATGTCCCTCATCGACCTTAGCAAATATCTTTTTATAGCCTCCTTTTATTTAGCTCGAAACGCTTTTTTGGATGGGGAACGGGACTAAGTCACACTGAACCGAAATGGGGGTTTTCGATATTCCTGACACAGAATTTTTAGTCAAATCCACATTGACCTAGGGTTAGCTAGCTAGGGTATCACTGGAAATGTGGTCTAGCCCAAAGACCAAAGCTTAAGGCTGTGTCTCTCTCTATACATATCAAGTAGCCCTTTTCAAGGCGATCCCAACTATTTGAATTCTCTTCTTGTGAATATTTGGAATTTCGATCAAGAGTCATTGACCATCATACGATCAAATTTTGGAAATTTTACGGCTGCATATCTACTATTTTAACCCGATATATCGTTTTAATTGATACATAGACTTCGTCCTAGGATAAATTTGCTTGCAGCTTCCATACAATGACTGTTAACTACCTCTTGAGAACTATCTTATTTCAAAGTTTAGTTAAATTTCTAGATAATGAATACTGAATGAGAAAAACTATGGTTTAAAGGGTTAATTACATTGTCGAAGCTATTGAAACATTAAGTCACATTGTCGTTTAGAAGTTGTTTATTGCAATCCATATGTACTGCCACCTGGTGAATAACTAGAAATTATGAAAAACGAACAAGATTTTGGCTCAAATATTGAGCTACCAGCAGAAACACAAACACACAAATTTCATTGCAATCGTTTATTTTTTATTCATCATTGACATAATTTTCTACACTTATACTATTTATTTTCCAAATAGACTTGCCTCGTAGATATAATCGGTCGATGGGAGATGAATTCGATAAGAATAATCGTTACTGAATGATAGTTTCGCTATTAGTTGAGAATCCTTACACCAGTATGGTATGTCTTTACAGTTTGAACTGGTACTGTCCTTATAGTTTGAACTGGAACAGTCTTAATAGTCTGAACTGGAACAGTCTTGATAGTTTACACTGGAACAGTCCTTACGGTTTGAACAGTTTTAACTGGATAAGTCCTAACAGTTTGAACAGTCTTAACTTTCTGCACTGGAACCGTCTTAATAGTTTGAACAGTTCGGACAACAGGAGCAGACCGTACCACTTGCACAACTGGAGCATTAGAAACAACTGGAGCGTAGTAATGAGCATTAGCTACAGCAGCGGCGAGTACAATAAAGCAAATAATGGTCTGAAATGATTGTAATTTGAAATGTTATTGGTACAAGTGTTTCAATGAATTGTGTTTGTTGCATCTTACCTTCATGTTGTTGGTTTTGTCTAGGTCTAAACAAGTATGATAGCCCAAAACATTTCCCTGTTCCTTTTTATACTGTAAATTCTTAATGTTGCTGAAACATTTTCGTGAAACATAGCGGTTTCGATAATGACTTTCTCAAATGCCTAAGTTTAATCCCTATTATACATATATCCTATAGAGAACATCAAAAGAATAGGCTTGACAAGAGACATTCTCCAAATTTAGAGCAGAGATTGATTTGTATAACTGAAAATCACGGGATCAAAATTAGGGATTGATGGTGTGTATAATCACCGAAAATTAATATCTTTCGCCAGATCTTTTCGTTTCTTCTATTGTCATTTATTTATCACACAGCGGTCTCAGAACGAACGTTATGATCATAAGGCAGAGATATGTTTTTTTTTTTCTCAACAAATCCTAATGGAATCGAATACTTCACAAAAACAACATAGAACTTCTATTCCAGTTTACTACTTTATCTTATCTAACGACATCGTGAGGTCATTGATTTGGCGCGCATCAGTCCATGAACTCCGCTGTGAAACTAGTTTCAAGAAAGTGAACACGGTTTTTGGTTGTTGTTTTTTGTCTAGAAAGTCTAGAACAGTTTTCGTAATCGTCTATGCATATGCAAAAGAGACATGGCGTCAAATTTGGGAAAACCTGTAGGATTTTGAAGACCCGTTAATTATGAGGTTTTGCTGTAAGGTAATAATTAGGCATAGACCAATTACGATTAGTGATAATATAAGAATAAAATAAAAAAATAATTAGTGGTGTAAATGTTTTTAATTTTTTTTTTGTGTGCTAAATAAAGTGAGGACAGTGTTAAATCTGATAAAAAAAATAACATCTTAATCAAATAAATTCTGTGATATTAAATTTATAATTTGATGGTATTGATAGCAGCGATGACTTAATTTCTTCATCCACCAATAAAGTTAAATAAGCGCCTCTAGGAGTCCATTAACAAAAGTAGAAAGTTTTTGATATCGTTATGGTTCTCATCTGATTTTTGGATAATTTCGCAATAAAATAGGAATAACAATAAAAGTTCAACTTTAAAGAAAACAAACAAATCTTATCTGTCGAGCTTTTGAAAAAGTCATCAAAAGCCGGATTCTATTCTACATAAATTTTGTATAAAATTTAAAACTATTTTTTTTTACCCTAACAAAAGGTTATCATACGTGAAGGTCAAAAAGGTCAAAAATAAATTTTATTAAAAAATATTTTCGTGTTTTTGTAAGTCACTGTAATTTGATCTACCAAAAAGTGCATGACTTTAACTATTTGAATTACCTACAGATCTCTACCCACCCGAAAGACAGTGAGAATAAGGATTGTTTGAAATATATTAAATTTAAAAATTAGAGAAACCAGTTGAGGGCATCATAGAATTGGCCGATGGACAGTCGACATTTTGACGTGATCGACCAGTCGAAAAGTTTACGGAATTGTGACACAGTGAATCTATTGTGCCAATTCATTTCGCAATATCCCTGGGAGCAGGGAAGTCGCAAATGGAAGATACTTAATATCCTTCCAGCTGTACCCTCACAGAGCTCTGCAGTTTCGGGAGCTGCCCTGTTGAGCCGACAGTTACAATGAAATATCAGCGCTACTCTGACATGAATATTTTGCCCCTTGGACTACCTACAACCAGTTCTACCCCATTATCGGTTTTGGAACCGTCCGTATACCAAAATTCCGTGTTTTTTTTAAAAGGGGACCTACTATGTTGCCATTCTGACCTGTTTCAAAAGTGGCAGGGATGGGATCGAACAAAGATATCATTGGCTCCAGGTTTTAGCTCCTTGAGGATCGATAAATGATCGAGAAGGTCTCCTGGCTTAAAGGAGGCTAGCTCCCGCAAAAGGCCTTCCATGACCTTCGATGAAATCTTCTCATTCTTCACATTTGGAATGAGCCCATTGGGGCAGCGGCCCTTAGTAGGCTCGTCTCCTTCCTCTGCTATAATGCACTAGACTGGCCTCACACCAGAATGCACCATACTGCCTTGATCTCGCCTTACATATTCTGGATCATACAAACTTGGCTTGGCTTCCACCGTGCTTCCCAAGTGCACCCCGTAGTTGAGTCTTTGGTCCATCATCATTCTCTTGGAGGGATTGGTCACCTATTTTCCCCGCTATGTTCTCCAACTTGTTTAATTACTCCCGTTTAGTGATCAGCTAGCATTAGACTAGCCTTCTCGCCCATACCGCACTATTCCCAAAAGTTTGGATTTCGTCGTCTCACTTTCCTATTATAATTATCAAGTCTCCGGACTTCGAACCCGAGAGCAACCACTTCTCAGGGGAAGCTTAGCTACTGTACTTCATCGTGCATAAACATCCACAAAACTAGGCCTAAGATGGAACCTTGGGGACTCCACAAGTTATCCTATATTCCCTTACTCCTTCGTCTGACTCTGATTGCACTGTACAAAGAATTTTATCTGGTCTGTAGGCGGTTATGTGGAACTCTAACCTACTAAAGTCATCTCCTTCTATTTCCAACCTGGAATAAAATACTCTTCCTCAAGTCTTTCTTTCTTCCTAAAGGTGCACATACAAGAGCAAATTGATACTTGTTGACGTTGCCGTAAGTTGCTTGAATTGCTCCAAACTGCTCCATTACTATTGCCGGCGATTATTGCTGGAAAAATTGTCCGTGTAAGGGCACCTTAATGGATTGTGCCTGCATTAACCTCCAGCAGATGACTTCCAGTGCTCCTTACACCTCTTTACATTATGCGTCGAGGATGGCATCTGGAGTTGATCGCGCATAATTATGAGGTCATGGGAAGATCATTTGTTTCGCATCCTCCTTTATATTTACATTTTTCTCTCAATAGTGTGGCGAATCGTCAGGTCTGACACCAAAAACCGGCAAAATGTCCTTATGTCCGCTTAAGAGGTCGCCTTATCACAATACAGTTTGATCGATCGCACCACGATCGGTACAAGACCGTAGGACCATCGGCTATTGGCTGGTTCTACACATTAATCCATGAGGGTGCAGCCGGTATATCAATGGGGATCATACACGCTATCACACAAATTGCGTCTTCGGACACACAGCCTACTCACGGGGAGCTTAACCGGTATGCAGCCTCTCCTGGTTCATTCTTTCCGTCCTTATCAGTGCCATTGCTAAATCTTTTTTGGTATGACACTACCAGTTCGTCAGATCGTGATGAGACCCACTCTTTTATTGTGAGAAACTGTTCAATTCTTGTAACTCGATGGATCTACAGAGGTGCCATCACCTATTAGTTTAATGGCGTAGTGTGCAAGATAAACGTAGGACTGTAGGTTTTGGCCTGGCCAGATTTAGAAAATATGATCATAAGGAACGCAGAGTCATGCCAGGATGTTAAGATATGGGTATAGACGGCTCTACATGATGCTATTAACATCCTCCAACGTTGGACGCTTGGTGGTAGGACGCATCGGCTGGCAGATACTCGAACTACGAGTTTCCAATGTCAAGCATCCACCGCTTGAGTTTGGACACGTTCGGGCTGTTGTCGGTATTGAATTAAACGTTGGAAGCCAACATTCGTATGAACGCTCACCACATCGTGTAGAACCGGCTTAAGCTAAGCCCAACTGAGACAGAAGCATTGTTGAAGATTCGATAGTACCTCGTTAAGTACCTCGGCGGTAAATTCAACACGATTCTTGTAGCCCAAATGAATAATCTTGTTGATTGAATTGGAAATGAGTTGGTGATCATGAACCCAAAATCTGGCACGATCTTGTCTTACATGATCGTAGCTGCAGGAGCCCCGCAAAACACCTTCATCAGTGAACTTGTGAGGTGGATTGGAGAGGAACAGATCATTGGTCAAAATTTAAAAAAGATCGATCGAAAGAATTGATTCCTAAGAAACACCACCTAAAGCAGTATAATGTGAATGTGTCAAGCTTTCACAGACTTTAAGGCCATCTATGAGAGCATAGTCAAAGTAGAATTCTACAAAACCATAAAAGAATTCGGCATGCCCAATAAACTGACTCGATTGTTACTCTATTGCTCACAACCAATGGGACAACCCGGAGCACTGTCCAGACCAATCTGAAATGTCCAGCATCTGAAATGACCATCGGCTCTTAACGTATCTTGAGCCAATAATAGTAGGCAACAACAGCATTATAACTTCCTGCTATTCGAGTGGAGGGTCTTATGTATCTTGTATGGAAAGTCGTTAGATATACAATTACTTTGGATGTGTCAGCGAAGCAGACCAAATTTTCTCTGCGAGGGTATCGTATGACTTTCAAAGCTTTGTAATGCCAAACTGGATAAAAACGGCTCAGAATCGGGATGAGTAGTTGCGAGTAGACAGGACCGTATCCCAGCTCCAAAGCAGTAAAGGGAGTACTAATGACGATTTCCTTTTTAAAGGCCTGCAATGTAACGGTCGAGTTTTTGAGGGTTTTGAAATATGATCGGGGCTCCAGCTACTACCTATCGTGCACCCAATTGAAAAGTTCTTCGATAGTACAAAATCGATTACGTGATTTTGTACTAGACCTACTCCGGAACGTGGAATTGAAACACATTGGTATCCTTATTATGAATATGGCAGTTTATTACAGCAGTCACAACAAATGCATGGCATTAAGAAATTGACAGCCGCAAAAGGTAACTAGACTTAAAAAATGCGGTTTACTTCTTCTTGATGATGCCTCCATATCCTCCGATTCCTCCGAATCCTCCGAGTCCTCCATATCCTCCGTAAACTGCGGGTCCACCAACAGCCACTGGAGCAGCAGAATAGACTGGCTGAACAGCCTGTACTACAGGAACGTGGTGATGTACTGGAACTACTTGTTGAACAACTGGAACATTCCTTACAACTGGAACGTGCCTTACAACTGGTACCTGCTTAATAACTGGTACATGCTTTACAACTGGTACATGCTTTACTACTGGCACAGAGCTAAGTACTGGAACATTCCTAACTACTGGAACTGAGTGTACTTGTTGGTGAACGAGTCCAGCCTGGGCGATGGCAACGAAGCAAGCGAGAAGAATGACGGCCTGTAATAGCAAAGATAGACGAGAATATTATTATGTAATGCTCACACATATTTCAGATGACCAAATCCTTACCTTCATGTTGATGCGATTAGTTATCTGCGAGTTATGATGTCCTCAATTAAGAATCCGATTCTTTTATAGATAATTCTTCGTCTAAGACCGCGACTGTCAGCAGATCCGGTTTTTTATTCTGCCTAGCGACACCTGCTCCCGTAGTTATACATAGTTCCGATTTGCTGAAAGAATGTGCAAAGTGTCTGGCCTACATTTGATTTTATGTGAGGAAATTTGGAGAACCCAAATAGGTAATAACGATGTAATTAAATGTCTCCACGTGAATTTAAATAAATTTTGGAATTGAATTAATTTGTTTTCGCATGTTTTTTGGATATAAAAATTGATATTAAATCTTGTCGTCATCATTTTTGAGGATTTTCAAAATTGTTCAGCAATTTTTATTGTGGAACTGGTTTTTTCGAGAAGAGTTACGTTTTATGTGAAAGTGAAACGAAAATTTCAGGCTATTACCATAACAAGGGAGGTATAAAATGGTTAACGGTTTTTTGAACACTCAAAATATTAGTGGATTCTACGAAGAAGTATAGAACTCCTTATATAAGGAGGCACCATTTAAAAAATAATAATAAAATCCTTTATGCAAAAAGACAACCTAAAAAAACTTAAAACTTAAAAATCGTAACTTTAATTTCAAAAAATTTTAAATTATAATAAATAACCGAAAAAATAAACATAAATTAAAAAACAAATCAAATTAATTAAAAAGAACTCCAAAAGTGACAAATTTTACCCAAATTTTACCCTTGGGGTGAGTTATGGGTGAGTCGATATCAAAGGGGCGTGCGTGAATTGCAAATTTCGTCTAGATTCTATTTTTGTCGAATTTGAATTTGGGTTTTTCTTATGTTGAAATTAGAATAAACGAATTTTTAATTTTTGTCGGGAATTCGCGCCCAACCCATTTTTTGCTATTATTTTATAGACAACAGGATACATTCAATTGTGACATTTTTTATTAGGGTGAAGACAAATGTTTAAAATTTGCAAAAAAAAAATTTAAATGAAAAAATTCAAGGATATTAATTTGTTTCTATGAAAACAAAGATGCTGAGTCATCGAAATCATCCAATTTGCATGTGGTGTGGTGAATCCTCTGCTGAATTTATTAATTCTTTATTTTTGTACTAAAATCCGCGTTATACGTTCGGTCATAAACCCCTTAAAACATATTTGTTTTGTAAACTTGCCTAGTTTTGGAGTAGAAGGGGCACTCATTTCGTGGCTAAGCCAGTATATAAGCAGAAATGGAGGGTACCTGGAAGCACAATTCTCAGGGAGAGATACATCACTCGCTACTATGCCATCGTAGGACCTTAGACCATCATTAGATAAAAAATACTGCAACCCCAAGAAGCAAACAGCAGAACAAAGTTATCGACTAACGTACTAGTGGTTACCCTAATTTTTGCGTTTATCGCACCTCCTGCGAGTACGGAAAAGATTGATCCGGGAACAATTACGATTACACTGAAAAGCAAAAAAACCCGCCCTGGTACCAGCGTGAATTTTCGTTTTACAAAATCTTTGAACTAGTGAACACAAACAAATTTCCAACTAATCTGTGGTTTAGTAGGGCCAGTCAAGATCAAGTATGCCTTTTGATACGATTCATATAACTGTTGTTAAATAACAAGTGTATGTAAATAGGAACCGAACGGCATGTTGAGAAATGGTGGAGGAAGCGAAGGCCAATAATAGGCTGTAGTGCTAGAGATGATGATAATGGTGTAGGTAAACTTATGTAAGCATAAAAAAAATAACTCTACAGTACACAGCCAGAAGTGCTTAAGTGCAAAATATGTGTTTCGAGAAAATCGCCCTCAAAGATTTTTTTAGATACAGAATTGTTCACAAAAGCACTTTTCCCGGTCGGATAACTCAGCAACCACAGCTCAGTTTAAGACAAGAATTAGAACAATAATTAAGAATAAAATACTGAATACAAAAATGCAATAAACTCAAAATCGACAAAATTGCACTTCGATACTTCTGGCTTTGTACTGTAGAACTATGATATTTAAAAAAAAAAACTCTATTTTATCATTTTTTTTTTGTTTTTTTGCTTCTTTTGTGATTTTTTTTTTGTTTTTTTGGTACGGTGCCAAATCTTCAAATTGGTATGGATATAAGAACCTACTTACAAAATCATTTCTCAATCCGAGTACAAGGTAATATATTGACTTATCCACCATAAACCTAAGGAGCTACACTTCCTCCCGTTTCTTCGTTTCCTCTGTTCTGCACTACCCCACAAAAATATACTAAACAACTTTCAATTACCTTTTTTTTTGGAATCTTATCTATATCTATGGCTTCTTGGGTAAATAATTTGGCTACTATTGGATTAGGGTTAATGGTCGACACTAGCGGTCATGTTCTACCCAACCAAAAACTCCAGACCTTTTCCTCTGTTGGTAATTGATCTAGTAGAGGTCACCCAATAGACGAAGTCTGCGTCTAGTATTCCTTTCCTTGAAGTTAAAATCGATCGACCTCTATGTTTAGAATAATTGAGCCTGCTTCATCCTCATCTTCGAGTTACCCTTATTTTCAAAAATTCGCTTTCATTCTAAAAACAATCCACTTTTTGGAAATTCATGAAAAATTTTCGATCACAATTCTCAAATCCTTCAAGCCTTTTCAATTTTTTTTTTTTTTCATTCAACAAAAAAATGGCTACCAGCTTTTATTTTTAATTTTGTCTTCCGATGTTATGAATCTCCTAATAGTAAACCTTCTTTCACCCACATCTACTTGACCAATGCATGAAATTCTTGTTATTCAGGCCGTTATCCCATTAATTTTCAAGGCTTCATTAATCTTCAACTCTTTTATATGTGTATCTCTAAGGTCTTTAATCTGGGGTTCTATTTTTAATACCAAAATCTCGTAGGTCCTCATAATCTTTGGCGTTTCTGGAGTCTGTAGTCTCAGTATGGAACCGTCACAGTCACAGCTGACTATGTTATTATACATACCACAATAAGCTTAAAGTAATCACTATATAAGAAAAGGTGAGTAAGAACTGAAAAAATTCAAAGAAAAAACTATCACATGACGAAGAAGATGGCAAAATAAAGAATTCGAATTCTACAGAAGCTCGATCTTACAGAAGATACAAATCCGAAGGTCACCGCAGCACTGCAAATCCAGGTAGCATGAACACCTGAGTTCTTATTCATGAGTGTAGAATTGTGTCGACGTGCCTTGATATATGTGACGACGACTGAAGATACCCCGTGCACATTCGAGTAAACATCGGAAGCTTGTAGACAAAATTTATTAATCGAAACTTGACTTGCGATCGTGATCTGGACGGTTGGTCTGTGTTTATACTTCATTCCAATAGAAAAATTTGTAATTTTGGAGATCATGTTTGACACCATTCCGATCAACGATCGAAAGGATCGATTCGAATTTGGTAAAATTGATCTTCAACTTCCAATCAGCACAACACCGTTCGATTGATTCGAAGTCACGTTACAGAAAGGTCTGGCTCACTCCAATCTTTTGTCCCTTCCTGTACACAATCAGGTCATCCCCATACTCAAGTGCAAAGCGACTTTTTATGTGAAACTCTTAGTTTTGACAACAAATCATGTACAGGTCATCATCTATCATCATATTGTATCTGATAAGTTTGTAGAGAACACCCTCAACCCACATTGTATCAAACTCTTTCTCATATTCTGGTAGAATGACCTTACATAAAGCTCCTAAAAGAATGGTATCGTGCCTAAATCTGAATCGGTTATCGGGAATTCTCTTCTATTCCTCAACACATTTGGATAAGGCTCTGTTAATCACTATACACCGGAGATTCGTACACCAATGCCATTTTTGAATGGCTTGGAAAGTAGGCGTTGCTTAATACATTGTTAAAGAAAGTCGTGGATATATCTATTGCTATCAGGGGAAGGTTTTTCATAGATATGTATGTTCGGAATACCATCCACTCCCGACGACTTTTTATTATTAACACGTCGAACTAGTAGCATAAGAACTTGGATTGATTCGGTCGCGGTGCTCGGCGGCGTAGTTATCGCAGTAGTCTGCAGATTGTGCAGCTTCATACGGTGTGTTCTATTTGTTTTTGACAGTTGCTGAGCAAAGCGATTCGTCGGTCGCCCTTAGCATAAGATTGTTTTTTCAATGAACGTAAAGCTTACTTTGGTCTCCTCGATTTACTTAAAGAAAAAATTCTCTACATTTAGTCTTGCCTGAATTCCATAATGGCACAATTCTCAATTTTCAAAGCTTCGATTTCGTTGGATAATCTAAAATTGTTTAGCAAGGATCTAATCTCAACGTCAACATCGTATCCCAAATTCAATATTCATGTTTCATTTCACTTTTTTATTTACAAAAATTTGCGATTCAAAAAAAAAATATTTCTTTTATTAAAAAATTTAATTTGAATGAGAAAAAAGTTGAGATTTTGGGCCCGAAAGTTCACCCAAGACACAAACCCACCACAGCGAAGTTCAATAAATTTCAAACAGGCGGCGCTAACTAACATTCTTTACGAGCATAGGAGTCACTGTCCTAGAACCGAAATAGCTGTACTATTACGGAAAGCAAGTTAAAATACAATCTAGAAAAGGCAAATTTTACATAATTTACATTTAGAAAACATTTTTTACTATATTGGCGCGGCGCTATCCTTCTATCGAATATATTAAATTAATTTCATATATTGCAGATTTATAAAATATACAGGGAATTTATTCCTTTCCATTGAAACTAACCGGTTTTGTGACTTCTGTATTTAAAAAAAAGAAGAAATCTTTCTTAATGGCTACTAACTTAATCAATTCATCACTTTACAACAATCTATTCAAATCATTCGGTATATTCGGAATCCATTTCGGTAACAATTAGCGTGGAATATACAAAAGATATTCACATAAAATGTTTAATAAATGTGAGAAGATTTTTCATAAAGGAAAAAACCCCGCATAAGAATCCAAAATTTAAGGTTAATAACATTTTTTTAACGCATAGTCGCGTGCGTCCTCAATGATTTATGTTGTGACTTCTTCAATAATTCTTCTATGCCTAAACATAGTTGCCGTAGGAGTTTCTATGTAGTATATTTCTCATGTCTACAGAACTTGTTTGCTAGAGCCCAGAACAGATTTGCATATTGAAACTAAAAATTATTTCGACTGTGACTCATCGGAAAAGAAATGCCCCCGTTCCAATTACGCAGCGACGAAGAAAGTAAACAACTATTTCAGAGAGGGGCTATAATTTAAGATTTTATATTTTGTATTTTTGTGTGTTTCGCAAGTCGCTTCGAAAAAAACAAACAAATTCGAGCTCGAAATGCGTCAAACAATCCTTCCAAAGTAGCAATTAATTCCAGAAATTATTGGCCATATTCTGGCGACAATAAACGTGTTCCAGAAAGAACGGATGCACTTCTATACTATATAGCTGCATAGTATTCCCCGATCAGTGAACTTTTGGTGGTGGACCAACAAAAACTGGAATGAAGATTTCATTTTCATAATCATTCGCCATCGTCTTCTTTAAGGCTATTTCGGATCTTGAGATCGGATCGTTTAACGAATTTTTAGTAGTCTCCTGCTTGGGCGTTATTTAATTGCTCGGGGATTTTAACGAAAATTCGCGTGCGAAGTGGATCTTGATAGAGGAGGAAGAGACCTTGCAGAAAGAAGATTCGTAGCACCTGTGTTGCTTCTTTTGCGATATTCTAATGTTTTATGTTTGCCTTTTTGTTTTGTATCCTTTTGGGATGGTGCGGTTCATGTCGTTGAACTGAATGGTAGCTTGTATGTCTGCTCGTTGTGAACAGCATCCGAATTAATCATTTATACGTGGACCAAACCGGACCAGTCGCCGGGACTTCCCGAAGTATTTTTTAGAGTATATAAATACGAACTGGAACCAGTAACAGAACGTCACAATTATTCGGTACCTAAACGCATCAACATGAAGGTAATATTGTCAACAACAAAAAATTGTCGAAGTTGAATTATTAATTATTAATCATTTTCATCACTTTTTCAGACCTTCTTCGTACTAGCTTGCATCGTCATTGCAGTGAAAGCTTCCATTGCACCACCAGCTGAAGCGATTCAAACTGTAAATGAAGTTCCTTTGCAGACTGTTAAGCGTTATCCCACACAACAGACAGTCATCAATCGTTATCCATCACAACAGACTGTTATCAATCATTATCCATCCCAACCAGCAGTTGTTAATCGACCAGTTCAACAGCCAGCTGTTAGCCGGTATCCATCTCAACAAACCGTAGTGAATCGTCCAGTTCAACAACAAGTAGTAAGCCGTCCAGTTCAACAACAAGTAGTGAACCGTCCTATCCAACAACAAGTAATCAACAAATATCCAACCCAACAGACCGTAGTGAACCGCCCGATCCAACAGCAAGTCGTCAATCGTCCCATCCAACAGCAAGTAGTTAACCGATATCCATCCCAACAAACAGTAGTTAACCGGCCAGTTCAACAGCAAGTAGTTAATCGTTATCCATCACAGCAAACCGTAGTGAATCGTCCAAGTCAACAAAATGTCGGTAGCCGTTATCCATCCCAACAAACTGTAGTGAATCGACCACCTCAACAGGTCGGCAACAGGTATCCAACTCAACAAACTGGAGGAAATCGTTATCCAGTTCCACGGCCTGTTGCACATAAAAATCCAGTCCCGATTAAGCAGACCATCATTAATCGATATCCTGCAATTCAAACGGTTCAAACGGTTTATCCTAAGGGGAAGAATTAACTCGTCGAGACTCGAAATAAAGACTGGCTAATATAATTGTAGTGATTTCAAATGTGACTAAATAGTATTCATCATTCCTGGATGCGAAATTAATTTATTACAAGCAAAAAAAATTTAATAGTGTTTCCTCAATTGACTCAAAAGCAATACCAATAAAATTGGCTGAAACAAAGCCATTCTATATTCATCAGTTAATGGTTTTTAATTACTAATTTTATTGTGTTTATTACTAATTTATTTTCTTCACTAAAAATGTGATTGTTGTAAAAATTTTATCGTAACAGACCACCCACACTCAACAAAAAGGGCATCGACTTCATCTGATATGTTTTTAAACCATAATTTATCCAAACAAATGATCACTTCTCAAAACCCTTGTTTTATATCTTCAACACAATTTGTATTTTGTTTTTGCAAAAGCACGATAAAAATCGCATCATCCCAAAACCACCATAAAAACAAAAAATGTTTTATGCAGTCTTAAAAGCCTTCAATGAAAGAAGACATTTGGGAAGAATGGCAACGTCGTAACCCGGCATATTAAATTTTTTATTCATTGACTCAAACCGGTTTTGGTAAGATCAATGGGTGGTGACATGAATGTGTGAAAATGCATCAATTTGGTGCCCAGATATTGAATACTGCATCAATTCTGAATCATTCAAGTATTTTTGAAGACACTTGCGGTTTGCATTTGTTAAAATTTGGTCAGTGAGTGTCAATGAGGATCGGTGATCGGTTTTTGTGGTTTAGAAAAAATTTGGTGATTGAGGAAGGATTGTAAATTTTAATACCAAGAAGAGTATGAATCGACATTTACAACTTTAGTGCTTAACAAATTTGATGCCGGCCTAACTTAGGTTTTATCTGGACATTTGGTCTTTGTCATGGTTATACGAAATTTTGTTGAGCCGAGTTATACCGGGTGATCTTCATCTAGATAAGATATGAAGACTCTTAAATCTTTTCACACAATTTCTTGAATCACATTCTAGTGGTTATACTGGTATCCTCCCAGAGAGACTAGGTTAAAACTACAATGGATATTTTCGGGACAAAGGAAATCAAACGATCGCAACTCTGGGATAAACGTTAGAAAGTATACTGACTACCTGCTCTTATGAAACAACAGAAAAGTTTAGGTATCTCGACAAATAACTTGGACCCGGTTTAGATCACACGTTTTCAGAAAATGACTAACGAAAAAAGAAATAAATAACTCTAGAATGTATGAATAATGTTACAACCGGAACAGCCAGTTGACTTGTAGTCAATTGAACTTGCTAAAGGGAAGCACTGGCACAAAAACGTTTGTTTTGGGTTTTGTAAAATTCGTTTGAATTTTTCTCTGTTTTCACCCACTTCCATTCCAAATCTTGCTTACTTAAATCTAGCTTATCTAAATCTTTCCAGATGCGAAACCAGATCAATATCAATTGTCTGGATATACCTATGCCATTTAGGTCGGAAATGGCGTGTCATAGCAGATGGTGTACTTTATTTTATCTACCGATTTTAACGATATTTGAATTTAATTAAATCTTCAAACCTACGTCATATTCTTTTTTGTAATATACGAATGCCTCCACATTAACTTTTAAAAATATTTAGAAACGTACTTCTAAATTCTCGCCATCTCATTCTTTGACGCTGTACTTAATTCCAATACACTCACTATTCGGAAACTTGGATCAGTGTTTATTCTACCGATTCTATAAGGTCTAGGTAGGATATGTTTTCACAATAGTTTCAGGCAATTGGCAGGAGTCAGAGCCTAGACATATGAAGACTTGTCGTCTTTTTGAACTGTTCTTTGTTTGACCTAATCCCCCCACTCACTGCCTCAGTTGTTGATAAAAAAAATCCACTCTAGCTTGGTGCCTCCGAATAATTTTGCTAAGGCGACTCGTTGGTTGAGAAATGTCGTTGCCATTGGCTAAACTGCCATTCTCAAATAGTTATTTCAGTTGGTACGATGGTTTCTTCTTTAATGCCCCTAGGGCTACAAGCATTGATGATGGAGAGCTGGTGTAACTGGAGGCGGCTCCTATTCATTGTCTTGTTGATCTGGAGCGCGTTCAAAAACCTTACTATGGTTAACCATGGTTAACTATGGTAAACTTTTGTCGTTCAAAAACTCCGTGGTTAACTATAACATAACCACGAGCATAACTTTTAGGCGTTCAAAAACTCCCGTGGTTAACCATGGTGTAGTTAAATTTTAACCATGCTCGGGAGCATGGTTAGCGATAGTTAAGAAGAAGAAGAATAAAAACAATTCTTTGACATTTGTTTTAATGTTAATAATGACCAAATCAAAGTGGGATTTGTGAGATTATTGTGAATAAATAATTAATAGACATATAAAATATAATTGAAGCAAAAAGCCGAGACTATTTTATGGAAATTTTTTTTTGAATTTCCTTTACCTCGTAGTTAACCACGGTCCGTTCAAAAACCTCCATGGTTAAACATAAACTTTCGTGGTTAAGTGAATTGATGCAGCATACCCACAGCTTACCCCGTGGTTTACCATAGTAAGGTTTTTGAACGCGCTCCTGGTGGATTGGTTTTTGGAGACCTAGCTGGCATTTGTTCTGTATCGCTCTATTCGACCTCTAACATGATCTCTTCCTAATACTTGATGTACATAGATTTAGACGTCTGGCTTACAGGTAAGTTACAGTTTTTCGTGAGACTAGAGCCTTTTGGTAATTGATGTTTTCCCCAAGCTTACGTTGCTTTTCTACCCACCATTGCACCATTATAACTTATAAGGGGTTAGTGTTAGTAATGAGTTTGTCTGGTGCCAGAACAAGATGGTTTAATGGACATGCCCAAAGAGCTATCGTTCACCTTATAAGTTATATCTAACATTAACTTAGAAAATCGTTTGACTCCACTTTAAGGAAAGTTAAACGATTGTTTGATGGTTTTTTCATTAAGGAAGCGATACGATCCTTGACCTACTACGCACTCTCTTCGCATCGAGTTCCTCTTAACCTTATACTGCTATACCACTCTCTGCTTCCTCACATTGGACAGGGTATTTTAGCAGACTCCCGAAGTGCGTAATTCACTCAAAGAATTCAATGTGAACAAATCCATTCTTCTTCTTCTTCGATGACTCTACAGAGCAATTCGAGCCTTGGCCTCCATCAGCTTCTTCCTCCAGACTTCTCTCTGTCCAGCAGTTTGTCTCCAGTTTCTTGTATTGAGCAGTTTTGCTGCCTCGGCCTTAACATTGTCTTTCCACCGCGACCGTCGTTTGCCACCTGGTATTTTGCGATCTGGTAGAAGATACAGCGTTTTTTTTGGTATCGGTGAGCCATCCGGCTTGTATTTTCCATTGTCATTTTCGTTAGCTTCACTATCTTTAGGGGTAAGTTTAGGCCCAGCATTGCAGCACACATTTTTGCCCTGTCGATGCTGTCGTATGCTTGTTTGAAGTCGATAAAAAGTTGATACACGTCGATGTTGTATTCCCAGAATTTCTGAAAGATTTGCCTTATTGGAAAAAGTTGATCCATTATTCATTTATTTCTTCCGAATCTCGCTTGGTATGCACTAATTGCGGCTTCTGAACTAGGTCCTAGTTTGGCTTTAATTACGTTTGTCATTATTTTATATACTGTGCTTAAAAGAGATATGTCTCTATAGTTTCCACAGTTGAATTTGTCCCCTTTCTGGTGTATTGGGCAGATAATACTTTGCTCCCAATCTTCAAGCTTTTTTCTTTCCTCCATATGCAGCTTAGGAGCGATTCGCCTCCTTGTTTGATCAACTGTGCTGGGACGTTATCAATTGTGGATATGGTTTAGCCTCTTTTTGGCACTATTGAAATGTCAGCTTCTGTGTTGATTAAAAAAGGGGCCTGATCAAAATAAACCACGTACGAACCACCAGATGTTTCTTCTGTTTTTATTACCCAATATTTGTTGAAAAGTATCTTTTAAATCAATGTTATTTATCTTCCATTATATGACATCTCAAATCCGCTCTCCTTTCTTTCCCACTAACAAAGAAAACCCACCCAAATCTTTGATATACTGACCCCTGAAACATAAAAATTTTTATCTCTTAAAACGCGACGAATTTTTTTTAGACCAGGTGACAAATCTCCGGAAATAAATCGAACGAGTTCAAAAATCAGTACAAAAGCATGTGGTGTAATACAAAATTTATCGGCTTTTATCATGTGACTCCGAAAATGAGGCTTGAAAGCCGTAAAAGACATCATCATTCAACAATCAACGCCAACGCAAACGACACTAAATCTCAAATGACCCGCCGAAGATTGGGTATCGACCCGTGATTATGTCATTACGTGTGTTACCTCAATCCAGGCCATAATTCACCTCGATTTTTGCATCTTTAGCGCTATAATGAGACACACGTGCGCGCATCCTTATCGGAAATATATTGTGTTGTGGTTTTCGGGTTTGGTGTGTACAAGTTCAGTGGCAGTTGTTTGAGGTTTTACTTTTTCGCAAAGGTGAGATTAAGTCTTTTGATTTTGTGGTTGAGAATTGAAGCGTTGATGTCACATGACCTGTAGACTTGAATAATGAATCTGTTAACAGTGGTTATCGGACCACTTAATAAAATGCCATAAAACGCAGTCGATTAAAAGTTTCTTCGAAACCATTTTCGGAATTGGTCGTAATAAAAGCAGCCCCAGTCCAAACCGGATTGATCCAGGTGCAAAATTCTCAATTTTCATGCGGTTCGTTGGTTGCTAGTTCTGCAAATAAATCTTCCCTGCTCTAAGTTATACATCAAGGATGTCTCCAACCGGCATTCATGGGTGCAGGCGGCATTCATATGAAAATGCATTCATTCCACAAAAATGTTTTATCTCTATTTAAATCATACAAAAAAAAAAAAAAATTAATAAAGAAAAAATTTCTCTCAAATGACGCAAATAAAGCGGACTTAACGGACGACAACAAGGCATCCACATACAATCGCGGGCATTGTTATCCTAATTTAAATAAGCGAGTCCAAAGTTATAAAATGAAATCAACTGGGAATTTCCTGGCAGTTATATACGATGCCCAGCTTCAATGTTAATTAATGGACGCTCCGCCATCCGCAATCTAAGCTCGCATCTTCACCTGTACAATATACACATACCTGGAGCAGCTCCTCCACCTCGCACTCGGCTCTATGTATTTTTAGATAAGAGCCAGAAACCGGCTGCTACACAGTGCCCCCATGCAGAATATGGACCCACCATCTGGACACCAACGAAAAAGAAATAATTTATGAGATATAGACTAGCGCGCTTTTAGTTTAAGACTTTCATTTGGAAAACCGTGAATAAGAAGCGCAGGTAACAGGTAAGTCAATACCTGAGGAGCGCCGTAGATTAATAGCAATTAATTTGTTAAAGGCTGGAAAATGGAAAATTATACCGGTTAACGTCTTCATGTTCATGTTATTTAAAGGCGGTAACTCGAGACGGTAATTAATAAAATCTCATCGATTTATATTTTTTTGTGATTTATGTATTCGAGGCCTATGAACTTTGCTATGGAAGTTACGCAATCGTCTTTACGCATCTTTTTCCGCGCCCAAAATAAAAAACACTTTTCCAAAATATGAAATAAAACACAAGGCAACGTCGCATCTTTTGCGAATAATTTTCATTGATTCGAATTTAGTCAAAGCTTTATTATTTATGTGCTTTCATAATTCGACCATGGCCTTTCTTTGCTATGGCAGCACTCACGTGTAACCTGAGTTTTATTGATAGGCGAAATTTCTCGCATTAAAACGTGTTAACTTTTCAATGTTAGATAACTTCAAACGATAAGCGCTTTTTAGTTTTATTCATTTGGCCAGACAAGGCACGCTTAAACTAGTTTTACTCCGGTACCTAAGAAAGGTGCCTCACCTTCGGTTAAGTGTCTGCGCAGATTTCTTGCTCTGCATAATTCTCCGAAGAATATCAAAACTCTTGGAAAGTCCTATTCACCCCATACAGAAAATAGATGACACCAACAGCCCCCTAAATACCGACCAATAGAAAACACCAAAATCGTGGAGGCAATAATCAATAGAACCTTTATGGAATATCTAGATCCACCCAAATTCTAGATGACAGGCAGTAAAGCCCTAGTCCAAGCTGGACTACTCAACGTAAACCAGCATTAAACGCTTTTGTGAGTCTGCTCTAGCTAATCTAGATATCTCCAAAGTTTTCCATAGCGTATGGCTCTCTGCTGGGCTGACTAGACACTTACCATCTCTTAACTCAACGCAAATCGACTAAACTCTTAACTTAATTTTAAACGCAACGTAATAAGCATAACCCATCTTAACGCAAATCATCATCTTATCTCTACTTAACTTATCCCAACGCAACTCAGCTCTACTCTTAAGTCAACTCTTCACTAAACCTATATTATTAGTTAACTAAACTTAACTTAACTCGGTTTTACTCGCAATGCGATCCGATAAATGTAACGGAGACAACCCTGGATTAAATCCGAGTAAGCATCCATACTATGGTTGAGTCAAGTTTCGTTAAATGCAAGTAAACTCGATGAAACCACATATACCAACCAAACCACATACCCTGAACCGTCATTGAAAATATCTTTAGGGGAATAGGTTTCTGCTTACTCAACCAAAACAGTAATGATCAACAGAAGGAAAAAAGATGAGAAGAGAAAAGGAAGGAGCTGACAACTCCAACAAGATACCATCAACGGAGATCGTATACAAAATATGTCTTTCTCGCCTTTCGTTTAACTTCAACACTTTTTGCTCTTTCGCTTGCATACGATTGTGAAAGGAGTAAGATTATTTCTTTCGCACGTTGCTAGGAGAAAGGGTAGGGAACTCTTTATAAAGAAGCAAGACACTAAAAACGAAGAGTTACTGGGCCGAAGCATTGGAAAGAAGGAGGACCATGCCAAAATATGATTTTCTTTGGCAGGTATCTATTCTGAACCGATGTTATTTAGTGTTGCATTCCAATGCTTCGGAGACCCTGTTCTTTCAGAGGACGTTTGGTCTACCTCGCTGTGGCTAAATTCTACTAAATCTTACCACGTTGATCTTCCGTTAAACGATCTCACTCCTAGATCTCGTTCGCTGTCCAGAATCGATTTGCCTCACATAAATGTCCAACAACAAAGTGTCAGAATGGCTTCTGGTAATCTCAAATACAAATGGTATGATCATTGTCTTATACTGGAAAAAATTGGACGTCGTGGTTGGACGGTTCGGTTTAATGAGAATTGACATGTTACAAGACGCTTTGTTTAAAGAACTATCGTGGTCGTATTTTTGGTTCCATGTTGTTTTCGGTTTACATTATTGATCCAAGTAGCTGAAGGATTGTGCCACTTCAAAATTATGATCCTGATTGGGGAACTAATAATAAACGGGAGCACTATGTCCTTGGTGTTTCCTTTCATTGATGATCTTGAAGTGGTGTGAAGAAATATCAAAAATAACAAATCAAAAAAAATCAGGTAATATTAAAAAATCAATAACACTGTATCTTGGGACGGAGTTTTTCTGATAAACATCAACTCATTCTGAACAACTTTTTGATACAATAGATATACTAACATCTTTCATCAGACAAAATCAATTGAAAATTAATTGGATTAATATAATATATCAACAATTTAATTAGCATTTTAACTTTTACGGAAAAAACAAAAAAAGAAATTAAAAAATTCCTAGAATAAAAATAAAAAGGAATAAAACTACCACATCTACCCAGGGATAGACGGAACAAAATAGTTTTTGCTTAATTAAAATTGTTTTACGTCATAAAACGCAGGTTTCAAAATTCGCTGGAATCGGGATGCAAAAAGAACAAAGAATTCAAAAATTTTGCATAAATTAATAAGAAATCAATATTATTTGTGTAAGTGATACAGTAATATATCTAGAAATTAGTGTAGATAGATAATAAATGCTTAAATATTTCATATTTAATTAGAAAAAAGTTTGAAATTTACATAAGTTAAAGATGTCCCAAAATTTTTGATATAATTACCATATGCACTCTTTTTACACATAATATATTGTTTAAATTTAATTTCTTTAAATATCGTGTAATCCAGAATATGATTAAAATCACTAACAAATATCTCTAAGTGAAATTGATAACTCAAAACTTCTCTTTATCATGTCCCAATAAATTTTGGGACAGCTACTTCTCTTATAACACCCACAATATAAACTTAATTAAAATTTTTATTTCATCATTTATCTCTTCTTAAGCTCCAAAAAACATAATAATAACATATCCGTAACATACCATTTCGGTAATATCACTTAATATAACAAATCCGGCAGTGTGTGTCGTAAATGGAAATGTTAGAATGCCATCAGGAATATTATTTTCTTTTTTTGGGACAACTTACAAAATAAAAAAAAAAAAACTACAAAATTTTTATATCGTATTTAATACCGGTTTACCGTGCAGACAGTAGGAAGATTCCGTTTTTATGTAGTAGCAGTAACAACAAAAAAACTTTGAATATCGATTTTGGGACATTTATCGCCCAAAAATCAATCGTGAGAAAAAGTATAAAACTTAAATCGATTCAGATGAATCAATAACAACAACAAGAAGAAAAAATCACCGAAATTTGGAGAAGATGTCGGTAAGATAATTTATTAGGGCAAAATTTAATTTCTTAATATAAAATTAGTTTTTATTTTGTGGAATTAATTATTTTGTCTTAATTAAAAAAAGGTAGATTATGAAACAATCTTTTTTGAATGGGTAAAGCAACTGTTTTTATTATAAAAAAAATACAAAAGAGTTGTTTTATGTCTAAAAATATTAAATTTTCAATTCTTCATAATATTACAAAAAAAAAATAAAAAAAGTAATATTCTTTATAACATCATATCTCTACCACCTGTCAGACACTATTACAATACCACCTGACCGATGTCTCATTAATTCCAGGTGTGCATTTTTAAAAAAAATATTAATAAATAAATTTTACTTTCGACTATGACCAAAATCAAATAAATTTCCCGCAAATTTGTCGCCTATTCACAACAGTAATAAATCAGATAAATCTGTCACGGCATCTGACCACGAGCGTCTCTTTAAAAAGTGTTTATGTTATAAATTTCGAGTTTTATTATTTTTAAAAATCCAGTCGAACATTGGATGTGTTACACATCCCCCAAGTTGTCCAATCGTTAATCAAATGCTTGGCATGAGTTTTGCAAATAACATGAAATCATAGTGATGAATCGAAAAACAAGTATTCTTGGGACAAGGTAGAGGTGGAAGAGACGGCGGATTTATCTGATTAAATTTATTTAATTAAAATACAATGATGCATGAATTCCCAAATTGAGATTCTTGGAACAAACTAATACCATTTATGGTGTTGGAAGTGTGAGCATATTTTTAAAACATGTTTTGTTTAGCGAGATTTGAAATGATCTATTGGTTCAGCTTCTTTTAGTAGTGCAATGCTTTATCCTTGTATGATGATGTCAACGATAGAAGTACCAACGTCATGAATAACGTTTGCGAACAAAAGATGGCATCTTCAGGTGGCGCCGAAATTCGATCAATATCATCGGGACCTTGTCGATTCAGATTACCAAACACGACCTATTTAACCGACTCAAATGAAAGTGTTGGATAGGACACGATTATAAAATGAGTTTGTAAGAGGTGCCTCTTTTTTATTTTGAGCCAGTACAATGTCATCCTTCAAAAGAGGCTATTGTAATGCAAAAATGAAAAAAACAATGAAAATAAAAAAGAATCCAACAAGAACCAGTGAAAGGCTTTTTTTACGAGTTTGATTCTAATATTCATTAAACTGCCTTAGAGTAGGTAAGAAAGTTATGTCTCCTCAATGTATATTCATATTTTACAATCACACCTCGTTTTGTTTTTCTCAATACACGCTCTTATATCAGTAGGACATTATTTCTGAACCGGAATCCTTAAAAATGGAGGCCTCAGTACAATTTACCATGGTGTAAGGAACAAATGTACTGCTTCGTGTAAGTCGGGCTCAGCTCTAACTCTCAAACACTTCAAATTTAGCAGAAAAAAATGGCTATATAAAGCTATCCTAGGCTTACCATCAGATAGCACAGGATTGATCCATATGGTATACACAGAACTTCAAGATAGTCATGGGTACTACGGTTAGGCTGCTTTCAACTAAAGATGTAGATTACTGGCCCGCCCTTACAAGATCTGCAGAAGAAGCTATGCTAACAAGACGAAAAAATGTCACTAGTGCATTCAAGACCTTCACTTGCAACGAATGGTCTAGAACTAATGGCTGGAACTTCCCTTGATATTCTAGGTATGGCATTGGCTGCTGATCTGCGCTGGAGTCTACATACAGGGCTGTGCCTGGAGAATGTTCTAAATAAAAGGCATCTAAATCGCTAAGTAAAATTAGACAAATACGGCTGAAGGTCGATCCACACATATCCGTAACGACCGTAACGCCACGGTGCCGAAGCTTTTCGTGTCAGTGGCTTCCGTGATAAATTTTTTACAGACATTCACACAGCACCGCCTTTTTCCATAGTGGCATGTGACATTTTAGTTTTACCATTTGGACAGTGATTTCAAAAGCATCATGGAATTTAGTGTGGAAATAGGGGTTCATCCCAGATGGACTCTTTGGGAAATGGTCATACAGAAACCAGCTCAAGTGTATTTCAAATAAACTTTACCTAAATTTCTGTAGAATTCTGTTGAAATTAAAAAATAATTGTTTTACGTCCGGGATAAATTAAAAATATCGGCGGTAACATATTTTTTTTTCACGGATGCCTGAAGGGTACTGAAATCGTCGGTGCCCCACTGAAGCGGATGCCAGGCACCATGTCGCGGTTTTCTCAATTTGTTTGTAAGGAATTATATGGTACCGATACTTTTTTTTTCACTGATGCTCCCGGTACTGCACTGAAGTCGCCGTCACGTTTCGGATATATGTGGATCGACCTTAAGTGAACAGCATTTAGTGATGACCAAAAATTGTCTTCTTCTTGCATTCTTGGTCTTGTTCTTTCGCAAAACCAAGGTGGTCTATACGTCTGCAAGACTTGGCCCAGATCAGACTATTAGAAATAGTATCATGACTAGAAAAACCTGACTTACTAATCCCTGGTCGATATTGCCAACGTGTGTGCTAAAAAAAATTGGTTTGGGATTGCTAATTTGAAAAGCTAGACGTTCTAAAGCGGCACAGACTTGTTTGGATGCCGAGCCATCCGGCCCTTGAATGTAATGATATATAGGGCAGGGCCTAGACCATATTCGCCGCTCTGAGCCGAACTACTAAGGCGCAATTTTGATAGAGAGGATGCTAACGATCAGTCTCGTTAAACATAAAGGACACTGGAAGTCCAGAAGCAGTTTTTACGTGGAAAAACCAAGAAGCCTGATTTGAAAAATAGAAAAGAGGGGATCTGACGAGTTTAATACGCCTCAGTGCGGTCTTATAAGCAAGTTTTCTAGGATATCTGGTTGCCGACTACCATTCTAGAGGTTCGTGGTTCGATTTTCGGTACACCTTAATAATACTCGTACTTTCTTGTCCCCCCGCCCCCGTTAGCTGAAATTCACTGCCCTTTTCCAGCCATCATTTGTCAGCATAATAAGCGAAGGACATAGTCCATATTCAATCAAAGAAGTCAGCGTTCTGTGGCGGCATGGTTGTATTGGATGGAAGCCGGTGGAATAAAACTTCGTGATCATCTAGGGAGGATCAGAATGGCAGAAGTTCTCGATTGGTCGGATATCGCAGGAAAGGATCTTGCTAACACCGAAGAACATCCTCCAGATAACATTGGAGAACATCACGAACCAGATAGCTGATCAAGCCCCATGACGCAATGGCGTAAGCCGATCATGCAGGTAGAATACTAGATAAGAAGGACTTGGTTTTTTAGGGCGTTTTACATCTATTCTAGAGTTAACCCTTCTAGCACAGAAGGCGCACTTTACAGCTAAGCATGAAAATCTATATATACATACACATACATACATATATATATATATATATATATATATACATATATAGAGTTTCCCTTCTAAGACAGAAGGCACACTTCCCAGCAGGGCTGAGAAATATTTACCACTGCCGTGGCTCAGCTGAGACATGCAAACATAAAATATTAAAAACATAAATGATCAAAAACATTAAACAGAGGAGCATGCAAAACTAAAAAGAAAGTGGAGCACGTAGAGAGTCACGCCACATTGAGAAGGGTCCTTTTAAGGACAACTTCACTGGTTAGCAAGCTAAACACACTCCTATTGTTGTTAGTATTTATAAGCATGCGATTAACGGGTTCGAACATGCCATAATTGGTGTTAGAGGAATTAATGTGCAAAAGAGGTTCACCTCTCAGGTTGTAGTTATTCACTCTAAATGACGCGCGGTTTCTTAAGAAACCAGAGTCCACCTTGTCATTCATCAGTCGATGAACGAATATAACGTCAGCGACCTCGCGGCGCTTATGAAGGGAGCTTAAGTTGAGCAATTTAAGTCTGTTCTCATAAGGCGGAAGAGCGAGTGGGTCATCCCATGGGAGGTGGCTGAGTGCAAACCGGACGAACTTCCTTTGAACCGATTCGATTCTACTAACATGGGAGGAGTAGTAAGGAGACCATACCTGGGAAGCGTAGTCAAGCAAAGGCCTAACCAAAGATACGTACAGGTGTTTAGTGACGAGGGGGTTGTTGAACTCTTTGGACCATCTTTTTATAAATCCCAGGACTGAATTGCCCTTGGAGGAGATATAATTGATGTGGGTGGAGAAATCCAACTTACTTTCTAACCTAACCCCAAGATCGATTACAGATTCAGTACGGGAGACCTTGTTTAGAGATCCAAAAAACCGATAGACCTTTTTGGTAGCATGCTGCGCACCTTCTGGCACACCTATGGAATGAATTAGGTAGCGAGCTTCATTACATGTCTCAAAAAGGTTGTAGAAACGGAAGATCGCTGATCCGTACGACTCCTGTTCCGGCTCTGATGAGCACACCTTCTAGGATTATGTTGATGATGCAAGAACGAAGAAGAGTCCCGGTGTAGACTCAAACGCCATGGAAAAGGCTTGGTAAGACTTGGTCCCCTGGGTACAGTATCTTCTATTTTAGACATGGGCCTTACAGGCGGGTCAAGCGCAGATCTCACTGGTAAAAGCGACCTGGGTTCCAAGTCTAAGGAAAAAATCACTAGACAAACTGCTGAGCTTGTTAAGCGGTCTGACCTGAAAAATCTAGCTAATAGGGACTGTCAATATCAGCACTAGGCTTAAAAGGCGGATATGGTAATTGTCGACCCAATATCCTCTAACACTAAAAAGATTAACAACCACAAATTAAAATCCACAAATTTTAATCTAGAATTACAAGTGGAGATTACGAGTTATACATACTTGAATTTGTAAAAATTGTTCTTTCAAGGATTTAGCTAAAACCAAACACAAACTCGTCTCTATATTGATTTATTGATACAGACAATAACTGTCACATTATATGTATTACTAAAAATTTAGCTATAATTAAAATGTATAATGGTATATTTTAATTAATTACAACTTCCACTTCGACAAATCAACTCTCAAAAGACGACAAGTTGACAATGAATCGAAAATTTGTATTTGCCAGCTTATTGGGTCACCAAACATGCTTGCCCATGAAATTAGTTCTTCATGTCTATATTTGTCATAATCACAACCGTCCAAGTTCCTTTTAAACTATTTATAACACAATTTTCAAAGATAACAATAACTGCGACGTATTTACGCAATGCCCAAACACAAACAAACGTGAAACATGGTTCTATTTAATAAAACAAGTTTCAAAATTAATAAATATTTAATAAAGTCGCTTTTAATATCCTAGAAACAAAACCACCAAAACGTTTAATTGCCGGATATGTTAAGTTTGTGTTTTTTTGAATTTTGCAAAAACTGTTCAGCATATGGCGTTTAGAAACTGGTCCAATTTCCAAATATACATAGTTTAGCCTCAATATTTTGAAGCACAAAAAACTGAGCGTAATTTAATATCACACCGCACTATCGAAAATCATAAATAAATCAATTAATACAACCGCTTGTATAAGTGACTTAAATGATGCGTCGATAAAATCTGGACATAGATCCGCCCCCTGATTGCCGCGCGATCGATGGTGCGGATATTCGCTAGTTCGGTCAGGTGCTAATAAATCGTTGTGTGTTGGTTTGTCTGTTTTAATTAACATTTTGATAAGCGAATCAGTTTTTTTTCTAATTGGTTGTTATTGAGGCGACTACGAGTTTGTCTGTCGTATATTGTGGCTGGATGATATCTCGAAAATAGAGACTATAGATCGGTGATCAGCAGCATATATGTTCATATATTTCGTCCATTGTTTGCAGCTAGATGAATTTATATTCAAAGCCAAGCCATAATTTATATAAGTGTGCATAAATACACCAGCTAATGATGCACTAGTTCGACAAATCTGTCCTTGAGCTCTCATCATCCAATTTAGTTCGAATGATGTCACCACCAAGATCCATCACAAAAAAAAAACTCAACTATTTAGCAAAAAAACTTCAAATTTTTAAAAACGTCCAAAACCTGCTCTTTTTTTCTCTATTTTTCGTTTTCGGTAAGCTTGGCTCAATTTGAATTTTTGTTTCAACTCGAGGATCGCCGATCGTTACGAAATAATGCAACCGACAACGGTGGCGATATTTTTATAATTGGAAACTGGTCGATCGATCCAAACTCCTCGCCATATTTTTTCGTATAAATTTAGAATCTCTGATAAATATTCACATCAGTATCAGATTATTGATTGGATGGTGTTAATCGTGCGGTAGACAAATGGTAAAAACCTTCAGAAACATTTGTCCAGAAGAGTGTTTTCCTTCTTAAGGGCTATTAGACTCTACATATTTTTTTGGGGGATTTAAATGATAAATTGATGATATTTAAAAGTTAAACCAGTTCTCGTAATTAATTGTTGTCCGATCGTATTCAAGGGCTTAAGTCTCGTTGATACAAGGTTGTTAAAATCTGATTTAGTTTTATTCAATTAGGAGAAAAAACGTTTTTTTTTTCGTGGAAGCATTGAAGATTTATTGCTGGACTACTGATCGTGTTGATGTACAATGTGATCGTATATCACTAAAACGTGCTTCCGTGGAACATAAAAAACATCTTAGATAAAAACAAGTAGGCCACTTTTTCTAGATAGAAGAGAGGTCATTCATTCATTGTTTTTCACCTTGAGATAACTTGTTCTTCTTCTTCAATGAGGTATACTAATGTATCTGATCCTCTGATTTGCAGATCTATCCACTTTAGCAAGCTCAGCAGTTTTCCTAGTGATCTGCGCCTCTTAGATTTGTCTGATTGAGCAAACAACAACCCCTTCTTCTTCGTTATCTCGTGGCAGTAAAATGCAGACACAATCACTTCGGGGCAAAGCCTACACGTGATATCGTCCTGAAAATCATCCACAAATGGTTAGACTGCAGTGTAAGATAGTCAAGCTTAAAAGTCTCCTGTTATTCTTCCTCGCGTATCCTGTCAACTATCTGGCCACATTACTAGACGGTTCAAAACCAGTATCAATCGCTTGGACTTGACCAAACGAGGCCTGTATCTCCATCGCTCATTTCATGCGAGTCCGGTCCAAGGTTCCTTTTCACAAAGCTGGTGAATGCTGCAAAATGCCATTGTGGACTCACAAAAACTATGTAAGAATCCAGTTTGGCAAAAGGTATTCGTAATTTAATGTCTTTGAAGCCCTGCAACTATAATGATTTGATTGGACATACCCTGTTCGTTAAGGAAACGATCACAATCCCATGATTTGATGAGTCCCATGTCTTAACCTTGAGCTTGAGTCATGTTCCTTACATTCGCCAAACTGGATGCAGGTTCATCCTTACGGGTAGGGTGTTGAGCCAGGCCGACTGAGACTTTCTCCACTGATTTTGGCACAGAGACCTGCAATCGTCTTGGGGCCATCCGTGTACCATACTAGTCTACCCTATGTAACCTTAGGGAACCCTTATTTTGTGTGATCAAGAAAGAGGGCATACTCTTTGAGATCTTTACAGGAGTGCAATCCATCTTCTGGAATCTCTTCCAAAATATTGGAGGATGTTATTGCTGTAGACCATCGCCCAGGCGACTGTTTGCCCTCAGCTTAAGCGCATTTCTTATATCCATACAGCTTAAAACTGAATCACCGTCAAGCTAACCAGAATCTGCTAACGCAGGTTATCTAGGTTAAAAATATTGTGATTTCAATTGTCTACAAGTAATACGAAGATATATTAATAGGGTCTGGCTAGCAGGTAAGACCGATAAAGATGGGATATGATCGTGCAGGAAATGAGTCATCAAGGTGACATTAAGAGTAGATGAGCTAAGAGGAAATATAATATCACAAAAGATATATCACGATCGACCATCAACGGCAGCTGAAGGACAAGAGAAGGATCTCAACAATCTCAATGAGGAGATATCTCTTGAGTAATTCTATAACGTTTTCACTATCTGTACCAACTTTCTGTTTCACATGAAAAAAAATATCCAATTCTCGACATTTTAATAAACTTTTATCTAAATTTTAAATTTGACCCGAAGAAAACATGCTAAAACTTGGAAAACTCTCCATTAATGCATCTTTTCACCTTTACAAAAGAAGAAATTAAACGAATGAAGATCCAAAATTGCAGAACTGTTTTTCAAAAATAACAATAAACAAATTTCTAGCATAATTTTGTGAGCGATTTTGGTTGTTGTCATGGATTTCTGTTTCGAGAGGGAAAATCGATCTTCATCTTAATTCTGCTTGCATATCTTTCGGAGTTTGTTTATATTTAAGT
Organism: Thereva unica; assembly: GCA_949987705.1. Taxonomy (NCBI): domain Eukaryota; kingdom Metazoa; phylum Arthropoda; class Insecta; order Diptera; family Therevidae; genus Thereva; species Thereva unica. The sequence goes on from OX465284.1 coordinate 110,071,544, forward strand.
TCACAATAAATAATTAAAAGGTATTTGTTGGATTTTATGGTTTTAAGATAAAAAACTTGAAATTCAAATTTTAAAATAAATTTAATAAAAATAATGCTAATCAAGTATTTTTCTTTTATAGAGTCTTCTTTTTTTAAGGTTAGGAGTAACAATGCTCAACACATCTAGCCTACTACCAGTCTGTCCTGTCGTTAAAGGCATGGTACAATGACTACTTAGGAGTAAGTAAGCTTGGTTTGAAGAATAAGAAAGATTAGAGGGGTCTGGGGGTGCTCAAGGAAAACTGGATGAGCGGGGGGGGGGGCGAATGTAGGATTTGTAGATTGTAACGAGAGGGGTTGGCTGGAGAAGGAGAGCTTGTACCTCTTGAGAAATCCAAGGTATTGAGATGCTTGATTGGCGATTTGGAATTGTGATCATTCGATCGCAGATACTGCTTTAAAGTTACCCCTAGGACAGTGGTTCCCAAACTTTATTTCGTTCGGAACCTTTCTACAATGTATAAAATTTGGCGGAACCCAACGATGAAAGCTTTCTTGTCTGTTTGTCCGGTACATATCTTGCAATCGATTTTTTGAATACTTCCGGTTACCCCATCACCCTGAAATTTTGCACACAACTTCCGCTCCGATGACACAATGCAAAATGGTATACTCATTATACCGTTAGATCCATGGCGGCAGTCTCAGGAGGTCGGTTTGAAATATTCTTCACAACCCCTTCGACATGGGTATCAAATGAAACGCGGCCATCTCAAGAGGGCGGATTACCATTTTCTTCACAACCTCCTCGATATGGGAATATGGTATGGTGGCCAAAATGTTACGCGGCGTGACGTAGACCAAATTTCAAGGAAGAAGAGCCACTCGCACTTTCTGATTAGCAAGAACGCGTTAAACGGCCGGCACAGCGTAAGTGAGTCTGCGAATGTATTTGCGTTTCGGGGCTGGTGACACGGATCCCTACAATTTTTTCGTTGAACCGTAAGGTTCCGCGGAACCCACTTTGGGAATCACTGCCCTAGGAGATTAAGAACTGGTCAGTCGTTATCGGTGTTAGCTTTGGTGATGATGAAGCAATATTTAGTGGCGTTAAATTCCACATTCGATTTGATATCCTGGTTGATCGAAGTAGACATCAGTTCACGATAGTGAAGACAAGGTATAGCAAGTGCTTGTCTTATATTGTCGAAGGCGTAAGAGTAACACAAAATACCACCATCGGCGAAGCAGTGACATGGGTTGGAGGAGATTGAGAGCAGATATATTATGAAGATTAGTAAAATCGCGGGCTATAGAATTGACTTCGAGGAAATACCGGTCTCCTTTTGTGGTTAATTTTCTGTCTGCATGTTTTCCAACCCTTTCTGGACCAACCCTATATGTTCTCTTGCCTTCAGTCACAATTGGTATAGTAGAGTCTGATATCACTGATTTCCTTCACGAGTCCCACAACCTACGGATTCGAGGCTCGTCTGTACCTACTATTTCGTTCGAAACTAGTTTCTGTTACTTATATCTAAAAACTTCGAATCAGATGAAATTGACTTCTTCTGTCTACAGATATTCTGCTCCAGACAAAATCAAAGTCCAGCGCTATCGGTTTCCTTACAGAGCCGACTTGGTGACCACTTCACCTTATGGACTGTCCTGTCCTTTTTCTTCTTAAGCAATAAATGGCAACCCCTAAAAAAATTTGGAGAACTTTCAATGAGCTTTCAGTCAGCTTTTGCATCTGGATGCATACGTCCTCGTCTATAAGTGGCCTATAATATGAGAGAGCTATTGCAAGCACTTACATTCTTGTCACTGAATTTTAGTCTTTCGTATAGAACGCAATTATTCCGTAGGATTCTTTTTAGGTCTCCGGTGAAGCGTTAGATTGAGCTACCAGTTCATTAGCTTTAGGTTTGAAAGCTCACTTATGTTTTTTAGGAACGAAACTAAAGAAAGTGGGATCTTATTCGATATATTTTAATCCAGGCTGAGTATACATTTTTATTATTATTTAAATTCATTCACCATTCACTTAACTTAACATCCAGTTATCACTACTCTACACTTTCGATACAATATAATTAGTATGGTAGTCCTTCATACCGCCTATATCCATAAGGCACAGCATAGGGTACTGCATAAGGTACAGCCACTGGCACCGGATACGGCCTTTCAATGACTTTCTTGAACAGGCCATTTCCACCACCAAATAGCTTTTCTAAAATTGGTGAAGCATCCGCAACAAAAAGGCAAGCTACAGCCACAACGAACAAAAACTGCATCAACTAGAACCACGACAAAAAAATATTAATTGTAATTAAAAATCATAATTAGAAACTCATCAACTCACCTTCATCTTGCTTCTTACGACGTGATCGTGTCAAAAGGTGGTTGACAATATCTCAGATCACCGCTTTTATACAGGTGAGAGCCTAATTTTTGTTGTATCAAGTTTTATGAATTATAAATTTTGCACACAAGAATTTTTAATTAGATTTTTTTTTTTTAATTAATTCCGATTTTATCGAAACGTGATAGTGAAATTTTGTAAATTTTGCTGTTTCCAATTCATTCCGATTCCGGAGAGTAGAAATATTAAGGAGGAACGTGTTTGGTGGCATTTTTATTGTTATCACCTGTAGTAGAACACATTAAGAGTGTAAAACGTATTGTAAAATTCCTTATTAAATTTTTATTGCAGCTGAGTGAAATGATTTGTTTGTTTGCATCAACTTCATTCATTTTACAGTAGGTCAGTTTTGTTAGTAAATATAGATGAACCAATTTTAACATGTGGATTCCCAAATGAATTCATTCAGTTTCGGATTTTCAATATATGTGTGCGCCCGTGTGGAGGAGCTATTTCGTAAAATCTCATAGATTTGAGACTTTTTTGGAGTATACGGTGGCATTTATACGAAATCTTAGTGCTTAGTGATAAAACATAAAATCTTAATCCATGCCGCAAACAGGTTTTTGATTATGAAAGAAAATATAGTTTTAGTGAACTTTACATGGTTCAGCATAGGGGCTTTAGTTGATTTATTACAAAATACTTAAAACACAGAATACTGTAAAGCTCATTTTCGTCTATTTTTTTTAATAAGATTTCAATCGTGCATTTATTGCACTCTTGGCATCCCTTATATGTCTGGTTTAAAGGCTAGATCGGTTGAACATGATCAGCACACTGCTTATAGACTTGTTTAGATTTCTTTGGACAAGCAAGATCGGATCGAAAGATCAGACCTTATTCTCGGTATGAATATGAACAGGACAGGCTCTTTCTTCTCAATGTAGAGAAGTGATCATCCACCCTTCCGATCCTTTATAGGTCAGGGCCCAGTGTCCGATGCAAAACAACTGGTGTTCTGGCTGACATCACCTCAGTTTCTTCGTTGTCTTCCACCTAAGCTAAAAGATTGAATGTTTGCATCGATGAATATGGCGAGCTACTCAATGATCCTCGCTGATTTAACCTAACTAAAGTTCCACTTAGGTCGCGTCTTCACCTAGCGGACGGGCGTAGTCTGGTACTGCCGATCATGGATCATGGCAGTTGTAACTGCTCTGGTGACCTTTATGTTATCGAACTGTATGCTTGGTGTGACTTTAGATAAAGCCCATAATATTTAGGTACCGAATCATATTTCCTCTTTTAATCCACCGCCCCCCCCCCTTCGTTCCGGACTGTAAAACAAGGCTTTCCAAATACACAGTGTCTAATCCTATCTAAAGCAGAACAACTGGAAAGAAAATGCTCGGTTCTGTCTCTGGTTTCATCCTACCCAGCACTTAAGGCAGTCTCAATCTGGCCTCCGCATATTACCCACTTTACCTGTGTCCAGTGACGTCCATCTGGACATTGGAATTATAAGAAAGTGCATGGTTATATCTCACTTTGTGAAACACATCGGATTAGATCATTGCCCACACATGTGTCTATCTGTTAGACATATCTTCTTCTATCCCGACGAATCCATCGTCCCAATTATTGCTCGCGCTGTTTCTGTGACCCAGTATCCACCCACTGAATAGTGATCCTGTAACTCCTGGCCAAAAAGGAAGTACCTTTTGCCAGATTTTTACCAGCTTGGACGTTATAAAGTCCGCTTGGCTATCCTATGTCAATATCACCCTCACCTTGGGTTGGTCTGTAATGCTAGGCAGCCTTTGAGGATCGCCACTTACTCCCTCTGAAAAGAGGATAAGGAAGCGGTAATAATTTAGAAGGTTTAACGAGCCAAAACATTAACTCCTACAACGAGTCCTACTTGGACCGATCTGTGTATATAGCTATATCATAGATTTGCCCAAGCTAAAAATTGTTTTATTCCCCACTGATCTGCAAATCTAAAGTGCATCTAAACTGAAGTTAAGTTTCGATGTTATGTAGTCTAATGGCCTATCAATCACTGCCGAAAGTGCAGATCGCAGTACATTGCTCGATACCCAGCAGCCCACCTCTCGTAACCTCAGATCTCTGATCGCCTCAGACTTCTCTGAAAAAGTCTTGAAGCTTGTCGTCAATATCTCCTAGCCGGACTGGAAAAAGCGATCTTAGATAGGTGCTCAAAGGTGCAGTCATCGATTTCAAATCTGCTTTCTATTGCATCGTTTGTAACAGCTTGTTAAGAGCCTTGGAAACCGAACACCTGCCATTAAAAATCATTCAACTTCTCAAAGCGTCGCATGATGGCTCAAGGAGCACCGTTCGTATTCGAAACAGTACAGTACCGAAGAGTACTCCCTAGAACCCAAACAGTTTGCTTAGAAGACACCTTCAAGGATATCAACACTGAGGCCAACCATCAGATCCTAGCAAAGCAAAGACGTTTGAAGCAAAAAGAAAACTAACTGTCATGGTGGTTCACATTTTTATTAAAAACTCATTTCTAACAAAATTTAAAAATCAGTTCTACCAACTACCACCAGCAGGAACTAGCTTAATGACTTTCCCATAAAGCTGTCCGCGTCCACCATAGCCACCGTTTCCATGACCACCAGCATAGCTATTACCGCCATCTCCTTTAATAATTCGGATCACTTTAGGTCCACCATAAGATCCAGAATTGGCGGAGCTGTGTCCAGTTGAGTAGCCACCACCACCACCTTGCTGCGAGAAAGAATGTCCTTGAGCATTCGAGTGTCCTCCTTGGGCTCCTCCTTGGGCATTGTTGTATCCACCCCCATACGAGTTGCTCTCGGCATTGCTCTGTCCTCCGCCATATCCACCTCCGTATCCTTCATCATAGCCATTGCCTCTGCTGACATCGACAACCTTGATGACCGTTGGTTTGCTTATGGCATTGGCGTGGCTACCGCTGTTCGCGTTTCCACCAAAAGAATTTCCGCCACCACTGTATGAGTTGGCATTGCTGTAGCTTTCTCCGTAGCCACCACCATCTCCGCCGCCGTAGCTGACTGCTTTTGATACAGCGTAGTTTCCTCCGTCGTTGCCATATAAGAAGCCGGCTTTAACTGCAGCGAAAGTGGCCAAGAAGCAAATGATGATCTGTGAAGAGAAGATCTAGTGAGGATCATTCAGTAACAAATAAATATTCTCAAAAGGATACCTTCATGTTGTTGATGTGTTGTAGAACTGATTCTAAAAGTGATCTTCCTCAGACATGCCCTGCCTTTATATAGTACAGAACTAACCTAAGCCTATAATTTGTCATTTTAATTACCGCTTGGGAATAAAACCGCTCAGGGATGATTCTTCATTACATCTAAGGCATTTGACTACCCGTTGCTATCTGTTCCAGATCAATGACCAGCACCCTGTAGGATTCTTCAAAACCTCTAAAATTCAGAGCAAAAAGATCGCCACTTATGCTCCTGATCAAGCCCCGCTGTAGATCAATGTAAACGGTTGAAGATTACCGATTCATCATTTGATTTCAATGAACTCTTGTTTACCGCATGTCAGATCGATTTTTTTAGTGGAGTTCGACAGGTAACCGGTAGCCGATAATTATGCTCATCAATCTTGATCACAAGGTTTGTGGGATTTTCGTTCAATGAGAAATATGGGAGAGACTGGGACTTTCGGTTGTGGTAATTGAATAGTTTTTGGAGAACAATTGTTATTGTGATCAATTTTTATGGATTAAGGTAGAGCCACTCTTATCAGTACTAAACTAAGCTTAGGAAACACTCTCTGTACAACCTGGTGGTCATATCCGCTAGGTCATGATACAATGTCCAGTAGTTATGTAGCTTAGTTTGAAGGTGAAAAGTGAATAGAGAGAGTTGAACATAAGACGATTAGAGTCCAGGTTGTTGTACTAATTCAAAAAACTGATTGTAGAAGATTGTTCCACAGTTGAGACCTCTAGACGAACTTCAGAAAGCAAGAAAAATAGAACCGTAGTATGGGATAACCAGAAAGAGCTAGTAAAATTGTGGTATTTGCGATAAAGTGCTGCACATTTCTACTGTAGATCAATGAATCTATAAAGGAAGCAAAAGGAGTAGTCTTGAGTTTCCAAATAACAATCCGAATAAACTAGTTATATTTAAGGCGGAGCCAAATTTAGAGCTTATAGATTGTAACCCAGGCTGTTGGCTGAGATAAAAACTTGAACATCTTAAGATTATTCGAGCATTGGGAAGCTTATTTAGCGATTTGGAACATGTGATCACTCCAACGCAAATGTTACACCTATGATGCCATGACGATCAGGGATCACATGCAGGCATACCCTAGACACACCAAGAGGAAGGTTGGTTCGTTTTTCATTCGTTTAATTCACCACGATTCTTGCGCTTCAATTCCTAATTCGTTCGATGCTCGTTTTGATTGATTTGAACATGGGTTGATCGTCGATTCAGGATCTTAGCTTGCATGATTGAAAGCTTAAGAGTAACGCAAAATACCATCATTAATGAGACTTTAAATTGGATCAAAGTGATTTTGGAGAAGGCCGTTTATAAAGATTCAGAAAAGGTTGGGTGATAGAACTGAGCCTTGTGATATACCAGCCGAGATGTTGTAGGGTTTAGATTGGACGCCAGATCAGCGCAGGGCCTTAAGAAAGAATATGTCTATCGGGAATGAACCAATAAGATGTCACAGAAGGGTCCTGGGCCCTGGCTAAAGTTTCAGACCTCGCGAGGTTGTCTGCAGCCTCATTGCCCATGATACCGCAGTGTCCGGAAACCCAGCAGAACCAGACCCTATTTTTCCTGGGTAGGCTCGCTATTATGCAACTATTTTGGAAGAAAACTTGCACTTCCACAGTGCCTTGATGATAGCTTGAGCTTGGACTGAAAAGATTTCAATGTTCGCACCTTTCAAACTTCAAGGTTGAGCCTAGCGCAGGTCTCAATGGTTATATTTCAGGTTAAAAAACAGAGGGATTAGTAGTATTCCACCACTGTATGTTACCTGCCTATTTCACATTATTGCGCAATCGCACATCTTAGCTGAGAGGTTTTCTGTTTGTGGCTTGCGATGAAGCGATGCATCACCTGTGTGGAACAAGTTGAAACTTCGACAGACAGATCAGACCAGATAGACTAGGAAAACCCCGTCCTCCTACTCCTCCCCTTTAGCAGTCTACTTGTATTATGATGAAATTTTTCACCACAATTATCCACAAGAAAGTGAAGTTCAATTGCAGATTTCCACAACATCGTAGGCAAGACGCAGCGAAGTTCAACTATAGATTCCCCACAAGATCCTATCCAAGACCCATCCAGAAGTTGAATTACAGATTCGATCCCCAGTGCTAAAGCTCGTCCACTTAATCTTCATCCAAGGCACATCCAAGAATTTGAATTTATATCGAATTCCCCCCACAAAATCGCAACTAAGGCCGTCGATTCTCACCTAGGACTCTCCCAGCATGAAATATCACCACAGCAAAGTTTCAGCTAGTTCCACACAGGTGGCGCACCCCTTCAACCCAAGACACAACCCGCAAAAGCTTTATCCCAAGACCAAAACGCGTTTGCGTAGTGGCATAGCTATGCTACTCACATTGCAATGGAGACCTAGGAGTTGGGTCCTGCGACATTAGCTCCTGTACCATGTTCAATTTTTGCCCAGTCGTCGGTTAACCAATGAAAATTTCGAGAATTTTTGTAAGTCCGTCCGTCGGGGTTGTACACATGTCGCTGGTTATTCCAAGGCAAGCTATTATTTGGACTTGACCCAATCTGGATCTGTTTTATTATTTTAAAAAGCGGGCCACCGGGCAGAGGCATATGATCAGTGCCGTGCATTGTTGGCACACCATGTGCGGCTTCCTCATCTCTTACCGAAAATGCACTGATCGTTCGAAGTGCCATCTCCATAATCTCACTGATTGTGTAGAGGAGCTTTTCCCAGATATGACCAAGTCACCCTCATAGACGACTGCCCTTGTTCTTTGGTTCTCTAGTGTCTTGCACATTAACCAGGGCAGAGACAACTGGACACATTCTAAGGTGTGCCAGGAAACGTCATTTTTATCATACTCCTATTGTCCCAGCTGCTGTAGATGGTTCCAGCTTCCAGCATGTAAAGGATCCAGCGTTCCCTGGACGGTGCTGATGTAGCTGGAAGCACCCTCAATATCTAGGAAAGCTGCCGAGGTATGATCCGGTACAGGTATGACTGTGTTAGAGATGCTGCAGCAAAACTACTTGACATCAAAAACTGACGGAAAGCTGCGGAGTACACTTTTGAAGGAAGAAGCTCGCGACGCCAATTAGTGAAGAAAATAAATAAAACAACTATTTAACAAAATTTTAAGTTTATCGCAGTCTTCTACAAACATATATTCATTTATTTCTTTCCTATAAATTTCAAAACTTTAACGTGTCCATGTGATCCGCCACTGTGTCCGCCATGTCCGTTACCAATCAGTGTATAAGTAGTAGCACCACCACTACCATAAGATCCTCCATAAGATCCTCCATATGATCCTCCATAGGAGGAGCCACCATAATCGCCACCGCCATAGTCACCACCTCCAATTACACGAAGGACTCTGACATTGCCTCCACTATGTCCACCGCCGAACCCACCACCGTTATATCCACCACCGCCATATCCACCACCACCATGCCTGACAGTATAAGTCACAGCACCCTGGTCATAATTGTCATGGCCATGGCCGCCAAACAAGAATCCGGCGTTAGCGACAGCAAAGATTGCAGCAAGGCAGAAAAGGACCTTTTTTGGGGAGAAAATTTTTAATAAATAATATTTTTAAGGATATTTTTTTTATCAAACAAAAAACTCACTTTCATTTTTAGTATCGTTCTGTGTTCTTAAGTAATTACCTGGAACTATGCCAGGTTGGAGATGGACATCGCCTTTATATACTAAAAAATGATCTCCCACAATCGATCGGTTTTCTGGGGAAAGATTCTTGTTTTGTTGCTGCTAAATCACACTTTGATATTTACCAGTATTTTTTTTTCTCAGTATAAATAAAATAAAAATAAATATTTAAAAACAAAATCAAAAAATATTTATTTCGAAAAAAAAGCAACGAGATTACATTGTGCATCTTTTATACTTTTATCACTTTTATTATTTCAAGTGTGACTAACTGTAGCCGGCCGGCATATATCTCATCCATCCACCCAGAAATTATGCAAAATTATCCAAATCGCTTCAAGCAGGTAAATCAAGGTGTCACCGTTCATCAGTGCAGATGATAAAATGCTTAGAGTGCCCAGCAAAAAAATGTTTGGGTTTTTTTTTAAATATTCAAACACACAAGAAATCGAAAGGAAGTGAAATTTTGTGAACTTGACTTTGAACTGATTTGCAAAGGTAAAAAAAAAAGAAATTTCGTTTTAATTTTTTAATAGTGGTTTTTACTTAATCACAATATTTTTTCTTCAGTACATTTTTAGGATAGGAGAGGTGCTCCAGTGGAGATCTCATTAAATATTAATGATGGAAGACGCAATAAATATTCAACAGCTTTTAGAATAGTTGACGTTACGCCATATATTTCTTTCGGTGTTTTGTTGGTCGCTTTTTGAATAGAACAAAAGTAAATATTTTTCTTTGTTTACAGATGTGCAGTCTGATGGTAATAATCCTGATTACTAACAATAGATTTGTCTTAAATGGACGTGATCCTATGATTTATTAAAAATGAACCTTTCACCAGCTATTTTTGGTAATTTGGAAAGAGTTAAGAGGTCTTGGACAGAGTTATATATACATACAAAAGAGTTAGTATTGAAGTCAGTGTTTCAACGAAATTTCGTTTGCCGAATAGCAGAAAATGTGGTACGTTGAATTGTGCACGTCAGAAATAGAGACGTATAACGGTCGAATTTAATAAGGATATTCGTCCATTGACCATATAATAATATAAAAAGGATGATGGGTGACTTCATCGCTAAGATCGGAAAGGACGTTCGGATCGATACATGTGAACAATATCCACATGGTGAAAGCAAGGTTTAGAGCATGATTATCAGTTCAGAGGCAGGAGCTGCGCTTTCATAGGTGCAAATGGTGCACTTGCACCGAGCGCAATTGAAAGGGTGCAATTTCAGAAAAAAAAAAAAAAAGTGAAAAAGATTTCCCGTGCCTTTATTTTCATATATTAAAGGAACTCCAAGGGTGCTTGTATCTTTTTCCATTGCCATTACTGCGATTAAAAAATGAACAGAAAAAATGGGGGTGCAATAAGCCAAACGCCCGTCGCGTTCAGGGGCTACAAAGAATTCCCAGAATTCATAAACTTAACAATGATTAGTTAAAAGTCCTTGAAGCAGAACAACGCTACACAAACGGGAATGTTGTCTGAAAGAATGTCCAACGATATTGACGGCATTTGGAGTGGATATCTATTAAGCATGTTTTGAATTTGGCTGGTGAACAGACAGTAAAAGTAGATGCTAGAAGAATAGGAAAGTATTGATTTGATGGGAGGTTAGCTATCGCAGAGAGAAATTCAAGCCTTCAAGGAAATAACAATCAAGAATATATACCAGATCTTTGTGGAATTCAAGCAGTCATATGACTCTATCCAGAGAACAAAAGCAACTTCAGATCCTACTCGAATTTGGTGTGGCAGCTAAACTAAGCAGTAGAGCTATGGTGGTTCTGGAAAACTTCTGGGTTTGTGTCATGGCTAAAATATTTTTGGGTGTGGTGGTGGCCAAAAAGACAATTGTAGAACATACAAGCTCGTCCAAATTCTAAAGCTCACCACAAAGGTTGTTGAACTCAATAAAACACACATCTGAGCCAGCCACCACACGCAATAAACTTTAGCCATGACACAAACACACAAGTGGTTCAAAAACGCCATAGCTATACTACTAAATTAGTACTTCTGATAGCCACCTCGACGCAAATGCTCCAGTAAGAGTTTAGAACATTTGAACAGATACCTTCAAAGTTATTCAAGGGCTGAAAGAAGGGGTAGACTGGCGCCCATGATATTCAACCTAACCCTGAAAGCAGTCATTAGAAAGACGTCAATTCAATGAAATTACACGCTGATAAACAAATCTGCTCAAATGATAAGGAATGCCGATGACATCAAAATAGTAGGCAGGTCAGCCAAAACAGTTAAGCAATGCTATTCAGAGATTAAAGAAGAGGCCAAAGAAGTAGGCTTGAGAATCAACTAAGAAAAAACCAAGGAAATACTTCAGTCACGAGGAAATAGATCAACGGTAGGTAGCACCTTGAGTATAGATGAACAGAAGTTAGAAGTAGTACACGAACTGGACTTAGGCTCAACCGTGACGAATAGCAACGAAGAGCTAAAAGAAATCAGTAGAAGAATTTTACTCGGAAATAGCACTTTTTTTGAACACCGTAAATTTTTGAAATCTCGAGCAATTCATCCTGAGGAAAATATGGAAGGATTCGGACAGAAACCGAGAAGACTGGAGGAAAAGATTAGAGGAGGTCAAGGCTCGAGTTGGGTTGTAGCGCCATTGGATGAAGAAGAAAAACTTATAAGGTCCACAAATTTTATTTTTATACTTTATAAGTAGGTAAAAAAAGTTTTACGAGAAAATATTTAGCAACTATTCGCCTTAGAATCGCTGCAATCAGAAACGTTCAACGCGATGTTATAAACCGTAGACGGTTTAACGTTGACCTTCTGCAGGAGACCGCTAAAAAGCGAGAATTTGCTGGAAACCTGCAGCAAATATTAAACCAGCAAACCGTTTCTGACGACACAAATATTGAAGAGCTGTGGAGTAGAACAAAGGGCGCTATATTGACGGCTGCGGAAACGAGCGTCGGTTATGTCCAGAGAAACATGCAACATTGGATCTCGGACACTACCTGGCAAAAAATAGAACGCAGGAGGGCCCTCAAAAATAACGTAAACTCTACAAGCGACCCGGAAAGACGTCACCAACTTGAACGGGAATATTCCCAATTACACCGGGAAGTAAAGAGAAGTGTGCGGCGTGATAAAAGGCAGCAGATAAATGAGCTCGCAGAAAAAGCGGAAAACGCGGCAAACACAGGCAACAGTAAAGTGCTGTACCAAATTACTAAACAGCTCTCGGGAAAGCACTCTACTAAAAAGCATGCCGTAAAGAGTGCGGATGGGAGGCTGCTGTGCAGCGACGAGGAGCAACTCCAAAGATGGAGAGATTACTTCTTCGCCGCCCTGAATGGTTCACTTGCACAGGAACCTCAGGAAAACAGCAACAATGCACAGCCAATAAGAATCACCACCCGGGCCCCATCCAAGACGGAAATAGTAACCGCAATTCATGCGATGGCCAATGGTAAAGCAGCTGGGAAAGATGGCATCCCGCCAGAATTGTTGAAAGCCGATTCAAGCCTCATAGCAGATGCGCTTCAGCCAATCCTGGAAATAGCATGGAACACCTGTACCTTTCCGGAGGATTGGACGGAAGGTATCATAGTCAAAATACCCAAAAAGGGGGACCTAACAATATGCGACAACTGGAGAGGCATCTGTCTATTATCTACTGTGGGTAAAATCTTGTCCCACGTTATATTATCAAGGATAAGAGAGGCAGTAGACCGAACGCTTAGAAGGCAGCAGGCCGGATTCAGGAAGGGCCGCTCATGTATAGACCATATTAACACCTTGAGAATCATAGTGGAGCAGTCTACTGAATTCCGATCCCCCCTTTACCTAGCTTTCGTAGATTATGAGAAAGCGTTCGACTCGGTTAATAGGAGCTTTATATGGCAGGCATTACGGCGACGTGGACTGCCTGATAAAATAATAGAATTGATAAAAGCCCTTTACAACAATTCCAAATGCAGAGTTCTCCATAATGGAAAATTATCCGACAGCTTCGAGGTGAATTCAGGAGTACGACAAGGATGTCTACTTTCGCCATTACTATTTCTTATAGTAATAAATGACATCCTTGTCGACGCTCTAGATAATAGAACAGGCGGCATACAATGGGGTTTGCTAGACCGCCTTAAGGACCTCGACTACGCGGATGATATCTGTTTGCTGGCCCACAGACATCAGGAGCTAAAAAACATGTTAAACAATTTGGCAACAGAAAGTAGTCTAGCAGGCTTAAGGCTGAATCCGAACAAAACCAAGGAAATGCGGATAAATGCAAACACACTTGAACGAACTGCGCTGAATAACCGTGACGTGGAACTGGTAGATAAATTCTGCTACCTCGGTAGCATTATTACCGAAAATGGCGGTACAGAAGAAGACGTCAGTTCCAGAATAAATAAAGCACGAGGCGCATATGCATGCCTGTTCCGCATATGGAGATCAACGGAGATCTCAACTAACACCAAATTGCGGCTGTTCAACTCCAACGTTAAGGCAGTTCTTTTGTACGGTTGCGAAACATGGAAAGTCACCCAATTCATCACAGGGCGCCTACAAGTCTTCATCAACAGATGCCTGCGTCGTATCCTAAAAATCCGCTGGCCAGATAGAATTTCAAATGAAGAGCTATGGCGCCGTGCCGGCCAAGAAAGGATAGACGACCAAATCAGGCGAAGGAAATGGAATTGGGTTGGCCACACATTGCGACGCGATAACGAAAATCTAGCCAAACAGGCCCTTGACTGGAATCCGCAAGGTTCCCGTCGAGTAGGAAGACCTAGAACAACGTGGAGGAGGACCCTACTAGCAGAGGCCGCAACAACTGGGAGATCCTGGTCAGAGCTGAGAGCTGTCGCGCAAAACAGAGTCCGCTGGAGGGCAACTGTTTCCGCCCTATGTCCCATGAGGGATTAAAGGGGCACAAAGAAAGAAGAAGAAGATTTCGCAACACAGTTGCGATATCATAAGCTTTTCTCCTATGCAGACAAAATAGTATCGAAAATCCCATACTAAAGAAATAAATCGCATCACCTCCGTTCCAATTTCCCATTTCTATTAATTTTTTTTTTCAGGTAGAGTAAGCATAAAATTTCCAATTATTCATAATCGATGGCATAAAATAACATTCATGAGTAGTGATGAGATGCTTAATCCGAGCATTAATCAAAATTCACACGTTTTGACACTAATTAGGCGGCATTTTACCATAAATAGCCCTAAGATGTTAACAAAAGAAAAGCATTTCTAAAAAAAATTGTTAAATAATAAAAAGTGAATAAGATTTTTTTGGAGGTCAAATTTCAAAATTTATTGCTACTAATCTGCTGACATGAATTATGTTAAGGTAATTTTTTTTAAATTGTGCCAAGATATTGCAGATAAAAATTTTAACACCTTATTGAACAAAACGCAGAAATCACCAGAGTTTGTTTATTAATTTTCCAAACTAAGAATGCGTGAACTTTAGTTACAAAAAAGATAAAAAGCATCAGTTTAGCACAAAATACAAAAGTTGGGTAGTGGCCAAGATAGTAAAGCCAAGAGTGATTTCGTTTTTTATTATCTTAGACGAGAATCATGAAAGCCGAGACGAATTCATTTATCGAAGACAAGAACCACAGAAACTATAAATATTTAAAGCCACAAATTTGGTGGCAGGCTCTATCTTAGCGTACTTATTCAGCAGCTTTGCATGTCCTGTACTCCTTTACCGAATGTTCATCCTTCCGATTCTTCTTTATGGATGGGAACCTTGGACACTGCTCAAGTCGGACGTCAACAAGCTCTCCAAATACGATGCTTGAGAGAGGTTCTCGGTACTTCACTCCACGGTCGCCTTCGAAACAATACAGTTAGACAAAGATGCAATCAACAGACACTGATCGAAAAGCAGTTCAGTGATTTATCTATCGCACACTTCACCTACCTTCTGAACGGTCCTATCAATATCATGCCAGCTCAGCGTCTTTACCATACAATTTCGAATAACCCCCAAGACGGGCTGGAGAAGTAGGTATCTGGAAAGTGACTTTCTATCAAGATCTTCTTTCTACTGGTTTTCCACCGTTTTCCTCGTAACAACACAAACGATTGTTTTGAAACATTAAAGAATGCGTCCCTGAAGATCCTCTTCAAAATCCTCTAACTTCCAATAAGCTCTAAATACTCGAGCAGAGCTTCCTCTCCATCGCTTTCTTTCTCGACGTCGTCGTAGCGTTCTATTTTCTTTGCCTTTCTCCTAAGAAAATGCTTTGTCATACTTCAGGTTTCCGTAGTTTTTTGCTTCAATATTTCAAGTTAAAACCCATGGTGATACTTTACTGATATAGGAGAGCAAGCAACTCGTAAGCATTCGCTTTCGTTGTTGTAGATCATGCAAATGAGACTCCGCACATATCCCCAGACTAATTTCTCCCAAGCTTCGTGTTACTTTTCCGGGGTTTGGTAGCCTAGGGGTTAAGGCGCCCGACTACCATCCCAGAGGTCCGTGATTCGATTATACTTCATTTCATTTTTTGACCTAGTTAACTTCTTTCTTTCTTGCCTCTTTACAAAAAAAATCCCACCCTTTATTCCTGACATCACCTCTAAGCATAGTAAGCAAAGAAGACATCTTTTGGTCGATCACCGAAATCAGCGTTCTTGGTGAAGGTACGAGCAGTAATGGATCTAGTTCTGGTGAAATAAACTCGCATTTTGAAGTGGTCAGTTCCTTCACTATTGTCTTACTATCTTTCCCATTAGAGCTTGCTGTCCAACATTGTACTCAATGATCATCCCATCAAAATTGAAAGCCCTCTTTTATATGATGCTCTCGTCGTACATGGGTATTCCTTCACTGTAAGTGACTTTATTAACCTTTCACGGTATATTGATGTGTGTGCACGGCTAATATAAGATATAAGGAGAAGGATTTGTGTATGTTTCCACACCAAAACGTTTTGTTTAAAAATTACAACAATTTTATGTTTTTGTTTTGCTATCTCTTTCTTTCCCAAAAACCGGTTTTTTAGTGTTAACGTAATAATCCGTGTACGCCAGCATAATGGTATAAAACCGTTGACAGCAGGGTAAGGCCCGCGCCAAAACTATTGGGAATATTCGAACCAGGCTGAAAATGACAATTCCGCACACAACAACATGTCGTATATGGAACAAATTATATTCTTTTTCGCTTTTGGCCAGTTTTGGCTAAAAAATCTAGTTTTCGCCATAGTTTCGATTTCGGCCAAAAACCAGCCCAGCCGAAACTACGACCGAGGCCGAAATTTTAGTTTCGGCTTCGGCTGCAAATCCTGTTTCAGTCGGTCACTAGATAAAATACAAGCGGAAGTGCATTGTAATTTCCCCTTCGGCAAGAGTCGTAGTGAGACTGATTGAGAATATAATTTAGCTGACAATTTGGGCTTTGATACGACCAGAGTGGCGTTGCGTTTTTTCTTTTCGAATCAACTTTCGTGGTGGGGACTTCAGACTCTCATTGCGCATGGAAAAAGCGATTTTGAGATACCCATTAGTTTTGGCGCAGGCCATATCTTTAAATTCTTGTTTAATTTATGAAGATAATTTTGTATCTCTCATGAAGTTTAAACGAGGTACGTTTTGGGTCCAAATGCTAAGAATAGTCCCAATTTTAATACTTATGGAGGTCGAGTCGGCAAGGAAAAGCCTTGCTTTTCTGATAACTCCTTTTTCTCTTAATTTATATCGATTCTTTATCAAATCTCTTAGTTGGTATACGAAAATTTTAAAGTGAATTTTCGAAAATCAGCTATTTTACTGTCAACTTACCACTTGGTTTATAAACATTTATCACCACCTAAAAAGGCTTCCTCACAACAATTTATGACTTTCTCTACTTGCCAAATGCTTCGAATAGGCAAAAATTGGCCATTGTATACGACAATTGGTCTTACCTACCAATGAGAGCAGAATTTCAATAAGATTATCACTGCCCATAGATCAATAAAACAAACAGATTTACCATCCACCCAATACGTACCCAAAATTTTGCGTTACCTGAACTCGTTACTGAAAATACGTACACGTGCCGAATTATTTTTTATCTTGTGAATACATTTATAATAAATCACGCAATAATTTTACTACCTGCTAAATTTTTACTACATAAGAAAGAAAGCGAAATGACCAGGTAATGTTCAAGAAGAGTAAAAAAATTATTTTAGCGGTTTTCAATGCTAGAGGCAATTTCTTTCCGTTAAGTAAAATCCCGAAGAATTTTTTTGTGCTTGAAAACTGTTCGTAGACCACCAGAGGCTTAAAACGGGCAAAAATTTAATTTGCAAAACATAAGTAATCCCGTCTGTCCGTAAGCGCGATTGTATAACCACAATGATGGTTTTTTTCCTGCCGTCTTCTACCAAATTAGATAAATCAATGTCAAGCGGGATAAATCAATCTTTGTCTTTGGGTTAATGCATAATGTAGA
Source organism: Thereva unica (assembly GCA_949987705.1). Classification (NCBI taxonomy): domain Eukaryota; kingdom Metazoa; phylum Arthropoda; class Insecta; order Diptera; family Therevidae; genus Thereva; species Thereva unica. The sequence goes on from OX465284.1 coordinate 110,089,264, forward strand.
CACCACGTTTACCTGGACTCCCTGACGACAATGTGTCAATTGCATTTTTGAGTAAAACCGCTATATCATTGATGCCCCGGTGTAGGAAGCGCAGTGACATACGGTCAACGGCTTCCGGTAATGATAAATTTTCACTTTCGTTTAATGCAACCCCAGAGAAATTCTCGTAATTATTCGCGTAATTACAAAGTGGCTTCCTCGAGAAATCCGAATTTCACCGAAAAAAAAAATGGTTAATGTTTGCAAATTAGTAGCCACATCTTCACCTGCAGATTACTTTGATCTGCAATTAACGTTGACACCACCTCTAGCCCAGCGTCCGACTACATACTGACATAACTGCCGGCAAGGAAAAAATTTCACTGAAACAAATTTTTAAACAGGGTTACAAAATCTTGAGTGACCTGCGAAAATTATGAAAATTTTTCATCCTCAATCTTTGGGGGCCTTAATTGCTGTGCCCGGGACCCAGAAGAATCGATTTTGAATTTTTTTGCTCGTTCATTTCTTGTTCTCACCTTCGCCCGGTGATTCCTGACCTCTCAGCATCATCATCATGATCATCATCATCATCTTTCGGGTCCACGCACTCAGACCTGCGCATGACTGACTTAAGAGCGCGGCTCAGATCCATGTAAATATACTATGACATGGTCAAACTGGGCTGTTACATAACAAATTAGCCATCTTCAGGTGCATCTTATATGCCCATTCCGCCTATTAATCAAGGCACGTCCGACAATTTCCTTTTATGCCGCCATGCGCAAGCGTCATCGGATGACAATACGCGATTACCACGGCGCAAGCGTAATCGGTTGTAGGTGGTTTTTTATTTCTTCTTCTTCTGTTGAGGCCAAAACGAAACTTTCTTCTTTGGATATTCCATTTCTGATATATATTTTTAAAAAGTCTTTTCTTGGTGACCCTTGAGGTTCTTTCAGACTGAAGCCCTCCCCCATATACTGACTGCATACCTGACCAATAGGGCATAGGTTACAGAAATATTTGGAGAAAGTTTTATGTCGAATTTTTCGTAATAAAAATAATTTAAAAACTCTCCGCCTTTTTTTTGTTGATGAATGTCCATTCCAATGAATTTTCGAATTTGTCGATATCTGTTAAGTTTTGGTGTCCCCAGATCTCTCATAGAGGAGTTGCTGGTCCCTGGTAGTCGATATCGCCGCTATTGAATACAAAAGCTACCGACAACGCATGGTGTGAAAATAATCAATATTATTAGATAATATTTCTAGTATGTGGTCAGAAGACATGATGTATGTGATACGGAATGACTTGGCGCGTGACTTTTGTACTTTGGTAGTTTCTTAATCGTTTTTGGATACATGAAGGTTGGCTCAAGGTACAAAAGGTTAATACAAGTTGGACATTTTTGATTACTGGCGGGTGGTATTATATGAATAGGTATTGTTGTATTTTGGATGCCTTACTATGAAGAATTGAGACAGTCCATCAAAGCAGAACTACCTACAATAAAGGTTCAATCATGAATAGTGGAAAGGAGAAGAATACATAGGTACTTGCTTACTAATCATTTCTCTTTTTATTTCCGAAAACAGTTTGTGTAATCGTAGCAAATCGGCCCACCTTTTTCTGGTACCTTTTTATCCCTTTGCATAGATTAGTTTTAGTAATGATATGACGAATTGGTCCAATGCTCAATAATTGCTTCGATTTACCTTTTCATAGCTGCTTCATGCTCGGCCCGTCTCGAAACTCTCGAAATAGAGTTGACAGGTATAATTTTCATAAACTCTCATTATATTCAGGTGATACCTCAGGTGATTCCGGGCCTGCGGTTAGTGCAATAAGCCACATCTGAGGTAACCCAATGCTATATGCAAAAATTCTCGTCAAGCTGCAGTACTTGGAAAGCTAAGGACCAATCTAGCATGCCTATACGTGGTCACAACATCCCACCATATCTGGTGTTTCTCTATCATTCATTTACCCATGAGGTTTCCTACTAACCCTGAACCGAGGTTCCGACCCATCAGCTTCACTTTCATATTCCTTTTTATTCTTCAAACTAAGCTTAACTAGTCATCGAACCATGACCTACACGGTAGGACAGAGTCGTATACAGGGTGATACGTAATCTTGAGGTTTCCACACAACAACACAATACAGCTCCGGACCGCACAACTCACAATTTTCACTCCCATGGATCCCTATGTGTCCTCTAACCCAAGCTAGCGCTACATCATTTTGATCCGCATCTATTAAGTATTTGGATACACTTTAACTAATCCATACCATTTTCTTCATTTAATTGTCTAGTGATATAAGAAGATTCTTCTTCTTCTTCTTCTCTCATATTGGCTCTGCATCGCATGCTATCAAAACCGATGAAGCTGCCTCAGTTTCCATTGTTTTAAGATCCAACTGCAGCTAACTCAACAACTCTTGAGTCTCTCTCGTGAGTTTCTGTGGGCTGTCTAAATGAATACTAATTTTTTTCTGTCCAATTTTAGTCCCCCAGATCACCGAAGCATTTGTCATGATGGTCCTTACCATCATGGTGTATGTCCAGCATACTTACCTCGCTTGAGATGCTCTACCTCAATTAAGGCATTTTCACCTTCCTGATCTCTTTTTCAAAGTAATGCTTTCAAGTCATCTAATTATACGATCACATATTATATTTCACCGTCCCAGTCGCGTTGATTTGCGCTCCGAAGAGCATAAGGAACTGAAACTTCAAGCTTCTAATCTTTCTAATGAAGACAATATTGTCTGCTGTACTGACATTTGTGATGTAGCCTTGTTCAGTGCACAACTATTCACCTCGTTCGACGGCCTTTCCTCAAGATGTATAAACAAGTGTAAATGAATTTGCAGCCTAACAATACCTAACAAAGTGCATGACCAACACTTCTATCGGTCTAAACAGAAGGCAAAGTGAGATTTAACAAAAGAGGTGATAGTACACAGCCTTGTGGACATTCATTGCTAACACTTCCTCGCTGTCCTTCCTTACTGCCCCCAGTAAAACTAAAAAATGCCCTTACAACGGGCGAACATCGGCCGCTTGGCTCTTTAAGGAGCTTAAAATGGCCGTAGAGTTTTTAATCATTTTTAACGGGAGTACAGACGGGTCTAGAACGGCCAAACTTGAAGAAAAGATATAATTGGTCGAGTACTGAGTTGCACACACGGGCATACGACGGGCGTATAAAGGCCTAGTGCATAACATTTCAATCGGCGCAAGAGGAACATGCTCGCCAGTCGTCGGTTTGTTTGAAATGTACAAATTCGAAATATGACCCCGGATTTCAAATGGCAACCCCCATTTTTTCGCACGGATTCTGATTCTCCGAAGAAACTTTTTTTATCCAAAGGACTTCCTAGGATCATTTTCATTTTTGATGTTTTTTCAGGGTGCAGGAGGCTTCGGATAAAAAAAACGATTCCACCGAAAACCAAAACTGTTTCCATGAAAACACCAGGAAATATCGGACCGTTCCCGGACTTTTTCGGCACCCTATATACAAACAACAGGGGAAGAAATAGCCGGTCGGTATGTGTTCATGTGGGGTGCGGCCGTAAAGTCCTGCAAAAGAACCTTCTGATGCCCGCCACATGGCTGAGGACTATGTTTCAATCACGGCCGGCGTACGCCCGTTGTAAGGCCATTTTTTATATTTATTCGGGGGTTTTCCATCAAATTTGCTGACACTCATTCATCAATCAAACCCGGCTATTGGGATACAGTCACACTCTGCTGACATTAACCGAACAAACTCAGACCTGGTTCGGATAATCGCAAACTGATCTGATCTGACAGAGTGGTCGATCAAATCTTCTCTGGAAGGATTGTCTGGACTGGATCAATAAGAACTTCAGGAAGCCAAACTGGAATGAGATGGATTCAGAATCGGGATCGGCGACGGAACCTCCTGGCAGAGGCCAGGATTTGATCAAGGTTGCAGAGTCGGAAAAGTAATTGTGTATACTTGCTTGCTCGACTCGAAAAAGAGAAATCAAGGAGAACCAAAAAATTTCTTCTTATACAATATTAGTTTGACTTATCTTGGTTGAAGTAAAACAATATTTTTAAACGGAGAGTAATCTTAATCCGAGCAGCCAGAGAATTTTCACTTCAATCACCACCGTTTCATTGAGATCGATACGTTACATTACGTTACGTTACGTTAAATTTCCTTTGTAAAGTAAAAAGTAAAAAATGAATAAATAAAAAATAAAATAAAGTACAAGATATTTCCCTAGCCAAACCCCAGCAAACAATCTAATTAAAAATTTGATAGATTGCTTTTGTACCTCGTCACGCGATTATAATGAAATTTTGTATGATCACTTTTTTTATTTCTCATAAAACCACCCAACAATTTTCAGTAGAAAAAAGCGTAAGTACACATTTTTTTTAATTATTTAAACAATTAATAAAGTATTTATGTAATATTTTTTGTATCGTTACAAAGTTAATCTTCACATAGCTCAACTTAACAAGATAATACAAAATCCATAAAATAAATGATCATAAAATTATGTTACAGCCACAAAATATTTTTATGATAAATTTTATTACCATTTTATCAACATTTATAGTACCTGGAAAATTTACACCTGAAAATCATTGTTAATTGAGAAGTGCTATGAAAATTACAAAAACACGAAGAATGTAAGTTCGTTACTAATAAATAAATTTCATCACATATTTTTATGGGTGCCTATTTTGTTGCAAAATCCCACAATTGTTGAATTAATTCATTATGACAATAAAATTAATTTAGTGGAGAAAAAAATTCAATTTTTAATTCAATTCACGTAAATTTACAAGTCATTGACTACTAATCACGCGAAATTGTTGAAGTGTGTTGAAAATTTTGTTGGCGATTTTTTGAAGAAACTTTAATTTCTATTCAAGAGAGGAAGGAACCTATGTTTTGGGGGACTTTTGGGTGCCACATTTGATTTCACTTTAAATTTTGGTAATAATTACAAAAGAAGATAAGATCTCACTCTTCGGTTTCAAAGTTGAACCCTTTGACTTTTAGATAGACAAAATGACAAAAGTTTAACCTCGGTTCCAAAATTCTACTAAACGTTTTTATGGTCTAAAAATTTTTAAATTATCCAAAAATCTAAAATCTTCTTATAAAATTTATTTGCATCACATTCAAAATAATTAAAACTCATTTAGCAACCACCGAAACCGGCAACATATGAACGAGAGTAACACAAATTAAAAGAGCGGTCATCGCAGAAGCACCTGGCCTGTTGCAAAACAGGAAAACCATTTAAGACACGGCAATTCCTTTCACTTAAAATATTAAATCATAATTTCCAGAGCTTTATCACCTCCTCGTTCAAAGCGTGCATTTCTCAATCACAACTAGTAAATCACTAACTCAACTCTCAACAAACTCTCAAGCACTAATTAACATCTTATAACAGCCAAAATCTGAACTCCACACACAAATCGAAATCCAAGCGAATCCCTTTCGATTTTCTTGGCGCTGCTGAACGGAAATTAATTCGCAAGAGCCGTGCGCGGGGCTCGAACCCAGACCCGTGCAAGTGGTTGCCTTTAACTTGAAGACTCCCGATGATCGCCAAAAATTGTGTGTGTGTGTGTAATTTGCAATCGAAAACGCCGAGTCAAGATCGATGATGAAGAAACTTCTGGCATCGAAGGAAATCTCGGGGAATCTTCTAATGGACTTTTCCTGGCCGTTCACTGACCCACTGGAGAGGCCCCCATCGAAAGAGGCGCTTGCCTCATCCCACGTGTGTTACGAAACCCTAACTGGCAACGGCGCTGCTGCGCGTGGTCTGCACGATATGAGATTGTGGTTTTCTCAAGGTGCAAACATAACTACCGGCATTTTGATGTCTTGGCGCTGGTGTGTAGTTGCTGCTGCTTATTGCCCATCTTGAGGCACTGGGACGTCGTGAAGAGCCGTCGTCGTTATGCACAATGGGAATATCGAAGACGATGGATTTTTGAGCGCTGGTCTCTAGACAATAGAGCTCTCTCCCCGGCTCGTGATGGATTTGGCTCTATGGGTGCTGTTAGGAGACGACTATGTGTCTCTTGGCATAGTGGCATCTTCCACTTTCCCTACTACCTGCAAAGTGCAGGGTAACGATAGTGGAAGAAAGCATTTCTCTGGAGACGGAGGATCTTCACTATAAAAAGATGCTGGCGCCCGAAATCAGTCATCAGTTGTTGTCGTCCTATACTCAGATAAGCAACGGAATGAAGGTGCGTCTCGTGATAGTTAGCCCGCAGTGCATTTGCACGGTTATTCCCGAAGGATTACTATAATTGTGGATTACTTTTCAGGTGTTCGTTTGTTTGTTATCGGCTGTTGCCCTTAGCTCTGCTGGATTCCTAGGCGGAGGCGGTGGTGGCGGTCATGGTGGAGGTGGTGGTGGTGGTCATGGCGGCGGTGGCGGTCATGGTGGCGGCGGTGGTTGGTCCGGCGGCGGAGGAGGTGGATGGTCTGGTGGAGGCGGAGGTGGTGGATGGTCTGGAGGCGGCGGTGGAGGCCACGGTGGTGGCGGCGGAGGCGGAGGTGGTGGAACTGTGAAAATTATTAAAGTGATAACCGAAAGTGGCGGAGGAGGTGGTGGCCACGGAGGTGGCGGAGGATATGGCGGTGGTGGCGGTGGATGGTCAGGCGGTGGAGGAGGAGGTGGATGGTCCGGTGGCGGAGGAGGAGGAGGATGGTCAGGTGGTGGCGGTGGAGGCCATGGCGGTGGAGGCGGCGGCGGCGGCGGAGGAGGAGGAGTAGTGAAAATCATCAAAATCATTGACGGTGGCAGTATAGGTGGAGGCGGCGGCGGTGGCCACGGAGGTGGTGGCGGCGGAGGACACGGTGGATGGTCAGGAGGCGGCGGTGGCGGTGGATGGTCAGGAGGAGGCGGTGGTGGTGGATGGTCCAGCGGCGGCGGTGGCGGTGGATGGTCAGGTGGTGGCGGCGGAGGACATGGTGGCGGCGGCGGTGGTGGAGGCGGTGGCGGAGGGGTAGTGAAAATTATCAAAATCATTGATGGAGGCACCATTGGCGGAGGCGGCGGCGGGGGTCATGGTGGCGGTGGTGGTGGTGGCGGTCATGGCGGCGGCGGAGGATACGGCGGAGGAGGACTTAGTGGCGGATGGCAGCCAGCTGGAGGATGGGCGCGATGATGAACACCACTGCGGATTCGCTCTGAATGATGAACGCTTTTTATTGTGATCTTGTTGATCATTTAATTTTATGTTGTACCTGTTGAAGTTATTCATTGAAAAATAAAGTATTGTTTTGTAAATAATTTTGATTGTTTTGTATTTGGAAGAAAATTTTGTTTTCATTCTTATAGCAAAAGCAAAGGCCATCAAAAGGTGGTCATGTTACAGATTATGGCATCGAAGTTATGCGGTCAACCAATACAAGAGAAGATAACGTTTTTTGGAAAAGGATTTCACCTTGAACTCGATACATATACTATGGATACCATTTTTTGCATGAAAAATATCCATGTGATCTATTTGTGTGATTTTCTATTGTTCGTTTCCTCTTACTTTTCATGTTTCTATAATTTAATCTCTAGTGGTACTTTATTCCAACCAATATCTTGGTAGAGCCAGATCAACATTCAATTTAGATATCGAGAGAGTCACAGCAAAACCTTCACATATTTTCTATGTCTAGACTCTATTCCTAGACTTTCTTTTTTCTTGGGGATTTTTTTATTGATAAGACAAAGTCAGTCCACTTATTGAAAGCCTATGTTGAACTATATGCTTCATAATAATGTTAATCAATGTCCAAAACAGGATTGAGATTTGACTGAAAAATCTCACATATGTACCTACGAATTGAAAACTTACGTTGTATCTGTCGACAATTATTGGCTGGTCTAAGGACAGTACATCATCTTCTTTACTTCTTAAATCGATGGTACATTCATTATATGTCAAAGCATCATCAAATCTTCTTTTCGAAGCATCTCTACGTGTTGCCCTATATCTCTCGAGTTGGTTAGACGTAGTTTTCAAATACCTTCTGAAATGTAATCTATCCACTTATTATCTTATTTCGTTCTACCCTTCTTTTTTGCTGTTGATCTGCCATTGAAAGTTTTAGCCAACATTCGTACACAATGCAAATTGTTTACAGCCTTTGTAATTTTATATAGGCATCTATATTGATGTCATCATACATTTTTCCAAGCTCATCGCTTCATTCGAATACGCCATTCGTTTTGGCCAATCCTTACCATAGCAAACATTGATCCTAGGACGATCGTTCGTTCCTTTCAGTCAAAGAATGAGACCTCGTTTCTGTAACTCGCATTAGAGAAGCTCTCTACCAAAAATTCTCTATTTGACGTCATTTTCACGTTATTCTACACAACTTTGCCCTCATTTCACCGCGTCATTAGCTGCGTTCCTTTTCTACTATTTAGTACTTGTGAGCAGAGCAGAAAAGGAACGCAAAATTTTCTGATTTCGAGTAAAATCTCACTTGAAATTTTTGACGTTACTTTAAACTTTACAAATAAAAAATTCTTAAAAGAAGAATTTGTGACACAATGGAGAAATTAATGCGATAATTTCTAAAGTAAAACGAAAGATAATAATTTTTGATAATTATACGACTGAAGTTTTATTTATGGACGTTTTTATATGAGTAAATCAGCTCGACACAAATAAAAGCCATCTAGCGGGTAATGGCGTAAGTGAAAATAATTCACAATAGACTCGAAATGGCCGCTTTCCCCCTAGCGGATTTCGTTTATAAGAGCAAGTGTAGTTGCTAGTACGCAAGTGTAAAAAATAGTAAAAATTAGCAGAAAAGGAACGCAGCTATTCTTAGCAGGAACTATGCGCGTGTCTTCATCATGGGATAGAGATTTGTCTCCACTGAAGTTTCAGAAGGGCTGCCTCCAATGCAATCGGAGACCCAATTAGCACCTTGCGCGCCATTTTAATGCCGCAACCTTCGGTATCCAAAGTTAGCTGCCTCCTTGATTGACTGTGTAGTATAGGAAGCTTATCAGTGGTCTGACCTCTATTTTCCAGTAAGTTTTCCTTCTTCGACATACCCAGCTTGGTTGCTGCAATTCTGGTAATATCTCGTTAAGGTCTGCTTAGGAGGTACATTTTTCTGTCATAGTTGTAAGTAACCAAGTCGTCCTAGAGATATAGCAGGTCTCTGGTACGTTCCACCTTTGGCTGTTTAGCAGATAGTGGTAGCAAAATATAGCTCGTCTATTCGGCTTGCACTGGTCTTGATCTTCGAGCCCCGGAGAGACCCCCAGTTTGGCTAAGTAGTGGGCTTTCTCGTTCCCAACTATGTTCCTATGTTCAGGAGCACAGAAGATATTGACGTAGAGATTTCTACTAAGCCTATATAGCTCAGCTCTGCAGCGCTTCTTTAGCTTGAAGCGTATCATCGCTTGGCCATCAATGAAAATTCCAATAATATATTTTTATATAGGTTCGAGGTTCATTGTTTGGCAGGCCTTCAGGATCGCCAACATTACTGCTTGATAGATTCTAGCTCGTGCTAATCCCAACTCCCAGCGGTGCCCGGAAGAACCTAACGCGAGACGGTCAAATGGCGAGTTCTCTACTCCATAAAAGGCACGCGTAGTGAACAAATGCGCCTCCCACAGGGTATGCACGCTCCCGCTACATTCAAGAAAATCTAAAAAGCGCCCGCCAGAAGTGTCTACGCCTCTGTTACTGATATAAATGTATTCGTAATCGACCATTCCAAACGCGAGTGTCACTTTACCAAGCGGTCCCCCAACTAAGTACTCACTACGTCCAATGCTGCTTGACCGACGCAATCGAACGAGATGCGGTCTACTGAATCTTCTTAATGGCACTCTATATTTTTAAAGCCACAATTTTGCTTCCTTTAGTATAAAAAAGTTTGAGAGTACCGTGTTTTGTTTGGACTATTCCGTTTATGCCCAGTAGAATTTTTACTCAGGCGTACCGTGGCTATTTTAGGTGTCATGCAGGCATTTTGACGTTCTTGGTACCTCTCCGTCTGGAATCCACGTTCGTGCAAGAGATAGAAAAACATGTATCCCTGCTGTATCCCTAGCAATCGTCAGGACGTTAGCATTCTTCCACTCTCTTCTTGAATTTCAACGGAGTAGTCCAGATCAATCTAGGGGAAGGTAGCGACCATACTCTCGGGAAGCAAATCCAAGATATTTTTCTGACCGGAGAGCTTTAAGGCCCCAGATTTCCTCTGTCTAAGGGCACGGCACGCAGCTAGGCATATGATCAGGGAGAGCAGGTACAGGAACTGGAACATGGGGTAGTCCCTGTAAATGGCCAAAGTACAGTTAAGAATCAATCGTCTACGAGCAGAACTGGGTGATCCAGTTTTTATCTAGACATTGGGATTCCAGATTTACTAGGGCTTGGTCACTGCTCTAAACCCTTCACATTTGTGTAGATTTTTACATTACGAAAAAGTTGATTGTATCGTTGTATCTTATCGGTGGCTTCTACTAAGAAAGCGCTTTAAATTTTAAATTGAATTTTTTACGTATAGATCACTCTACATCTAATTTGCATGACAATATCTGAGCTCGTGCTATGTACTCTAAAAACCTCCAACGCACGGTCTCCCATTAGATCCAATAACAAAGCCAACTGAAACTCATCTACTTTCTTCGCAATATTAAAATCCCAAAAGGTGATATCCGCACCCTCGCCAACAATAATCCAGAGATAAATCTTGAATAAAATAAGATAAATTTATGAATAATCATAACACAAACATCAGACTCCCGCCCAAAGTCACGTCTCGCCATAAAACCATCTTTTTCCTGAAAAGACGAAGAAAACGTAAAAAGATTTGCAAATGGCGAATAGCATCGGACGTTGAATAACAAAAACACTGACGACGTTTATACGGCAGAAAATAGACAAAGTCATGGTCCTTTGTTGTTTATTACCTGGCAACTTTCCCCACAGGTGCCTCTTCAGGTCCGCAGGAAAACCGCGCTGCAAATGTGAAGAACATCTTATGAAATGGAATTCAGGGGACTGCTTCCTCTGAGAAGAGTCGAGTTCGCCCAGGTGGGTATAAAGTTATTGCAATTATGAGCTTCACACAACTTGGTTAATTGCAGGTGGATTATCCTCAGACTTAAGGTGATGAACGGTGGGTGAACTGCAGACAAGAGATGATCTTTTCTGGGTTAGTTGTTAAGCATCGCGGATCGTGGGTGTTCGATTTTCGCTTGTAATTGCTGTCAGGTTATGGGTGCACGCAGTCAATAGCCATGTGGAGTTATTGCTGGCAATTGATGAGGAGTCGTCACACACCTGATGAGGAATCACTTTCGCGGTTGTTTTGCAGCTATTAGCATGTTGTGAAAGAACGAATTGAACTGATGCCAAAAGGCGCCGCACGATGACACAAAAACGACTATGGTCTCGTCTTCGTGGACTGGTGTTGAACTGGAGTTGGAGCGGTGTTTCAATGGAGGAAGAAACCAGTTTCCCAATCTTACGCAACCGCATGAAGAAGCGATCGTGGTGCTTCATTTTTCTTTCGAGTTTATAATAAATTTCCAGCCGTTAACTTTTTACGTGCTCGAGCACGCTTCCTCAATGATGCGGTTTAATGGGGCCCTAATCGGTGTAACAATGCGACGGAATTTATCAAAAGTCAAAGGAGATTTCTTCGGCAATTATTTTTAACGATAGTGTGTGACTGCCTACCGGTAGCTGCTTTATACCTACCTTGCCCCGAAGGTGTTTCGGCAACTATACTTTGGATAAAATTAATAAATATAAAAGAAAGCTAGAAGTTTTCGGTTTTGACAAGTTATAAAAATTCCAAACATAATTCCACCTGATCGTAAACAAACATAAAAAAGTGAAAGTTTCGTTTTTCGGCAAGTTAGAAAATTCTTCCGAAATGAACGCCTGCGTGGGAGAGCTCTTCCTCCCAAAAAAATAATGTCGCCTGGCGTTTTATCACATATTTACTTCCTATTTTTTTGGTGTTTATTTAAATCGAAATTCATTATTTATAAAACGTTGATAAATCGATTACGTTATGGCCGCTAAGCTGCGCACGCAGCTATTTTGAAACATGTCGGCTTACACCTGAAATGCAAATTTTTTACCTGAATTTTATCGATTACATAAAAATAAGCAAACACCTTAAATTGAGATGTTCACAGAAACATTTTAGCCTATGAGAACATGATTTTATGATCAGGGTACCTAGGAGTGTCCGGCGTTAAGAAATAAAATTTAAAAAAATTAAGAAACATTATTTTCCTCAAATCTCTTCACAGAGCACAAAGTGAAAATTAATGAAGGCCATAACCTGCCTTAGTGCGAATTATTTTTTTTTTTTTTTTTTTCATAGGTGTTTAATGCCCGGATGACATCTTATATTACGGCATCGTTTTTTTTTCGTTCGAGGGAATTTTATACCATTTTTATTTATAGGAGCTTCGCAGGTAATTTAGTGGCTTCTTATCTTGTTATTATCTCATCAGGGTGACAAGATTATGATTGATGAAAAACAATAAGGTGGAGAGTGAAAGTTCTGATGTTTTGCGGTCGGTTTGGTGGCTGGTGGCTTGAGGTACTTGAGGAGGACTTGAGAATGTTATTTATTGTTTTGGGCTACGATGAACAATTAAATTCGTAATATGATGTAAGAATATGGGTTTATGTAATTCGCAATGGGCGGCTATTAAGCAAGTTTTGTTTTTTTGTATAATCGAAACTATTAGAAGTTGCAAATTTGAATTGAAGATTACTCCCGTCAACATCATGCATAAAATGATCTGCTACTAATTTAGTACTTGAAGTAGATTTTGGAGCTATAGGAACAATGGGAATTAGTTATCACTATAAAGTAATTCATTCCATTCCATTAATTATGTGAGGCTCTTAGGGGAAGAGCGGGTCGAGCAGAATCACACCCAATCTCACGTGGGGAGAGAGGGGCTCTCCGCAAATATCACATAATTTTTTTTCCTCAGGAAGCAGTGTGAAATTGCAAGAAAATTGGGTTAAACTAAGAAAAACATGTTTCTCCGGTAAAAGCCGCCATTCACTTTCAGGCCGCCGGCAGGCCAAGTCGGCAGGCGCGGCCCGTTGAAGGCCACACTTTACTCAGTCTGACTGAGGAGTGAGGACTTCAGATATCCGCCTGCAAAAATGCTCATGGATTCATCGAAAACTTCAAGCCAGGTCTAGACTCATGCCGTAAATATCCGCGAACAAGCGCGAACGCGAATTTGGATGGTTTTCACGCCTAGTTCGCGCCTTACTTTCCATTTCGAGTGGATTCGGCGTGAATTCTTGCCGTAAATTCACGACTTGAGACTGAATAGTAGTTCTGATCTTCGGGCACGCAGTGATGATAAATTCCCACACACATAAAGATTTTTGCCAGTTTTCGTGGATTGCAGGCCTCATCTAATGTGGGTGTGTGGTGATACTTGGATTCAAAGCGAAAACTTTCAGGCCTGCCGGCGACCTGTGTGTGAATGGGGGCCTTAGTATATGGCTAAATCCTATGCAAAAAAATTTACTTGGTTCTAATAAGAAAGTAGCATAGTAGTCCCTCCATTTTTTAGCCGCCACCGGCCAGCAAACCCCGCGACTCGGCAAATTCTGTGACGTACAAGCCAAGTAACACTGACCCGCGGAAAGTAGTGATGAGCAAGACTGGTATTGCAGTCTTGCCTTGTCATGCAAATTTAGCAAAACTGAAGAACACCAGGACGAGATAGGACAAGAAAAGACTGCAAAATCAAGATAGCAAGACTTTGTGCTTATCACTAAGTGCCGAAAGTCTGGCAGTGATGAGCAAAAGGTCTTACAAAAAGTCTTGCAAAAAGTCTTGCAGTCTTGTCTTGGTCTTGCTAAATATGCAAGAACAGTCTTGCTCATTAGAAGGGCCTCGCCGAATTTTACCATAAAGAAATTCTTTTGAGGTATTCACGCTCCCGCTACAGTCAGGAACATAAAATATAAATGCACCCACTCCAAAGGCGAGTGTCTTTTTACCAAGCAGTACCCCAACTAATCACTAACCACGTCCAATGCTGCTTGACCTAAGCAGTCGGGGCTCAACTTCTCATAGCTTCAAGAGAGCAATATAAAATTGTTTAGCTGGGGATCGTATAAGTGATCTCAAGAAAGGCTACATGGGCTGCAATATTTTAGGCTACTCAGCCAAAACGCATCTTATTCTTTCGATAAGAAGGCCAGTTATTCTTTACGATCGATTAAATGCGTCAACTTTTACATTATATCACGCTCAAGATCGATACGATCAGTGATCTGCCAGTTAGACGTGGTGGCAATTTTCTGCTGCTGATCTTGTTCCATAACAGACAATTCTATTTAGACGAATCAAAAATAATTAACAATTAATATAAAATTAATAATGCTTGAACAAGTTCTCGCTTGGGTTATTGACATTCTTACATAAAATGAAAATATGCCTGAAAAACTTTTCTGAATGAAAACACGTTTCTTAATTGAACATTCACTTTAACGAATCCTGCCGGAACAATTTTTTATCGCAACAAGTCCGAGGTTTTTCTAACTCGGGGCAATTTTAATTTTACTTAGTTTTAGTAACAAAAAACAGAATTTAATCCTCATGGATTTCCAGCTTAAAATAAGTAAAATTTGAACCTGTGTTGTTATTGCGGCAATAATTTTCGTATTGATTTCAATAAAAACTAATTTTAATATTTATACAGTTTATCGATGATGGAGTTTATATCAATTTTGAATTTTACACGGAAAAACATTTATTTTTGATGATCAATACGGCATTTTGCTGACATCATATCTCGCCAGACAATAAGGCGCGGCTCGGCTGTTTTGGTATTTAAAATGCAGCTCCGAGTTTATTAAAGTGAGGATAAATTTTTAAATGACAAAATCCGTCTAGAACTCTGTTTTATATTATTTATTTTAATTTTAGTGTTTTATTAGTTTTGGAATTTTCGAAAGTGACATGAATTTTTGGCATAAAATTGATTTAAATTTAAATATTATTAATGAAAATTAAATTTTGTTATTCAGTAAAAAACGTAAAGTTACGGAAATTGCATCAATGAGTTTTTAAACGTCTTATATAATCTACAGTGGACATGGTTTATGCAATCGTTCTTAGTAAGTTAGTTAGTTAACAGAAAGTTGGGTTTATTTTTAATTGAAGTTTCTTTTGGAATGCAGACTGACTGATAGCTTTGCTCTAAAAAATTTAAAGATCATCTAAAAACTAGTAAAATTTCTAGTTTCCAAAGAATCAGAGACCGTACTTCATTGGTTGGAGGATATTAGACATGTCTCCTTTTTTCCAACAGCTACTTTTGATGGCTGGGAATTGAAGTAAAGAGCAGTATAGCAATCCATTCCACCTTCGCCTAGATAAAACTCTAACCTGAAAGATGAATGAGGACACGATAAGTGAACAAAGGAGTTTCACTGGCAGCGTTCCTCCATACATCCTCTGACCAGGGCTCTAAGTAGACGAAGTCTAAGTAACACTTTCTGTCGCTAGATCAACTCCCGACAACTCGCAAACTAATGGGCTCTCATCTTAAGGGGTTTATGGAGCATACTATAGCAAAATGATGTCCACACGCAGAAATATTATCTCCACTTTTGTGGTGCCTTATTATAGATAAGTTCCTGAGTTCGGACAAAGTTATGCAACCTACGTTGTCATGGTGGTAACAAGGGAAACAAAAGATACTGTAAAGAAACAGTACACCAGTACGCTGTACGATACTAAATAGAATAGGGGTCATACACATATTACGTAATCACTTTTTCGCCCATTTTTGATACCCTCCCCCCCAATGTAATCAAGCGTAATCATTTAGCTAAACCCCCCCCCCCCCATTATGATTACGTAATCATTGAAATTAATTCCACTGGTGAAGCAAAACTACATTTTGCATGTATTTTTGATTATTTTTATTACATTTTTAGATTTTTTTTGTATTCTTTAATTTTCGTTTACAGCTTCAAATGGATTTTTGAGCCATTCTGTCAAATCGGCGATGATTGGAATATCTACCGTCTGGTTCATGCCCGGCTGCATAACAATGTCTTTTTCTGATTCCGATTCCGAATTTTCTTCAATGACGAGGACTTCGCTATTACGTCGTGCAGTTATACGCACAATTTCTTTCCGAGTGTCATTCAAATCATAGGGTCCTTTCTTGTGAACTTTTGAGTGCTGCTTGACAGACTTTTGTGAAGCAAAGTACAAACCACAAATTTTGCAAATGCGTTTCTGCAATTGAGTTGCCATGGATGGACAAAACAATCATAAGGAACCTTAAAACGAAACAATTATTAATGCAACTATTTCAAATTATGTAATTTTCCAAATAGTATTTAATAAATTATACCTGTAAACACTTCTTGTCTTCATTCAGTGGCAAATCGAGACTACGAGTCACAAGGTCGAGAAAGTGGCTTTTATCATCATTTCCAACAATCAAATCATCAGCAGTCTGAGTGACACGTACAGGTGGTGGGAAAAATCGTTCTGGCAGGATTTTCAGTAGACCACTTCTGAACTTTCCGCAACATTTTTCAGAACGGCATTTCACGATTTGAAGGAAATATTGACTCTCGCGAACATGGTTTTCATACCAGTAAGGATCCGTTTCTTGCAGCTCTTTCTCTGCTTCGTTGGGAAGCACGTATTGTGCGGTCACAGGGTATTCGTCAATGTGCATTTCGTTCCAGATTGTAGCTAACACTTCTCCCGCGTTTTGGAAATTTTTCTCTTCCAAAACAGCATCTACAGTTTTCCCTTGATCATTCAAGTGGCTACCGTATTTGTCGTGTGGAAGAATCAAACCCGCTAATGCGCGACTCAACGGAGCCATCCTTCTTTCGGTTGTATGCGCTCCTTCCTGGTGCATTTGTCGCAATGAAAATTGCATCAAGATTATAGTTTTTGAAATGTTCAATAGCATAGTAAATAACTTTGGAATATCTTGGATTCTCATCTGGTCCACCATCAGATGTCATAATAACAACTGGTTTGACTTCTCCTTGTTCAGTCTTGGCGATACTTTTGAAGGCATCAAGATTTAACAAAGTGTTAAAATCTTTTGCATGACTAGCTGCAGTCGAAGAACAATGTTTTCCACTCCTAATCGCAACGTAAGTGGGACCTGAATAGCCAACAGCCTTAGGATTTCCAATTTCTTCAGGATTTACAGTCACGCCCCCGTAAACTGATGGGATTAATTTATGCTTTGGGGCAATCACCCAATCATGATCCGGGAGCTTGACTTTATACTCAGTGTGCATCAGGAGCGGAGCTTGTTTATTAGCTGCTGTGAGACCAATGGTACTCTCGCTTTGTCGTCTTGCGAAAGAAAAAAAACTTGCTTCGGACCGAGAACTGCAGCCAAACCTTCCAAGTATTTAATTGACGCAGTCGCAAAACGACTATCAATATGATGACGATGTTGCTCTGTTTGTGCACGAATGAGTTTTACAGGAACGGTTCTAATATGTCGTTGTCCTTCGATGGTTCTCGAATTTTTTGGAAGCAAACGTAGATACGTTGAAGTCCTGTAGAACAGTAATTAATTTAAAAATCAAAGAATTGTAGTAATTAAATGAAGATATTTTAATCTGTTATATCAATTATCATTGATATGAATCATGAAATTTAGATGTTAAACGAGAAATAAAGACGTCGTACCTGCTCAAAATGAAACCTCGAGTTTCGAGCTCTTGGTGAAGATCTGATAAAGTTCTAACACTCCTCACAATATTGCTGCGTCTTCGTTCATCAGCAGCACTCCCAAACATGGCAATATCCATGATAACTTTATGGAGAAAGGGCTGATCTTCTTCGATTGAGGGTCTTCCAGCCGATGGATGCTTCTTCACAAATTTTTGAGCTTCTGGGATTTCCTCAACAAGGGCAGACATTTTGGATTTCTTTATATCACGAAATTTTCGCTGCGCTTCAGCGATTTGTTTTTTGCGTTTGAGGCTCTTCTGCTCCTGTTCCAAAGCTCTTCTACTCTTTTCAAGCTCCAATCTGACTTCTTCGGATGGCATAGAATTCAAAGCATCATTCAATGCAGACACTTGTTTTGTCAAAGAAATAATATTTTCTTCCGCCTTTTTTTGTGCAGGTTTAGCGAAGAGTTTTTTTGGAACATTGACGTCACTGCCTGATTCGGGCAAATCGTCTACGATCGCTGCGTTAGGATAATTTTTAGCAGAATCATCACTGTCCTTTGTCTCCACAATCGAATCATCTTTTTCCGCAGTATTTATACTACCCTTTTTCTAGAAAAAAGGCATAAAAAATTTAGAAAAATATAATCCGAAATATACATATTAGTCTCCTTTACCTTTTCTGTCGTCAAAAAAAATAACGTGTTTTTGGCTTTCCTTTGGGCACAATATTGTTCGTATGACGAAATTAAATGCTGAATATACTTTTCGAACTCGCCAGGATTTTTTTTCCTCTTTTCCCGTTTTCCATAACAATGTCACTTCTTTTTGACACACATTCCCTTTTTTTTTCGGGGAATCGTGCTTGATAAGACTTAAAAAACGATTGAAAGAGAACATCCCGCTTGGCCATTGTTTTTGTTCGATTAACAAAGTCTTAAATATAAAATCGTCACAACATAAACACTTGATCAAAACGTAGGTTTGTACTGACTAGGGACCCGAGGTTTTTAAAGTCTCGGGTCTCGAGACGTGTCGAGCTAAATATTCCGGGAATTTCGAGACATTCGAGACATTTTAGGTTTTTAAAGGGAATTTAGAAAGAAAATCATTATTTGGAACATTTGCGCGCGAAATTTAAAAAAAAATCAGTAAAGAAACGCTTTTAGATTGATTACGTAATCATATGCCAAGGACCCCCTCACCCCAAGTAATCAAGCGTAATCATATTCTTGACAACCCCCCACCCCTTTGATGATTACGTAATATGTGTACGACCCCATAGCAATTCCCAGCAAGGCAAGGAGGCCGATCGATCCCCCGGGCCATCCGCATTTCTTCGACGATAGCGTTGAATACTCACCTCAACTTGTTACCACTCCACCCTAAGCTAGAGAAATCTGCCATTAACGCTGCTAAGGATGAAAACGAATGTCTACACAGCCTAGGCGTTGGCCTTGGGCCACGACAGCCTATAATTGCCCACATTATAGAAGAAATCCCGGAATCATGAACACTATTAGGCTGCATGCTGTGTTAAGATCTCAAAGTTAGACATTTTTCTTCTTATAGGTTATACTTGACTTTTGTTAAAGTACTACAGCTGGGACTAGTATGAAAGGGCCGACACGGATGGCTACAAAACAAAGAAAGGTGTGGGTGTCGGCATCTAGATGGAAAGCCGCAAATTCAGTAGATCGGTAAACCTAGGCAAGGCGCTCTAGCGACTGCCTTTCAAGCAGAGATGAAAGCTAACATGCACTCATGAAAACCTAACAAGATCAATCAGGTTCCGTACGACTAAGTCTCAATCACTGCCCAGAAGGACCCTTTTTTACGAGGGGGTGGTGAGAATCTCACATCAGTCTATCAGCAGGAAATGTATACGGCCCATGCTGAAGACAAGAGACACCCCGGTGGTCCGCGATTCGTACTGACTAAACTCACCAATCGTTTTGCATGACATTTGAGTCCATGAGCCCAAAAAAATGCGGAGACCTTTGCTAGACAGGAACCTAGCAATTTATTTATTGGCCTTGAATCACCACTTATAAAATACGAGGACCCCACCTGCACGCTTTGCCTTGAGTTTGCTCCTTATGTTATCTGCGAATGCCCTGCGATAGCTGCAGCAGTCAAGTCTAAGCCACAAGCCGCAGGTAGACTGCTGAACCTGTGTTCAAACGATCTGGCCTACAAGTATGTGATAAGGAGTGTAGTACAATAGGCCAAGCGAAGAAGCTTCGGGTTCCTAGTATTTGATGCCCAAGTAAAAATACGACTCGCCCTTTGTTAGCCTAAAACAGGCACCCGCAGCGTCAAAATGCCACGGTACGTCAGTGTAAAAATTTGGTACGAACAATAAATTGCGCAAGGAATAGTCCAAACGTAACACGGTACGCTCACATTTTTTCTAGACTAAATCAAATCTGGAGCTTTAAGAAATTGTATACGACGAAGAAAATAAGCTTGGGGACCATAAATGGTACCATTAGCTTGTTCAATAGATCGGTTCACGTTCGATTGCGTAGGTTAAGCAGCATTGGACATGGTTAGTACTCAGTTGGGGGACCGCATTCATATTCTGTAACAAAGGCATGCATACGTCTGTCGGTTGTATTTTTAGATTTTCGAGTAGAGAGTAGAAAGTCTGTGCGATATAAAATGAAAAGTTTCGCACACATTCTTTTATGCCGAGGGCTCTACTAGGCATTGATTGGTATATTGGTTTAGATGTTACTTTAAACGTTCTCATTTTTTCGGTCGTGGGACAGACAAGATATCTTTGCGAAGTTCTAAATATTGCATTGCTATAATGAAATCGTTTCATAAAAACAAACTCCTGATGGTCACTTTAAGCGCAATTACTAAAACAGCTTACCTCTACATCTAAGTGATTCTTGTATAATTCTGTCTAACACTTATGACATAATCAATTTACTCACCAATTTAATTCTGTAATAAAAAAAAAAGTGCGAATTTCAACGAAAAATTAAAAGTTTCTAAAAATCCAAAATCATTTTACGTAATTTCCCAAATAATTGTAATAATTCCCCTCAATCTTATCACCGATCGAGTAATGCTCACGTAATTGATGCTTATCGAAGCAAAGCACTCCTTCAAGACTCTCTTAATATCAAAAATCGAAGACGAACGTCGTGCGCAGCTCTTTCCACTTTTGGCCATCTTTAAGTGCTCCAAACAAGAGGTCATTTTGGCCCGAAGGTGCTCAATTTTTGAATGAGAGAGAAAAAATCATTTTCATGACGATTTTCATTCGTGATTGAACAACGTTTTTCGAGTTGGATATACAAAAATTAACCTTTATAGAGCACACACCTCTTGAGTCAGGTTAAACAGCTTATGATGACCTGTGTAGTGTACAAGCAGAGAAACTTAAGCCGTATTCAGCTAAGATCCAAAGTGCTTGTAGTGGGCGTGCGCACAAGGCTCATAATTGTTCAATTAATTGTTATTACCCGAAATTTATGAAACATTTTGTTCACAATCCGAGAGAAATTACAGCATTTGCCTAAAGACCTCCTCTGGGTTCGAACCCTCATCTGCGTGAGTTGCTTAAGTCACGTCGATATCAATTAGTTACGTAATATGCCCTTAATGAAAAGTTTGCCTGTTTCAATGGATTAAAAGGTCTGCCAACACTGTTTTCACGACCCTCCAGGGATTTTTATTATTCAAACAATTTCTAATTATGACCACTATTTTTTTGCATTTTGTTGAGAAAATGAAAAGGAACAAAATTAATGCAAATATAACAATCGCCACTGGCGGCTGCGCAGTGCGCAGGCAGAAATGACACCTGAATGGCCAACAATAGACCAACCGACACTTTTGTCCGGCGCACTTCAACATGAAACCCTCAACTTTCTGTGATGATGGCGTGGGAAAAAACCACGAGTAAAAGCAAGAGTTCAACGTCTACACTACAGCCGAGAGCGCATTGGATAACATCCAGTCGAGATTCAATGCCAAGTTAACCATAAAATTCGTCCAAAAACAGGCTCCGATTATGGCGCTGGCGCGCTCACCTAAGTCTCACCTGGCGAAGAGCGAAATTTTTTTTGTTTCATGCAAACCCGCAAAAGTTGTGCACGGGGTTCACATCTGATAATGCGGAAGACGTCTTCAAGTTTGCTATAGAAGCCGCACGCGGTCGAAAAATTGCCGTAATAGATGCTGGAAGAAAGTGAAGAAGATGGGAAGAGCGCGGACTTGAAGCAGCCGAAGATATGAAACCTCAGAGTTTTGCATGAAAGTCAAAATATTGCGCATGATTGCCATAATTAATTCGGGCGAAATAAGCATTGTGTGCCGCGAAGAAATTAGCTATGGGAGATTTTGATTGGTTTCTGTCGGATTCCTGGGGTTTTTCTTTCCTCAATGGGAAATTTAATGCCTATTCCAGTTTTAAGAACTAAATTACATGTTCACATGCTGCAACTGTAGCTCTTAGCCATACCCGAACACAGGTACAAAGGTTTTAGGGGGTATTATGGGAACATGGCGATAATTTCGAAGATTATTGAAAATTGTCTTCCTCGATGAAAGTGGCAATATGTTTACTTTTTAGTGTGGTTAAGACGCCCATTATGTGTAATAGCTTCGGGATAGTAATCGTTTGCTTAAGGCAGTTTCTAGTGTAAATCATTTTCATTATAATAGATTTTTTAACCTATAGGAAAAAATAATTGCAGCCCAGAGTTTCTCTGTTAAGTGGAAGTGCATTTTTTTTCTACCACACATATTGTTTGTGGCATCTTAGCCAGAGAAAAGACTTACATGTATTATATAAAATCTCTGTTGCATTCACGTTTTTATTACCATTATGCACAGGTAGGGCTGCCATCCGTCCGGGCTTCCCTGCATTTGTTCTACTTTGGTGGGCGTACGAGGGCCGTCCCGAAGCCGTTTTAAAAAGTGTCCGGGTAAAACCCCGGGCACCTTTTGTGTCATGAGTGACCCGATTGACCCGAGTTCAAAATTGAGGTGAGACGAAGACGACCTTCACGTATGCTTGACATGTCCATCACACAGGCTCACCTTGGGCAATGCGTTCTCGAACGTAGCAGACAGTCGTCCTTCCAACTTCGTTCCTCTGATTTCACCAAAACCCAGGATGACATTGCTTGAGATTAGCAGATCATACCAAACTTCACCCTAGAACTGTCCAGAGGTAAACCAGCCTCTAAATCGCCAGCCAGCGAGAGGAGGAATCAACCGCCCAAAGTACAGTTCCAAAAAAGTCGAAGACACACGGAACTAAAGCGATATCCCTCGCAGAAGTTGCGAAGAATCACAAAGTAATCGGCGTCATAGACGAAAACGATGAGAACGGGAAGATCCCTAAGCATCAATGGCCGTGGGTGCAAGTCGCCCTCGCTAAAGTTGCCATGGAGGTCCTGAGGTATAACACAGGACCTCTCCCTTCATGCCTTGATGCCGGATGGTATCAAGGCAGTATTAAGCTGACAGCCTGGGACAACACTAGATCCATAGACCTGTACCAGGCTGCTATAGCTAGGTCGGAGAGGTTTACCCCGGTGCCCGACTCAAAGCAGTAGAAGCTTGTGACATTCCGTCATGTCCGAGGGCCAGAGCATGGTTTCCAGTGGATCCATCGGAGCCAGAATAAATCCTAGCGATGCTAAAAACCGTCAACCCCCAACTTGAAACCGATAACTGGAAGGGGCAGACAAACAGGGCCAGGTTATTCTGCTCTTAAATAAAGAGTGCCTAGAGCAGCTAGAAAAAGACAAACACACCGTGTTCTATGGCCTCCAGAATATAGACCTGAAGGTTGGCCTCTTTTTATCTAGCCCACAAAGATGAGACCCTTTACCTCCAATGACCTTCCAGAACCTGGTAAGCTACACCTATGCTACCAGGTTCCTGATTATGGGAGGCGATATAAATGCACACCAAACACAATGGGGCAGCACGGACACCAATGACCGAGGTGAAGTTATTTTTATTAGATGATTCATTACTTCCTCCAGATGGTATAGCGAAGAAACGACACTTGAACATCAGGTTTAATGTGGGACCACTATGATATCACAATGGGCCTATCCCTTTAGCTTAAGTGTATGAGTTCAAACCAACAGCTCAGCCATATCTAACCTAACAAAACGTAACCTAATCACATTAAAATCGCTGTTGCATTCACGTTTTTATTACCATTACGCCACACAGGTAACTCCCTATCTTACAAGAATTCCCAAGCAAAGGTTAAGGGTTACCCAGAAAGACTCCAAAAAGGTGTTATGAATTTTGTTAACACCAAAAAAACTCCTCCTCTTTAACACTAAAAACAAAATCATTACTAAAAATATGCCGCCATGAAGTTAAAGCACAACAAATAAATTATCGAAACACCATTCCTCGTATCCAATGACATAATTTCATGTTTTTTTTTAGTTTTTTTGGAAAAAAATCTTCGGTAACTAATTTTTTGTGGATTGCACTTCAACCCAACAAAAACTCCTTTCGAAGCTTTCAATTCACCCAATTCATCAATTCATCATCCATCGAAGCCGCGAGATTCATTTCCATTAAAATGATCATTAAATTCGGATGTGAACACTGGAGTCCGTCCACAGATTTGTTGCTGTTCCTGCGTGCATAATAAATGTCGGTTGAGAAACCATAGATGGACAACAAGCATGTGGACAGTAGTCATCGTAATAGTTCAGGCAGAATGTAGGTAAAGATGTGAATATGTTACGTAAGGACTGAATAAAAGGATGTCAAATTGTTATATAGTAGCGGAGTTTCTGGGACAGAAGCTTGTGCAGAGAAAAGTATTTTTTAGGGGCGCGCATGCTTGATGAACTTTGATTTTTAAATTTGTGAAGATGATTTCGTGGGTATCTCTCAGATTGGAAGGTATATCGTGCAAGTTTAATGGGGATCTTCAGATACATCAGTACCTATCACCTCCACCACAAATGTCCTACTATAGGTGTCACGTGGTAGCACTTTCAAATATAAATAGATCCTGATAATAGATTATGAGTAGCTCAAAGGAAAGGAGTATAGCGGATGTAGATGGTGACAGCTGTCAGAAATCCAAAAGAAGTGCAGATCTGGCCGAAAGAACTTGATATATGATAGGTAGGAATGTTAATCAGAACAGAATTGCAGGAAAAAGGAATGTCCTTCCGATGTTTTTAACCTCTGACAAATCATAGGACAAGAGAGATCTTCTTAAAAAATAGACCAACTGCTGATGCACAAAAGCAGGAACCGGTGCCTGTAACACAATGAAACCTGCAAAATAATCAGGCAGTATCAGTGGTGAAACAGAATATACAGCTTTTCAGGTATCTGGCTACGGCTACACTCGGTGATATACCTTCCTTGTGACTCTACTACACCGCGACTTTCCGCTCTTCGCAAGAAATTCAAGAAGACAGAAGATCACTCAAATAAGATCGGCTAGATTGATTTAAGATGGGATGTAAATACTCATCATGGCAACTGGGCAACGGTAGTAAACGAGAGCTTAGAGACAACCGATCATTCAATATATCTGCCACTGCCAGGTCGCAAAGAACCTGACGTGTTTAAATCACAACCTTACTTACTTACACAATCCAGATCCGGTCAAGAAAGGATAGACGACCAAATGAGGCGAAAGAAATGGAATTGGATTGGCCATACGTTGCGACGCGAAAACGAAAATCTAGCCATAAAGGCCCTTTGCTGGAATCCGTAAGGATCCCGTCGAGTCAGAAGACCTAGAACAACGTAGAGGATAACCCTATTCACAGAGGCCGTAACATCTGGAAGATCCTGGTCGGAACTGAGAACTGTTGCACAAAACGGGGTCTGTGTCTGAACCCTTGATCGCCAAGCTCAAGGTTCACCACTTCCTTCCTTCCATACTCATGGGACGAAATAAAATGTTGACGACTCAATGAATAATGACTCTGATCCTATGAGCCTCGGCTCGAAGCTGAAAAGGTCACTCCTTCGACATGGAAGGTTAGCCCTCACAAAGCACAAAATTTCCTCAGGTCACTAAGGAGTAATTTTTAAGAACTAGAACTATCAAGCAAAAGCTATCTAGCGCTTCCAGGGCAAAGGGGACCTGAGAGGAAAGTGCCAAACGGGGGTTGGGAGACCATAACTTTATCTTTGAGAACATTATTATGATTTTACGTATTTATTGTCCCCTTCCCCGCTAATTGCTACAAACTCAAAACTTTGTACGCAAGGACCAGATCAGTCAATCCTGTCATTATCCAAAACCAAAACCTTATCGGGATTGGTCGTGAGTCCTACTCTAACGTTCCAGTCGGAGACCAAGTCAAGGGATTGCTGCATGTGCCCTAAGAGGTCCCAGCTGTTTTACCGGTAACAACGGTGATAATATCATCTACGTATCCTTGGGTTAAGCTAAAGTTTTTGGGCAGGGAATAGTTCCGGGAGATCATCCACGCTAGATAGCACGAGAGAGGAGACATAACTCAACCCTTGATTATTGACCTTCTCGAGATCTCTTACAATGAATGATCATTTATTTTCGAGTTCAGAGATCTCAAAAGTGTTAGACTCACATCGGATCCATTTAGAACTAGTGGCTTTACTGATGGCGTGGTTCAGTTTCTTATCCATCATTACTTCCAAATATTTGACTGAGTCGCAGTACTCAACTATTTTGTCCTAAATACAAATAGGACCTACGTTCAATTTGTAACATTGACTAAAAGAGACTAAGGCGGCCTTATTTGGAATGATTCATAGACCAACCGTGATACACTTTCTTTAAACTTCTCGAGGCAATCTTCTCATGACTCCTTCTAATAGTTAAGTCAAACTTCTCCGAAACAATGATGACAAGATCATATGCATTGCCGATTACTTCAAATCTAGATTCATGTAATTTAGTCAAAAGCTCATCGAAAACCAGTGACCAAAGTAACGGGGATAGAACTTCACCCTGAGCGCAGCCCGAAAGTATTCTTTGTGTCATGGAACAGAAACGAGGGAGTTTCCTTAGCGAGGAAGACTTTTTTTTACTTATACCTTAGAGCTCCTACAAATTTCAAAGTATGTCGAGTCTCCATATCGTGAAAAGCACAATCCCATCTTTTTGTTCAACACTGATCATTTTGGTTTGAGAACCTGATCTTGAAGTGCCGTCTCAATATTAGTGTCTTGCTTATTTCCTCCCCGTAGCAAGATCCACTGTTCAACTATTAACATACTTCTAAAAAAACCAAAAATCTGCTTATTTTATTGTTACGAAACCACCTCTTCATTTAATCATCAAGATCCATTGGATCTCACATTTTCAAAATTTAAAAATTCAAATTAAAAAAAAAAGCGTTGAAATTTTAAAGCTTTTTCTCTCTACCGCTTTTGTCCCTCTACAAAAAGTTTTCGTAAACTTCCAAAAAATTACCATGGCTCCAAACCATACTTCATAAGTACAAATAATTTTTCTCAGATGTCGCTGCAAACATTTACGATCACCGATCGCATCGGCATAAAGATCTTAATCGAAATCCTCTCCATAAAAATGTTAATCGTGATGAAATAACGAAAACGAATAAAGAATATCAATAAACTTTTATGAATTTGTTATGAAACCTAAGCTCACAGAAATATAGCTACAGGAGATATTCATGCTAAATTATTATTAAACAATCCAGTAATTAACCGCACACGTAAAGAATTTGTGTGATTGGCGGTTTTGGTGTGAAAATAAAACATTTGTATGAAATAAAAAAAAATGGTTTTTTTCCACAATTTCCGGACTGAAAAATACCGACAGACAAACTCATCGTAATTTAATAGAGATGAGAAAAGATAACTTTGTAATTATAAATACAATTTACCGGGAATATATGAATTAATTCTGCTGACGTCAGATGGTGTTTTTCAATAACAGAAAATATTTTTCATAATAAAATATTCAAGTTTAGATTTTTATATTTTTTTTTATTTAAATATTCATGAAAATTTCGTCTTTTTTTTTAAAAAGAACGTTAAACAAAAGAGAATTTATTTAGTAATAGTACAGTCTAGAAGGATTCTTTTCGTATTACATATTTCCAAAGGATGTGTTTATGAGAAAAATTAATAAACGTTTTTTTTAATTTTTTTTTTGATTAAATAAACACACCTTAACATTTTTTTCGAATTTAATACTATATTTGGCAGTCTCTAAATGATATAAATTTGTGAACTTATAGTAATTGTAATATCACTTCTTTACCACGATCCTGCTGATGCGGAGGCTTGTGCTGAAGCCTGTGCATGCGCCTTAGCTCCACCACCTCCGTTACCAACAAAGTTACCTCCTCCGCCTCCTCCGCCACAGCAGGCACCGCCGCCACCTGAGCCATATCCAGGAGATCCACCACCATATCCAGGACCTCCACCACCACCTCCGTAAAATCCGCTACTACCAGATTGACTGTGGGCTGAACTGCTTGCACTGCTTGAGGAGAATGATCCTCCACCGCCCCCGCCGCCGCCTCCACCTCCTCCACCGCCAAGGAATAGAGCTCCACCACCTTGACCACATCCTCCACCTCCGCAGCCGCCACCACCGTGACCACTTCCGCCACCGTTAAATCCACCACCTCCGTTAAATCCACCACCACCGGTAAATCCGGCCTGTCCTCCTCCTCCGTATCCACCACCGCCGCCGCCTCCTCCGCCACCACCGTATCCACCACCTCCGCCGCCGCTTGGTTTAACGATGTATGTTTCCGTAGGCACAACAACTTTCACTACTTTCACAACTTCTGTTCCTCCGCCACCTCCTTGGCCTCCACCATGACCTCCACCATATCCTCCGCCGTTAAATCCACCACCTCCATTATATCCTCCGCCTCCACTGTAACCTCCGCTGTATCCTCCGCCTCCGCTATATCCTCCACCTCCACTGAATCCTAAATTGCCACCTCCACCACCATATCCCCCTTGACCTCCGCCAACAAAACCTTGTCCACCACCTCCACCGTATCCTCCACCATATCCTCCGCCATATCCTCCGCCATATCCTCCACCATATCCTCCGCCATATCCTCCACCATATCCACCTCCACCTCCATATCCTCCTCCAACTCCAATCCCAATAGTCTTCAGGAGTCCTCCACCGAATCCACCGCCAAGTCCTAGCTTCAATGTAGCAGACGATGTGGCCAAGCACACCGCTAATGAAAGTAACACCAACTACAAAACAAAATCGGTTACAAAACCCTCCAACTCAACTCACTCCCAGCAATTCCTTACCTTCATGATCCTATCGCCAATTCAGAACAACTAACTACCCCTCAACTAAACTCCACTATTTTTATACGATCATCCACAACCGAGAAAATCCATAGCAGCGCCATGTGCCTAGAATAAAATCCGCCCGATCGATTCTCCTCTGGGGCTGCTCGATCGCGGGATTTCCATCGGTTCTTACTTCCTTCGGGATTACCTCACCCTGGCGTGCAAGCACGATCGGCACGTGATCACATAAGGTCTAATTGCTCTGCTGGGGGTCACCACTACGATCAAGATCGAGCTGCAATTGATTTGTCATCAATCAGCGGAGGAGCCCCGGTAAAGCCCAGAAGTCAGAACCGAAAATAAACACTGAAACGTAAGCGCCAAACCGCAGGTATGTTAATCAGGTCTTTACGATCCCTCGGAGTTGTAGTGATCGCGAGCGTAGAGTGTTTTCGCGGCTATCAATTTGCGGTTATCATATGACGGTTATGAGCGCACCCCGGGCCGACTCAGTGTCGATAGTTCCGTCTCAGTAAATTTCCCGGCGCTGCTGGCGTGTAGTTAATTGGAGTTGGGTCAGTGAGAATCACTTTTCTGGGATTTCTTGACGTCGTTCTCACGGCACGATCACTAATTTCTTGGATTTGTTTTTGCACACCTTTTCGGAAACAAATAGATTCAATCTGGCTGTAATCTGGTTTTTGGGTGATTTTTTTGCAACATTTAATTGCGGCGTGAGTAAAGTCCATAAGTAAAGGAAAAATTTTGGTAATAAACTTGTTTATCGGCTTGAAGAAGGTGTAAAGACTATGATCAGCTAAAATGTGGAAGAAATTTTGGTGGGAGCATAACCTGGAACAAGACACGGATATAAATGCAGACATCGAACGAAACCCTGTTATTATCGATCATTCCAAAGAGCCGTGAGCTGCGACAATCTAAAACAAAACAGAACAGAACACAAACATCCACGAAAACAACTACCACATTACACACTTTGTCATAGCCAAAGAAATTTGCGAACAAAAAGTTTGATTTGATTAAAAACCACAAATCTCCCACCTCGACAAGCCACAAATCAATCAAACTCTGGAAGTGAGTTATAAAAGAGGAAGCCGATCTGGAGAAAATATTGATAATGTGTATCCTAGAAAAACTTGTCTAGAGGTTAAAAGCTAATCCGTCAAACTTTTTAGCCGATCTACAATAAGTGATCGTAATTAAGCCTTTCGAACACAGATCACCTCTGTACCCTCTTTAAAATATCATCAGTAAGGAACCGGCTTTTGTAGTTTATATTTAGTTTTTTGGGTAAAGTGATCGTGCAAAAAGTCATAACATTGATCATGATCAGAATCACGATCGTAAACAAACAGAACGTGATCTGTTGTGAGAGTGGGAAAAACAACGAAATTGTAAAGAAATCGACATTGTTGTGAGTGGTTTGGTTTTTTATGAAAAAAAAAGTTTAAGTTTTTATCTTGAAAGTGGTGATCTTCGATGTGTTGGTATAGGGGATATTGAATAGTTTCCGCATTTAAGCATTGGTTTGTATAGTTCCAGTAATGAAGAGGCCAGGAAGTCGTTCCAATCAGAAATTTAGATCGTATACAAGGAACCGCGACGTCCAACTTATCCAGATACTCTGGTTACGATCGCCATGGCATTAATACCATCCAAATTTCCCAGAGACAAATTAACTGAGGAGCAATCTTCTTTAGTATGCAAGAACATTTTGGCGATCATAGACAAAACCATCAAAGGTGAACAGCCTCGATTCTCCTGAGTAAAGAGTTGCACCAAGCAACTTGCAAACCAATAGACATCAAACTGCGGTTTTTGAGGGGATCTTGTCCCAAATTAGTTGAAGAGAAGAATCCTCAAAAATTCAAAAGAATCAGCTTCTGGTTTCCAAACGATCTTAGAGAATCAAGGCAGGTTCTAAGTATCAAGGATCTGGCTGATTTTACAATTTTCAGCATAATGGTTGAGATGTTAGCCGAGGAGATTCCAAAATTTTAACATCCTTCTGTGGGAATGTGTGCGACTGCTTATCTAAGCCCATGCCAAAGCCAGGAGAATCCCAGAGTGTTCGCACGCAGACGTTGTCAAATTCCTACTAACCTTTTGACTCCAGACCGGTGCGAGTGGATTCCTCAAAGGTGCTTACCAGAGCCGGAGCAGTCTGGTTGTCTACCTACCTAGCTGATACCTCTCCTTGCATTTCTTTACCTTTCCCTGTTTCTTTGGGTTTCGATATGCTTAAGCTTCTGGTAGATGACCTTTAACAACACTTCCATCACTCTCCACATATCCTTCGACCTTATCATATGGTCCAGGATGTTCTCAGATGTTAGCTGGACCTCAGCGACTGCTTCCAACACAGACCTGTGCTTGCAAACCTCTGACATTTAAAGAATAAATGCTTCGCGTCCTGTTTATTGTCTTGTCATTCTGGGCAGAATGGTGAATCGTCCAACCTGAAGCGGTGAAGGTATGCCCTATAGCCTCCATTTCTGCACCGTATTGACAGCATCCGTTGTCGTTCCTGAAGCCAAATTGTATTTCCGAGAAGACGCCTCTCCTCTTAGCGCTTGGGAGTAATCTGTTATATATTACCCTTTCGAAAAGGTTACCTATCCTATCTTTTAGCTAAGCCTTAATCAGAGCGATAAAGTCCTGTAGGACAAAGTTGAAATTAGTTTGGGAATGCCAACACTTGTTGAGCTACTATCAGGCGGGAAACTTCTGGACCATCAAGGCTTGGAGAGCAGTGAAAATCCGGAAGCCTCGGCCAGAAATCGTCTGCCATCAGTACATCACTCGATAGAGTGAGGAGCTCCCAAACAATTCTAATCAGCAAGCCAACTCTTTCACCAATGTAACGTATTCATCCATGGTCAGACTAGGCACAGCGTACCAGCTGTAGACATATACACAGTCTTCAGCTACACTAAAAGGTTTCCTCAAGTATCCGATCTGATCTTCCTCAAGATCTTCGCTTAAGATATCCTGCTTGCCATAGGTATTTTTTTGCGGCTTTATGCTGTTCCCAAGATGCTTATTTTCTTGTGGGTTTTTCGCTTTTTTCAGCTTCTTCTTCCACTTCACCTTAGTTCAAGCAGACCCTTCTTTCCCCTTCTTTTCGCTCATTTCGAGGGATTCAGTCCCGGGTACTTTCTCTCCCTCTCTCTCGCTCTGCATTTTTCGTCTCGTCTTTTCTCTCCCCTTGGGGGCCGTCGGGGGGCTTCCGGAGTTCTGGTGGTTTTCTTCAACCACTTTGCAACCGCCGCAGTGTCCTTTTTATGACTCCTCTATCGGCATTTTTTGCGTAATGGATTTCTGTGCCATTTTTCGGCCCCCTTTCTAGGTCGGTCTTTTCTCCTTACCAAGACTTAAATTCCGTAGGCGATGTTATTCAACACATTCAGGTTGGCCCTGAGTTATTTTATTTGGACTTAGTTTCTGAAAAGCGTCTTCCTCTTTTCTTAGCCTTGTCCTTTCACTGGCTGTAGTAGGAGTATTACTTACCCCACTTACCTTTTTAAGCTCGCTCACGTTGACTAGCTGGTGCTTCGATACTATATCTTTTCCACGATATGATCCTCCTAACATTTTTAGGGTCCACTGTGCCACTCTCGCCGATCTTCCCAATGACTCTTTTTCTTTTTTTGGACACGATGAGTTTTTTGCAACTGGCTACTGACCCCAGGTAATTTTTCCCAGTTGCTGGCGGTACGCCGGAGTCTGTGGAATCCTCCGACATTAGGGCGTTTAACCCTAAGCCGAGTTTATTTTCATTAGTTGTGTTGGATAGTTAGGTTGGGTAGTTTAGTTTTGGGGTGTTCGATATCATCTACACACCCAAAAAGTACTAGGAAGTAGGAATGAGGGTGGGCAAGTAGAACTCTGTTAAGGAGGGGAGTACAAGGTTGGGAAGATGACTCTCTGCTACCTTCTAGGACGCATTACCCAAACTGAACCTGCGTGATGGACTGGTTTTGCATACTTGGCAATCGTCGTCGATAAACGTTGAGAAAGTGAGGCTGCTAATTTTACAACAGGTCTAGGCCGCGGTCCTATGATAGAATTATTATTCAACAATTTGATAGATTATTCAACAATATGAAATAGTTTGTAAAGATAGACTACTGATCTCTAATTTTGGCTTTTTGCTGATGCTCTAACTCAGAGAACTATCACTACTCTAATAACTAAGCAAAGTGCAGATCTAGTTTTAACCAGTTTTCATTGATTCTTAAATTGATGATAATTAGCTCGTGACTAAACAGTTTTTTTGCACCTTAAGTCTCATAGAAATTGATTGATTGACATTAAACTACAAAAGAGTAGTTAAGTGGTTATTAAGCAAATATACAACATCGATTACAAATTTTTTTATCATTATTTTCAACAAGCCTCCAACATCCAAAGACAACAATTTGGACACAACGTTCTCTAATACTAATCGATGGGGTCAACCGATGAATCTACGAAGAATCCAGCAACCGGTCCTCCAAGGCCGAGCCAACCTGATGCATTATCAAATGCCAGACCAATCATGCTTAGCCCCTTCTGGATAAACGTCCAAACGCAAATCACTGTTCTGGAATCTTTGCCATTTAAGGATTAATCTTCTGCCTCCAACTTGAAATTCAGAGGCAACCAAAATTTCCATTTCGACCGAGCAACAAGACTCTTCTCTCATCTTCAAGGCATTGAAGAAAACTGTGGAGCTTCAAAATTCCAGTAACCATCGCTCGGCGCTCTTATGACGTTGGGGCCGTTGTCTATGATCGTCTTTGCCATAAATTTCTTCAAGCCTCCAGTGCTCACAATTACGTAACTTGGTGAGGATTTGTTGTTTCTGTTGTCAAACAATGGCCTGTGACTTTAACCTGTGTGACTAGTAAAACGAGACTAACAATCGCAGCTTGAATTTTAACTACGAGAAAACTTTGTTTTTTGGTTTTGTTTTATTCATTAACCGTGAATCATTTTGAATTTTGCTATTTTTACATTTTAAGTTCGGCTCAATCAAACTGAACCAAAAATTTTCTATTATTGTCTAAGGTTAGTTTTAAAATTAAAATGTTTTATTGCTGTTGTGCAATTGGAATTCGATGTTCAAAGTAAAAATTGGTAGGCGATAAAATTGAGTGTCAAAACTGAGTGTCAAATTGCAGAAGGCATTCAGAAGACGCGTATATTTACATCAGACAATTAAGCCAATTTGGAAAATCCGGTACTTATTCCCAATAGACGGATTTCTGTAAAAATACTATGAGTAAGCACATGCTCTGAACTTGGCAGGAGGGAATTGCGCCAGTAGCTTTTCTCGACGAGGTCTAGATGGCTCCTTTAGCAACTGGAGCGACTCTATGTTGAGAACTTGCAAATTAATGGCTATTCATTTTGGGAAGTCTCCGGGGGGCACCATAGTATAAGGTCATTATTCTTTTCCTGTGGGACCTTGAGGGGATAAACTCCTAGACTACTCAATGACTCAACCTTCTACACCCAAGGTTACGCGGACGATTTTGTCATTGTGAGTACCATTCAAATAGGTAGCATAATGACATTGCAACAGGCACTTATATTGGTCGCAAGCTTATGCATTAGTGTAGCGCTCAGTGTCAAACGGCTCCAATATATTATTCGCCAGAAAACTGATAATGACACTATTTACTGATCTGCTCCTTACCAACAAAGTTTCGGGCTTTTTGCAGCAAACCAACTAGTTAGGGATTATATTAGACGCCAAATTTCATTGTGTAGATCGCTGTTGGGTTGGCACAGTGCTGGTAGATCGACATGGTACCTGCTTTAAAAACTGTGCTAATGTTCTGTTCGAATATTCATCTAAGCAACAGCCTTCAGCGAGGATATTCTACAGTTGGCAGGATTGTGGAAGAGATTCAAGAAGCCGGATTGCTGTTAGACAACATGCAGACGAGGATCTCAAAACGTCTCTCAGTAAAAATTCGCTCGAAGTGGAGTGGAGCAATGCAGACCTGAGTTATATAGGCTTGGAAGAAAGCACAACATGACTCTCGTCGGAGTTCCCGGCCAGAGGAACATAAAGAGGAACGAGAAAAGAGACCTTGGGTCTTTCTCTGGAGCTCGGAGACCGAGATGGTTAGCAGCTTAATGTTATTTTTGACTACCACCTGCTGCTAGCCAGCCAAAAGTGGAGAGTACTAGAGAGTTGCAGAGAGTTGATTTGGTCGGTTTATAACAAAGAAGAAATAATGGGCTTGTTAAACAGACCCCGAGGAGTTATTGCCAATATCACGGCAATCATCACGGAGCATTGGGCCATAGGAGACGATACTGCCAAGTTGGGCATACCGTTCAACGTCTGTTGTCTTAGCTGTGGGAGGCGAACGAAAGAGAGACACTTTAGCTAAAGCCAGGAGCGCACTCTAGGCAGCTACGTTTTGGAAGACTCTGTTAATCTTCATCATCGATCCAGTCAGTCTGTTCCAGTCGGTCTACATAGGTCCTTTGGGAGCTTTATTGAATCCTGCAGTTTTTTATCTTCAAAGTGAATGCTTCTACATCAATCCTATAGTCCTAATTTTGAAAAGTTGCACCGTGTAGCTTTCTTCGTGAAGCTTTCGTTGAAGCGTTTATTGAAGCTTTCGTCGAAGCTTTCTTCGTGAAGTTTTTATTAAAGCTTTCTTCGTGAAGCTTTTATTAAAGCTTTCATTCAAGCTTTTTCGTGAAATCTTCATTAGAGCTTGCATTGTGAAGCTTTTATTAAAGCTTTCATATTTTGCACACTTAGTGCCTGTTTTGACGGTTCGCTTCCAGAGCGTTCCTCACGAATTTTGATGATGAAGGGGGAAATGGGAATGAAGAGAGGTACCATCCCACTTCTCCCTTCATCGTCCAAGTTCGTGAGGAACGTTCCTGGGAGCGAAGCGTCTAAACAGGCCCTTACAGCGAGTTTAGTGAAAAGCTCGCCGGCATTCGGCTCCAGGTTTCTTCACACACGTGCAAGCCAATAAATGGGTCGGTGGCTCGGCCTCAACGTTCTGTAGCGGTAGTATTGAATGGAAGCCCGCGGAATAAAGCCGCTTGTTGTCATTGTCAGTAACTATCTTTCCGACACTAGATCTTTACCTCTAATCGTTAGCCTTTCACACTGCCGAATCTGTTAAAGCGGTCTGGTCTACAAATGATTGTTGCCGGAGGCGCCAAAGGAACCACAAAGCCATATTGTGGTCACGGGCCCCGCACTGAAAGTCGAATCGCCACGACACGACAAGTCGTTTGAGTTGAAGAAAGTGCGAATCATGAGTTTCAGTACAGGGGCCTAAACTCAACTTAGCATTTCCACTCTACTGTGCTGAAAGTCGTAATTCGGTTGAAACGTCACTTTCTTCAACTCAAACGCACGACTCGACTTTCAGCACAGGCGCCACGATACTACTAGATTTCTTAAGCTCTAATTGAAAGAAAGGAAGAAATACATAATTTCCTAACATTTGAATTTTTTGTTCTTCCATTTCTCACTGGAATCACTTTTAAAGAACTACGATCCCATCATGACCTGTATCGACCAATGTCTTTACAGAACAAAAAAATATTGTTTACGCAATTATGTAATCAGTAATTAGCCCTACCTGGCAAAAACCTTCAGTTTACTTCTCAATATGACTCCGTACTCCCAGCAGCTCCAAACCCGCATATCAAACTCTCAATAAATTCATGGGCACAAAACGAAGTTCCAAAAAAAACTCGAGCCTTACAAAAACGTGTGAACACCTTTGATCGAAACCACCTTGACTCATTACCAAAAACAGGAAATCAAAAGTAATTAGAGAAATGTCAAAAGTATTTGAATTTGACAGTAGCTATCAAAGTCAGACATTGCTGTTTTCCGTCCTGCCAGGCAAGCAGAAAAAGTCCGAAGTTAACCTTTTCAACTAAGACGCAGATTTTTGCAAGAGAGAACATTTCCCGCGTTGTCATGGAAGATTTCGGTGGCAGCCGGCATCCGATGACCCTGCACAAGTCAAGATCTCCAGGGTTTGATATGGATTCGGTACTCAGGCCGCAAGGTGCTGCTTGGCTTCGTGAGGCCTGAGTAATGTCGGGTTTTTTGTGACTGAGTTATCTGTGCGAGGTTTCGGTTACATAAATTGTGCAGCGCTTGTGATAGCATCAAGAATCACAGCTGGAATACAAAGAGCGACTTTAGGCCGGTATCATTTATTTTGCTTTTCTAAGCCAAGGTGTGCCATCGCCCAAAAGCATTAGGCAACCCTGTTGTGTAGTAGTAGTACAGTGTTTACACCGGGGACAACCGACTTGATGGTTTTTGGGAGTTCAAGCACGCGGCTTCTGCAGACAACTCTGGTGTGGTGACTAACTGGCCTCTGAAGACCTCCAATGATGGAAATCCGCCAAGTTTAGCCATGGATGGTGCAGAAGCGGCGGCTCAACTCATCATCGTGACACATGAGGAGAGGAGCTGCGCAGCTAAGTAATTGTAGTTATTTCCATCACGTGTAATCGCAGAGGTTGGACACACATTGACCGCGTTATTGGCTTTGAGGAGCAGTAAAAATTTTTATCGCGTTTCTTTTATTTCGTGTGCAAATGACTTCATCTTGGCATCGACAATTTACGGCTTTTCTTGGGCCTTTTTTTTTCTTAAGATTATTTCATTTTTTATTGGGCGTTATGCAACCCA
The DNA here is from genome assembly GCA_949987705.1 of Thereva unica. Classification (NCBI taxonomy): domain Eukaryota; kingdom Metazoa; phylum Arthropoda; class Insecta; order Diptera; family Therevidae; genus Thereva; species Thereva unica. The sequence continues at coordinate 110,126,940 of OX465284.1, forward strand.
ATCGTGGCGGTGGTGTTACATGAAGTGCGTACGAAAGAGCGCGAGGCAAGAAGACAAATATTTATTACCTTAAACGTTTCACTTTAATGTGGATTTATGTATATTCACCTTTGCGGCATTGCGTAAATTTTTTCTTGATCGGTTTTTATTGTTTTTAGTTTTAATTTTGTAGTCAAAGATTGATTTTGCGGTTAATGACTGCGCATCCATATTCAAATTTCGATAGTGAACTGTTTGGGATACGTGATAATGTCGTTAGTTTTAGTACACATTTAGAGCGGCGTAAAACTGATGAACTCCATAAGGGTCGAATCAGATGTGAGCGGAGGTCAAATGATAGTGACAACAGCAAAGACCTTTCATGGGTGCCGGTACATCTAAGAGATATACGTTGAGAAACGCCTACTATTAATACAATCTAAGATATACTGCCATGCTACCGAATCCTAACTCCACCGACGCCAAGATATTGACTTTACATCGGGTGACCCCTTGAAACTTTTGTCTATGTAAGGATAACCGCCCGAGGAGAATAAATGGACCCTCAAGACGAAGCAAACACCGAATCGGTTCTACTAGGTTAAGGGTTGGACGGCAGGCTGATAACCTAGAACCGTAAAAACCCACCTGCCTCGAATCCTCAAGGCTTAGCTAGGACAAAACGGACTCAACGGCAACAACCCAGGCAACGTCACCATCACTCAACTGGAGCTACAGACCTCTGTGAGTCTTGGCTTCTTCAAGAATTGTATTCCATTGTTCTCGGTCTTGCGTGTTACTTACTCTTCTAGTTGGTAATCCCAATTGAGCGAAAGTCCACTTCTATGCCATCTTTATATCTTCTCCTAAGTTTTACTTCTGGCCTTCTTCTCTTTGACGTTTGGAGGAACCGATTTTTGATGGGCACTTCTTCAGGCATTCTCATACATGTTTGCGACAACTGTGCGACAACCCTCAGAACAGTCCAGAATCTCCCAGTAGTTGCGCCTCGGCTGCTTTCTGTCTTCCAACTCTAAGGGTTCTTTGTGATTCCAGTCATGAGGATGGATTGGGTGACTGTCCATGTTTCGCAACCTTGACGCATTAACGTTGGGCCGCAGTTTGGTTTTACTCGATCTTTACATCTCTGTTGCGAACACGACAACGAGGGCACCCCGGAAAGATGGCGTAGACCAGCACGCCCAAAGCTTAGGGATGCCCAACTGGAAGACATCGGCTCAGAATCAGGGCCGGTGGAGAATGCAGTTGCAAGAAGCCATAACCGGATCCCGGTTGTAGACTCGCTAAAGAAGAAGAACATACATCCGTTGATCTACTTTCTGCAGCTAAGCTGCTTAACATATTTTTAAGCTCCTGATTTCTGTAGGCCAGCAAACAGATATCATCCAAATATCAGAGATCCTTGAGGCGGTCTAGCATTTGTAAGCCACCTGTTCTAGTATGTGGAGCGCTTACAAGCGTTGCGTGCGTTTATTAAGTAATGGTAAAGGTAGGCACCCTTGTCGGACGCCTTTTATCACGTCGGATACCATCATACTCCCTGTATGGTTAGGCGTTAGAGTCGATCAAGTTCATGATGTTTTCGGTTCACGTTATTTTTTTGGGATCCTCCTGTATATTTTATATGTTGTGATCGAGATCCAGTGTTGTCGGTTCTTTGGACATAACCGATACTCAGGGGCGGTGGAGCATATTATTGATAACTGTTAAAATGCAAAAAGTTAATTGGTCAATTTTTACCAGATGTCTGTAGAGTTATACGGTTTTAAGATCGTTGGCTATGGGGTAATGCCCGAGCAGCATTTGGAGGTGCTAGTAGGGCCCCCCTGATTCTAACCCCACTCCCACTTGTTGACTGCGTGTGGATTGCCCTAAAAGGCTCATACAGGCTATCTAACGCCTTGCCTTATTCTAGCCTTTAGAAGAGAATGCCCCATTTGACCCCCTTGAAGAAAAAACATTGATACACGATTACCTAGTGGAAAAAGTACGCCGATTAAAATGAACTGGAAAAAATAGGCCGATCCCGAGTATAACTACGCCGGATTCGAAAGCTTCACATTTTTAAGCGACAATGTCGTTTTACCAATGCGGTCCCCCAACTTAGTATTAATCACCTCCGATACTGCTTGACCTCAGCAATCGAACCAGTCGCATACACAACTTGTCCTTGATGTCATCGTCTGCGTCTTCAGTTGAAGCGTAGCATTGGACTAACGTATTACTTCTTAATCTAGTACGCAGGCGCCCAGTAATAATTCTCTCAGGAATTGCTGTTACCAACTAACGAGTCTGCAGCTGGCTTCCTTGGTGAGTATTACGCCAACGGCACTCCTACGGTTTAAGTTTTTCTCGGTAAGGATATCAGACTACCAAGAGAACAAGGTCGTGTATCGTCTGCTAGGATAGGGTAGGATATTATTAACCGATTATGTCGACGATATGCTTTATTAGGTCTACCCAAATAAAAGAGCATTTTTATCAAATTAAAATTATACTGATATAAATTTAAATAATGAAGTGTTTTCCCTCCTTGTAATTTACATGAAAGCGACAATTAACCACCTCAAGAGTGATGATCTTTTCCACTGCATGTAATTAGTGTTAAGTAAAACTTCTTTGTGCGACCACCTGGCAGAAATCCGGTTGCCTACCTTCATCGCCACCATCCAACACATGTAAGCACAACAGCAGCCTCAATCTGATGAGCACATGAGCGCGTTTAGACACGTTCCAGCACTAATCATTAATAAAAATTAATTACACCGCAACAATCTTTCAGGTAACAAATTGCACATCGTCTTCTCCGAGGTTGTGCCAAGCTTAATTGTCTGAGCTCTCAGTACACAGTAGATGACAGATGACACACAGCTGAAGAAGCGCACTCTGATCGCGCTTACACAGCCAACATAAGAATCCTTACGCAATTTTGCACCTGGAATTCTACGTGGAATTTTTTAATGATTTCTTCGTGCTGCCATCCATGACTGACTTTTAACATATAAATTCAATGTCGCTGCTGGGCCCAAGACGTGCGGCGGCGCTGCTGGGGTAACGGACAAGCGAGATATTTTTGGACGTCAGCCAGACCTGGTGGCATCTGCTGTGATAAAGTGGCGAAATTGTTGGTGTGATTATGGAAATTTATTCGGCGGCGCAGTCGCTATCAAAAAAATAAGTTAAAGGTAGACAAATTTACAGCCAGGTATTTGCGCGCGGATTTCCTAAAATTCCATAATGATTCCTCATAACTCCCATTCATGAAGCTCTACCTCTTCTGTGCCGGTAGTTTCGTGATGTTTTGTGATAAGGAAGCCCTTGACTGGAACTGATAGTGGAAATATGTGCGACACGAAATCTTTTGTGGCTATTTGTGGACTTCAGAGTTGGCGAAAATTTTTAGTTGTTTTTTCTTTGACAATCTTTTATTGACCAATATTTTTTTGTCGCCCGCGAAATTAACCATTCAGGGATATGCACTTAACACGGATATTGAACTTGTCCGAAATATGACACAGTTTTCAGTTGTGGAAGATTGCAATTTTTGGGTCTAGTTCAGGTATCAGACATCTAATGAATACCTTGAAATAAAAATTCATAATTTTTTTTAATATCAGCTTGAATAATACTTGAACTCGATCTTTCCGTCAATATTTTAAAATTATTTTTGTTGTTATCTGTGGATAATAATCAATGATGGAACAGGTTAGACTATAGAAAAAATTATATCTGCACCAAAATCGAAGGATGGTTTATGGCGTTTTATATACTATATTAAAAAAATTTAACAAAACACAATAAAAATTACCATGGAAAGGTGAAAAGATTGTAATGATATCTCCCTGCCAAAAATCCTCATTTAAGAGCCCGCGCCATAAAAGACGGGAATCTCAAAATCGCTATTTCCTTGCGATCTGAGAGTCGCAAGTCCCCACAAGCGGGCAACCTTAATTTATTAGTTAAAAAACGCATATGCGTGCTTATTTCCATCTTTTATGGCGCGGGCTCTTACAAGAAATGTTCAGTAAAAGCATCTACAATATCGAAAAAATTAATGAACTTTCTGAAACAATAATGAAATAAAGAACCTTAGCCCATAAGACCAGAAGAGAGGTCCAAGCAATTTTAAAATATTGAACTCTCCAGACCCATCAACAACTCCGAGCAAGGGACGTTTTGGCTTGCCTCCTCCACAAGTCCATTTGCAAGACGGGGAATTCAAGGTGTTAGGATGAGCCGAGCAGTTAGCATTGCATTGCGTGAAAAATATTGGCGTGAATGCAGGAGGGCGATAATTTCAGAGGAACCGTCGCTGTGGTAGAGGTCCCGCCAAAAGAGTTGATGCCGGAGCGCGCAGCTGGGGAAATTAAAGCTGCACACAAATAAAAATTGCGCACATATTGATAAGAAATGCGCTTATGTATTTTCAAATTTCCCCTTCGAAATTTGTTGCGACTAGGCTAAGGGACGGGAACGGCATGCGGGGATTCTACTGCGCATGGAAAACGCGACTTTCTCGGCATCAACTCTTTTGGCGGGACCTCTAATAGCAATATTAGGTCCTGCTTTCATCGGCTGCATGCAGCACGGCAAAAGCTCTCAATGTTCTCTGTTTGGCCAGGAAGAAAATCTCCCTCGACACTTGTTTTCTCTCTCACCTAAAAATCATACAAAGAGTAAATCTCTTATCCATGACTTCTGCTTACTATTTTGCACTATACTGTACTGGACTGCGTTGTACTAAGTAAGTTATTTTTATTTTTGTAGCAATCGATTTCAGTTAGCAGTTGTCACTCACAAAAGTGTCAGAAAACAGCTGATTTCTAACAACACTGAGATGTATCCATAGGAACGAGAACATACAGCTATGCGGCTGCATCTCACACGAAGGCAAGTCGAAATCAACCTTTTGCCGTGCTGCATGAAGTCCGGCTTCAGAGCTATGGCGGTACTAGCATAGTGACCTCACCAATTATGGGTTGTCAGTGATTTTTATTCAGGACAAACCCTTTTGTGCTGAGCTGTAAATGTGAGCTCCACCTTTGTAAAACTAGTTGAACTTCGCTGAGGTGGCTTAGGGTGTTCTGTGTGGGCTTTAATTCTGGGGGTCTAGAGTAGGTCAGTATCCTCAGGCACTTTAAGGTCAGCTACTTCCGCTCCTGTGTCACCAGCAATGCCAGGCACATTCGGCTCAGCTATTTGCGCTCACTCGCTAGTTACGTTGGGTTCAATAACTTTCACACCTGTGCTATCCGCAGTGCCCTAGGGCTCACAATTTGCAGCCGCAGATGAAACAGTTGAAACGACTCCATTCTGCTTGAGGGCCAAAATGTCTTTCTTAAGAGGCCTCTGAGTTACGGTAACCGTAACTTATGACGCCACCAGATTTCGCCAAAGGAAGAAGAGAAGAGAGCTGAGCTTATTGGTGTAAATTCTCTCCACTTTATTGTTGTTGCATTGTATTTCCTCCAGGCTGGGGTTCAACTGATACTAGACCCAAAAAAGGTAAGTTAATCAAAGATTGTCAAAGAAAGAATGAACACATTTCATTATGACCATTAAAGATGACAAATGATTGGACAAATATAAATGGATTAAAATAAGCGCTAAAAAATCCCAAATAACTTCGTTCGGTGATATTTGAGAGAAATAAATTATTCGATGACAGCAGAATTAAATATCAATTTCTATTTAAAAAATATTACACTATTTCTGTAGTTGCAAAACACCATAGGACTGCCGATGGTTGGTATTGTTCATACCATGCACGACCAAAAAACCAAATAAAAAAACACAATGGCCAATAAGTCGTCTCCCTGCTAGTTGTTAGCGTTAGCCATTATAGTTAGCATAAACAAAATCATGAAACAATGCCGCGGTGGTCTACGTTTTCATTGCCTTTAACACCTGAATACATTCCGGCAAAGCGATTTGCATATGCTTAATCGGTGTATACCTTTGGGTGTCTAACACAAACAATAGCCCAAACAAATAATAATCTTGAGTTACGGTAACACACCTGAAGTCGCGCACAAATCACTAACGAACTATTCTTGGCGAGCTTTATGATTCGGTGGCTGTAAAAAAGTGTGAAATGTCTTTTTCATAGTAACGAAGATGTTCTATGCCTGAAACAAAAGTGGTAAGCACCAACCGGACTAACACCACTTGACCCATTCCTGGATCCTTTTCTCATTTCATTTTTCAATCACCGCGAATCGAAGCCCCCCCCGGGCAAGTGGTTATCAGCCAAGATCTGGACAAACTAGTTACAATCTTGAGCATAGACCGACGAAGTCTTTGTTGTGGGATCAATCACGGTGCGCGATTGTGCCGCGGTAAAAATTCTGTGAGTTTATGATATTAGCGAAATGGCGGAGTTCGGTTGCATGACAACCCCGTCGTCGTGTGTGTGCAGAAAGTCAAGTCTTGTCACGGCTTCTTGCACAACGAGGATTAATTATGCGGGAAATTAGGATTTATTCCGAGATTAACTGGGCTTAGTCTTCTTGGTGGCGGGATTGCGTACGTCACTCGACGACGACGGTACAATGACTTCTGCAGCCGTCACTGTGACACATTTTTGATTGCTTCATTTCGGTTTTATTTTTTTTTCATCAACGTTTTCCTTTGCGAGTTTTAATCCATTCACAACATTCACTTTCGTTTCGGTTTTAATGGGCCTGAGAAATGTTGTTTACACGTTTTGAAAGCGGTGGATGCAATGGTGTTTATGAAGTTCACTTTTTCTTGATTTTGTTTTAAAGAACGAAGCACTTGTGACAGGTGTAATGAGTATACTTAACAGATTGGATGATAAGGATTGGGGATTTTGCATACACATTTCCAAATTGATTTTGCCCACGTATTGCCTGAATACAACAAATAATTTTTGTATATAAAGAAAGAAATAAACACTATGACGGACGATCCATGGACGAGTAATATCAGCTGTTGGGGGGTAGAATCTACTCATCACCTCAACTCATCACGGTGCCTCTAACGGGGCGGTAGTAGGAAGCTGGGTGATGGGGGCTGCATGACAGTGAGTAGTTCTTGAAGTGTAGTTTAACGATCTCTTCTGAACTACGAGCGCACTCAGTTGTACAATGCCTTATCCTGATATGGAGGCTCTATCATGTTGGACCTTCCCCTTCCTACGCCGGCGGCTGAAGACTCCTTGATTGGCCAACCCTAAGCGATACCTTTCTGTTCCGTCTCTAAAATTAAATTTTCGAAAGGCTTCGATCATGTTGGCCGTTATATAGACTGCGCCTAGTGGCTGCATGATTATCCTAAAACACTATAACTATGAAAACTACCTTTCGTTTCGTCTACATTCCAGACCCAGCTTTGAAGCAAGTCAAATGGAACTTCAACCATTCGCGGTAGTAGAGATGCTTTATTGATCCAGGAACATGCAGGTGATGTAGGCAGCCTACTTCCAAAAGTATGGATGATAGGCGTGTACATAAACCTCCGGTTACTCCGAGACATGCCATTATTTCAACATACCTTAGACTATATTCGTTGAAACGTATGTCAGCCCTGGTATTATTACTTGGATGTAGGACTAGCTTCCAATGAGTGGCTTTCTGCGATTGAAGGCTTTGCTAAGCTTCTTTACTGCTTTATTAGTGTTGAGAATGCAATGCAGATTTTGGGGGCTATATTGAGACCTATGACCTACATAGTTGGACTCAATGCTCGAGCATTACTCGGAGGTAAACGGAAAACGGAGATCTCTTGCTGGAAAGCATCTACTCTGCCTTTTACGATTAACGGATATCCCCTATCATTCACATCCCCTAGTCCCGTCGTGTGAACAAGCTACATACAATTTCACGACAAAATTTTGGTGGCAGCGGTAGGATACTAACACAAACCAGGGGCCGGTTCACGTAACTCGACAACGAAAATTTTTTTTCGTTTCGCGTTCGCGTTCACGCTCGAAAAAATTGCAAATTTTCGTTTGTTCACTCGAAAGCTCTTATGTTATCGAACACTTGTATTATTAAGATTAATTTTCCAATTTAAAAGTAGACTTTTATAAGTTATTACATATGTAAATTTTTTTTAAAAATTTAATTAAGTTGATCCCAATAAATTCTATAATTTTACAGCCGTTTTTGTAAAGAAAATCGTGTTTCAGTAATGTGGTTTCCTTAAATTTTCTTTCGAGCTACGTGAACGCTCAATTTTTTCGAGACAAATTTTTTGGTATTCAAATTCGTTTCGAACGATTGTCGTCGTTCGAGCTACGTGAACCGGCCCCAGCTTCCAATGAAGCTCAAGCTCACAAATAACACAGAACAACTGGAATGGACTGACTGGATCGAGCTTCTTCCTCAATAGGCCACCGATATGTAGCTCAAGATGAATAGATGGATGGACTTTGTGCTGGTTTTATTAAAAGCGGCTTCTATGACCAGGAAGGCTTTGAGAGATAAGTTGTTTACATGTGAAGCTCAGTAAATTTATCAGTGCAGCGATTTCTGGTGATCTCTTTTAAGTCTTCCAGAGTGTAACTGCTTAGTGTGCACTGTCAAGTTTTGGCTAGAGATGGAAGGGATTAACAGAGAATTTAAACGAGTGGGGGACGAGAACCTCATCTACGGCAATAAACATTATGTGAGATGCATGGTTCGTATTAGCCAATGATTGCCGTAATTCTGGGACTACCCCTTCGAGGTCTGTTTAGGGAGGGCCATTGTTATTTCTTTCTTGTAAGTGAGCCAAGTCGTCATAGAGATGATGCAGGTGTCTTCGCACGCAGTCGTAGTATAGGCACTTCTTATGCCAGTCTTTCGCGTCTACGAGGTTTAAAGTAATTCCACGCCAAAAACTGCATGTTACAAGATAAGCCTCGTCCAGAAAAAAGTGTGAAGCTTGAGAAGGAACAAAACCCCGTCGTTATCATTGACGAAATAGCGGAGAAGCTTAGATTTGTTAATTCAACCATTCATCTACCCCTTCATGCCATCGGAAAAGACAGCAATATGAATCCTTACGTACCTTTGAAGTGTACTACCGTAGATTGTCCGCAGTATAAAGGGCCTTTTCTGAGACTGTAGTCTTTCACATAAAAAAAAAGTGTACTACCGCGCAGAGGGTTAATGTAAGCTCATCATCGCTGTAACGTCTCAGGAAAGAGGGCAAAATTTGTGCCTGACGATGAAAAATCGATACTGTACAAAAATGTTAAGCCCAAAGGGAGAAAAACTGCAGTTAGAATTGCACCAAGATTATTACCTCATTACTAGCATACCATGATCGAATACTTTGGGTTGAACTCTGCAAACTTCGTTGGACTAGCAAGACATAGAGGCGATTGGAAGAATGAAAGAAGAAGATGAACTCTACAAAGCCATGACCGCAAGATGAACTCTACAAAGCCTGTATCCAAGCTCACACTATTTTGTAGGTTGATCCTGACCAATGTGACTAACCGACTAAAGATGACCGAAACACTGCCCTACAACATCTCCGACGAAGGGACTTTGAGGGCCTTTTTTTCGACGTGGCGTTGGAGCAAGGGTCGCAATCCTTCGTAAGCCCACCCAATTACTAACACCCAATAACAAAAGCTGTACTAACAAAAGGCAAAAGACAAAACAAAGTATATAGACTCCTCTGGAGGATGGAATAGACCAGTACGCTCAGAGCTTAGGTTTGTTAAACTGGATGACATCGGCTCAGAACCGGTGAAGAGAAGCGGATTCCGATTGTAAAGCCCTTCAATATCTAAAAATATGGGGAGGAACTACGCAACACGCATTTTGCATTGGCATGGTTTCGTAGGAGATTTAATCACGTGTCTGGCAGCACATCTTTGTTTCGCGGAAAGTGGATATTCATCCGAATCTCGAAATATCTTCCAAAGGACTCTGTCAAACTAATGTTTTCCTTGGTTTTCAATATTTGAGTTTGTATCAGATATTGAGAACCTCCCTTGAGTGTTGCTTTTTCGTTGGTCTCCGGATTATGAAAAAACATTAATAGAATGGATTTGAAACTAAGGAAAGATCAAAGCATCTTTACAGTCATGTTGTCGCATAGAATGAAACCAACCGGTAAAAACCGGCAAGAGTTTCCGGATTTCTTTACTAGTTCATCCGGTTAACCTTGCATGATCCACGCGGATTGTTTTAGAGCATCATCGTACCTCCCACTACAGCAATTCTATCGAGGTAAAAGACAGGTTATCTCTACTTATTATGAATTAATTACTGAACATCGATTGAGAAAGGCAGTTAATCTCGTTCGGAAGTCGCCTCGATACTTTTAACTCCAGACGAGATTTTTATTTTCGTATTGTTCTAGGTTGTTTCACTTCTGTCTGCTCTCTCAAGCACCATTTTAAATAAAGCGCACTAAAAACACACCTTTCGCTTTCTGATAAAAAAATTCTGATGTCATTTGGTGGAAATCTTGAATTTTTTTTTGTGTTAATTACTATTTTCGTACACACAAGAAAATGGTTTTATTAATCGGTCGGAGGTTGGTGATAAGCGGTCGTTTAATCACAGCCAATTACCATAATTCATATATGCGCGCTGCACTTTGTGATCTCTTGCATTCCTGCAGCTGTGCATCTCTTCGGTGGTTACCTGCCATTGATGTAGGTCATGATCACTCCTTCTGGCCATTGAAGATGGCTCTGCATGCACGTGTGTTACGCAAAAGATTTTATTATATTTTTGTGTCTTCTTGGATGGACCGAGCTCTGGCCATCGTCTTCGGAGGTGCAAATTTTTTTGGTTTGGCTGTTGGTTGCCATCACCTGTGTGAAGCGAAGATGCTCCATCGGAGACGTTTTGTAAGATTGACCAAATCAGGTTTTCTTGATCGGAGACACTTGGAGTCCACAAAAAAATAGCGGTGGGCATTGATTTAGTGGAACGAACCCAGATTAGTATTAAGATCATCATGGCGGTAATGTTTTCTTCCGGACCAGGTAAAAACTGTATTTTGCTATTGCTGTGGTGAGGTGAGAGAAGCAAATACTTCCGGCAATTAAGTGGTTTACCTGTGCCCATGGAGTTTTGGCGTGGTTGAGCATTTTTCTTGAGTGGAATCTCTCTTCGTGCATCGTCTGTGTTAGAGAGAGGCATGAGCCGTGTTGATTTGAATGGCCGCTAATAACTGGATATTCTCTTGAAGATATCGGAGTTGACATTGAAAATTTTTTGATAAAAACGTTAAAATTCTTTTTGATACCGAATTTGAATTAATTATCGCGGTTATATAAGAAACGCTGATTGGCCGTGGGCCGGACAGTTTAAAACTTTTAATCATGCGTGCTGTAGTGTTACTCGTGGTGCTCGTAGCCGTGTCCTTAAGCAATGCAGGAAACATAGGTGGAGGCGCGTACCTTGGTGGTGGCGGGGGCGGAGGAGGTGGTGGTGGCGGAGGTGGATACCTCGGCGGTTCATCATCATCCAGCAGCTCAGGGGGTGGTGGTGGAGGTGGTGCTGGCGGCATCGGAAACCTTATCCAAGGAATCATTCAAGCTAAGACCCAATTTATTGGAAGTTTAGTGAACAGTCTCACTGGTAGCTTGGGTGGTGGCTTAGGAGGCGGCGGCGGTGGCGGTGGAGGCGGTGGCGGTGGCGGTGGAGGCGGTGGTGGTGGCGGCGGTCCAGCCTACCTCAGAGGAGGTGGCGGCGGCGGCGGTGGCTCAAGGGCACGCAGTGCTGGCCATGTAGTCTACACCAAAACAGTCCGTCTTGGAGGCGGAGGCGGTGGCGGCTGGAACGGCGGTGGTGGCGGTGGCGGCCATGGCGGTGGCGGTGGCGGCGGCTACGGCTGGAGAAGCGGTTAAGCACAACATCACATCACCACTCATCATCCACTACATAATTTTAAATATAAAAAAATTCGACTTAAACTAAAGTTAACTAAGATGTGTTCAAGCTTTTCGATCGATCCAAAGAACAATGTGCACGAACTTAACAAACAAACCTTATGCTTTAAAAAAAACAAGCGTGAAATGTTAAATTTTTTTTGAAAAACGTGTTCCAAAAGTGCCCTCTTTTAAATAAAGACTTAAAAATTAAAAAAGTTGAATTAATTTTAAGGATCTGAAACAAGAAAAAAAAAACGAAACGAGTATTGGGACCACCGGGAAATCCCCAGAATTAAAATCAAACAAATAAATCTCATTACCATAAGATGTTGAAGCAGAACCCAGCACCTGTTAAGTTTATATTAAAATATGAAGAACAAAAACCTGTTGAGAAAAAAGTTTTAAAGTATTAAAGCATTAAACAAAAAAAATTCATTATTTTTTTACTTTACTGGTTATAAAAATAGATTTTAAGTGTTTTTGAATACTACATGAGTGCAACTTTTTTACTATATATATTTTTATTAGGACTACATGACCAAAAACCACGATAATAAAACCAATATAGAAGTTCATCTTAAATCAAAATTTAGTCACTGACTGAAATACACAATTAGTGATTTTAATATGTACATAATTAAGTTTTATTATTTTCGGTTCCGGTTGAGTTTTGAAATTAATTTAATCGAAAAAATATTTAACCCAGTTTTGTGGACCAATGGTTTTATTCTGACGTGTCAGCCTTAACCTGATCTCTAAAGACAGGGATTTGCGAGAAGCAGGTCGTGCCTGACTTCAGGAATCTTTAATTTATTGCCCTTAGACTTCGGATTCAGCGTAATCTCATGGTAATCTCTCGAATTCGTTAAGTACTGCGACAATATTAGTTCAATTTAAGGCCGTCTAGAATTTTTGTAGCTTAATATATCACAAAACTGAACACAGTTTGGACATGAACGTCAATGTTTGGATGCAGGTTGATGGATATCAATTGTAGGAGTTGCCATGGACGATTTTTTGTATCCAGCTTAAAGCCCTCTTATAAGAAGTTTCAGATTAAAATGTTTAAAATTTAGTATACACACCTTCTCTAAGCGAGTATTGCTGTTTTTACCAAGAAAGACCAAATTTGGACTCTTATAAATTTTCAAAATATTTTTCTACGCACTTCGGATGATGTTTTTGTAATTAATTTATAGAATAACAGAAAATTAGATTGACAGAGTGTAAGCCTAGGTGTCAACCTTTAAGCTACTGTCCATCATACTATTCTTCATGGTGGAATGTCTAGAAGTAGCAATCACTTTTCTTCGCTGTAAACGAGCTCTTTTAAATGGTACCTTTGTGGTTCTTGAAATTTCAACTTTAACCCAATAAAACTTCTGGGAATATGTCAAGGGGGGGGGGCTATTGCAACACTCGTTCACTTCCTATGTGAATGACCGGGCCTATTTATAGCCAGACCCTAGAAAAACTTAGGGTTCTAGAAGATAAAAGGCATCTCTAAACTAGGACAACCTTCTTAAACTCCAAACCAAAACCAAAACCAAACAGCGTCGTCACCGATAAATGTGACAGCCACTTTTTTGTACTTTATCTAACCACGCCAAAGTGGTTTTCGGAGCACAGCCCCAAATGAGAGAGAGAGTTGTATTCGAGAAGACGCCCAATGTACGACTGGTATATTACAGCACGGGTCGATGGCTGGAGGAAGAACTTGCACCTCTTAAGGAACCCCAAGCACTGGGATGCTTGTTTGGCGTTTTGGAATATGTGATGATTCCACCATAAGTTTTTAGCTAATGTCACGACTAAGATGTTAAAGGAAGGGTCGGCCATTATTTCAACACGATCCACTAACACGGATGGAGAGGTGTTGCACTTTTTGTTGTAGACAGTACTTGATTTTGGAAGGGTATAATTCGACTCGATTCTTGCTTCCCCAATCTCCTGTTTATTGAATTGGACATAAGCTCACGAAGCAAAGCTGAGAAGTGGGTTGGAAGAGATGGAAAATATGTCATTTATAAAGATAAGGAATAAAGCAGGTGATAAAATTAACCCCTGGGGAACCCCCGCAAATGCAATGCGAGTATCGTTTTACCAAGCGGTCTCCCAACTGAGTACTTGAGCTCCAACAAGATGATTATCCGAATCTGCCATAGCCTCAACCATACTATGAAGAAAGTAATCCAATGTGGCAACAAGAAACAATCCTCTACAAGTCCACCCAAATATCATCCTACTCAGATCGCGTTAGAAAAACATCAAGAACTATATAGGTTTCGACGTTGTCAGGACTTGACTTGGACTTGGTGTTGAAAGAGCTAATGAGAAGCCCTGTTTTTGAAATTTTGAGTGTTGTAGGAGTTTGGAAATACTGTTTGCGAAAATTGCACACAATAGAGTCGTTCTATTTAGGAATTAGGTCCTAGTTTGTAAAGTGTGCGGAAAAGGGTATGTTGTAGGCAAAAGGGAATTAGCGGAGACGGACAATCTGATAACACCAATTTAAAATTGCCAAGGAGGCAAGGGGAGTTTTTATTTCGATGGATCAATCGCTTTAGGTAATAGTGGCGATAGGCGAATACATTTCCCGCCCTGCGTTGCCACAAATAAGAAATTTTAATTTCTTAAAAGGCCGAATGTAAAATTTATATAACATCTCTTGACCGGTGGCTCTTCAGGAGCTCTATTATTCCTTTTAGCAATGATCGTTTTGGTTGACTTGATCCTTGATCTTGTTCTTGTCAACTATGACGAAATAGCTAGCCGACCCAATTTCTAACGGCTAATCTTACGTGGAAGCTAACTAAGCTGCAGAAAGATTCCGGAGTTTGCCCAACTCTAGCCAAGCCATCGGCAATTTCATAACCGATGTGGCCTTCATGGCCTTGCATCCTCATTAGCTTTACATTGTTGTTATTTGTTTTTGATGATACCCTGTGGGATTTAATGGCCAACAGGGTAGTTGGACTGTCCCAGAAAATAACGATGTTAGAGCTATTAAAACAATTCGGGATAACATTGGCGATCACTCCGGATCTTCTTTTTTCTTTAAAATGGCAATGGCCAAGAGATAAAGCTTCCTGCTTAAAGAAATAGAGGATCGGGGCAAAATGTGCTTGAACCATTTACGAAGTGAGTTCCCACAACCCCGAAATGGCCGAGTTATATTAATTTGCTCGGTTAGTACCATTTAGAGAGCTAATTGTGTAGTTATCGTTAGTAAAAATGTCCCTATTGATTAAGTTCGGCATATGTCCGTGTTCATTGAAATAAACTTTGACAAGTGCAAGTCATCAGAATGTAACAGAATTCACCCCGGAGGACACCGCAAAAGATGGGGTAGGGCTTAGATTTTTAGATAAGGATATTGGCCAAGTTGAGGTTTTTGCTACGAAAACACAAGTCCCAGTCGTCAAACTATTGCAAAACCTTTTCGTAAGATTTGTTCACAAATCAATTAGTCCTTTTTTGTTTTGAAGATTGCGATGCACGAATATCAATCAATCTACGACCTAGAAACCTTCTTTATTACAAAACTCCATGTTCGACCCAGAAAACGAAACCTAAAATCAGGCATTATTATAACTGATTTCAAAAGCCGCACTTTAGCATAAAAAAACGTTGCAATTAAATCGCAGCTAAATTAATAAATTACGATTAAGCAAAATTAAGGCAAACTGTAAAACAGGTAAACCTGACTCGGCAGAAAAGAGTCAAAAAGCAATTCTCATTTCCAGTAGTGGTTACCTTGGCGGCCCTGGGTTTTATCACACGGTAATGATACTGTTATCTGCCGATTTAATCGGATGTGCTGAGATATTCCAAAATTAGCCACGATTAATTTCCATTTCACTTCCATGCGCGCAGAAGGAGTTTATGAGCGTGCGCGACTTGCTAATCCCCAAAAAGGCACTAAACAATGATGGACGAGGGGTAAACAGATAACTTCGCTTCTTTTGGGTTGACATTAATACTCGTTTGACAAATGTCCAAATTATAATTGGGCTCTCAAGATTTTTGGCGACGGCGATGGACACTTTCGGAACTTGTAGAGATTGTGATGAAGATTCTAGTAGGCGTGCAGAGATGTGCCATTGTATGTTGCCGGGTTACCATGGAGCACGGCGGGATTAATGCTTGTTCCGCCAAACCCAAATCATGTTTATTGTTATGGATTAGGTAATAATTTCCTTTTGACCTTGAGGAATCTGTCAACGTGAAGAGCCATTAAAAGTTGAGGTATGGGGCTTGTGGGGTTTTCACGTAGAGTAGTGTATTCTATATCTGCCCACGCATGCGCAAATCCGTGTTCTTGATGTTCTCGATTGGAAGCTAGAATCTAGAGTCGATGGGATTTAAGTGTTTTGGTAGTAATTAGTGGAGTGCTCTTGTTGCAACACGACTATCATGATGACAAGGTAGAGATATCTTCAGGCAACATCACCCGGATTCGCCTGTCGCTCTCTGCCCGACAGCTGGCACAACCGATGCGGTATGATTCGCTGATTGAAAAGGAAAAGTTTTGAAACCAAATTGTAGGCAAGCATTTAGAATGCGGTTAGATAAAAATTGATTAATCGCAATCGCACCTGTAATGACTGCACCTGAGTGGATCGCGGTGTTACATCACGCATTTAAACTTGCCGCTAATAAGCCCACTTGGATGGAGCTCGAGTAGAGCCACTTACGACGATGCGGATGGTAAATGGTGGGAACAGTACGCGGTGCTGCTTGCGCCGGCTGTCACGTTCATCTGCTTCCTTGAAGGTCACCCAAACTGGACCGTAGCTATTGGCCGTTTGGATGGCAAGAAGTTGCGAAAAGCGCTAGCTTAGGCCAAACGTAGCGCCGCCGTGACCTCAGTGCTTTGTTTAAATACTTGCGATTGGCTCTGGTTTAATTGCTGCGCAGTAATCAATATTTTGTAGGCATAAAAGTAAGAGGAATGCGCACAGTGTTGCTGCTGATAGTGGTGACGACGCGACGCGATGGTGTGGTGGTGGTTGTGGTGTTGATGATGATGATGGTGGTGTCAGAGAAGTGTGCTACCGCTACCAGCGAGATTTGTCGAAACGGTGGAGCCATTGTTTGGAGCCTAGCTGGGGTGCACTTGGCATTGATTCTGGAAGAAGTCTCGATGTATAAATAGTGTCCGTAATCAGCATACGGCATCAGTCTAAGTTCTAGAGCTGAAGCATTGAGATGAAGGTGTTCTTGTGTCTATTCGTTTTGGTGGCGGCGGTATCCGCAGGATTCCTCGGCGGTGGCGGAGGAGGTGGTTGGAACAGTGGCGGAGGCGGAGGTGGTTGGAACAGTGGCGGCGGCGGGGGTTGGAAGAGTGGCGGTGGGGGAGGTTGGAACAGTGGTGGTGGTGGGGGTGGCTGGAGTAGTGGAGGTGGAGGTGGAGGCTGGAGAGGTGGCGGTGGAAGTGGCGGAGGAATTACCATTCTCAAAGTAATCAGTAGCGGCGGAAGCGGAGGGGGTGGTGGATGGCGCTACGGTGGAGGAGGAGGTAATGGAGGAGGATGGAAGCTAGGAGGCGGAGGAGGAGGTGGAGGATGGAGAAGCGGCGGAGGTGGTGGGGGATGGAGAAGCAGTGGCGGCGGAGGTGGATGGAAACTTGGCGGCGGCGGCGGTGGTGGCGGATGGAACCTAGGAGGAGGTGGTGGAAGCAGCGGATGGAAGCTTGGTGGAGGAGGTGGCGGATGGAACGGAGGTGGTGGCGGAAGTAGCGGATGGAATCTAGGAGGTGGTGGCGGAAGCAGTGGATGGAAGCTTGGAGGCGGAAGTGGCGGATGGAGCGGAGGTGGCGGAAGCAGCGGCTGGAAGCTAGGTGGTGGAGGTGGCGGAGGAGGATGGAGTGGAGGCGGAGGTGGAGGATATGGAAGTGGTAGCGGATGGTGGTAAAGATCTCGTTTTTTGTAAAAAAAAAAAAAGTATTACGACTCGAATTTGTAAATAAATATTATTTAATATATTGCAAAAAATGCCAAATACCTCTTTAAACTTATTTTCAAAAAGTTTTTATAATTCCAGAACCAAAAACCAAATTTCTTAATAAAACTCCTAATTATTTCCATTCAAGTCCAATCTAAATCTAACTCCAAACCCCCATCTTCAACATCATCTTATACCCCCTCAAAAAATTGCTACTCTACCTGAAATCCTACTCGAATCGAAAGGTGCATATAGTTCACAAACGGAAGCAATATTTATTTTTTTTATTAATTTGACTTTGGAAACTTAATGGCCACCGGTCGCGAACTATTGATGGATTTATGGACTTACTTGACCAGATGATTTCTATTATCTCTTCTTTTTAATCAATATTAAGAGATTGCATCGCCCCCGTACCATTCCACGGCTATATTTTAACATAGAAATGTTTTTTTTTTATTTTTGGGATAATTTCCGGTTCAAAAATAAATATTATTTCATCGTTGGATTTTATGTTTTGGTGATGGTGGTGATTCTAGAAGAAGCCGGATGGAATTCCTTTAAAGGTCGAAACTTTCTATTTAAAGTAACTCTATGCCTCTCTATGTGTGCAGCGAAATAAAATCATGGTAAATTTTTGGTTTTTAATGATTTTATAAAGTTTCATTCCTGTCTAAAAATTGAGAATTTTGAACAAAACTTGCAGAAATCAACTATTATCAAAATTCATTATAAGCGCCGGTCCCTGGCATAGAGCGAGTGGAGTGATCGCTCTAGGCGCCACCAAGTAGCAGGGACGCCAAAATGAATGTGAAAAAAAATTTCGAGTGAAAAATAAAATGATGACGGCGCCTGTTGCTATAAAAGTTAATTTATGAAGAATTTGGTTATTATTATTTATTAAACAGTAGCCTTCGCCCACAATCTCTTCCGCGTCGATTTGGCATTGCTGGGAAAATATGGCGCCTCTGCAGAACTTCACCCATAAAATTTTCCTATTTTATCTCCCGAAAAAGCGCCAAAACAGGTCATTAATTTTGGCTGCGCGTGTAGCTAGTTAATCATTCCAAATGAAGCTCTATTTAAATCCATAAGTAAATATTGATCGCAGTGCAGGTAAGGCTATCCACAAAAATCTGACGGAAACGAAAAGGGTTGTCTAAAGTCGATTACGATTCACTTAAGCAAACGTAGATATTTAGATAGAGCTCTTTAAGGCCTACAATTAGAATGACAAACTAGTTTGAGATGTGAGTTTGACCCCTTCGGTCCACACGATGAACTTCCCAGTATGATGAACATAGACGGAATGAACTGACTTCTTACAAAATAATAATACGTTAAACACAAGTGGGAAATTGACTATTATCAGAACTTGTGTCTCACTCTTCATTCAGTGTGGCCAACTTTGGACGCAAAGCGTTCAAAATCTCTTTTTCAGTTGAACAAAAAGGAGATAAGCCATGTGGTAAAGGTGCTTACTGATCACTGTCCTTTTGGCCCGCACGCCGAAAGATTAGGATTTCCCCACAACGACTTAAGGCCGGGACACACCATATCCGCACCGCGTCCGCACCGCATTCGCACCGTGTGTCAGACGACACACGGAGAGAAAGTAAACAATTAAAATTTTACCAGTCAGTCCCCACATTTCCGTGTCCGCACCGAGTCAAATTACGTGAGTTTTGTTTTTGCCCGGACACGGTGCGGATGCGGTGCGGACGCGGTGCGGATATGTGTGTCCCGGCCTTTATGCAGAAGTTGTGGTAATGAAGAAAAAGAAGAAGAAACTGTCTCCCATCATATCTGTACATATCCCGCCCAAGCAAGGAAAAGAGGGACCTTCCTTGGCTTCTGAGAATATAGCCTTTCCTTGATGGATTGAGCGAGCTGCAAAATTTTGATGTTCCTAGACTCTGTCGCTTTATCAAAAGCTTAAAATGGCTTGAAATGGCCTGAACTTTGTCCCAACACTAGAATGGCATCACAATGGGCCCAATGGTGTGCCTAAGTGGGCTCCCTGTTGGGGACAGCCATTTCAACCTAACCTAACCTAACCAATGAAAAAAAACTTGTCAGACTTGACTAAAAAAACAAATTTGTCGATAAATACTGAAAATTCCGGGATGAACCGTAATTTCCTGAAACTATAGGATGTAGAAGGTTTGAAAAATTCATGATGTTTGTAAAGGGTAACGAAATTTTTGTTGTCAGATTTTGACAAGTGATGTTTTGTTGGAAGGCTATCGCTGTGCAGAACCAAAAAAGATCACTTCATTTAGAACGGGTCTCATTCCATCGAGTTTATTAGATATTAGCAAAACTTATCTATTTAAGGCCTCTCTGACACTTATCTGAAGTTCTTCCATTGAAACAGGCCACACCAAATCTTATGAAATTTTTTTCAGGGCATTTTTTTGTTAAATTTTTCTCTCGGCACCTCAAAGAAGTCTATATAGTTTTTGGTTCGCGCGGGATCGTGCAGGTACAAAAATCACGAACGTCGTTTAAACAAAAAAAAATATGAGTGTGCTTAAGACCACACTTTAGAAGTAAAACTTTTGTGCCCAACGGCTAGTAATATGCAATAGATATAGTGGAAAGTCTGTCGGATCTATATGTAGTACGCTTGAGAAAATTCAGGCCAACGACAGATTCAGGAAGAATAGTGACGAATCTACTGACGGACTTGATACAAAGTCTATTTGAAAATATCAATATTTATGAATTCCTATTTACATTAAAACCTAAAAGTAACCAAGTAAAAATAATTTTTATTGGCTAATTTTCTTAAAAGCATACACGCGGTGCACCTAGTACGTATAGCATATAAGTGCGCATCCTACACGGGTATGCACGCTTCCGCCACAGGCATGGATACTACCGCATGGATACTACAACATTCGCCTCATAGAGGTAAGCTGGTGACATATGAAAGCGTACATGTATTGCATTCAGAGGTTCATAAAATTGCATGGTTTTTTCCGTCCCGGCTTTCGCACATAGCCCGAAAATTTAAGTAACGAGTGCATGCAAGGTGCATGTGTTTGTTGTGCATACTTGTGTGCTATTTCGAATGCGGCATTACAGAAAAAGTTAAAAGTAGTGATATGTCACCAGCTGTATGCATGCTCCGCTCCCGCTACATTCATGATCATTAATAATTGCATCCGCATTGTCGCATTGCCGCATTGTCGCGTTGCCGCATTGTCGCATTGCCGCATTATCGCATTGTCGCATTGTCGCATTGTCGCATTGCCGCATTGCCGCATTGCCGCATTACCGCATTGTCGCATTGCCGCATTGCCGCATTGCCGCATTTTCGCATTGTCGCATTGCCGCATTGTCGCATTGTCGCATTGCCGCATTGTCGCATTGCCACATTGCCGCATTGTCGCATTGCCGCATTGTCGCATTGCCGCATTGTCGCATTGTCGCATTGCCGCATTGCCGCATTGCCGCATTGTCGCATTGCCGCATTGTCGCATTGCCGCATTACCGCATTGCCGCATTGTCGCATTGCCGCATTGTCGCATTGTCGTATTGTCGCATTGCCGCATTGTCGCATTGCCGCATTGTCGCATTGTCGTATTGTCGCATTGCCGCATTGCCGCATTGTCGCATTGCCGCATTGTCGCATTGGCGCATTGTCGCATTGTCGCATTGCCGCATTGTCGCATTGTCGCATTGTCGCATTGTCGCATTGCCGCATTGCCGCATTGTCGCATTGCCGCATTGTCGCATTGTCGCATTGTCGCATTATCGCATTGTCGCATTGTCGCATTGTCGCATTGCCGCATTGCCGCATTGTCGCATTGCCGCATTGTCGCATTGTCGCATTGCCGCATTGTCGCATTGTCGCATTGCCGCATTGTCGCATTGCCGCATTGTCGCATTGCCGCATTGCCGCATTGTCGCATTGCCGCATTGTCGCATTGCCGCATTGCCGCATTGTCGCATTGCCGCATTGTCGCATTGCCGCATTGTCGCATTGCCGCATTGCCGCATTGTCGCATTGTCGCATTGCCGCATTGTCGCATTGCCGCATTGCCGCATTGCCGCATTGCCGCATTGTCGCATTGCCGCATTGTCGTATTGTCGCATTGCCGCATTGTCGCATTGCCGCATTGCCGCATTGTCGCATTGCCGCATTGCCGCATTGCCGCATTGTCGCATTGCCGCATTGCCGCATTGTCGCATTGCCGCATTGCCGCATTGTCGCATTGTCGCATTGCCGCATTGCCGCATTGTCGCATTGTCGCATTGCCGCATTGTCGCATTGCCGCATTGTCGCATTGTCGCATTGCCGCATTGTCGCATTGCCGCATTGTCGCATTGCCGCATTGCCGCATTGTCGCATTGCCGCATTGTCGCATTGCCGCATTGCCGCATTGTCGCATTGCCGCATTGTCGCATTGCCGCATTGCCGCATTGTCGCATTGTCGCATTGCCGCATTGTCGCATTGCCGCATTGCCGCATTGTCGCATTGCCGCATTGCCGCATTGTCGCATTGCCGCATTGCCGCATTGTCGCATTGTCGCATTGCCGCATTGTCGCATTGCCGCATTGTCGCATTGTCGCATTGCCGCATTGTCGCATTGTCGCATTGTCGCATTGCCGCATTGCCGCATTGTCGCATTGCCGCATTGTCGCATTACATAAAAGACATAATACATAAAATACAAAATACATTGCCCGATCACACATTTTCGTAACGCTTTCGTTACACTTTCGCCAGTTTACACCCCAAGTCAAGCGTTCGTAAAGAAGTTTCCCAAGTCAAGCGTACGTAAAGAAGTTTCACTTCAAAAAACGGCTCGACCGAATTTTATGAAAATCTTTTCAGATCATATTTCGGTCAATACGCTTCGAACGACACCTCAACGAAGTCATATCATTTTTGGTTCGCGAGATATCGTGCAGGAAAAAATGACCACATACGTACGCACACACACACACACATACTTCCTCCCAATTTTTTGCTTAAAATGTTCCTGGGACCTTAAAAGATGAAAATACGTTGAAATTTTTGATTTCGATTTTCGGGTCGATTACAATAACTTCCTATACTGGGAAGTTAAAAAAGGTTATTAAGGTCTCCTTCGATTAACGGTTCAAGTTTTCAGTCTGACCCACTAATCCGAACAAAGTGAAAAAGTGACCGATTAGCGGCTCCCGACAGTTAGAGTCTGCAATTGGAATGATGAAAAATGTTTCAACTCGCTTTCCTACGATGATCGGATCTTGTTTTCGATCTGAGCCGATAGTCGGATACGATAGCCGGATTCGATAGTGGGATCGAAACCAAAATGTAATCTGAAACATACCCAAAATTATTGAATCTTTCCTTAAAAATCCCGTTTGGTGGTTAGTTTCATCCTAAAGTATAAAGCTTGGAGGCCCCTGAAACTTTGAAACGACATGGTCGCAAACGCCCACGACTTCCTGGAAGTTTACGCGACTGCACATCTAATTTTGGTGGACCCTGAAAATCGACTGGTCTATATATAGAACTTATGGGGAAGCGGTCCTTGTCCGTTGGTTCTAACTTAACTGTCGAAGAGGCTGAAAGTTACAAGGGCAAAGAAGCAAATTTTTGCGTGCAATTGAAGATTTTGAATTGAAGCCAAAATTTACGATAGGTCAGGTCAGTTGGGCTTATTCTAAAGAACCGAAATCTATGTATGTGAACATTGCATCAAAAAATAACTATAGATCGTTTTTCGATTATTTTGAAATATTTCCCTCTGAACAAGCTCCTCTTTTCTGTTCATCGGCATCATGAGCTGCACAGCCTATTGATGTCCTTGACTGTCTGCCGCGTTAGCCTCCTTGATTGTCAACCACTAACCTTCCTTTTGCCAGTTTCGAAATTAGAATTGTCTTATCAACAATGAAGTTAATGTATGTCGCTATTCACTACAACCCCAAGATTTCTTCCTTTCACAACAGAATCTAGGGGAACCAAGCTCAACATGTTAGCAGAGATGTCAGCACGAACAGTAGCAGAGTTAGAGAAAACAATGCACTGCGACTTCAAAGGATTTACCTGGAGCAATTTTTATGTCGACCAGTAGGATACACGACACAAGTCAGCAATAAGTTTCTCTCCACACATAGTATGATCTCTTGGCGCAGAGAGATAAAGCAGTTTTCGCAGAAGGAGGGCGTGATTGACGCTATCGAAAATTTTTGAGAACTCAAGCAGCCGACAACTCTAATATGCAATAAACTGCCTAAGAGTAAGTAAGAAATCTATGCCTCGCCCAATATCAAGTCGAACAGGTTGCTGCAGAAAAAGAAGTTAGAAATGTTTCTCACCTCATTTCAATGTTGGAAATTTCATTTCTTCCAAAAAAGTAAGAAATGTGTCTCCATTACGCAATTGCCCGTCACATCTTGCCTCATTTTTCTTGATTCATGCTCACATACCAGTAGGACATTATTTTTAAACCGGGAAATATCAAAAAATTGAGACCTCAGTACAATCTACCATCGTGTAAGGGACAAATGTACTGCTTCATGCAAGTCTGGCTCAACTCTAATAGCAAACGTCATATTTATTTAAGGCGAATATCAGTCGTGACTTTAAGAAGCACGATTTCGCAGCTAAGATGTTTGTGAAAGCCAGATGGCCATTGTATGTATTTATAAGTTTAAGACGTTCACAATACGGAATTATTTGAGTAGCTATCAGATTTTCAAAGAACTTTGTCTGAAATGAAATAATTCTGATAGAATGAAAATCGGAGGGACTGGAAGGAGAAGGGTACTTGAGAATGAGTTAAAATATTATTAAGATTTGATTGGCTTCAGGGTGTGAAGAGAGTCAATGCAACAAAAGCAGAAGCCATCGGAAGAAGCTGCAGTGCCCCCCATCTACCGACCTCAGTTCAATAATATTCAGTTCAATCCACATAAGTGGATTGATCGGCTTAAGTCCATGTACAGTTCGTGCTTGAAATTGCTGTGGCTTTTTCGCCAGAAGTTAGAAATGCAAAAGCTAACTGGAATGGCATTCCATTCTTCCAGTTGATTACTCTCTTTTGAACAAGCTATTAGCTTTAACTTCAGTTCGAGTCCAGTTGGGCGAACTGAAGTCTGTTTTACCTTCAATTGAATATGCGGAAATGGTAGGCGAACTAAAGATATATTAAACTTCAGTTCATCAATCCTTCGGCCGGCAAAGCCGGGGTATAGTAGAGCTAATAGGACTTTTGTAAAAAGGAAAAAGAAATTTTATTATGAGTAGGTGGGAAAAGTAGGACTCACCCCTTAGTCCTCTGGTATAGAAGCTGAGCATTTTAGTCGTGAATCTTAAAGATCATTCATTTCTCTTGTAACGAATCTTTATTTATTTTCAGTTTAGAAGCATTACTAAGAAAATATCACAACAATTATTATAAATATAAACAGTAAAGGCTTAAAGCAAAACAGTTTTTTTAACAAGCCAAGATCCCTTGCTTATCCTTTCCAGCCTCCTCCGCCTCCGCTGCTGATTTTCCATCCACCGCCGCCACCACCTCCGTATCCACCACCGCCGCCGCCTCCACCACCGCCGAATTTCCATCCTCCTCCTCCACCGCCTCCTCCGAATTTGGAGCCACCACCGCCGCCTCCACCGAATTTCCATCCGCCACCGCCGCCTCCTCCACCACCTCCGCCTCCGCCAAACTTCCATCCGCCACCTCCGCCGCCACCGCCGAGTTTCCACCCGCCGCCGCCGCCTCCACCGCCATATTTGAATCCACCGCCACCGCCTCCGCCGCCGCCACCTAGTTTCCATCCTCCACCGCCACCGCCTCCGCCTCCGCCTAGCTTCCATCCTCCACCGCCTCCGCCTCCATAGCCTCCACCGCCTCCACTGCTGATGGTGATAATCTTCAATCCTCCACCTCCACCTCCACCGCCACCGCCAAACTTTCCTCCACCTCCACCCCCATATCCACCGCCACCACCTCCTGATTTCCAGCCACCGCCGCCTCCACCGCCTCCACCGCCACCGATGAATCCTGCAGAAACAGCAGCTGTCAACAGGAGCAAGCTAACGAACACCTTCATCTTGGGATACTCAAAGTCGATACTGAATGTCTAACCCTTCGCGCCGACTATATTTATATCCCAGCCCAGACAAAGCAATCTTCTCACCTAATGCATGCACCTAGCCTGACCCAAAAAATCCCTGCCGATGCACCCAGAGACACATAATCGATGCCAACCAAAACTGGCCCAAATTTCGTAAATTGTTTTTTTGCCCAACGTTTTGCCACCATTGAACTAATTACAGCCGACGATTGAAATCGGCAATGGACATCTAGGCAAAGTGCAGAGTGATTACCTGGGCCCAAGTGGAAAGATCCTAATGTGATTGTCTCGGGCTTCAAAATCTCGAACGCATGCGCTGGAAAGTTAGTCAAGGTGAGAACCTAGTACTACCAGCTGTGGATGTGAAACCCGGGCCCCAGCGCTCCAGAGTCTGCCATTGGCGTGAGTTTCGAAACATCCACCGCGGTCAAGGGTTCAGTTTCCGAATGGCGTCTTTTTTAAGTTTCAGTCTTTGTAATTGCTGTAATTAGACGGAGCAGTCATAATCGGCAAGCTCCAATCCCAGTGAAGGTAGTTCGGCGTAGTCGCGTCTTGGAAGCGCGATGATAAAGTCGTTTAATTTTTGGCCAGGAGGTGTTTGGCTGGGTTAGAGGAGATCTTGCTGTAGAAGTTCAAGTCGCTTCAGTGTATTTTTAAACAGATCAACTACTATAGTCGGATTTTTGAACATCTATCAAAGTCTATCAAAGTTTTCCTAATGCTCGCCAAAAATATCGCAAACTCCTTCCGAAGAAATAATAAAAGTGTCAATCTAACTCGAAACCAGCAGTTGGAGTTATGTAACCACGTAAAAGGTATGTTTTTTGCTCCTAACACCATCTATAATTGAAAAATTGATTTATGTTTTTGCAGCTTTGATAACTGGTTTTGAAAAATTGTTTATTAAAAATGTTGAGATAAGAAAGTGTGAATTTTGGAGGAGATAGCGAAGAAATTTTGGCATAACAAGTTTACACTCAGCGAAAAGACTGTATTTTGTGGAAATGCAAAACAAACGAACGATCGTTATCATGTTATCCATTATGTAGAGATTATCGATCATTCGAAAGGTTACTAAATAATGAATTTACATTCTAAAGTAGCAAATGAATTATTGATTTTAATAAATTTTCTATTGCAGATCATTCGTCAGGTGATCGTGATCGATGATGATCGTGAAAAAGTTATGATCTTATCAAAAATTGACAAAAACGAAGCTTTTTCATGAACAGCATTTTAAAAATAGATAAAATTCAGATGGTTTGCTAAATCGTTGAAAATTTTGGTATAAGTGATCGCACGTAACCGATCGTGACTTGACTAATGCCATTAAGATCATACTCATTCATATACCAGATGTTCAAGCGTGAAGTGATCGAAAACCAATGAAGAATAAAATGGCGAGCTTACTGATATACTGATCCTATTTAGTGAAATCTAGATGTAATTACATTGAAAAAGGTAATTGAATTTTTTAGTAGGTCTAGTCAAGTAAGTACTAGGAGGTCTGATCTCCAAAGGGTGATTAAATGTGTGTTACATCAAAAAAAGGAATAATTGGAATAGTATGAATGGACGATTATTGGAAAAACTTAGCAGCAGAAGATGGTCTGAAGCACGTAATTGTTGCATAAAAACAATTATTGCAGTATTTGGAAACAATTCTGAAAGATACAATAGTGGCAGTATCACATGGGAATAATAAGGAAGTGAAAATCGAAATTGAAA
Source organism: Thereva unica (assembly GCA_949987705.1). Classification (NCBI taxonomy): domain Eukaryota; kingdom Metazoa; phylum Arthropoda; class Insecta; order Diptera; family Therevidae; genus Thereva; species Thereva unica. The sequence goes on from OX465284.1 coordinate 110,154,548, forward strand.
ATTGGAGAACACCCTATGTCATTCATTTGAGAGTATTGTAAGAGTGAAACGATATGACGCCAAGGAAAATCATCGAACTGTGCCAATTAGAAAAAATGTTCCAAGTGTGTAAACGAATAATTAACAAAATTACATATGATCGCTTTGGCCGAGTTTCGAAATTCAATCAAAACTTGGACAGACCAAACTTAGCATTTAGATATTTCAGCAATATATGTATGTTTAAAGTTGAATTGATGCGGAAAGAATTCTGAGAGCAAAGGGGCAGAATTATATCCTCTTTTAGCACTACTCTAATAATCAAGATACTGGAGGATAATTTTGAAGTAGTACATTCGTTCGCCCAACTTGGATCAAAAAAGCAATCGAAAATATCCATTCGGTTGCTAAGGCAAACCAACACGATTTTAGTTCTGCAAGGCTTTTCAAATCCAAGTACTACATCATCCAATTTGCTGCTTTGTAAGACGGCGATCTTACCAGTACTCACATATGAATCCAAACCTTGGGCACTTACCAAAGCACAGTCTGACTTCTTTGTTGTGTTGAAAATGAAAGTCCTTTGGAGTCCTTTGTTTTGCCCTATGCGATAGAGAACAGTTCGGGCACGCGGTAATAAGAGGATCTGCAAGCTCTTCTTGATGTAAATGTAGTCACGAAAATAAAATCACCAAACTCGTGTAGGTAAGACATCCAGCTCATATTCGATCGAAGAGAAACTCGCTCTGAAAGTCTCTGTCTACAGAATTGATAGATTAAGACAGTGAAGTCGACCAAAATTTCGCTAGAAAGATGACATATACCAAGATGATCAGAGTTTTTGGAATATCAAACTGGAAATAAAAATCAACTCAGAATTAGGACCGATAGAAGAGCAGTTGTGAGAGATAAGGACTGGAGCCTGGTTATAGAAACGAATTAGGTAGTCAGTAAGTTATTTATGTGAGGCTGTCGATTGAACGCACTAAGCTTCCCCTTTGCATTTCACCAATGGCATACATAGTATGGCCGGCTGTTCCAATAACAAACTTAGCACTAAGTACTATGGTTATCGAATAATAGGTGTGTGCTGAGTCACAACTGAAGACAATTTGGTATTCTTATTTTCTAATTGTTGTGACAGTTTTGCGGATTGTTAAAATTGTGACTGTAGAACAGATAAGAAGAGTATAAAGAGCAGCCCAATATTTCAAGTGGTTAAAATATCAAAAGAGCCGATAGTCACAAGAATAGTCACAAGCTATCAATGACAAGTACGAGCCACAAGTACCTTGTGACTTACGACTTCTTAAAAACCTTTTACCTCTTAGTTTACTTCACTTCTAAATCGCTTCTACATTGCTTTTTATTTAGTGTAGGCCTTAAAGTTGAGACTAACCATACACTTGTGATTGCGTTGTGACTTATGACTGATTTTTAAATACGGGGGTAAATGTCCAAGCCACTTCAGTCTGTGACATCTTCTATAGAAGATCAGTCTTTTATAACGTATTTTGGCACATTATTAAAAGAGAAACCCTGGCAGATCTGAGAGTGTTATGAATGGAACAAGATAAGCCTAAGCTCCAGAAAAATAAAAAAGGACTTTGTCGTAATCGTGAGCTCTACAGCTGCCAAGGAAGAACATCTCTGGCTAGGTACTTTCTCTTACTAGGGCCAACGCAGTCAGTCAGATGGATAATTTCTAACGTGCAGTAGTCAGTTGTATGGTAGGTAGGTAAAGGCAGAACTCCGAGGACGTATTTGACGCTGAAGAACATTTGAAGAACGTTTACGTAAGTATTGAGCACTATGCTTTAAGTAGCTTGAAGTGACTTTAAATGCGTGGGTGCGTGATAATAACACTTTCTATTTTAAGCTTTCTTCGAAATCTCTCCAAAAAAATAATGGTTTCCAAATGAGCAGAGAGGGATCCTTGCCAGAACCGCACCGCTGTAAAAGTAATGCTTGATGATATCTGCGCACGGCACATACTCGTACACAACATTTTCTGCACACTCTCCAAATTTGTACGTTTGCAACACTTGTTTCAAGTTGGCCAGTACATCGGTCCACTTAAAAGTGATCTTGTACCACCTAATTGAAGAAGCCTACGTCTCCTGACTGGTTTCGAGTTTCGACCTATTTAGACATTGTACCTGGTGCCTTGATTGCCTCCTGTGGGACTTAGCTGACTGATGCAATAAGACAGGCGGTAGCATTTCTTAAAGTTCAGCAAGCCTACAGCCGACTCCGATTTGGAACCGTGTATAAAACAATTTAATAGTCCTTGGAATGCTAAAATTTTTTCCATTTGTCTCTGCTAAAAGGTCTAGTACATCAAAGTCTTTCTAGCATTCCCTCTAGAGAACGCAGTGTATTGCTGTGCCTATACTTCTTCTCAACCCTCAAACCTCAACGCCGAAAAGGCTGCCTTATGCCTGATGAGTGGATCAGTCAGACAGGAGATCGGGAATTACGGTCAGTGCTTTTGTGACGATCCAATTTCTGTTGGAATGTCTAGCAGTTATCACCAGGAGGAGCAAGGAGCATGGTTTTATTTGACGTCTTTTATTTGTACCTTTGCTGGTTCATCTTAACGCCCTGCTCAATAAAAAAAATAGTGGAAAGCGGTTATTTCCTGTCACAGAAGACCCAAGTTCTCCCAACTCAACTCAACCTCAACTCAACTATTCAACTCATCATGTAAACGCAGAATTTGTTTGTTTCCATATTGTTGAATAATAAAGCTCTAATATGCTCTAGTCGAACACATTAAAATATTTGTTCAATTTTGTTACGCTATGACGTGGGGTTTTTAGCTTTTAAACTTTAACGTGTCTAAGTTTGCATAGTTTTAGGCTAGGGTAGTTTTTTATTTATTTTTCTAAATGGGAGAAAAAAATTTTGGTCCTATACTACTATGCTGGGCCTTTTGATAGTCCATATTAAACGCCTAGTGACGACTTTTGTACGTCGAAAAGTCGTCTTAAAACCAGACAATAGATCTTTACGTTTGAGAGATTGTTGAGGAGCTTAATTTTCGATTTAACTGTGATCTTGAATGGATGATGGAAGAATAGCTAAATAAAGACATTCTCAAACAAATGAAGTCGTCTGCTCGTCTTTGTTTTCAATCCCCTCCAACCCACTGTACGGCCTTGTTGAAGTCGGTACGTTACGTTACTCTAACACCTTCGATAATGTAAGATAGCACGTGCTATAGTTTGGCTCTACGATCGTGAATGGTGTAGAATTAATGGCAGATCCAACTCTTTAACATATTATCGTTGACATACAAGGAACCAAGGATCTCGTTTTCTCTGCCAATAGCGATCTTATTGAGGACCGTTCAGATTAGGCTTTCGTTCCTAACCTTTCAATATCAACTTTAACCATCAATATCAACAGCATCTTCCGCAGTCAGTAATTCCGAATTCTTACAGAGTATAAAGGCAGCGGTCATCGTCATCTATTTCAACATCAACCCTACTCTTCCTAGCCCCAAACCTAATTTTTTGTGAAAGTCGAAGCTTAGAAAGTCACCTTTTGTACAACCAGTCCGTCCTGTCGTAGTCGTCGTTGTCTAATGCTTGGGTCGAGGGTGGAAATAGAAGACATAAGAGATTAATAAAAGTCAGGAGAGGTGATGGACCTAGCATTAGAACTCTTGGTGTTGTAGACACTGATCGAAGAAGTGGTTTGGACAAGTTTGCCGAATGGATGATGACCGCTTGCCACGTAAACAAACTTCTCTGGCGAGACTGTCCCGCAGGCTGGAGAATCTAGCGATCGGCACCGAAAAAAACCTGGCTAAAGAATATCGAGGGTGACCTAAAGAATCAACGGTTATCAGTTACCCAGGCTCGAAACGTCGCCAAAAACAGGCTAGAATGGAGGAAACGAATGGTGAATAGAGTTCGAGACCCAGCGGCAACGACAGCAGCGTATCCGTTGCGGGGACGTCCCGCTCCGACCGCCTGCTAACGGATCAAAGAAGAAGGAGAAGTAGTCTACACCAAAGAGAAGAAATTTGCTCGAGTCCTACTATAACAAAAATCAAAACAAAATATTTTTGTTACGAGGCATCAATTTCGCAAAGTCGATATCGTCAATAGAAGCCGGCTGATCTCTCTAGATTGGCGGGAGACAGTCTCGTCGGAGTACTATGTCTCCTGAAACAAGTGAATCCAGTTTTAGAGATGAAATAAACTTTCTATTAAATACCAAAGAAAAACTCTCAAGCATATCAACAGACAATGTTTTTGAGGCAGGAATGTGATCTTCAATAAATACGATCAGCCATTTGCATGTCCAATATATCTTCTTTGTTTAACCGACAGACTATTGGAATAATTACTTCATTATCGCATATCAAAGCATACATTAGCATAAAATTATAACAAACCATCTTCATTACATCAATAACTTATCAATGAAGCTTAAGGAAGCCACTAAAAGAAGAACGCTCGAACAACAAACCAACCTTCATTGCAATTAGTAAACGCCTCAGTTACTAATCGCAATTCTGAAGGCCGAAGTAATAAAGGAATAGTGCCGTAACAATTTCTACATTAAATCAAATTGAAGAATACTTCAATAATTCGAATCGCTTACATAATAACTCAAGGTATTTAATTACGACGATCTAATCACCATCAAAGCCGCTAATTGCCCGGCTAATAACTTTACCTGAAATCCAGTGTATACGTCTGGAACGTATGTATGCGGAGCATGTTGTTATTAAACCACTTTTTTTTTGAGAGAAAATCGTTTCCTACTCAAGAACGAGTCTTTGGGTTAACTCTGCATTTCCTTCTCTTCACCACGATCGAAATTGAAGATATTTTCACGATCGATGAGGATTTTCCTTGTTTGTACCGCGACGCATTCATGGCATTCTAAAATGTGTTAAGCGACCAAAGTCTTGTGGGATAATCGCCCTGTCGATCGCCGATCTTCAGTGATGTGATGTTTCCATTAAGGTAGACGATGAAGATCTGCAGATAGTTAGCTTGATCGTACTTGTAGATCTTGGCTGGAAATGTGGGATTGCTTGAGTAATTGGCTGCTGATCGCTACTAGGAGGGGCACTGCTGCTGCTGTTCCGCAAAGTAATCTACGCCAAATTGCACACGATCGGTATAATGCTGTTTGTAATTAGTACGAAGTGGATCAACCAAATGGAAATTTATGCCCGAACGCTTGAGGAGCAGCAATCAATAAATAATTCATTGACTTCCACCTGCACTTTGTAAATTGTTTAATGGCATTGTTATAGCCTATCGCTTCTTTCCCATCGCGGCGATCGGCGATCATGCTCTGTGGTAATAATTTACGATCGCAAAATTAACTCCAGTCAAAGGTCGATTACACAGCTGAGGATCGGATTAGATTCAATCCGTTCAAGTCGAGGCCGTTGATCCGTGGTAGAGTAGGGCCCCAAAGCACGTGCCTCCAGCCATCAGATATCGACAGCTGTCTCCATAATCTGGTTTTTGGACCGATCATTGTGTGATCCCTGAGCGAGCAAAAGGTAATTGATTAAGTAACCCCGTACGAGTGGCTTCATCTCTCCGCCGCCTTTAAGTGCTTCCGGTGGAGGAAGTCAGAAATCGGAACTTGTGGAAATTTTTTTTCGGGGAAAGTTTCGATATCGTGTTTGAGCAGCCTCGAGCGAAAATGTGGAGCAATCCAGGGAGGTGCAAGTGAAATGCAGTATCAAGTAAAATTACGAAAGGCGAACTATAAAAGCGTTATTATTAAACAGGAAAAGTAACAGTCTTCCATTAAGCTCCACGGACTAAAGATGAATACATTCGCGTGTCTACTTGCATTTGTTGCTTCCGCATCGGCTGGATACTCAGGAGGTGGTCATGGCATCTCGGTCTCAGGCTTCGGCAGCGTTGGGGCTGCCTTGAGTGGAGGAGCTCATAGCGCAGGATTGGTAGGCAACTATGCTGGTGGATTAAGTGGCGGACAAAGTGTCAGCGCTGTTGGTAGTCTGCACAGTCATAGTCTAGGTGGTTTAGGCGGTGGACATCTAGGAGGAGGAGGAGGAGGATATGGCGGAGGATACGGCGGAGGACTCGAAGAATCTCACTCGAGTCTTGGCAGCATCAGTGGAGGATACGAAGGAGGCCATGGAGGATATGGTGGTGGTGGACTAGAATCGATCTCCAGCTATAGCGGCGGAATCAGCGGTGGACACTCTGACTTCGGCAGCAGCCATGGATCCTTCATTCCCATCAGCGGAGGACATTCAGAAATTTCCAGCGGCGGTCATGGATCATTCGGTGGAAGCATCGGTGGAATCGGTGGAGGACACTCCGATGGTGGATCTAGCTACGGCTCTATTGGAGGATACTCAGGCGGCGGGTATGAAAGTCACGGTGTAGAAAGCCTTGGTGGCGGCTATGGTGGTGGCCATGGAGGACTTTCTGGCGGTGATTATGGCGGCGGATCAAAATATTAAACCACATTTTGACTGAAAGAAGGAATGATTGGGAACGAACGTGTAGAATGTGTGACTAGCTCTTTAGTATTTTCTTTTTAGCTTAAATGTACCAAAGTTTGTTTTGAGGAAGAGCTTATCTGTAATCATTTGTATTAAAAAAAATGTCTTTTTGTGTACTTTCAACACTTTATAAAAAGAATAATTAAAAATATTTTCTATTTAAAACTTGTTATCATTTCTAAGAAAAAGTCCAAGCCTTGTTCCTTAGGTAAAGACTGGATCAATCTACAAGCAATCAGTGAACAAAATTTTGGTTTCTCTTTAGCATGTATTGGACTGGTAGAGTAGATTAAGATATTTTAAACCATATGGCAAAGGTGTGCTTTTTGCATCCACAAATCAATTAAATACGGGTATACCTACCCAGAATCAACCTAGGCACGACTTACGCCTCCGGATATCTACTTGAAATCTCTTAGAGTAGTAAACCACTTAGGTGCGGCTTATCACAATTACAGGAAATTACAGGATGGAAATGATTTTTAACAAGGCTTCATTATAGTAAAGTGGTAACAAAGACTTAGATCTGGTAGTAGTTTACGGCTTCTAATTGTGTGTCTATTATTGATTAGTTGCTAGACTAGTCCTTTAGGCATATTTCGATGACCTAACACTGTTTTGTAATTTTCTTTTGCTGTAGGGTAGAGTTTAGAAAGCAATTTCGTTCAGTCGGAAGTGTTGTGGAGAGAAGGATAGTAAACTGATAGAAAACCAATTTTGGTGATTTCTTGTTTGTTGTGCTTACAGAAGAAGATGACAGAAAAAAGTCTCGATCCTACCAGATCCAAACTCAGAGTCTTGACAGACCTTCTCAGAGGGCATGTTCCTGTCAGATATCACAAGAAAATTATTAGTAAATTATTGCCGACCCAAGTAGTTATTGTCAGGTAGAAACAGACACCTCAGAATGCATTCTCTGAAACTATACTGCTCTAAAGGTGATGTGCAGGCCTTGCCACACAGAAGGAAACCCAATCCAAGAACTATCTTAAAAGAGATAAGTATACTGAATCCAGCTCTTCATTAAACTAGTATTGTACGGGATACACAAAAGATCTAGTAGAACTCAAGGTGTACTAACAAAACTAGCTCTCGATAGCCCTACCTACATACAAATATAAGAGTGGGAGATGTGGAAAGACGAAAGACACAATTGAATTGTGTGGAATCAAACCACAGACCTATGGGATGGTAGTTGGTGCCTTAACGCTCTGAAGAAATGTATCTTCTTAGCTTTGTTGAATGAAGCTGGTGTTGGCAACTATGATCAAAGTGGTCAGTCACCAGCGAGATAGAGGAAGCAGCATGTAGCGTATTAAAATGTTTAAATACGTACGTGCCATAACTATTTCGGATTGGTGGAAGTGCAATCAGAACTTTCTCGTGATGGTCTTTGGAAGCTGTCCTGAAGGGGATGCTGATATGGAGGCTCTGTCAGGATAGACCTTACCCTTCATACCATACTCATGGAACTTTTATTAACCAATTAATCTGAAGAGGGCCAGAGCAACTGAGATTGGGAAGCCGGGAAGCTTGAATAGTCAAGTGTAACTAAGCAGACCGCTCAACTTGTTCCAGGGGTCTGGCCCTAAAATAAGAGGTATAGAGGTGTAATACAATAGGCCAAGCGTATGACTGCAGTACTTTAAGACCCAAAAAAATCATCGAAAAGGTCCACGATTTTGTCTCAGCCGCTAGGCAAATGAAAGTGCGGAAGTTAGAAGATTCTACTCCAATTGAGTGACTTTCTGTATTTCGCATAATAAATTTCCTATGGAAAAACCTTGTTCATCATGAGTACCGGAGAATTCGTATAGAATCATTTCTCAAGTTATCTTCTATCTAGTAGTAAGTTCAGTTGGAATGGAGCCACAAATATAGGGTATGTAAGAGGGTAAGGGGTTCGGGAGAGTGTTGAAGGATGTGCCATTTGCACTCTGCGAAAAAATGCTCTACAAACGAGTTGTTCTATTTCGAAGCGAATTCCCAGTTTAAAGAGTGGGCGAAAAGAGTTAGTCGTTAGATGCACGCCGTACACTACTGACATGAAAGGAAGGTCTGTGCAGGTTTTATTAGAGAAGAGACAGTAGTCCTTTTTTGATACATTCAATTCAAAAGTATTCCTGTATCCCTAATCGAGAATTGGTCATCTATAAAAACTATAAAAAGTACAGGTGGTAGAAGTGAACCTTGTGGAACACCGACAGAAAGGAATTTATTCAGTAGAGCATGATGACATACTCTGTGAAAAGTATTGGAGATATCTAGAGCAACCAGATAGACTCACCAAGGCCCTAAATTTTCGTGCTCTGTCAGACATTCATGACGATCGCCAGCAGATCTTTTTAGTTTAGCGATCTTCATTGTAAATCGTAGTTTCGATCGCAGTTTAAAGAGAGGATTGTTGTTACTCTGGCCAAAGATAAGTGATGGGTCCAAAGATATCTGCAGTTGTTAAGAATTTTGTAAGCTCATGTCTGAGAATTAGAGTTGGTTCATGAACTGGCTCATTGGGGCAGTTGTGTGAGATCTGACTCATTAAGACAGTTACTGCATGTGCTGGGTGGGAATTTGGTAAAAATATATCCATGGGAGAATACAGCTTGGACAAATCTGATCCTACAAAGTATTACCGCTTTAAATTTGGCTAGATCTGGATTGTAATTGGGTACCCTCTTCACCAAGACATAATAAAAGCGTAAGAAAAACAAGGAAATATTCCGGTTACAGAAGCTTCCGTCTGATAGGTTGTTATGTTCTCTGTTCGTCCTAAAAGAGAAAAAAAAAATAATTTTGATGACTGCATGAATGGTATATGTGATATCTACCTGTTTTCGGGCAACGACTATGCATTCTTCTTTCAGGTCCTGTTCTGTTTGAGGCCATTACTAACAACCGGGAGGGTAAAGAGCCTTGGCAACGGCTGGTGACCCCTATTCAGAGGGTAATGGTGGAACTCCTGGAAGAGTGAATAACAGCTTGAAAATGGGCAAAAACAAATAATTGAAGTTAAAAACTCCTGGGTTCGCCCGTTTTCAAACTTATAGATAGTAAACGTGCTGCATGCCTTCAAGGCGATGCTAATCTTCAAGAATTTTACCAGGTACTCCAAATTCTACACAGATTTACCGCGCCTAACTAAAACGTTTTCCAATTTATGCGTTAACAATTAAGAGTTGAGCTATGGGCTGCGTTTATATAAGTCAAGTTGAGCTAGGTTGGGTTAAGAGATGGTACGGATTGAGTTTACAGTTGAGTTAAGGGAATTTAGATAAGTGAGTTAAGAGTTGGTTTACAGGCTGCGCTAACAGTTGAGTTAACTTGTTGATTTAATCAGTTAAATGTTAAGTTAAGGGTTAGGTTGAGTATAGATCAATTGAGATGTCTTAAGTTGAGTTAAGATTTGTGTTAAAAGTTAAGTCAAGAGTTGATTATCTTAAACAGGTAAATTTTTTGAGGTACTTGTTTTGAAGCATTTTGACTGGTATGTAGAGGTACTTCCAGCCTAAGAGGCGTAATAATAGTCCGTAATAGTCATAATGCAATGTCTAGTTCGCCTGTTTTGAAGATAGGAATAGACGACAGAATAAGTTTATAAGAGTGTGGAGAGTGCTGGAGGAGGAAACGATAAATCTTGCGTATGGCTTCCTGCATGTTGTACGAGCTCACATCAAGGAAAAGAAATCTGCACGAACAAAATACAAAAACAATTATAACGGGGCTTACCTGATTGTAACCGGGGCATTTCTTCATTGATTGAGGAAGGTGTTTTTCAGATTTTCTAAATAGCGAAGACGAGGTGTGCTGGATCAGATTTAATATATTCCAACAATCAGACGTTTTTCTGCTTTCCTTCTCTGGGTGAGGAATGGGCTCAAAAGACCGCGGCCCCTCGTATGACCCATTGAACAACACGCTTATACTTCATATTTGTATTCAAGACCCCTTGAACAGACTCAGCAGCCTGCCTAGTTGCTTGTTCCTTACACTTGGCTGTTCTATCTGGGTCTCGTCGAAAAACAAGACCCTGCTCCTCACTATCGTGAAGCACTCACTGAAAACATGAACGGCAGACTCATGCTTCTCAAGACAATGCTTTATCCTCCATAAGTGATAATTCAAATAAAGCTAAGCCAACAAGCATCCTGACATCCTTTCTCCTACCCCACAGCAGGGTTTTGGCCATGTTAGGAAACGGCCCAGAAAGGAACCGTTCGGAATGTTTTATTAAAGTCTGATCGGCAAATAGGTGGGTGACCCAATAGTTGGGTTTCGGACCAATGTATACAATATCAGAGTTCTGGCTAGCATGAGAATTCGTCTTTTCATTGCGTCTGTACTGTCTCTAGGTGATTTCCTTGGTTTCAATTGTATTAATACACTCCTCAATAAATCATCGATGTGGTTTAACCTTTATAGATTTGGGACAATGAGTGATGAGCAAACATATTCCGGTCAGATGCTTTCGGTGATGCACCCAAAACCCGGAAATACAAATCCCAATTAGTGGTTTGGAAGACGTTAGTAAGACCCTAACCACTTGGTTTTTCCTGTCTGCTTCTGAAGTCTAGTTCTGCAAATAGAAGTTACTGAGGTGCAAATTGCAAGAATGATCAAAATTTTTGAAGGTAGACTAGCAACTAGGATATAATAATAAACACTGACTAAAATTTTGAAAGGTGCAAGTTATATACTCTCTGCAAATCCCGTACTAGCCTCCCATTTTTGTCCAACTAGATCAGAAAAACACATCGAGGCTGACAGACACGTCATAACCAATTTTGAAAGATGTTAATAGATTGGTGATTTTGCAGATAACAAATTCATAAGTTGACCACAATCCACTGGTTGACATGTACAAGTGCTTGTCGAACAATGAAAACAAGCGTTGTTGAAATTTTTTAGGACAAATTTCACCCGCTTTAAGTTCGTTGACTAAGCCTACAAGCTAATGTTGTTATTACATCAAACCCATTATTTTTTTCGGGAGGAAACATTCAGCGTACAGTAAGCTACTTTAGGTACATTCCACGACCACGCAAACTTAAGTAGCTCCACTTCACGTACGGAAAGTGACAATTACATAACGCGAGAAAACCATAAAAAATCTTTCTTAAAGCAATAATTCATCGCCATTATTTTACCAAAAAAACAAAATTTCCGGGTGGATTTAAGCAGTGGACATTAATATTTAACAAGATTAACCTGCAGCCCCGATGCTCTCGGAGATTAGTTACGTTCGCGCACTTGCACCGCATGCCCGCGCCGCGACGCAGATGAATTGTCAATTTGCAGGTCGCCATTAATCTCTTTAATTTTCGGGCAGTAGTGCCATAGTTTACCTTCACTTGGGCCCATAAAAACCAGCTCAAAACCTCACAAAGATCACTATCGACCTTAGTGGTTTTCGGATTCCTAGCGCTGCCGGGTTTCAAAATCAGATTTTAGTCATGCTGGTGCCGCGGCGCACAGGTATCACACGGCGAAGGTAATTTGCGGTGTCCATTGGGCGATCTGAATGCCAGGAATGGGCAAACACGATGTTTTTTCGAGGGCGCTCTTTTATGCTGTTGGAGCCCTGCATGTGCTGTGTAGGATCGTGCCAAGAAGTCTCTACGCAGCCGCGTGTGCTGCGGAGAAAGTGATTCTGGCGGGATCGGTTGGGCCACCACCAGCTCCCCCAGTCCTCGGCAGCAAGCTGCATGCAAGGTAGACCGATGGCATCAGCAGGTATCATTAACTTCAAACGGAAAAAGCATCTTGCCGTCCCGCCGCCACCGCCGCCGTCGTGTTAACCATGGGCGAGGAGCTGTGTACCGCACGTGATGTGAAATTTGCTTATGTTTCACTTTTCTTCAATTTTCGTCCGTCGTCGTTTTTTGCTGGTGGCGCTGTTGTTGCTGCGTTTTATTGAAATTGGACCGATATTAGATCGGATATTGCTGGAATCTGAAATTGTCCGATTGGGAGACCCTTGCCAGCGCAGGTTGTGCAAGCGACCGTAGCGGAAGCTAATAACGACCGCCCGGGCCCCTCCCCCGGGTGGAAATTCGCCCCGATCCAGTGCTGCAGAAAAATTGTAATTGCTGCAAGCCAGAGTAACAATATTGTTGCACTGGTGTTGCGCAAGCTTACAGAGCTCACCCGAGCCGAAGAGTACTGGGGGCCCCGCGCTCCGCTCTGACTCAGAACAACGGGCCTGCGCTCTTGATTGGGGGGCTGACTGGGGCCCAGATTTGTTTGCGGCGCTTTCTGGGTCATCAAAACGCCTTTCCATAATTTTGCGTGTTCATTGCCCTTTCATTACTGATTTACCTGGGCTATCGTGTAAAGACAATCAGCATCTGATGCAAGAGCCGTTCTGGCCACGCATACACGTGACGTCTTTAACTTTCGATAAATGGAACAATTATATCACCGGGATTAGCAAAGCTTGTCTGACGGCGGCGGCGCGGCTCTTTCGTTTGGACAGAGAAGAACTCTTATACTATAAATACACGGCGACTCCGGCAAGAAGGCATCAGTTTCAGCTTCGCACTCCAAGGCTCAACATGAAGGTATTCGTTTGCTTATTTAGCGTCCTGGCCGCGGCCTCAGCAGGATTTATCGGTGGCGGCAGCTCCATCGGTGGAGGACATGGCGGTGGCGGCTATAGCGGAGGATATAGCCTGGGCGGTGGTGGAGGACACGGACTTGGAGGAGGTGGTGGTGGCTTCGGCGGCGGCCATGGCGGTGGATTCGGCGGTGGCGGCTATGGAGGCGGTGGCCATGGGGGTGGAATTATCATCAGCAGTGGACATGGATTAGGAGGAGGTGGTGGTGGATTCGGCGGTGGACATAGCCTTGGTGGATTTAGCGGCGGCGGTCACAGCCTTGGTGGATTTAGCAGTGGTGGTGGAGGATACGGTGGCGGACATGGACTCGGCGGAGGATTTGGCGGAGGACATGGCGGTGGATTCGGTGGCGGATTCGGAGGTGGACATGGCGGCGGTCTTGGGGGCGGCAGCAGCATCGGTGTCGCTAAAGTTATCAAAGTTATCGTCCCAAGCGGTGGCGGCGGAGGATTCGGCGGCGGTCATGGCGGCGGATTTGGAGGCGGCTATGGCGGTGGACATGGAGGATTCAGCAGCGGCGGATTCAGCAGCGGCGGATTCGGCGGTGGTCATGGAGGAGGACTTGGCGGAGGCTATGGAGGTGGAATTGGTAAATGGTAAAGAAAAACACCATCTATCACTAGACTGATGTGATCCTGAACTTAGTAGATTTTTTTTGTTACTGTAAATAAATAAATAAATTTTACCAAAAATCATTTCTTGAACAAAAATTTTTGTGTTTTGTTATTGTACAAAAAAATCCACTTTTAACTCCATGCTTTAGGGTCGAGGGGGACGGGGGGCGGGTGTTTCAAACATTGACTCTTTCAACAACACGATCGAACAATAATCCTACTAATTTTTCATAATTCTATATTCAATCAAGGTCCAAAAAATAAGACATGACTCATGAGTCATCCATCAATCAATGACTCACGAAGTTACCAAACCCAAGGTCTTAAGTTCGAATTCTGGTGAAGCATTCTCTGTGCAGTTTTTAACTTTCATTTCATTGTGAGACATTCATAAGTTGAGTTTAGTTATAGTTGCAGTTGAGTCTAGTTCGACTCTTTCGAGTCACTGTGAATGATATTGTCTACCATGCAACCAACAAACATAAAACCGCTTGCAAAATTTGAACTCTCATAGTTTATAGTCGCATTTCGTAAACGACCGGCGATAAAAATGTTTTGAAATGATTTAACGATTTTCATATCTTTTTAATGATTAATGATAAAAAATTTAATTAGAAAATGAAAAAAAATTTATAAGATTCAAATTGCAATCTGATTTATATTTTTTTTTTTATTACAGAAAAAGTATGGATGACCTTATGGTTCGTTAGTGGCAATTGTTACTATGATACAAGAAGTAGCCCCGTGATTTTGGATTGGCACAAATGGGCAATGGACAATTTATTCTAGACGAACGACGGAAGGTCGTGAAGTACGACAAACTGACAAGGGTGTTGCAATTAAAAAAATTTGGACTAGGCTGTATATGAATGAAATAGAATGGACCATGTATTCTACAAATTTGAATTTAAATCATCGTCAAATTTGTTTCAATGATCACATAACCAGAAATCTCTTAATATGACATAGTGAAACTAATTGTGAGACTTCATTTTAAAACAAATCGCATTACAATTGGTTAAGTGTTTCAAAAGTTCGTCGATACTAAAAACTAATAAAAATAAGAACACCTTTAGTAAAAAATTTAAATTCAAAACGAAATTTGTGATATTTATTGTGAAAATGCCGGTTCAATACATGTGGCATAAATAAGGTACGTTAGTCTTCAACTTGGAAGTTTCTATGTGAAAGAAAGTGCTCTGGGAGACCAATTAAAAAAAAAACATATTATATTATTTTGTGGGAAAAAAATGAAGAGTCCGACATGTTAGCAGTGATTTCATTAAGGGACTAAACGTCTTTTACAAAAGAGAAACTCAGTTTTTAATGGTGCCTCACGATTTGTCAGAAATATGGAAATGGAGTGAATTTAAAACGAAGCCATTTTTGAAATTGCGATAACAGAATATGATAAATACCTAATACCAATATCAATAAAGTGCAACAAACTCGCTGTCGAACAGGCAGGAAATTCTACTTTGTCAAGTCGCTGCATGTTTCAATAGCTCGACCGCATTAATTCGAGCTCTATATCATTGATGACATTGATTATATTGATTTTTAAGGCATCAATCGACTTAGGCGTACAAGAAACAGCCAAATGGCGTTAAATCTCATGAACTCGGTGGTTAGTTGACGTCGCCGAAATTCGAGATAGCTATGCCGTCGAATTTCTTGTACAGAAGTCCCATTGTTGTATGTTCTGTGTGGCACTTAGTGCCGTCTTATTGGTATCCATTGTTGTTGAGATCCATATCTTTCAATTTATTTCGCAAAAAACTCGTTTCGAATTTTATCTCTCGCGACAGTGACAGTTCCAGCTTCATTTTGGAAGAAGTATGAACGAATTACTCTGCCGAATCAAAATTTACACTAAACTGTGTCTATTTCCAGATGCATTTGCAGCTGTTAGGTCTTACGTGGATTGTTATCGCCACATAAGCGACAATTTTGATTGTTCACATAGCCAATCATTAAAAAACTTTCAAACCAACTTTCGAACTGGTCGAACTTTCCGTCCGAAATCGGGGTACCCTTCCAACTGCTCCAGAGCCTAGTCAGCGAATACTCCACACTGTCATTACAGTCATTTACCTATAATTCCTTCTTGAATTGAATTTTGTACGCATGCAGGCTCAAGTCTCGTCGAAAAATACTCCATGTTGAGGTCTGCGAAAGTTCTTTGGCAAGACGAGGAATTGATTAATTGGATTTTTTTACCAAACGACGAATAGTCGACTCAAGTAGACGATCACGTGAACCATAAAAATCACGTGGTGCACGCAACATAGCTCGGACTGAACACTTATTTTGATAGTAAAGTTTAAACATTTGCACATTTGGTAACTTTCTATGTTCATTTGCCCAACTAAACTATCCAAGCTCTTGCACCCCTATTGGTAAACCTTTCATAAGCGATACTAATGAAACTCAGATACCAGGTAGCACTTGTTCAATGGCTTAATTAGTTTAATTTTAGTTCAAGACTGTCGTTATCTAAAACCAAGTTTCTGGCATGCCTAACCCAGTTTTTTTTTACCCTACAGCTTCGATAGCCTAAAACTTAAGACACCCGACTACCATTCCAAAGATCCATAGTGTTCGACTTCATGCATCGGAATAGCACCATGTCTTTCCACTACCACTACGTAGAGTACTCACTCGTTGCAGCAATTCCCTGCACTATTTTCTGTCATCATCATTATCTTAATGACATAGTACAGGCCCAGCTCTGTTGACTTCTTCGTCTTCCTTTGGCGTTACGATTCATTAGGAACATTGGCCTTCCCAACAATCTGGTGCCAGTTCACGCAAGTCGATGCTCACTGAAAATGACACAGAGCTTTATTGTGGTTAACTATCGTAAACTTTTGTCGATCAAAAACTCCGTGGTTAACTACAACTTGGTTTTTTAATGCGCTCCGTGTCATTTTCAGTCGATGTCGAAATGTGCGCCATCTAGACCTTCTGTATTTCAACATTGTATAACTCTGACATTTCTTAGACGATTTTGACCAATTACCAAGATTTATTTAGGTTATTCTCTACCATTTACTTCAAATCAGTTTTTGAATACAATGTTGCTTAAATGACCATCTCCATTCAATAGAAAAAAGGCAGCTTTTTTGGACATCTTCGCTTCGACCATCATCAAAATTTTCTCCCAATAATAAGGCTCGGCCTTTGTTTCTATGTGAATTGATTGACTCATAGCTAAAATGGTACTAAATGACCTTTCAGAATCATGTATATTTGTCGAAGTCGGCAAAAAACTGTCACAGTTATTCAATGTTGAAATACCGAAGGTCTAGATGGCGCAATTATGTGCATAAGCACTTTAGTCGGTCCGATAGCTCAGCAAGCTTCTATATTGTAGGTATCTATCGCTTTTTTTGCACATATAATTTGAGTCTAAAAAAGGACAAAAAAGGTACCCCAAACAAGTAACGCCCGCCAGACTAGTAAAAATTTGTTAATTGCTATTTTTTATGAATTTTTGAACTTTGTTAAAAAACAATGATTTTTTTCCAAAACATTCAAACAGGTCTGACAAATTTATTAACAAAAATTGCCAGCCAGACAAGCTTTAATAGACAAAAGAGATCTTAAACTTTATTTAAAACAAAAATCAAGGAGGTGTTACGAAGTGCATTTTTATAAAAAAAAAAATTTATAACATAAGGTCTGTCAGTATCTAGTTAACAAAAATTGCCAGACAGAGATTGTTTTTTAACAAAATTCAAAAATTCATAAAAAATAGCAATTAACAAATTTTTACTAGTCTGGCGGGCGTTACTTGTTTTTTACATGTTTTTCAGGCAATCTCACTTTATTGTTTTGAGGTGTTCGATGGGGTGCCTTTTTTGTCTTGGGAGCTTAGACTATTTGTTTCGTACTCCAACGCGATTCTTTTGCGACTCCGCTCGAGTGCTACAAAAGATAGTAATGCCATCGGCAAAGGCTAGTAATTAACACTGACCTATCAAAGATATACACGTATTAGACGATGCGTCTCTTTTAAGATCCAAGTTACAATATGCTCGTACAAATATAGTACAAAGTGCACCAAACTCTAAAACTCCAAAACGATCACGCAACTACTGAATAACTCCTCAGTGATCATCGACACATGACCACCTTCAAACCTATCAGCGTTAATTTTTTAATGAGAAAGTCTAGAGCTAAGAGGTAAGCCACTTTGTAATATCGACGATCCCATGGTTAGATCTAACATCGCACAGCATTGACTTCGAATAGAGATCGGTAGATCCACGGTAGATCTCTATTTTCGGCCATCAGCAGAAGGCCTCCTTACTTACATATTATGCTCACAGATAGATGATCGCAGGAGTAAGAGCAGGAATTTTATGTAAATAGGAGTAGAATCGAACCGCAGACCTTCAGAATGGCAGTCGAGCTAATTTAACAAGCAATCCCCCGGAAATTTTATCACAACCCGAAATAACCACTTGAACGTCTTCAATCGATTATAATTTGTCCAGTCATCCGACTTTGCTGTGATATCTATCACCGGAGCTCCTTCTAACATTGACAGTCCATTTATGACTTCGTTAGTATATATCTCCATCACCACTGCATAATCCTATCGAGTTAATCCATTTCGTCCGAGTCTCTCCTTCTCTATTGATGATCTTAACGCGCCAAATTAAAACTGAGGCATCTTTAGTGGACCCACACTATATTTATACCAACTCTCCTCTTGTAATTTATTTGCAAATCAAAGGCGTGATAGTAAACCTTGTTCATCGCTGATATACCTGCTCCAATTAACCCCCTTTCAGTGATTGTATAATTTTGCTTGGAAAAAAAATATTATTAATTAAATTAAATCTTCGCATTCTTTGATCTTCAATTGAAACTGCAGATAAAATCTTCATGGCTGTATTTGGTTTGTTTCAAAACGTTATGTCATGTGATTAATAGCTGCGGGTAGATAGTGGGTCATAGGTAGTCTATCAGGTGGAGGAAGAAAGAAGTAGGACCAGACTTTGAACAATACTTACCATGGAGCACCACTAAGAATCTGAACTCACTAACTCACTCACTAATTCAGTCACACAGTTCTGCAAGATTTGTCCAAGTCTTCAAACACGCTCTGTAGTGATACAACAAACCAATGACCAATCGTTTTTTGCAGGAAGCTCTCTTTGTGGTTAAAACTGGTACTTTTTAGTGGTTAACAGTTACTTTCTATCCACGAACAAGATCCATACTTAGAGTCATTGCTAGAGTTCATTAAACCCATTGCAGATTGGAGTAGTAGCAACTTGTGTGTCTTCCATTTCCAAGAAGAACTTCAACTCTTGCTTGCCCACATGTCTCTCAAGGTCAAACAAAGTACCAGAAGATTACAAAACTTCCGTTGCTGTGCTCTAACATGGAGGACGTAACAGAACTGCAGAATCCAAACAAAACAGTTTATCCTTCGTTAACTCCGACCATTGGTCGAGCCTATCATGGCAGCCAGTGAGATTGTATCTAGTCGGTAAAAATGAACGTTCATCGGCGGAGCAAATAGAAAGCATTTCTTTTACTTGCTTTCATGTGTGTAGTACTTTCTCGCAAATAGCACTAAAAAATTGATGGTTCATCCGCTAAATTGGAGCAATTATATCACCGGACTCGGCGCTTGGGTAAGGTCATGGAGGAGCCATTATAAATACACACGGATTCGGGGTAGAAAGCATCAGTCGCAGTTTCGCAGTACAAGGCTAAGTATGAAGGTATTCGTTGGGTTAGTGAGCGTCCTCGCAGTTGCCTCGGCAGGATTTATTGGCGGTGGAGGGTCTAGTGGTGGAGGAGGAGGCGGAGGTGGTGGAGGTGGCGGAGGATATGGATCAGGAGGTGGACATGGCGGTGGATTTAGTGGAGGTGGTGGCGGAGGACACGGTGGAGGAGTGATTATTAGCAGTGGACATGGACTAGGTGGTGGAGGTGGAGGTGGAGGAGGAGGAGGAGGTGGAGGATACAGCTATGGTGGAGGATCAAGTCATGGTGGTGGGCAAGGAGGTGCAGTAATCGTTAGCGGTGGTCATGGCTTAGGAGGTAGCAGTGGAGGAGGAGGAGGATTTGGCCATGGCGGTGGTGGTAGTGGAGGATCTGGGCATGGAGGAGGAATTGTTATTAGCAGTGGAATATCCGTAGGAGGAGGAGGAGGAAGGGGCGCAAGTGGTGGATATGGTCATGGCGGTGGTGGAATAAGTGGAGGATCCAGTCACGGTGGTGGACAAAGCGGCGGAATAATCATTAGTGGTGGACATGGATCAGGTGGTAGCAGCGGAGGATATAGTCTTGGCGGTGGAATTGGCGGCGAACATAGTGGAGGAGTGATTATTAGCGGTGGACATGGACTAGGTGGTGGTGGAGGAGGAGGAGGCGGAGGTGGAGGATACAGCTACGGTGGAGGATCAGGTCATGGTGGTGGACAAGGAGGTGCAATTATCGTCAGCGGTGGTCATGGCTTGAGCGGTGGTAGCAGTGGAGGAGGATTTGGACATGGCGGTGGAATCGGTGGTGGATCCAGCCACGGTGGTGGATTAATCATTAGTGGTGATCACGGATTAGGTGGTAGCAGTGGTGGATACAGCTACGGTGGTGGAATTGGCGGAGGATCAGGACATGAGGGTGGTATAATTATTAGCAGCGGTGGTGGATCCAGCGGTGGATCTAGCCATGGAAGTGGTGGCGGAATCGGTGGAGGATCATCAGGACATGGAGGTGGAATTATTGTTGGTGGGCATGGACTAAGTGGTGGACTTGGTGGAGGATTCAGCGGAGGTCACAGCTTTGAAGGACTTAGTGATGGCGGTGAAGGATTCAGTCATGGTGGCGGATTCAGTGGAGGATTAGGAGGACATGGTGGCGGATTCAGTGGAGGATTAGGAGGACATGGTGGTGGATTTGGAGGAGGATTAGGAGGACATGGTGGTGGCGGCGGAGGAGGAGGTGGTGGATCCGGAGGGGGTGGTCAAATCGGACTTGTTAAAATTATCAAAGTATTCATTCCAAGTGGAGGATCTATTGGTGGTGGCGGAGGAGGAGGAGGAGGATTCGGTGGCGGATCTGGTGGCTCCTATGGCGGTGGACAAGGAGGCGGCTGGATTGGAGGAGGTTATGGAGGTGGAAAATTCTACTAGACTGAATTCATGTTATTATATTGTTTTTATTGTTTTTGTTAAAAATTTATATTTTGTTATATTTTGACATAGTAAATAAAAAACCAAAAAAATTATACATATAGAAGTGGAAGTTTTCCTGGATTTTAAGAAAATTATGTCCCAAATGTCCCAATTAATTGATCAATTTTGTATTCTGAAAAACTTATATGCACTTATTCAGTCCCAATCATTTTATATACCTATGAAACTAAGTGAATCGATCCTGCGTGATTAAAACAAGAAAAGATCGATCGACGCCACAAAAAATGTCATATGACATACTTTCATTACATCAAACATCCAACCATGATTAAGGATCGATAATTCAATAAGCAAGATCAGCGTAAAGATCAGCTTGCGTGCCAAAGATCAGCCTGAAGACCAGTGATCGTACGCATCCAACTGGCATCTCCAAGCAATATAATTCTTTAACTTATGGCCCCTGTGCTGAAGGTCTAGTCTTCACGGCACGACAAGTCGTTTGAGTTGAGAAAAGTGGTTTCAGTCGAATCAACTTAGCATTTCCACTCATGGCCTCTGTGCTGAAAGTCATAATTCTGTCTTGGTGGCATCCGTGTACAACATGGAGCCTTCTTATGGTTTCCTAGGGAAGGCCTACGGTGGACTCTCATGTACATATGAACACAAAACGAGGGTTAGACTTTTGGGACCTCGCAGGCATGCAATTTGTTAGAAGTCCCGCTTGGGAGATCTCTTCCATCAGGTGGTCATTTGATCTCAATCTTAGTATTGCGTTGATAACGTATTTATCTACTTCAACATGCAGCAGTACCAAATTGGATAGAATATCCAGTGATACCACGTATGATATGCCAATAGTCTTACTGATGGAGCGACAGGCCATTCTTTGAATCTTTAGAGCGAAACTCTTAAGGCTGGTTCTTTACCAGCACACTAATAACACATATATTATCATGGACCATATGATGGTAAGTAATGTTAGGTAGGATTATGTGCGATATGGTTCAGCTGCTGAAAAACTAAGCCAAAAGAATAAGCCCATTGTGATGCCATAGTGCTCCCACCTGATGTTCAAGTGTCGTTTCTTCGCTAAAACCTAAGCTGGCCGCATGCGTCCCTATCAGACAGTCCGGTCAGCACTCCCACTGTAACAGAGAGGTCTTGTCTTCCCACGCTCAGTCGTGAAGTGGTCCGCCTGAAATCATAAAAGGGCCAGGAGATTTTAGGCATGCTGCATTTATTAAGATCCCTCCAATGCGTCCTTGTTGCATTGTGTGCTGTTTGCTTCGAAGTTTAACAGTGGCCCAAGGCATACCAACTTTTTTTTCGAGGGAAGGAGAGTGGCGGTCGTGCCTTTCCTAGCCAGCTCGTCAGCTTTACAGTGACCGGACACCCGTACGAGAAAAGTCCGGAACTGCTGATCCTGAAGGTCCTGAACGGCTCATTAAGAGATATGCGGTATTCAGAGATAGTTTTAGTGGTGTTAGTGCAAGAGCTGTAACCAATGGAATAATTGCCTTGTTAGCCTTATACTTGGCTTACAAGGACTGGATCAGTCAAGCAGATACCAGAACCGTTTTGTCCAGATTGAAACTAAGTCCTATAATAGGCTATAACGCCGGCTGCACAAGCTGGAGGTGCGCGAAGGAAGTAAGATAGGCTTACTTATTGTCCGTCTTTTTTCCTTTATGGTTGGTGGTGGCGTTTATTTGACTTTTTAATTTTTTCCATTTGTTTTTTTCTCTTTTGATTTATCGGATTTAGCGTACTGACAAACAGCACATATACTGTTGCTATGGTACCCTCAAGAGGGTTCACAGAATTAGAGGTGAGTTCTCAACATAGAATCGATCCAGTTGAAGTCTGTCGTTTTTAAGTCCTTACTAAATGTTAATGTGGAAAGGACTCCAAGGCTCCCTCAATATCTAGCACTGCCCCATCCAGTTTAAAGATCAGATCGTGTGGGACTAATGCCAGCCTAGAAACACTTCGCTTTGAATGAATAGTTTTGCCTTGGAAGCGGGGTTTTAGTAGTACTGCCAAGGTGTCTTCTTTTTTGTGTAAAGGAGTCGGTCCTGTTTATAGATCTTGACAGATTGATAGTGGACAGGGTGATCCCTAGGCTTCGTCCTCTTTCTTAAAAATCGATTTAATTTTTCGATTCTGAACCAATTTTTGTAATATCTTTCGAAATTCACAATTAATTTTTAATGTAATCCCGAACAACTCAGCAATGCCCTCGCTGCATTAAAAAAGTAAATTTTCCAATAAAGATCATTACCTCACAGAAACAATCGATTAATTAATCTCAACCAACAAGAAGCAACGCGCGCAGCACAAATTCTGTCCCAAAAAAACGTCCATTCCCCAAAAAAACGGTCATTTCCTGTGTGCATTTACATTTCTGCACATAATCGAAATTGCACATGACGAACTATTTCAAGATCGTTCATTGATAATTGGTCCACTTACCTTTGCTGCATGAAAGATTGAGGCATAAAGGTGATTCGCTGGATGGATGGAAGGCAGCAGCAGATGCATATAAAAGGTGCGCAGGTCCGGACAGAAGCTATCAGTTTGGTTCTACACTTCTGCAAGCAACACTCACTCAACATGAAGTTATTCGTCTGTTTAATGGCTGTGATAGTCGCTGCCTCGGCAGGATATATTGGCGGAGGAGGATCCAGTGGTGGATTCGGAGGTGGTGGTCATGGGGGTGGATTTAGCGGAGGATCTATTGGCGGATTTGGTGGTGGCGGACATGGTGGAGGAGGATTTGGCGGTGGTGGTCATGGAGGAGGTGGTGGACTTGGTGGAGGATTCGGTGGAGGCGGTGGACATGGGGGTGGATTTGGAGGAGGTGGAAGCGGGGGAGGAATTAAAATCGTTAAGATTTTAGTACCAAGCGGAGGTGGTGGTGGTGGAGGAGGAGGATTTGGTGGTGGACATGGCGGATTCAGCAGTGGAGGTGGTGGATTTGGTGGTGGAGGATTTGGCGGTGGACATGGTGGAGGTCTTGGAGGTGGATACGGTGGCGGAAAATGGTAAACAAAATTAAAAAAAAAAAAATATTTATGTAAAATGTCCCAAGAAGCTCTGTAATATAAAATATTTTTACCATAATAAATTTTTTATAATGTGATCTGAACTCTTTTTTTTATAAGCAAATGTTACTCAAGAAGACTTCTTGTCTTCTAGCTTAGGCCAATGTGACCTAATCTGGTTTAAGTCTTCAAATAGGTCCAGAAATAGGTAATAGCGCCAGGGTAATGTTAGACCAGTGTCTTCGCCTATTTGACTAATATTCTAGAAGCTTAACTAAGCTCTCCTACTTCATCCGGTATATAGTATAGCACATGTTGGACCTTCTAATTTCAGTTATGCTACACTGAAACATACATATATATGTATAGTCTAAAACAAAGCAAGGCGATCGACTGCTTTTCGAACTCTACAAAAACATGAAATAATGGCTCGTCCTGTAGCAGTGCCCATACCAATCAATAATTAAAGGATGGGCCATCTATATCTTCGATTAGATCATCGATCGGTGATCCCATCCCTCAGTAGTGCAATCAGTCGCCTGCTTTAGATACTAATACTAGCCAAAACAGCATTGAAAGGGGAATACGTCGCACACGGTTGCTAAAAGCTAACAATGCCTATTATAAGTCTGTTAATGATATTCAAATGGAAGCAACATGACGTCCAAACTGCTGCTGTAGAAGGAGATGGGCCTATTCATGTAGTTCTAATGTTGGAATACCTGGGTCCTTTTTAGCTACCAGTCGAGAATAATAGTATAGCTATGGAGTTTCGATCGCAGTGACGTCATCGGTTGTGGGTTTGGATGTGAGCTTTATCTAGGACAAAAACCTTTTTGGTAAGCTTTTTGGTGAAGAGCTTTTGCGTAACCCGAAACGCCAATCAAACAGATCAGACAGAGAGACTAATCTGATTTGTGTGTCTGCCCGTCTGCCTGGTATTTCTCTCTGTCTGGTCTGTCTGGTCTGTTGATGCCCCAAAACTATCGTCACCCCAACATCCGCAAAAGCGCACCAAACCGGTTTTTGTCACAGATAAAGCTTACATCCGATCCCATAAACGATGACGTCACGGCGCTAGTAATTCCATAGCTATACTACTTGGCATGTTGGTCAGGTCAGGGTGTGTAATAGAAAGCATAGTTAGAGACATAAATAGGTATAGGGATAAGAAGGGCCGGAAGGATGCTGAAGGAGATGGCGATGGAGGCCGCATTTAAGCTCTAGAATGTTGTACGAGTTCGGGCATCCTAAATGTAGAAGATTGTTCCCCAATCTAGTGGTTCTACTTATGAACAAACTTCTATACCTCAGTATCAATGGAAAGCGGTATTGAACGAGTGTGTTCATCGTAGATTTTCCCCCAGCTGCGACAACTGGCAATATCTGAGGTACTCAGCTTGGCAGTTTGACCCCCTATGGGTAGATATCCCGTCCATATGGTAATACCAATAACATTTTGTCAAAGTTGGTACCTTCTTACGGAGGTTCAATTAGTCTATCGAGACCCAAAATGTGCCATCACCAGTGATTTTTAATGGCGCGGTTTACTCCTTATAGAGACAAAGTTATTTTCAAGGAAGCAGCCCAGAGAAACGAGTTGTATTCAAGGCAGGGCCGAATGTGGTAGCTATAGCTCGAAAGGACGATCTCTACCTTTAAATCAGTTCTCTAGTTTTGGAATCCTTCGATGAATTGTAGACTTCAATGTAGAAGGAAGAAGAAGAGCAATACCGAATAGTATCGCTATAGACGGGTTCGCCATCTAGACCTTTGGTATTTCAATATTGAATAACTCTTACACTTTTCAGTCGATTTCGACAAATTTGCTGCTTTTTATGTATCGAAGAAGCTGGTAATTTAATCGATATTGTATTCAAAAACTGATTTGAAATAAATGGTAGATAATATCCTAAATAAATCATGCTCATTTGTCAAAATCGGCTAAAAATTGTTAGAGTTGTTCATTGTTGAAATACCGAAGGTCTAGATGGCGCACCCCAGACAAGGTGCATTTTATGTTGTTTTATGTGTGTGATGTGGTAACGTCCGATTAGAAACTCATGTGCTGTAGGTCATCATATACAACATTGCCTCTAGCATTCCCGAATGGCACACCATACAGACACTCTAAGAGGCTGTTATAGTCGTTGGTGTATCAAATGAGGATTTTAGGTGTTCCAATAGCCTCCAATCCTGAAATCTAAATGTACTTCGTCACTCATAATGATTTTTTGGCCAAAATGTTGATTGTCTATATCATTGTTGCAAGTTTGGATAAATTGATATCGACTATTATCCACAACTGTCAAATATGAACTGACAAATGACAGCCAAACCAAAATAGCGGCCCAACAAAATCAAACGGCGATCTAACATGCGTTATTGAACCTGCTCAAAAAGTCTTTTGTATGATTTATGTCAATCAACGTCGAAGTAGACCAAACTCGAATGATGGCTTAGACTATGATGCTCCAGAGCTTACCATATTCATCATATCCGCTTGGAATTAGGATGGGTGAAGGGAAAAGTTTCGAGAGACATGGACTGAATCCCGGCTGTAGAGTTGACGTGACCATCACAATTTCCGAAGGAAATTAGAACATATCTGGTTTGGTTTAGTGGAAAATTCAAATAGTTCGTCACCAAAGTTTTTGGTCCAAACTAAAAAAAAAGTAAATAGTTTTTTTTTTTTTTTTGAGTTCTCATTTCTTAAAATGTCTCGAAATCGAATAATTACAGCATCATTTTTCGATTAATCATTTAGAACCCCCATTCACACACCGATTGAATGATTACCTACCTTGAATTTCCTACTCACCTCTCATAATTACCTATCAACAAAATCATAATTAATTTTCCCTCGCAGATCTCCAATTTAGTAATAGTGTTGTCCCAAAAAACGCACACACACTCACCTCCTCTCCTCTCGGCCAGAAAAGAAACTCTTGTGCATCGTTTTTATGTAATTTTTGCACAGATAACAATCGAAAATGCACCTGGCGAACTATTTCAAGAGCGCTCATTGATAATTGGACCAATTACCTTTACGCCATCGAAAATTAAATTTTTAAAAGTGAATCGTCGGCTGGGATATAAAAGGTGGCGGCTGCAGGCGGAAGGTATCAGTTTGGTTCTACACTCTAAGCATCAACATGAAAGTATTCGTTTGTTTAATGGCTGTGATTGCCCTTGCATCCGCAGGATACCTTAGCGGGGGCGGAGGTGGTGGTGGTGGTGGATTCGGTGGTGGACATGGTGGAGGATCTATTGGTGGATTTGGCGGTGGAGGACATGGCGGAGGGTTCAGTGGAGGTCATGGAGGCGGTGGGGGTGGATTCGGAGGAGGAGGACATGGTGGTGGATTCGGAGGAGGTGGAGGCGGGGGAGGAATTAAAATCGTCAAGATTTTAGTACCAAGCGGAGGCGGTGGTGGAGGAGGATTCGGTGGTGGTGGACATGGAGGTGGATTCGGCGGAGGTGGTGGTGGACATGGAGGATTCAGCAGTGGTGGCGGTGGATTCGGAGGTGGTCATGGTGGTGGTGGATCCATTGGAGGTGGATATGGAGGAAAGTGGTGAAAATCCTTCGTATAGAATCAATTCGAAGTCAGTTTTGATGTGATAACTTTTTTTAATAAAAACCAAAATTTGACCAAAACTTACTTTTTATTGAGTATAACCCTTAACCAAAAATTTCTAAACTGTCCATTAAAAAAAACTGTCAATTATCCTACCCTAGGTATCAAAAGAATTTTGTAAAAGAAGTCAATACAAAAGATTAGTAACAATGCTTATCCATTTGCATGTGTACCAACAGGAGACTCTTGTCAAACTTTATGAGATTGTTTTGGAACAAGCCTATGCCCAAGGAGTCAATCTGTCAACTAGAAACCCCTAATATCTTTCACATCATAGTGCAATGTCTAGTTTTAAGTTTGGATCAAAGAATAGGTTAAGGGAAGTCTAGCACGTGCCGGAAAATGGAGGCAGTGAACCTTGAGGTTTAACTTTTGGATCATGTATGAGTTCGGGAATACTAATTGTGGAAGGTTGTTCCACAGTCGAGTTTTAAACGAATTTCCAGACTGTTTGTTGGTCTATGCAAGCTGAGTTGATCTGGCTGATTTCGATTTTGAACGAAAAATGATATGTTGTTTATTTTGGTGGAGCAGTTTCTGTGAAAACACGGGCTACATTTTGCCAGGGCTACTTCATACGAGCTGAAAATTGAAATTGCTCCATCCCAAATAGTTTTCAAAGCCTGGTTTTGCATTTTACCCAGTCCCTCTAAGACGGGTTTCGATACTCCTGCCAGGATAAACAAGTTGAACTCCAAACGAAGGCGAATGTAGGATCTGTAGATTATCGACAAAACTTAAAGGCTGAAGGAAGAAATTACATCTCTGAAGAAATCACAGACATTGGAATGGTTGTTTCGCAAATTTGGAATATGTGATAAGGACATTAAAAGGAGGGTCGACGGTTAATTGACCATCGACTGAAACCGAAGGAAGGTTAGCCATCCAATACTGACAAATTTGAACGGCCAATCTCTCAATCACGTTGTCGAATAGCTTGGAGTTTAGAGCGTAGTGTCTGTCTAAAGACTTGGAGATATCTAGAGGAATTTGATCAGACTCACCACATATTAGATTTGATTCGATATGTAAGGGGTGCTCCACGAAGTGTTATAGGTATAAACTATTGTCATGAACCGATAGACTGACTAGTATATGGCAACGAACCGTAGTAAGTGAGTATACGGATATGCCAGATGTCTAGATCGGCGATCAGTGATCTAGGTAGCGTCCAAGCATGTGGAAGTTTTTTTTTAGTGGCTCAAGTGTAAACTTGAAAACTAAGTTTTACGTGGCTGCCATAGCACACACACAAGCTTCATTTCGTATATAAAATCAAGGATATTAATGATTTTTTTGTTTTGGACCCTCTTTAGAATCACTTAATGCCTACAGGACACTTTCGATTCATTTACTGTATTAACTGAGTCCTAACTGAGACCTATAATCTGGGGTATAACCTAAGCTTCGACGATGAACATGGGTCACAGAACTACGTACGGACGAACAGAACCTTTTTTTAAGTGGCATGGTCAAGCTCAGGAATCACCCTTGGTACCACTAGTCCGTCATGTCGTTCAATTCATTGTTCATTGCCTAGTAGTAAGTTTGATCTGAGTCAAAACTTTGAGCTGGTTGTCGTTTTTAGGTGTTAGAAACTAACGAAACCAACCTTGGAAATCGCCCTTTATCCTACTAGTCCATCTTATCGAACGCGGTACAATGTCTAATTTTAAGGTTAGAGCGAAAAATTAAAAGAAGATAGGATAATCCTTGACCCTTGAGAACGACAGTTCAACGTTAATAAGCAGCTCCGGCTTATTTGGCTCCTCAGCAACTACTATCGCTGACTGATCTCCCTCTTAACCGGTCGTCATCCCATTTGGAGAACCCGTCTGTTACAGTGAGCATGTACTTATACTGCTTCAAGGTTGAATCCATTGATAGTCCTATGTGATGGTAAATTTGTAAAGGTTTTCGCGCTTTATTTATCCATGCGATCACTTCTTACTCTATTACTGCATTCAAGAGTGCTCTGCTAGATACTCTCACTATGCGATCTGTAGAGGATGCGCCAAAACAATTGGGAATTTTACGCACAGGCGGTGAGACGGGTTGAATTATGATTGAGAATATAAATGAGCGAGTGATTTGGGGTTTTAAAAGAACGGAGTGACGTTGCGCGCTTTTCTTTTCGAATCTACATTCGTGGTGGGGATTTGAGACTCTCAATAAGCATGGGAAAAGCGATTTTGAGATTCTCAAGTGTTTTGGCTCAGGATATAACATTTTGAACTCTCTGTTGAGGTATTATATGCTGTGTCCGAGACACGAAGAGCAAAGGTAAGAGAGCATAAGGAGGCGCGTTAAAAAAACAGAATTTGAAGGTTGAGTTCACAAGACTAGTTGTGGCTAACTGAGCATAACCATCTGTATCTGTCGCCGGTGGGGGTTACACAATCAGTTAGCTTGCTTAGCGCTAGGTAACTCGCCATGGGAGGTAGGGGCTCTTGGTGCAGGGATGGCCAACCATGTCAGACTGAATGAGGTATGTTTCCCTGTCGACCGTTACACACCCATTTTTTCGATGATGTATATGCAACTTCGAACTCGTACTCTAAAAATACATTACCCACTTTTGAACTGCCCTCGGCACATCTTTCTTGATGATGTATAAGCTACTTTTTTCAGCAGATCCTGTTAGTGGCTGTGGTATAATACAGCCACAGTAACCACACTCCTACAAATATCAGTTCGATCAACAAGAAAACCTCTTAGATCACGTAGATCAGTGATCTAGCGTCTTAATATTGAAAACAAGGGATTATTTAGTAAGATAATATCGCAGCTGAATTTCTGTGAATGATCATAATGAAATTATATTAAAAAAAATGAACAAAAATACAATTTTTTAAAAAATTTATTAAAAAACGATTTATAACACATTCATCATCACAAATATCAATGCATTAAACTTTTCAGAAAATAATCTCATTTTTTGTCTTTGTTGTACAACAAATCTACCATTTTCCTCCGCCATATCCTCCTCCAAGACTACCACCATGTCCTCCGCCGCCACCACCACCGAAGCCTCCTCCTAATCCATGTCCTCCACCAATGGATCCACCACCATGTCCACCACCACCGAATCCACCACCACCTCCGCTGCTAAATCCACCATGTCCTCCGCCGCTGCTGAATCCACCTCCATGTCCACCACCGCCAAATCCTCCTCCGCCACCGCCTCCGCTAGGTACTATAACCTTGATGACTTTGGTGAGACCAATTCCTCCACCGCCTCCGCTTCCACCACCGAATCCTCCACCATGTCCACCGCCAAATCCTCCGCCACCACCATGTCCTCCTCCAAGTCCTCCACCTAGACCACCGCCACCAAATCCACCGTGTCCTCCACCACCGAATCCTCCACCGCCACCTCCATGACCGCCACCGCCAAATCCACCACCGCCACCTCCATGGCCACCACCGCCGAATCCTCCAAGGGATCCTCCACCATGTCCTCCACTAAATCCTCCACCACCACCACCATGTCCGCCACCGAACCCACCGCCGGAGCCTCCTCCGCTAATATATCCTGCCGATGTGACGGCTATCACAGCTACTAAACAAACGAATACTTTCATGGTAATGCTCGGAGTGTAGAACGAATACTGATAGCCTCTGCTGGGATCCGCCACCTTTTATATGCATCTTCTAGCCCAGCCGACAGATCACTTTTAATTTCAATTTTTCCCTACTGCAAAGATAATTGCTCCACTTATCATCCAACGAAAGCTCTTGAAATAGTTCACCATGTGCACTTTTCGATTGTTATCTGCATGTGTATTGCCGGCCCATCTAACGTCCACACCAAGATCGTGCGCTGCGACCACCAGCGGTGTCACACACAGTCTCCTTTTTTTCTCCTATTGAACAACAACAACAGCTACTCTAATGAACATACTGCAATCCACTACAAATACTACAGTTGCGATTTTTTGGGGGCATCCGTCGAGCCAAAAGCAATTAACTCCGCAATTTTTGCAGTTTGTATAATCCCCATTAAAGTAATATGTGCTCCCTTCTGACTCTTTTCATCTGTGTTTTTTTTTCGTTGTCTCTCTCGAAAAAAATCTCTGCCTTTTCAAATATGATTCACTGCAAGACGATATGAAAAACAGCCCAAAGAGAATGGAAGTAAAAATCCATGACGAACACTTTTACTCCATCGTTCGACCAAATGGAGCAACCGAACCAGCTGACGAAAATTGTCGTTGGTACACACGCAAGCAGCAAGATCCAGGTGCTAGACAGACCAGCAAGTGACAATAGAAATCCCCGATGTCGTCCAATTGGTGAAATTTGATTGACAGGTAGATCTACTATAAACACAGCACTTTTTTCCGGTCCATCCGTGTCCGTCCACTTGTTGGTAACAGTCGAGTGCACCTCCGACCTCGACTTAAAATTCAAACTCCACTCAAAAAGAGCTACTTAAGAATCTGTTGAAGACGCTTCCTGAAGTTTTAATTGATGTTTTTCGACACTTGGTAGGCGGTCGAGCCTACTTGCAAATGGAAAATCTCCTAGATCGTCGGAAAGAACACCGCGATTTCTGGTTGTTGAACATTGTCATGATTATCGCACAACACCTGGATCAATTACGTCCGACTAATTGAGAATTTCATTTGTGTGCAAATTTTAAGGTTGGGAAAACCTGAGTCTGAGATCAACGAGTTGGTTAATTGTTATTGTTGTTTAATAGGCACTAATGCCCACTACAAGTGATTAAGCGAGTCTCACGGTGAGTTTATTCTTGCTTGAAATTATCACCTCGGTTGTTGAATTAGTTGTAAGACGATAGTTTGTATTATTGTGAATTATGTTGAAGGGAAGTGGATCAGTGGAAAAATTCTAGTATACAATTACTGCAGTTCTCGGTAGTATCCCAGGAACGAGTTTTGAAGTAATAATATCACGCAATTAAAAGTGGATTAAGACAAATCTAAAGATCGGTCTGATCATTGCATCCCAGATCCGTGATTAATGTTACGCCTAGAATGGATCAGCCATTAGAATAACACTGTATATACATTGTAACATAAGGAAGGTCGGTGCAGCTTCTATTAGGGATGACACAGCATTTCTATTTTGATGCCTTGAATTCAACTTGATTCTGATGGCTCATTCAATAATGAGTTCGATGTACCTGTTGCTTACCCAAGTAAAAATAAGACTCGCCCGCACTTAGCATTAAACAGGCATGGTACGTCTGAGTAAAAATTCTACTTTTCCAAATGAAGCACTCTACAACCACGATGCGCTCACACTATTTCTAGACTAAAAGGACCAAAGTTGTATAGAATAAAGAAAACGGGAAATTATCTTTGTGACCATAAAAGGTGTCATTTGCATATTCAGTACACTGGATTTCGTTTCGAATGCCGAAGTCAAGCAGCATTCAAAGTGATTAGTACTTAGTTGGGGGACCGCTAGGTAAAAAGACACTCGCGCAAATTCACCAGCTAAATTATTTTTACACAGGTGAACTGGACATGGACATTTGACACAGTTAGGTTAGGAATAAGAAACTGGAAAGTACAGAGCAAAAATCATGGAGGCGACGCTGGAGGAAGACAAGGCAACAGTTGGAGTGGAGCTCCTCATGATGTAATTGGACATGAGCTCATCTGCTTGTCTTATACTGTTAAATATGTACGTAGGAGTAAAGCAAAGAAGCGGCATCATCGAAACGGGCGGTTTAAGGCGGTTAACTATGAAGCTTGATAGAATTGACTCCTTGGAAACACCAGCAAATATATTGTGGGGCTTAGATTCGATACAATCCAATCCCCTATATGTAACTTTCGACGACTTGAGCAGCCGTTGTCAGTTTAAGAGGCTGGAGACCAAAAACTTTTCGGAGTTTCTATATACTATTGCATTGACAGTAGCTGCTCGAGTGGTCTCTTCTCTGAAAGTCCACACTTGTCAGGAAGCTGTTGCCTTACGTCGTCGTATTTGGCGGTGGTCAAGTCAGTCATGCCAAGAGCCCTGGAGGACACCAACTATGTGTTCTTTCGTGCCGACCGTGATCTGAAGTCTTTTGAGCCTCCATATGAAAGCTACCTAAATGACTGATCAGTGATCTCGTTGTACTACATAAGCATTGTACAAATTATTGTCTCCAAAAGGAGTGCAGTAACTGGTCTTGGATCATTCAATTTACCCTTTTTTAGAATGGTCTGGCTGACTAAGTAAGCCAAAGGTGAAGCAGATTTTAAAACGACCATAGGTGGTATATTGTCAAGACCAGTGGATCTATTGTACTTAAAAAACTCCGTTCATTGAGGGAGTAGTTGAAGAAGACCAGACTTGAGTGTTTCTCAGAAGGTCTCTGATAAACTTTCTTCTAAGCTAGATCAGAGCAGGACATTCACATAGAACATGTCATGACAGTCCTACGTTGTGGGGGTGATACCTACATGACCCATTGCAATCGAGATCTTGAACTTTGGTACAGCGACGCCCTGTACAGCCCCTGTACCATGTTCCATCATTGACCCTGGGTAAACCAGTGAAGATTTCTTAGATCACTTGTAAAGATAAGTTCCTCTCACTCAGAGAAATCCTCGGATCCAAGGCACATCAAAGTTCTTACAGAGGTGGCTCTCACTCACACCCAAGACAACATTCCCACCCAAGTCAACAACCGATAAAGTAACTGGCTCAGAAACCTCATATTCTTACTACTCATCTTTAGGAGAGATATGTACACTTCGAATGTATCTACATATTCTGTATCTTCCGCGTTAGAGGCCTCGCATTGGTGGTCATTCATCAGTAAGATATGGGACAAGTTAGGAGCGTTATGATTGCGCTCGTTGTGATCACTAGAAGCTGCCCTGAAAGGGATTAGCTAATGTGAGCTAATGGTGGGCCCGCACCAAGCCAAGATATCCTGTCTGGATATACCAGAAAATTGCCAACACCAACTACTACATCGTCTAGGGGGAACAGTCGCATGCCGGGCCCATCTAATGTGCTGACTAAACGGCCAAAGCGATGGAAGGATGACCGAAGTCGATTTGGCGCTTTTGTAAATTCCTCCCAAAGGGGTGAAGTCAGCACTGCGGTCAGGTACCCGAGAAGTCCCGGTTGGCCGGGATCACGATCAAGGGGTACGTTTTCAAACAAGAGCATTTTGCAGCAGGCAAGTCTAAGCGTCTACGCAGACTTCTGAACCTGTAAAGCGATCTCGCCACCAAATATGAGGCATTGTAGTGAAATATAATAGGCCAAAGGAATGGCCTTAGTCTTTTTGGATCCAATACCTCACCAAAAGAAGAACGAGAGAGGTTTCGCTGACAAATCACACG
The DNA here is from genome assembly GCA_949987705.1 of Thereva unica. Classification (NCBI taxonomy): domain Eukaryota; kingdom Metazoa; phylum Arthropoda; class Insecta; order Diptera; family Therevidae; genus Thereva; species Thereva unica. Next base: position 110,189,435 of record OX465284.1, read on the forward strand.
ATTGTGAATCCCTTCCGATAGAATAATCCAATCGAGAAGCAGTTCAATATTCCACACTACAATTAAACGACTGAAGTCTGCCTGTGCGTACAATACCTGTGTCGTGAGGTCTATGGTACCCTAAGCAGCCCCACAACCTCAGAATTGTATACCAGACTGATTTAACTGATTCGGCACTTAGACTTGTTTGGCAAGATCGCACTGAAGAACAAGGCCTTCCTCTTTGCTATAGGGTAGCGGTAGAAAATATCAAGGGTACTTGTTCTCTTTCTTCCCTTCAGATGGGACCTTTTGGCTGTCCGATCGTCCAAAGAACGTAATTTAGAGCCCAGTTCCCAGTGATCAAGCCAACTAATGCCCTAACATCAAGCACTTGGTGCTCCCCAGACCAGGTATGAACGTCCGACACTTTTCGTCAAACTAGTTAGAACCCCGAGAGTCGGTACCAGACTGATGAAAACATTTCTAGAGGCCTTTCTAACCAAAACGTCCTCTTCAATGATATTCAGAGAGAATTTTCACCCATAATACCACTATAAAACCAAATATTTGATTAATTGATGTCTGCTTGATCGCTACGAATCCAGGAAACAACAAAATAAATAAAAATATGAAAATCGAAAACTGATTAATTTCTTAAAATTTGTCGAAATCAATCTTTCTGTGGGTCAAGGTGCACAGACACTTCTGTCCTTTGATCATTCCCTTTAAAAGTATCAATTCGTGATATGAAAAATACATTATTCCGCAATGCCATGGTTAACCAGAATCAATTTTTTTTCTATAAAAACAATTCCCTAAAAAATGGCATCAATAAAAGGAAACGGCAATCTTTGTAGCAATTCACAAACAAAGCATTTAATCTCCACTTTCAAAGACCGATATTCCCTCTAAAAAGCACTTCGTGAATATGACCTGTCAAACTCCCCGAAAATTGATTGACTGATCAAGTGAGAACATCAGCGACTAGCCTGAAAAACATTGAAGATCTCAAGCTGCCCATCAATACTCGTCAAGAAAAGGCAAATTCGTTGCTTCAGCCATCATCCGAGAGATGATCAGCACAGACCAACATAGACCAAACAGACCAAACTAAAACAAATCGTTTTCCATAAATGTTTCGATGCCCGCCATTACCACCACACAGCGTGATAGATTTTCTCTCAGTTTTCTATTTTTCCAATTCATGTGCCATAAGTGATCAGCACCAGAAGTTCGCCATGGTTGACCGATCCGAAATTTCTTTCTATCGCACTAGAGGACACCGGAACCGGCAATTTAATAATTGATCCATAATGAAAGTAAAAGCTCCAAAAAACTGGTTTCTGGACAATCAAGTTACATATGTCTGTATGTGCAATTTTTATGGATCTTTTCATTTCTCAAGTGTGGAGAATCATCCTCAATGACGAGAGTGAATCAACAACTTTAGAAAAAAAGTTGAATAAAAACCGGCGGTACATTATGTGAGGGTCTCAGTTCAAGTTTAACTGTCTGCAAGAAAGATGGGGTCTGGTGTGGTTACTGGATGGCTGGCTGGATGAGATAGTAGATATCTTCGAGGTCGGCAAAAATCTATTCATAAAAGTACTAAAGGTTTTGTGAATATTATTTTTTTAATAACCTTGAAAAATTTCGTTTTGCGGTCCAAACAGTCGAGAGTAGTGATAGATAGCACATTGACATTGAAGGCTAGCGTAAAAGAAGTAGTTGATTTGTGTTATCAGATTGGTTGAATAATGGTAGTACCATTATGGTACTGAAGGTTTGCAGGCTAGACACTGATAGGTTTAAAAAAATGAGTTAGAAAAGAAATAACTAACCTTGAAATTTGTTTCGAAGAAGGTATTGAAACAACGATTGATCAATTCGATCAATTTGATTTCGTAGATCGTTATGTGTTCAGACGCATTATCGTCACTTACTCCACAGACACGGCCCCCATATCGAAATGTATCTTTCATATTAGTTTTGACAATTGGCAGGGCTTTATACTGGCGACGAGGACGTGAGTTTGGTTTCCGGCCGATAAGATTCGATCACCTGCTCTTTCCGTAATCTTTAAAAACGATCTTCACTAAAACCCCACTTCACAGGTACTCTGCGTTACTCCTGGGCTTTTGATAATGCGAGGCAAGCAAAGACCTTGCCTTCATGATCATCAATTAATGTCCAAATAAAAGAACAGTAATATCAAAGTAATTTTTGATTGAGACGGCAAGAATTGCATTGAATTCAATGAATCCTAATCGAGTTACTGTCTAACTCCTAGTAAAACCTGTACGGTGATTCCCGGTGACTCTTATGGATGATTTGAATCCATCCTGATTCCTGATACAGGATATTAGTTGGAAAAATAGAAAAACGAAGAGCCATTCTGCGGAGTGGATTCGCACCATAGACCTCAGCGATGGTAGCCAAGCGACTTAACCATTCGGCTACCAGTGCCAACTCTAACAAACAAATATCACGCGATCTTTTGATCATGTCGCGGAATGGAATTGCCAGAATCATGTCGATCACCACTGGATACTGTCCAATTGGGTAAAATACTATACAAAACCACTGCCTTAGCCGTTAGCAGGAAAAAGCTAGACAGGCAATCAAACCTTCTCTTTGTAGCCACCAGACTCTGGTTAGGATCAGACGCGAGTCTTACAGGACTTATGATATGATAAGGTCTGGTACGTAAATAGGACAGGCTGTACGCAAGTATACTCCCATATACGAGGGCGGTTAGAAAACAATGCGTTTTTAGAGGCAAGTCCGTCAGCGTTGCCGCTTGTACCAACCACATATAGGACACACACTGCAAAAAAATAGTAGTACAGCAACTCCTCGACTAGCATCTGCAAGAAAGCGGGGATTTCTAGAAACTTTACATAATGAAGTAAATTGAAAATCATAAAAAAACCTTTTTTTATGTGGCACTTCTAAACTTAGAATTAGTCTTTTGTGCCACCAGTCCGTCATGACGTTGGTCAGCTCATGATATCTAGTAATGAGCTTAGTTCGAAAGATAGAATAGGTTTAAAGTTATGAGGAGTCAGGAGGGTTTTAAAGAAGATTGATGGAGGCAATCAACCCTGCGTTTGTATTTTGGATGTTGTAAGAGTTCGGAAATACTGACTGTGGAAAGTTGTTCCACAAGATGAGTTGTTCTAGCGAATTTCTAGACTGACGTGGGAGCGCAAATATGGGCTGTCTAGTGTTGCGATTGTATCTTGATTGAACGATCAGAAAAGAAAACTCTCAACACAGACAGACAGACAGATTCAATACAAATAGCTTGGAGTTTAATCAATAGAGCGAGGTGCCATACTCTATCAGGGGGTTGCTACAGTAATTTTTCTCGGTAAGCACAAGCTGTACATAAGCCATAATGACTGGATTTATACGACCGGACACCGAAAAAACTTCCCATCGTTCTCTCTCAACCTCCCCCCCCCCCCCCCCCCCTAAGCCCAGTTTATTCGTTCCTTGTCTGTTCGGTACCCCGTGGTGTAAACCAGTGCTTTCAAAGAGTCCAAGATAAACTCCGGAGAAGTTTGAAAAGACGTCAAGTTTGCGCTGAGGTATAGCCTAAGATAAGGAAGCATTTTTAAGAGCCATGGGGATACTATCAAGACCAGTTTGTTGGAATAAAGCTCTTTAAGACCCCTACACACTTTATGAGTCCCGAAACTCTGTCCATTGTGTGGGCGGAATACTCGACGGTTGGTGGTATGGCTTGGCAGTATCGGGTAAGGATGAATCCGAGACAAACAAGGTCAACGTTGGATAGGCTTTCTGTTATCATGTGCCTTTCGTAATTGAAAGAAGGAATTGTGGATGAAGCAAAGTTTTTCCTGTTGAAGTTAACTCGGGTAGCATTTAAAGAGGCAGAGGGTGTAGCCCTTATAGTTATCATTTAACATACTCAATAGACCAGTTCTCGGTAGATTTCGGAGGTCAAGCAGCATCGGACGAGATTGGCACTCAGTTTGGGGACCAATGAGAACACGACACACGGGTTTGAAAATATAAAGCTTTCGACACCGCTGCCACCGAAATTTTAGTATTTCAGCTTCTTTTTTCATTTTTAAATTGGACGACAATCATTTTTCCTCCTGGGGGCCACACGGGGGCATTCCGTATGGGGCAGTGGAGCTAGCCTCATAGGGGCCCCAGGGTCTCTTGATCTGCAACGGTGGGAACTCAAGGTTTGGTATAGACAGGGCCATACTTGACTAGCGGACGGCCAAAATAAAAGGCGGCTAAGTCGCCAAGGATACGGCGGAAAGTGTACTACATCTCCTCTGTCACTGCCCGGCCCTAAGCAGGATAAGGTTAACCACTTTTGGTGAACCCTTTCTAAGCAACCTTGCGGAAATCTCGAAGTTTGGGATCCCGCAGGTTTTAACGAAGAAACGACATTTTAACATCAAGTTTAAAGTGGGATCACAATTGGCCTATCCTTCTGGCCTAAGTGTGTGGGCTTGAACCAAAAGCTCAGCTATATCTAACCTAACCTAAGTCGCCAAGGAAAGTACGTCGAATACGGATAAGTGTACAACAGTCAGGCTACGCAATAACAAGACCGTCTGTAAGACCAGCCTTACATTCTTCTTCTTCTTTAACGGCTCTACAACCCGAATCCGGTCCTCTCCTCTCGCAACTGTTCCCCCCACCGTTCTCGATTCTGAGCCGATGTCATCCAGTTTGGCATCCCTAAGCTCTGAGCGTTCTGGTCTACACCATCCTTCCAACGGAGGTTGGGTCTCCCTCACATTAGCCCACCTTATATTACAAGGTTTTATATCTTCAATCATGTTCCAGATTACAATATACACACGTATTAATAATAATAAAAATTAAACATGGTAACCTCATGCATAAATTTTACTTTCTTATTAAAAATATCTCTTTTCTTGAGTAAATGTTTAGAATTGGGGCACAAGATCTAAATCGCTCCAAAATTATTTCAGGTATTGAGAGTGATTTTTAAGTTCTCTAATAGTAATTTCAAGACGGGGAGACATATTTTTTTTCTATCACGAGCGAAGGCAGGGACATTCAGAAAGATTTATTCTCCTCTGCGCCCCGCTCGAATTGGACTCAATGCGAAATTGATAAACATTCAATTTTTCGGCACTCAAAAATCACTCTGATAATGAGGAGATCTAGAACTAGAGTAGACCAAACTAATATAAACGATGAATGCTTTGTCAGACGCAAAAGACGATCTTCAGAAATTCTTGTGGTTCTAAAGCCGTTTGGTTTTGGTCTAAATTCGTCATATGGGATTTGGTTGAATTCTAGATATCATATAAGACTGCTGTTGATTGACATCTCGTCTAATTGCTGAAATTTAGAATCAAAAAAGTGATTCAAAACAGAGTCCGATGTAGAGGGTTGCGAAAATGCATAATCAAGAAACTGTACTAATTTCTAACTCACAACAAAATCACAGTCGGATACATATTCCAAGCAGTAGTCCATTCCAAACAACCCGCTGACAACCTAAAATCATCAACCAACAATCCCAGTTATAGTTGAACGAACTTTCACAACTCTACACGATCACATCATGTCCCTCCAAAAAACGCACAATTTCGCGTGCTCGCAACTCCATATATTATTACAGCAGAAACACGCTAGAAGATTATTAACTATTTTACAGGAATTTTAAGTAAAAGAATTTACCTCAGCCCACAAAATCCCACATAACCTTGTACCTTGTTGAAAAGTTGAAAGAACTCCATCCAAGCAAACAAAAAAAAAATTTAACTCAATTTTTGCGGCTTTTTATGCTTGCGGATATAAAACGTTTTTTAATGCTGGGTTTTCACCTGAACACCGCCAATTGTTTTCTAAACTTTAGCGCAGAAAAAACACCAAAAATCGCCTCAAGTAAAATTTTTTATTACTTTTGGCATTTTTCAGTTAAGTCCGTGAATTTTAAATAATCTAACAAGTGCCTGCAGGAGAGAATCTCAGGTGGAAGCGAGCAGATTTAAGCGCATTCATCATCCGTGGTTGAAGAGTATTCATCTGTCTGTAGTAATTTGAATTCAACATTCTGCAACTATGAAAAAAATAGAAAATATTAATTGTTTGCTCAGAGAATAATGATGGAAGACTGTCATGTTCGTCACGACAAGACTATGATATCGACAGTTTCACTATTAGCCTATTTTACACCTGAAGAAGTAAGACGTCCGCCATTCGCAATTCGCCAATTAAAATTCTATCGTTGCTAATTTAATTTTGTTGAAGAAGGTTAATTATATTGCGGCAGGGTGCGCTTGCACAGGAACGAGATAGAGCTCCGTAATTACCTAGATTTTCTGGGGAGTTGGTGGAGGAGAGATGCATGGAGGAAGGGAACAACCCAGAGTTTGACCAGGTAGATAAACTATCTAGCTCCCGGAATTTTTCGAATGTATGATTTTGAATTCAGATTTTTTGAATAGACAGCAAACACTATATTCCCTTTTCGACTCTTGGAAGGGGTAAAAAAAATTGAAGAGAAAACCAAAAAACAATTAATCAGCAAAGCTCTAATGCTTAACAATCAAGCAGCCTTGGGAAAATGCTGAACACAATTGGATGGATGCCGGTCGACGGACGATGTGGGGTTAAGTAAGACCGCAATTACAATCTTGAGATTAACTGAACCAGAAATCTCTGCTAATCCGTTACCGATATCAAAAAATATCTCAGAGCTATTAACTCTTGAAAGGTCTACTCCAACCCAGCCATACTTAGGAGGAACTGTGGCGAATTTTTGTGTATGGATTTCGACACTGGAACAAAATTTCTAACATTTCCGATTTTTCTTGCATATTACTGCAATTAGACTTGGGCTAGAGGAGCTGCAGCCAATGATGGAGGGAAAACGCGTGTGGTACCATGCGAGGTTTATTTTTTAAGTTTCTGAAATTTTTACGTAACGTCTTGAAGGTCGCTGGTTGCGTGGAATGGAAATGAAGTGCTCTCATGGGATTAACATACACCGGCTGAAAAAAATAAAAACGAAAAGAAACAAAGGACAACCTAGTCATGTGTGTTGACAAAAATTAGAATTGACTCATGTTTTCTGTAAATGACCAACTTTTTAGATAAGGTCATTTCACAATATTCATAGGTGATTTTTTTTTTGGAGGGAATTTTTATTTAATAACAAGACCTTGATTGCAAAAGTAAACACATGACAATTCTGTTTAAATGGCCTATTTTACAACCTTTAATAATCTCTGTAACCTTTTAACTAAATGGCAAAGAAACCCACTTTAAACTTAACTGAATACTACCATCGTCATGGTTCGTTTCACATAGAAAAACCAAGATTAAAAAACATCATAAATCACTATATTAAAAATTATTTTAGTTTAATTGAAAATAATGTTCAATGATATTCACCATCTCTTATAGGTTACACAATATTAAAAATTTTATATTGTATCACGAATTTCAGTCTTGCCACGACAATGTTATAACAATTAAAAATTCATTACAAGGAATATTAAAAGTCCAAGAATTTTTCCTCATGGTTGATCATCAGAAGCAATTGTAATAAAAAGTTTATGGTTTATGTGAGACTAACCTCATTTATTGGTGTGGTAAATAGTGAATATCGGACCCTTCTAAAAAATAATATAAATTAATTATTTTCAAGGATTTAGCAGTATATGTTGTTGAACCCATTAAAGAGAATTGCTAAAGAATTGGATTGGAAGTTTTCTTTTTGGGTGTAAAATCAAAGTACTGGTCAACGTCGACTTTGGGTCGGTGTACGCCAAGGGTTATTCGTAATTGTTATAAACGACCTTCTCCAAACTCCTCAAAAACCACTTTATATCTTTACTAATAACTGTAGCCTGGGCTACTTTTATGGTTCCAATAATACAGGGTGCGTTCGATGTTTCAATCCGATTATGTTTGGCCGCCATTTTGGTTTGGCTGTCATTTTTCAGTTCATATTTGACAGTTGCAGATAGAAGTCTCTGCGGTAAGTAGCGACCATGAAGGCGTCCTAACCTCTACTGAAATAATAGCGTACACCAGAACGCCAAGAGCTAAGGCATACCCAACCGGACGACATCAGCTTAAAATTGGAACCGGTGTAGAAAACATTTGCGATATGCTAGGAACGGGTCCCAGTTGTAGAGCCACTAACGATGAAGAAGGATAGCAGTCGATAACAATTTATTAAAGAGCAACCAGCACTACAACAAAGGGTATTACAACTCGGTATAGACGAACAACATTTTTGGCGAAATTGATCATGAGTGAGTGACGAGGCGCATTTCGCTTTTTAATAAATATTGGCACTGTAACCCTCAATTCTTATACCAATGATCATTACACCCTCGTAGAGTGACTGTATAGTGCGCCATTTGAGACGACAGCATCAATGGGACGTTCTTCGAGGACGATAGGCTAGGTTAGGTTAGATATGGCTGAACTGCTGGTTTAAGCTCATACGCTTAGGCCAAAAGAATAGGCCCATTGCGATGCTATAGTGATCTGATATTAAAGTGTCGTTTGTTCGCTAAACCATCTCGAGGAAGCAATGAATTTTCTAAGTTGCGGGATTCCAATCTTCGAGATTTCCGCAAGCGTGCTTAGAAAGGGTTCTTAGAAAGGGGATTAGTCTCCTTCCTGCGTCTGATATGTTGAACTTGCTGATCACTTGATCATGTTATTGTTATTCTTGTTGAGGGGCGCTTTAGCGGGCACTGCGACCTATTTTGTTTGGTCTATTGTGCCATCCCCTTCTTTAAAAACCATCAAGGTTAAGGCTTCTTAGGTAGCCTAAAACTGATTTAGGGTTGCTGTCCCAAATTTCCCTGGGAGTAGGGAAATCACGATGGAGAAGGCTCAGTCTTTTCCTCGCTGTAGCCTCACAGTCGCACATCAAGTGCTCCGCGGTTTCGGGAGCTGTCCCGCAGAATCGACAGCCAGAGTCGGCCACCAGTCCTATTTTGTTTAGGTGATAGTTAAGTGAACAGTGGCCCGTCAGGAGCTCTGTTATTATTTTAAGATCCCACCTCTTGAGATTTAAAAGTTTGCCCGCCTTAGCTTTATCGATTTGGATGAATCTTTTAGCTTGACGAGCACCCTGGGTCCTAGACCAGCTTTGAAGAAACATCTGGTCAACCCAATTCTTTAAGGCCATTTTTACGTGGCAGCTTGCTAAGCTACAGAAAGGTTCCGGACCAATAGGTAATGAGTTTGCGCCTGCTCTAGCCAGGCTATCGGCAATCTCATTACCAATGTGACCTTCGTGGCCCGGAATCCACATCAGCGTGACACTATTGTTCCTGCTGAGGAATTTCAGGGATTGAAGACAATCCAGGACAGTCTTTGATGACACTCTGTGCGATTTAATGGCCAGCAGTGCAGCTTGACTGTCCGAGAAAATAACAATGTTAAAGCTATTTGGAGCTCTATTAATACAAGTCTGAGCACACACCTGGATGGCGAGTACCTCAGCCTGAAAAACAGTGGGAGTAGTGCCCAGAGCCATGGATATTTTGCTCCTTGGGCCATAAACACCCAGCCCTACCCCTTTATCGGTTTTGGAACCATCTGTGTACCAAAAGGCCGTGCTTCCTCTAAAGAGAGGCCTGCCATGTTGCCACTCTTACCGACTTCGAATAATCGTCGTAAACGTTTTGTCAAAGTCAAGAGTAGCAGGAATGGTATCGGACAAAGATATCATTGGCTCCAAGTTCAGCTCCTTGAGGATCGATAAATGATCCAGCAGGTCTCCTGGCTTAAAGGAGAATAGCTCCCGTAGACGCAGTGCCCCTGCCAGAGCCTCTTTTTTCACCACCAGGTCTAGCGGAGGAAGGTTCAGTAGAGCCTCCATAGCCACAGTCGGACAGGTGCTTTTGGCCCCTGTGATACCAAGACAGGCCAGTCTTTGCACCCTGGCCAGCTTAATCATAGCACCCTTTTGTTTGGTCTTAGCCCACCATGCGATGGATGCATATGTGATCATGGGCCTTACGACCGTAGTATATAGCCAAAACATTAACCTAGGTTTAAGACCCCAGGTTTTTCCTACGAATTGGCGACAAACATGGAGAGATGCAGTTGCCTTGGCAGTTACTCTCTCAATTTGAGATTTCCAGGAGAGCTTTTGATCCAGGATTATGCCTAGATATTTAGCCTCCTTTGAGAAACCTATTTCTTTGCCGTCCACAGAGGGAGCTTTTAAATTTAGCTTCCTTCTATTAGTAAACAATCACTTGATCATTTGGGTCTACCGCACATGTGGCTCAAACAGGTCAGTGACGTACCACAAACACCTCGTTCTACGATGCATTTTATATATATATCGGCCTGGAACATAAAACCACTACGCACCACTACTTATTTACGATCACACCTCGCCTCATTTATTTCGATACACGCTATACCTCTACTAGGATATCGTTTTTGAACCGGGATATTTCATAAAATTAAGGCCTTAGTACAATTTACCATGATGTAAGGGACAATAATGTACTACCTCGTGTAAGCCCGGCCCAACTGGATCAATAAAGCAAGTACCTCACCAAAAAAAAACGTTTAAGGCATCACGTCTGGCTCAAGCCAAATTTTACTTATGGTTGTCCCGTTAAAAATTTAACATATCCTCTTCTTTTGTAAATCGGCCTTAATGCTGCCACATTGACCGCATCTTACTTCACGCTGCAATGAAGTATGAAGCCAGTTTCGAGTAATGTTCAAAATTTATAGTACGCGAAGTAAGTGCTGTCAACGCGACGAAAGTGCTGTTAATAAATGACGAATTTTCGTCATAATTAGATTACCCGTGTATCGAGGCTATTACATGGCAAAGCTGGGGCTTTTCAAAAACAATAAAGATACGGCGATGAGCGGTACAAGCTTAACTCGATTCTAAAAGCGCTTTCGATGCCCTGGAAAAGACATCTAGTTTGTATGAGTGAAAGGGTCCTTCGAATGCGTTTAGAGGATGCGCCAACGAGGTAGACTAAAGGAGTATGCACTCTACATGGTAACATACCACCACCGTAACTGTGTCAACACATGCAAAAAAAACATTCATTCTATGAATTAATATGAAACAAGGCCCACCAAACCGTTCTGTCTCCGACCAACACCATAACGTACGAAAATGACATATTCGTTGCGGCACGCTATTGAATGGATTCCGAAAACCTTTGGCTGCATACAGGCAAAGAGCCCTGGACATAGTAGTACGTATCAGAATTCCTTTTGGGCCTGATATACCACGCCTCCGGTTATGTGGACATACTCCATAAACTTCTTCAGAAAGATAGCCAGGACGCCTAAAGCTCTGGCCAGCCAAATTTGGTGTCACCGGCTCGAAATTGAGACTAGTAAAGAGAGTAGTTGCGAGAGGCATGGCCTGATTCTCGTTTGCAGGGCTGAATTAGTAAGTAAGCAAGTGTATAGTATATAACAGTGGTGGGCAACAGTTGACTTTTATAAAGCATCACAAAATTTCTCACTTAACCTCAAAGCTAACTCAAAGCTTTTGCCTATATCTCTGTCACTCAAACTCACAAAAAGTTAGGAATTGCCTTTGGAAGTTCTGTGACTCCGAAGAGCTGCCATTGCCCACCACTGGTATATGCTAATGTAAGGATTTCTGACTAAAACGACCGATTGAATGTTTCTTTTTGATAACGAAAATGACTCTCGAAGAGTGTTTTGTTAATAATACCTTTCAATTTAAAAAACTGCATCAAGTGGTAAACCATTGACCAAAATTTAAGTCATTTAGCAGCACATATTTTCTTTGACCTTCGAAATTCAAGATTTAAATTCAGGGTATTATTGACGTACATAAAAACGCGTTATTTGTGGTTAGTTATTTCTGTTTATAACCAAGATTTAATGGTGGTATTTATGTAATCAACCGAAGGAAGATTTTTGAACAAGATCCAAACCGGTTTTTCATTTTTTTAATTCGAACCGCAAACGAAATGAAATATTTCTGCAATTTTACTATTTATTTGTTTACATGCAAATTTTGAACCAGGTAGCGTGTATTAGTCATAAAAGGTGATTTAACGGAATAGAGTTGTAATAATTTTCTGTAGTCTGTAGTCTTCTCCAGTCTGAAATTTGACCTGACAAAAATGGGGTAATCCTACTGTCCAATCTTTTGTTTTTGTTTTTTTGTATGATATAATGCACGTGATATTTTTAAATAAAATTAAAAATAGTGCTTTTATACACTTATTTACGTTCGTTCCAATTACGAAGACTGCCTCAAGACATGCCATCACAGCTGTTGTCTTACGTCAATCCTTCTCCATCAACATCTTCGAGTTTCAAAAAAAAAACTGGCCCAGATGAAAACACTTTATAGCTTCCAGCCTCTCCAATAAACTTTTGTTGAGAAAGGTAATGGTTTTGTTTTGCAAAAACCATTTTTAATTGCAACCTATACCAAAAGGTGTGAATCACTCTCTTTTTCTGCTCGCCCCGTAAATACCGGTTAAATAGATTAAATGATAATAATACGAAAAAAAAAATTCAAATTTCATTAACCAATTTTAATGACCCCAACTCGGAGGTATTTATATCAATTAAATCTAGTTGTAGAAGGGTAAGACCATATCAAATTTCGACATGATCCCATTCAGTTGCAAAACCTGCACTAAAATTGTGTCAATCCCAAGGAAGCAAAAACAAAACCCCCCTGACGAAAAAAAAACGATTTTTGCTCCATTGAAAGTACGCAAAAATCTCTTGGCCAGGTTCGGTTCGGCTCATCTTGGTGTTGTAGCTGGAGCTCCCGAAACTAGATTGGCCAGTTCAGAGGACGGACGAACGGACGAACTCCTTGAAGTGCAGTTGAATTCATTAGCACAGTTACCTTACCACAATCAGCACACAGTACCCCGCGCATAAGCCAAACCAGAAGGTATTGCGCAATATTTAGCAATCATTAAATCGCTGTTTTTTTCACTCTTCTTTGGCGCATTCTGTTTTTACTGCTCTGCTCCCCTACCTGTTTCCCAGGTGGGTTCTTTGTTGCGGTTATTAGTCCGAGTTTGACCTTGCAGCCTTTCTTAAACTTTCGGTTTTATTTTGTGTGACGTACGAACAAGACCCGCATCTTTACCGCAAAGTGAACGCTTTATTTTGGGTAACGAACAAGAAAAAAACAAAATTTATGTAAACTTTCAGCGGGCATTGATTATCACGTAGATTGGGGAATCAGAGAGAGAGAATTGGTTCCAGTAGATTTGTGATGGATGAAGACTTTGTGAAGTTGCATTGTACTGTGACTCATCAGGTGAACAAATTGTTTACGTTTACGTACGGTAGCCTTTGGGGTTTTTTCGATGCTAATAGACACTCAATAGGAAATGGTTTCTTTCGGTATTCACTAGACTTCAATTCAATTTGTCAATAAAATAACACCTCACATAGACTTGGGGTTTTTTCACTTGGCTTTGGTGCTAATTTCGTACCACTGGTCATTCTGGATTTGCATTAAGTGGATCAACTCAAACAAAAACAGAGAATTTCTCTTCAGAATTTTTTCTACAAAATCTTAAGATGTTAATGAATGACTAAACTTTTAAAATTATGAGTTTTGCAAAATTCAAAACAAAAACTGGTTGAATTTTGGTATAATTGAAAAAATGGAAGCGGTCGTTATGCAATACTTTATATATAATGCACGCTCCCGATATCGGGCAAAAAAAACCTGACCTTACCGTGTTCTGCATGTTAAGACTTCTTCCATTAACAAAAAACAGGTGAATTATTGTTTTTGGTAAAGCAGCGTTATGCTAATGGTGATTATGAACTCATTTAATATTATCGCGGAATTAGAAAGCTTGAAGAATAGAAAAATGAATATCGTTTTAGTTTTTGTTCGCGACTCAAGGGGGATCTAAAAATGCATTAGGTGTACTTTAGCCCGGTTTTTTGTTAAAGACAAAATCAGAGGCCATTCTTTTCCATATTGAAATTAATTGTAAAAAAAATAATCAATCTTGACTATCGTTGTTTAAATATTGGCTGTGCAGAAAATGTTTGCAAGGACAGAAAGTAAGGACATGGGAATTATATTGGTGCCCCTGAAGATGGTTTAGATATCTAAGGTTGGTTAATATATCATTGGTGGAACCATGATGGAAAATCATGTCTATGCTACATGACTAGGTTAGTTAGAGTCGGTTAAACAATCATTTCAAACGAGACTATTGTTCCCCAGTTCCCCACTAAGTACTAAACACGTCTAAAGCTGCTTGACCTACGCAATCGAACGAGAACGTTTCTACTGAGTATGCCCTGGCACTTCTTCATCGTACTACTAAATTTTTTAATGCCCACAATTATGATCCCTTTAGTCTAAAAAAAAGTATGAGCGAACTAGCGAAGCGAAGCAACTCTATTCCAAAACGGCTCATGGTAGCATAAATTAATATACCTATATAGCTTTCGTGACGGTTGTGTAGAGACAATAATTCTGAGCACTAAAAACTAGAAACATGCCGTCATAAAAGCAGAAAACTGATCTAGGGAAGGAAAAGGCTTGATTTGAGCTGTAGCGCCACTGGATGGAGCTAATTTACAATAAAACTTTTAAATTCGCCATTGCTGAGTCACTGGAATCGGTCGCCCTCACAAAAGGGACCAATTTATAATGGCTAAAGGTTTTGAACATGGGTAAAAGATTGAGATGCCTTTTGATAATCACCCAATCCTCGGATCGATATATGAACACTGGTAAGACTCTCCTTTTGCAGAGTAGCTGTTTGAATGTCATCGTTTGATGCATAAATTTAAAGAAATTTAACAAACTATAATAGGGTTTAATGGTAGCGTAAGCACATTGTAATTGGCCTCAGTAGCCTAGGGGTTAAAGCACCAGACTACCATCTCACAGCTGCATGGTTCGAAACCAGTCGGTGGCCCGTTTCCCTTCTTTAGCCAAATTTTCCGTCCTTTCTCCTGCCATCGCCAGTAAGCATAAAAAACCGTAAAAGTCCGCCATTCTACGCCATACAACGCGTAGATGGATTAGCTTTTGCCTAGCTGCTAGTCCCCTGGTGTTTTTTTGTCTTTCTCTCTTTCTCTCGGCTTTTTCCAATCTAAACTTATTTAACTATGGCCTCTTCCACTTTTTTCCACACATCCTCGGACCTAATGATGCGTCCTATGATATTTCTCGTGTTAGTAGGGCCTAGACCATCGCGACTAGTTCCAACCTATTTTCGGCGAATCTCACAAAATCAAAGAGTACGGGCACTGATTCTCCTGGACACCTGGAAATGTCAGCTTCAGCAGTGATGCTGTAAACATGCTAAGGGCGAAAATAGTTTCCACAGCGACTGGCAAAAACGAATAGAACACACAGCTTTTCTATGAGTATGAAGGGTGCAGCACAATATGCAGACCACTCGACGACGAGGTCGCCGAGGGTGGCGACTCAATCAATCCAAGTTCTATTTCGTAGCCGTCGCCCCTCAAAGTTGCCTGGGCGGTGTGACCTGGGATTGTGTTGCTATTCTCGTATGTTCCTGTGCGCGTGTGTAGTAGGGATGAGCATCGAAGGTCGATGTTTTCGAAACATCGATGTTTTCCTTTCGATGTTCGATGTTTTTGCCATCGATGGTGAGCTAACGATGTTTATCGTACATCGATGTTTTACATCGACGTTTTAAGAATTTTACTGTACACTTATGTTTTTTCAGTTTTATATCTTTACTCGTATGAAATGGAATTGTTAGTTTAATTTTTACCACTTTGAAAGTTTTTAAAAATAAAACCCCTACTCTCAAAACGAGAATTGGCGGAATTGCAGAATTGGCCAAAACCTATTTGATTATAATGGCCACGTCAGTTCCATCTGAGCAACTGTTTTCAAAAGTGGGACAAACAGTTACCAAAGCCCGAAACAGACTAGAGGGAAAAATGATTTCCAAAGTGGTTTTCCTTCATTCCATTGAAGCTATGCTATGGAGCTGGGAATAAGTTAGAGTTGGCCTAAAGCCTTCGTAATATGAATTAATAACTTGACGAAATTACATACATTTTTTGATAACGTTTGGTTTAAATTTGTTGTGTGTTTAATTGTGGTTTACCTATCCTTTTATACAAAACTACGGAATTGTTACTAAAACATTGATGTTTGGATCCGATGTATTTTTTTTTACAAAATTACGGAACTTTTATAAAAACATCGAAGTTTGGCATCGATGTTCATCGATGTTTAGACGTCGATGATTTCCACACATCGATGTTATAGTTCGATGTCAACATCAATGCTCAACATCGATGTTTTTCTATCGATGCTCATCCCTGTGTAGCATTCGGATGTCGAAGATGATTATTCTTGTGTGTGCTTTTTAATTTGTGTGCACCGTCGCCCTTAGCATGTTTACAGCATGAGTCACTGTGCCCGAGACGATGAAGGTATTGTCCATAACCTCCATTAGTTCGTATACATAATGAGTTGAACTCAGGTTGAACCGGAGTCTAACTACATGTAGACGCGAGTTAGGTTGAGTTAGGATCGACTGAGCTCGACTCAGCTCTGCTACCTGGGTTCAGTTGAAATTATGCATATGGACGCGAGTTCAGTTTGTGATTTGTGACTTAAGCCGAAAATTCAACTCAACCTCAACTTAACTATTTAACTCATCACGAACACGTAGTACATGTCCATTCAAGAACTGCATGAGATCGTA
The DNA here is from genome assembly GCA_949987705.1 of Thereva unica. Classification (NCBI taxonomy): domain Eukaryota; kingdom Metazoa; phylum Arthropoda; class Insecta; order Diptera; family Therevidae; genus Thereva; species Thereva unica. Next base: position 110,206,135 of record OX465284.1, read on the forward strand.
GCTTGCTTGCCCAAGTTCCTTCATAACCCATCTATACACCCTTGGGATAAGTCTGTGGGTTCATCAACTTTTAACAGACTCGTCCCACTTTCATTTTCATATTGTTACACGCTCATAGCACGCTATCTGCCGCGGCATCGTTTTGGACTTTCTTCTAATATACGAAAGGTAATAGAGGTGAATGCCTTCCTGTCGCCAGTATATTCATGGGGATCATCCCTTCTTTCACGGACACTGCAACGCCGGACGTTGCCCTGTACGCCTAGCACGTGCCAAAATCGCTTAGTCTGTATGTGGCTCTCCATTTTCTATTGTTATTCGTCCTACTAATTGCTGCCTTCATCAAGAGGCGACGAATCGGTGCCCTCCTTGTACAGCATTCCCGTCTCTTAGGGCTGGCTGTAGATGAATGTTCTGCTCCCTTCGTTAATCCTTTTGGATATTGCCTTCTTCCATTTACCAATCAGCACAGCTTCTGTCCTGTGCTCAGCAAGCGTTGTACCAGCGATTTCTATCCACGCTTCGTTCGCATGCAATGCAATCTCATCGAGGTGTCCGTGTCGTCTAACGACTGCTAACCCAATAATATCATTTGAAAGCCCGATCCCAACTTTTGGTAATCTTAGCTACCATTAGAGGTTGTTGTAAACAGAAGAGGGCCCTGAATGGATTCCTACGGAACGCCACACGTTGTCCTCGTTCACAATGAAGAGACTTAGCCCGGAGGTAGTCGATTACTACTTGCATTAGGCGGACCTAGTTTGATCAACGCCTCGTCTATTTTGCTCCATCTTACCAAATTGAAAGCATTTTTCATGTTTGATAAGGTTTATGAAGCAGTGATTTTTTTATGGCAGATATTTCCATGCCCATCACCATGTCTAGTTAATCAAATCCCCCATCAAACTTTAATACATTTGGCTGGCAATGTCTTTCAAAGATAAAAAAACATAAACAAATTCCTCAACTCTTACCACTGCAATCTTTTGCTTGTACATATAATTACTATAGTACGAAAATCTAGTCATAAAGTTCCTCATTTGGCCAACTAAACATTTTAATATTTTCAATAAAAATACCCACAACCATCGGCGACATTTACACCAGCTCACACCTTGTCTTAAACGCCACACAAAAATTTCCTTAATTAACCAGTAGAATGCTTGCTTCTTCCACCGTGTGCCCCGGAGGCATCCATCTCGCGCGTATGTTTATTACCACATTACTTTTACCGCGAGTCATAATCGATTCACTCCAATTTGCATTTTATCCTAGTCGGTTTTAGTTACTTTTTAGCAAAAATCGTAAAATCTTATTACACCTCGTCCAGCCTTACATCCATAAATTATGCTGTAGCCTACATGAAAAGAGGAAGTTTTTGATTACTTTTTACCTGTTTTTACCTTTCGTTTTCATTCAACTGCATAATTCGCCCGTCCATCAGTTATGTCAGATCGCGAAGAGAGGAAACATTTTTGTAGTTCGGCCAGCAGTAAAACAGTTTGGTCTTAAGTAATTTTTATTGTTTCCTTTTTTACTTAGGAGATTTACCTGTGAAGGTTTCAATGTTTTATTAGAATAGAGCTTGCCTAATCTCGCCGCGAACATACAATGTACCAACAGAGATTGGATCAGTTTGGCCCGAGTGTAAATGGTAAGAATATGTTGATGCTGGTCCATCCATTGGTTTCGGTTCCATTAAAGCCTGCGCAATTGACTTTGCGCTGATCACGGCGATATTAGCCAGTTGGTCTGCCGAACATGGATGAGGTGGTAACAGACCATTTCGCAGCACATCCCCTTTGCGATTGACCACGTTGACCTTGCGATCGAGATTGGTCGAACATAATTCACGATACTCTTTCAACTTTGGTCTATTATCGCTTCTTGGTTCATAAATCATTTCTAATTGCTGCTAGTGGTCGTTTCCTGCTGATTTTTTTTAGTACTTTTTGACTTTGTTAAAAATGCACTGAGGGCAGCCATTTTTATTTCTAGGTACTTAAAGCTTGTAAATTACCTTACAAATGGCCGCCGTTTGTTTTGAGTGGGTCAAGATTCACTAAAAGCTTTTGTTGTAATAAAATTTTATATTTTAATGTTTTATTTTTTCTTTCGAAAAAAAAAATAACGAAAAAAAAACGAGTTTTAAACTTGATTTTCATGAAATGCAGTAAAAGTGTTAAGCACATTAATAAAGGGTAATACAATGTGTTTTATTACGGGGTCATAACGTAATAAGGATCAAAACCAGTATTTCTTTCTTCTCTTTGAAAAGATGAAAAAAAATACATTTAAATTGTCGGAGATTACATGTTGCAGTTGCAGCATATTTGTATGTTGAAACGTGCGCTGTAAGATACAAGAATAACCTCAGGCCGACCACAGCCGTGAAATTAATGTTTATCGATCTGTCGAAAGGGAATTGATTGTTGTTCGTTCGGAGAAGATGGGAAAGCGTTTTAAAATAGAATAAATTATGCGTTGGTTTTTTATTTTTATTACATATTATGTATTTTTGGACGTACTATTACTGAGTTTCCATGAGAGTTCAACCAGAGTTGAACACGAGTTGAACTCCATGGAAACAGTCGCAGTCAAGAGTTTTCGTTAAAGATTTTCAACTCTGCTCAACTCAACGAAAATAGGTAGATTGAACAGAGTTCATGCACACAACTACAAACGGGATTGTCAAATGTTAAAAAAGTCAAAATGTCGCGCCTGTTTATAACATTTCTGTTATACAACGAAAACAATAAATTAATTTTATGGTCCATGATCACTATTTTATAATAACAAAAATATTACGTCAAATTTAAAAACAGCTGCTTGCTTAATACAAGTACACGTACACAGGAAGAAAAGTCAGCCATGGAAACGCATAGAGTTGAGTCGTTGAGTTGAAGTGTCATTTCAACTCAACCTCAACTCAACTCGACTCCCATGGAAACTCGGTATATATTAGCCGTGTGATTAAAGGTGTTCAGGAACAAAGATTAAACGAAAATAATGGACGAACGCTGCAGAACGCAACCAACGCAGCTAAAACTGAACGAAAAACAATGGACGAACTTCAACTAGACGAAAAGAAAACGAAACTAACATGTACTGTGTTTCCATGAGCCAGAGTAGAGTTTTCGTTAAGTAAACAGAAAACCTTTTCTCTCAAGATCACTCGATGTCGTTTCCATGGCAGTTCTGGGTTGAATTGACAGATAAATAATTTTACACTATATCCCCTTAGTATATGTGCGATAAAGGATACTAAAGCACACGCATTATGCAAAACTCGGCTTAACCGGACTGGTTTCGTTGAGTTTACTTGGATTTAACGAAACTTTACTCAATCCCCGTTTTCATGGGTGCTTAATCTGAGTAAACTCAGGATAAACTCTGCATGGAAACTCAGTAATGGCGCTGAAAAAACGGAGTAAGAAAGTTGAAATACATTGTGTGGAATAACAGGAAGAAATCAGGCCGTCGCAAAAAGATAAGAAAGGGGAAAAATGAGCAGCCAAGGCAAGAGAAGTAAATAAAATTTAAATTCCGTTAGACCATTTTTATTTTGTATTTTTAGAGAATAAAAGGAGACATTCACTTATATTAAAAATGCCAGTTTTTAATTTAAGCCATAAGAGACTTGAATTTGAGGCTCAGTCCTTGTAGGTTAGACCATATACTGTGAGTCAGATGATAGAAAGTGAGTGCAAAACAATCTGCAGAGTTCCACAAGGCTCCATCGTTGGTCCCCTCTTGCGGATCATCACATATGATGAAGTACTGGCGCTACGCCTCCCGCTAGAAACGATCGCAATTGGGTCGCGATAGTAAAGGTAGAAACAGATTGGCGCGACAACTTTTGCCGCGCCGCTCGACGGATTTTAGATTCCGCCTTAGCTAACAGATTGGTGCGGCGCGGACAATTTAACGGAATTTAACAGACGATGGAATTTAAATAAATGAATTTGAAATTTTTAATGTAAATATAATTTAATGAATTTATTTTGTACTTTTTTAATTATTTGTTATGTGAAAACACATGATCCTTAATTATAACTGTGCTCTTACCTAGAAATAAAAATTTAAGCTACTTTTGTAGTCGATATCATTTCAGCTTATTTAAAAAAATGAATGAATCTAAAAGATTAACCGCTTTACCACGCATATGTATGCAACTTTAGAATTATTATAGCGCCATGTAAACGCTGAAGTTAACTTGGCTATCGATTTTAAAGCATTGTATTAAGACAGTTTGAATAAAGCACTGTTGTCGATCGGACGTATGTAACTTCATTTTGTTTTTATTAAAAACCCTTACACTTTCAATATTTTAGTATATTTTTTTTTTTTTTTCAATATTTGAATAAAGCAAAATTTACTTGGAATTAAAAAAGGAAGAATTGAGGTGTTAGATAATATTTTGCCATTTACAGAAAATTACCTGAAACTAAAATGTTTTATTTGAAGAGGATGGTTCCTTGACTTGTTTTATGGTACTAAATTAGATAATTTTACCTTCAAGTAGGAGTTGGCGGTCTGTTTTTTACATTGAATTGCATAATGACATTTTCCCATGTACCCAAAATTACTTAGAATTTAAAAATTAAAGGGTTTGATTTGAAAGAGGGTAGTTCCATGACCTGATTTATGATATTACATTATATAAGTTTACCTGTAAGTAAACAATGGGCGATTTGTTGTTTACATTGGGGTGCTTAATGGTTTTTTCCATTCACCGAATATTACCCGAAAAATTAAAATAAAAGGGGGGGTTTGTTCGAAATTGTTTTTCCCATTTATAGGACCTGCCTAAAATCACTTAAACAGCTTAGTTTTAAAAATTCCATATCAGTTGATTTTAAAATTTCAAACGTTGCTAGTGATTGTAATTGTTTGTGTAGTTTTTTAAAAATTTTCAATAATGGAACAAGAACTTCAATTGGCACCTACACATTGTGTTTAATGTGTATAATGAGTTCATGGCATATAGTTTCCAAAGAACAATATTTCACACAGGCAATATAAATAAAGCGAAATGGTTAATTATCTCTCGTAAATATTTCTTTAAAACAGAGAAGGGCGAGAAACGCACCAGGTAGTTTTTAAACCCTTTATTCTTTATGGTGCAAGTTACACTATCATTCATTTCGTTTATTACCCCCATACACAAAACCGGTTTTTTAGGCAAGGGGTCGCAGGGAAGTACAACTCATGCGTCATATGACTCCTCACTTTTGAGCCAGAAAATTTGCCAGACTCACCCTCCATTACACTAACACAAATATAACATCGTACTCGGGGGTCTGCGAAAACTATGAGAAATTCTCCCTCTATTTCGCGTTTATTTCACAACTACAAACGCATCACAATCTTTACACAAAAAGAGGTAGAAAAATGAATGCTTAGTGTAATACCCGCATCATACACAAACCGTTTTGATGTGAGTATCGAGTGATGGATAGTGTAACTTGCACCTATGACTATACTCAGCAAATAAATGAATTGCTCATATAAGAATGAAGATGACTCAAGAATCTGGTAGTCAGGGTTTTCCCGTATTCGCATTTTATGATACAAGACCCTGAATGGGTGTGTAACACCTTGTCATGGAGAAGGAACTTTTCTTGTTAACAAGAGAAAGAAACGGTCATATGTATGTATGTTGTCATTCAGGGAAGTTTTGGATCAAAATTCTTTCGTCTCTTTTCCGTAAAACCTATTTTTGCCTATTAAATACCACCTGCCTCACAACCTGAAAGTTTAAACTATGTATATTACATCATTAGAAAGTAATAAAAAATTCTCCTTCCGCGTTTCCGCCTAAAATATCTATCATCAATATTTCCAGCTTGAACCCTCAGCATGTTTTAATTCAAATTTTATCTGACCAAAAGCTTTAACTAAAAACTTTCCCAGAAATTACTTTAATACTTTACTTTTACTTTGGCTCCTGTTTTTCCTCCGGCTCCGGATTTTATATTTTTTAATCCTATGTTAAATTCCTCTGGGATAAATATAAACATTTCACTAAAAAATAAACTTGAAGTACCTTGAAGCTTAAATTAAACATTGAGTTGCTAAATAGAGACAAAAATTTTTTATTGTTGACTGTTTTCGTTTGATTTTATTACAATAATTAGTTTTAAATACCTGCAACAGTCTTTTTATGCCCCATAATTGGTAAATTTCTTTTTTGCTATTTTATAATAAATTGCATTAAAAAACTAAAAAAAAATCACGAATTAAATTTAAAAATAACCGCCACGAACAAATTGTCAATTTGCAGGCAGACAGCAGTTCAAAGCAAAAAATGTGTACTAAATTAGCTCGTCATGGTTGGTACCACTGGGCGACAAGCGGCAGAATTCGAAATAGCTCGAATTTGTCCGCGCGACAAGTCGCCTCCGCGCCTTTGTGGTAGCATATATGGTGGTGCGTGTATTTTAATCGATTTTGCCGCCACGGACACCGCCTCCGCGACAAAATTCGCGCCAATCTGTTTGTACCTTAAGAAAGCGTCTCTGCCTATAGGCAAAGTGCCCTTCGAGAATGCTATACATCCGATGAAGCAGCATATGTCATGGCAGGAATAATCCTCACTGATATTCTTGCATTACAAGGGCAAGAGGTTGACCGACCCAGAATATGACAGAGGGGCGTCCAATAAAATGCGGCGGACTTTGGGGCGAAGCCAATCCTTCGCAGCATGGCAGAGGATGTGGAACGAGTCTACTAAGTACCGATGTACTTATAGCCTCTTACCAAAAGTGGATAAGAGGCCTATAGGGGAACATGGTGAAGTGACACGCAATTCCTGACTGGGTATGAGGATTATAGGGCACATCTTCACCGATAAAGAGGACGCAGAGAATGCCCTCTTTAAATGTCCGAGCTTTGCGGAATACAGGACTGTGCTGGAAACAGTCGCTGAGGTGCAGCTAACACCTGAGAACATCCTGGATCATATAGCTAGACGGTTAGACTGCTCCGGAGCTGGTGAGCACCTTTAAGGGATTCCTTTTTTTAGTGATGACCCACGCCAGGCTGAAATAATACCTTGAACGTCATGCAAAAAGGGTTGGTGAGTTTAGTCAGTAAGAATCTGATGCTACCGTGTGGGTACGTACCCCCAGCGTTGTCTCCAGTCATGGGAACCTCAAGGTGATTTTAGATACCCGACGATTTTCTGTCGCTCCTCTTTTATAAGACTTCAACCAATCAGAAACAATTTGATATCGCAGAAATTGTTTCTGATTGGTTGAAATATTAAAAAAGAGCAGCGCGACAGAAAAATTCTCTGCTTCTAGACCGATGTAAGATTCTAACGACTCCATCGAAAAAAAGGCTCATTATCCTCGTTAGCCCAAAGTCCTGGAATCCAGCAGAATGATACCCTATCTTTCCTGGCGAGTCTCTTAGAGTACCGCAAAGCGCCTGCAACTATTTTGAAAGGAAACTTCCACGATAACAGTTTCTTGATGGTAGCTCAACTGTCAGAAAAAATTATAATGTTGGGACCCCTCACACCTTTCTCTAGGTTGAGCCTAAAGCAGGTCTCAATGACATGTATTTCTGTCTGGAAAACAGAGGACCGTTTAACCATTGGGGTTGGGTCCTGCAATATTCAATAAAGTCCATATTTGACCCATCCATAAACCAGTGGAGGTTCCTTGGAGTCCCAGCGATGCAGCGGGACGAATAAGTTCCTCTCCCTTAGTACGATCCGGAATAAAGGGCCTGAATTGCCTTTGACACCGCAATTCACCTACATCTGCAAATCCACAGGATTTTCTTAGTTTGATATACTCTTGATGGAGTGATTCACTCGGAGAACTCTTGTTCACTCTTAAGGCCACTTTAAGATCTGATGATTACGCATGTGTCAGAAGCTGTTGTTAACTAAATTGAATTTTCGCTTCAGTACAAATTAGTCAGCTTGAACCCAGCTTGTTTTAAGATCCTCTTCATTAACTCGGACGTTCTCAAAGTTATTTTCCTATATCCAATTACCGACTTTCTTTTAAAAAATGTCCCAAATGGCGAAACCTCGTTAGAGGAATCAGTTTTAAGGTTGAGTAGTTAAATATTTTTAGGCAATTACGACATGCCTGAAACCTAATATTCCTACAAAAAAAATCTCATTAGCAAAAAAATATTTACCTGAAAAAAAAATTAATTTTATCCAAGTAGAAGAAAGTAGATTGATTACTCCCAATTCAAGAACTTATTGGAAGGAAAAGGAAACTTTTGGCGCACAGTACTCTTCTTCATCACTTCCGATTTCATCTTTGTGCCACAATTTGAATAATTGCTCGCAGTCATCACGGAAGACGCGCTTTGTAATTAATCATCAATTGAAGGTATCCATTTATTGTTGTTGTTATAATCGAGCTGTTCCACTTTTAGCATTCGAAAGTGATAACGCGTTATTATAATATACAGATGGCGCTGATGATGATGGGCAAAAGAAAGTGAATTTAAAAATTTCTCGCACCTGTCCCACTAAAAAAATCAGGTGTTATGATGATAGAATTTTTCGCTTTTAGTGGTGAAGGGTATTATCATATACACAAAAGTGATGAACAACTTTATTTTTACCTGAGAGGAGTAAACACTTTCTCGTATCCAGTCATTCATTTTTGGCCTTAAGGCGTTATCGTCATATTAGAACCTCCGTTAAATATATTTTTTCGTCGTCAGTCGCCGCCACAGTGCGTGAGACTCTCCTCAAGTTCAATGCCTAATTGCGAAACCTTTTAATATTGTTTTGGTTTGGGGCCCTTTTTGTGGGTAAAGAAAAAACATTGAACTTGAATTGTTTAGAGGAAAACTTGTTTTTGTTTTTTGGATGCGGATTTGCGTGATTGAATAGTTTTTTTCTGTGGTAAGCAAGTGGTTTTTTGTTATTGTTTGTCCTCTATACCAGTTGGGAACCATTTATGTGACTACTTAAATTTATGCTTTAAAAGTGAGAGTGTAATGGGAATTTTATTGTGTACTAACATTTCAACATAAAACGTTTTAGGTGAACGAAAATATTATCCTAACAAAATCTACAGTATTTTAGTAATTGATATGGCAAAATCGCGTTTCACGTACAAGCTACTAATCGAATTGTTTGAAGAAAGAGAAAGCATTTTGCTGCTTCAAGAAGTTCATTATTAATATTTTTGTTTTCCAAAATTTCTTCTTTGCACGTCATTGCTATGCCAATGGTCTCACGAGATCCAATTGCCTTAAGGAGCTGGATGCCAACAAATTTCCCGTTTCCGACAAAAATCCCCCTGTCGTCTTTAAAAAATTGACCTCACCTCTGCGCAAACTCTACCCACTTTCATACGTCATACTTTCATATAGCCCTGTTATCTAAACTCAAAGCTATGTATGTGAACCCCATATGGATTCCCGTATAAGACCCCCAAAGAGTATTTAACGCCTTGCTTCATTCGCGCAAAATTAGGATTAAGGAAAAATTATTGCAACCCGATCCCAATTGAAAAAGAGGCTGAAAAATTTGAGAATTTCGGCCCGATTAGGTGAGTAATAACTGTGGCCGTGTCGAAAAATTTACAATTCAAAACGCGAATGTCACTTTTACCAAGCGGTCCCCCAACTGAGTACTAATCACGTTCAATGCTTCTTGACCTCCGTAATCGAACGAGAATGGGGCTATTGAGTTTGCTAAATGACGCCCTTCACGGTCGCCAACATAATTATTGCCCTCAAATATAAAGAAAAGTAACAACAGAAACATGAGAAACTGATAAGGCATACCACACTTTAGTACCGCAAATTTTTTTTGTGTGGTGCTCATGAGGAATCTAAGCAGAAAGCGGTCTTCCGTCATAGCTCTCATTAGCCGCAAGGTACCCAAAAGCTACATGAGGCAAGCCTGCTTTAAATTCTAATCGAGTGTACAGAGCTGGATTGTGACTACTTTTCGACAGTTCATACAGGACGGCTCTCAGCCCCACCTCATCTCTAAAGGTATCCCCAAGTGGTAAATTGTGTTACCTGCTTTATTATCTTTACCTCGTTCTCTCAATCCCTTCCTAACCACATCACAGCTTCTCTGATGATGAAACTCTGCGTTACTCATATGGCTTCGATAATACAAGACAAATCCTGTCCTGACGATCGCGTACTGATGTCCACCTAAATCAGTAGAGGCATTGAACTTGTTCTCAATTGGTGCAGCCAAAATCGTGGCCAATTTAATGCCTCTGTCCTATTATTATCAATGAAACGTGTATCTAGAATTGCAGTAAATTTAAGGCAAACAAACCAGTAACAGGAAGAACAACACGTCTTGCAATAATTGAAATTGCTAACTGCGCATATCAGCTTGATAATGAATAACTTAAGGAAAATGCAAACGGTACTAATCGAAGCAATCACGGACAGCCATAATGGAAAAATAAATCCACACCGATTCAACTGAGACCGGAGTTCCAAATTCCTTCCGCCGGCTACCACTAACTAGAAAGAAGGTGCGACTTCAACAATTGTTCCAATTAATGACGTCCGAAGTAGTAATAACGAACAGCAGGATCATCTTCAACATAAGGCTACCCTTAATACGGGGCGACATCTTCAACATTTTTCATAGCATTCCGCTGCCCATGGAACAACACTCAAATTCTACGCTATTAATAGAATCGCTTTCTTCTGCCCTGCATCAAGATCGCTTCTACCCTATGACAGACCAAAGAAGAAGAAGAAGAACGACCCTATGTCCACTAGAGTATTTAAACAATGTCACCAAAATTTCGGTATATGCCTTTGCAGATTACGGCAGCCAACCTACACAGCACCCACATTCGGGGAGTGATGTGAGATTGCGCTTCCACTACACAAGAACGTCATTGTTAAAGACTGATCCACGACACACACTAATCGATACCGTTTCATCTGCAAAACCATATACTTCCTCAAAGAAAAAGTCACGATAAATTTAGTGTATAATGCTGTATCATACGAGCAAACATTAAGAGGAAATGGAATTCTACTTCTGAAAGCACAGTAGATCGTCAAGCAAAGATCCACCGGACTTTATTCATGATCCGTGGTCAACACTCTGGATCGACCCAACGAAGATTATCGACTCTATTCCCTGAGTACCCAAGCCAGCAGAATTGAACTACAGACTTCCAATTGCTGAATTCTTCAGTGATACAGTGATGCATTTTGGAACTCACCTCAACTCGACCAAACAAATTGAGGAAATTAACTCAAAAACCATTCTTTCGCACAGATTGTCTAAGTACGACGCCTTAGGATATCCAGTCCAATTTGTGTTAATCTGTGTGAAATAGATAAAGTTAACTAGTTTCATTCAAAGTGCAATAGCTCTCCATCTATGAATGTGATATTAGCTAACTATGACCTTAAACAAGATCGCTAAACGACCATCTCCGTGCTGTAACAAACATATCCTATACATTCATCCCCTCATCGAATGCAAGTTTCTCATTTGGGTCGACACTCCGAAAATCACGTTGGATCGGTTGCAAAAAAAGGGACATTCATCTTATCGGAGAAGACGCCGTTTGCTTCACGATGGATCCTTTAAACCACCATAGAAATGTAGGAACCCTGCCAATAATCTATTGCTACTGTCATAAAGATTGCTCCACCAAATTAAAAGCACTCCTGCCTCCATGGCAGTCTTATACCAGCAACACCATATTGACCCAATCGGTTCATTCCCTCCACCTGGAACACCCCTTTTCACGCACGCTACAGACAAAGAAATCGTTTCTAAATAGAACAAAGTGGCTATAGGACAATGTTACACAATCTGTATTTTCGAACTCTTACAAAATCGAAGAAACGGACCATTCATGGCCATCTCCTTCAACAATCTCCTAACACCGCCTAAACTCAAACCTATTCTAGCCCTCGAACTAAGCTTGCTGCAAGACATTACACCATGGGGTAACAAACGACAGAAGAACTGGTAGTACAAAGGATGACCCCCTGAGCTTAGAACCACCACAAAAAAAAGAACATAGCTTATATATGGTCAAATCTTGATTTATTTATTTCCGTTCACATAAAAAAACTACATTTTTTTTTCCAAAAACAAAAAAACAAACAAACTACAAGAACAAATTGACTGTAAAATTTCAATTAATAAATTACTCAATTTCAAAATCCACAAACAACGATTCCTCCTCCCTTTTGTTAAAAAATCACTTGCAAAATTTCTGTTGTTTGGTGTTTACCCACTTCGATCAATACCACGCAAGCGCAACCGGCTTTATTTACTTAATATACATTGTAAACAAATTGCTTAACACTTTAATATTTACCATCCTACACAAATCTTTATTAATAATACAATAATAATAATAAAATATTTCTCTTCCATTTCATCATAACTATAGCTCATAACGCACAAAACCGACTCAATCAACTCCACCCACAACAAAATCGGTTAATCAGAATGTTTATATTAAAATGTTAATAAAAAAAATAATAATAAAGTTTATTGCTTGTCTTTTGTTTTGCCCATCCTGCACCTGTGCGTGTACCTGTGTACCTCAAAAAGTCATTCAACCTGATAAAATTCTATTAAACTCATTTTAGCAACAATAAAGCTGCGCGCGCACGATATTTCGCCGAGTTGATTAGATCGGTTATGGTTAATGGATTTTACAATGGTTCGATTATGTTCGACACGGTTCTAAAGTTTCCTTCTAATTGATCACCGTTAATTGTGATATTTGTGTTAATCTACCTTAACGATTCTACCTTGAATTGAATTGAATTGGCAACAAAGTATAGTTTATAGGAAATGTTACATTTTAAAAAACTGAATGGGTCTGAAAATTGATTGGTCTACTACAATTCTTCAAGGTGAAATATGATTTCTTTCGGAAACCGCACAATTCGTCATAAGCACACAATCAATAACCGATTTTTGAATGAAACTTTTGACATATTTTTTGGGGGTGGGGGAGAGGAACACTTCACTTAGATTATGAATTAATTACACCTGGACAACACCCGAAAAACGATGACCTTCAATAGCGATCTTTTGTTATAAGTTTAGTCTCGATAAGATTAGGGGTTAATCTCTTTTAGACTATGTACGATTAAGAACGAACAACAGACGTCGTCAGAATGGCAATAAATCTCTCAAAACTCTCGCTTCTGATTTCTTAAGAACAAAACCGCAGCCCACTACTTTTTTTGGATCTTACTAAACTCTTCAATTAAATCTCGCTTTACTTTGCCGCGATGACTTGTCTCTCTGAACTTACAGACTGTTCTGTCGGTATCAAGGCTAGCATTGATTACCCGCTTGTTGCAATTGGGTTCGTCTTCGTTATGAAGCAATCGGTCTACAATAGCTTCTTCCTAGAGAGTACCAGAAGAGTCCCGAGAAAGAGCCTCGAAACATTACGCACAGCACACACGGCATGCCCTTGATCGAAGCTCCTCAGGTGAGGTCGAGACGAAGCTATCTACCGTGTGTCCAGCACTTAAGACTGGCTGGATGGAGGAGGCTCAATTTCACGTTGCCGCACGAATCAAAAGTGTAAACAGAATGAGGTCACAACATTTATGTTGATGACGGTGAAATGTGCTTTTGGGCGGGTGGTTTTGTGGCTGGTGGACGAATGGTATTTCCACCTTTCGACAAGTCCAAGCTGCTCATCGTATATGGTCTTCTGGTTTTCGTGTAGTACGCATACAATACAACTAAAGCAAGGTATTTCATTTTTTTCAGCAAGTTATTATGTCATAGCCTGACTACAACAATTGATGCCTGTACCCCCAATGGAAGTTTTGCTTATATAAATACCGGAGACCGTTTCTTGAAAGATATCAGTTCCGATCCTTAATCTTAAACATGAAGGTGTTCATCTGTCTCCTGGCTCTCGTTGCTATAGCCTCAGCTGGCTACATTACTGGACTTAGTAGCGGCTATGGTGGATGGAGCGGCGGAGGACTTGGCGGTGGCTACAGCAGTGGATTAAGCGGTGGATATAGCGGAGGATATAGCAGCGGCTATGGCGGAGGATATGGCGGAGGATACGGTGGAGGATATGGCGGTGGATATGGTGGAGGATATGGCGGAGGATATGGCGGAGGAGGTGGCTATGGCGGCAGTGGACTTAAAATTGTGAAAATCATCGTACCCACTACCAGCTTCGGTGGAGGATATGGCGGTCATGGCGGAGGATTCGGTGGCGGCGGATATGGAGGCGGATTTGGCGGTGGATACGGTGGCGGCTTCGGAGGTGGATACAGTGGAGGACTTGGAGGCGGATGGAAGAAGGGATGGTGGTAAACCGGCATGATTTGGGATTTTTGAATGATACTAGCTGTGAATAAAATGTTTTTAATTTTAGTGTGACAAAAAAAATACCAAGAACTGTGAATAAAAAAAATTAGTTGTACCAAACTTCTGGGTTTCATTGAGCTTACGCATGTTACTTTACAGGTACTGATTGAGATGTTATGGCATTATAGAATAGGTTCTAACAATGCCAAGGAGTTAGTACGTACCCTCATATTCAGTTCAACAACGCTCGATCCAATTTTGCTTCGACATTTCATTGCATGCCTTTTTGTTGTATGAAATCTAGTCGAGTGCTAATTGTGGACAAATCTTCGTTGCCTTTCTTTGTTGTATACAATCAACATAAGTAGAACGTCCACTATAGCAGCAGTTTTTATCATTATCTTGCTTTACACCTCTCACATAGCAACATACCATAGTGTAAATTCAGTGTTATACGTGCAAAAGTTTGCAAAACCTGCAAATATTAAAAAACTGCAACTGAACCTCTTCACCATTGAAATTTCTAGAAAGCTACTTACCTTAAAAGTAATATTTCTCTTAATTACACCCTCAATGAAATATTTTTTTTGATAAGTTCATCAAAATCACGTTTTTATAGAATTTTTCTCAATGTTCTCTATGGAAAAAAACTGTAGCCACATTTGGAACACTTTCACACGCCTGAATATGAATTGTTCCGGTTTTGGTTCTTTTTGAATATTTTTCCGTCAGATTTTATTGATGGAGTTGTCCAATGTGGGAATACTAGTCTAAACATAACCGATGATTGATTATAGTAGTTTGAATGCTGCGATTGATTCGTTTATAGAAAACTCGTTCTTTTTTGGATTCTTTTGTAGTTTTTTTTTTATTTCATGTAGAAATCCAAAAAATAGCATAATCAGAATGCAGTGAATTTTTAAGAATTTCGTATGTAGGGGTACGATTGTAAAAAAATGATACGGGACCGGGGTTACCGCAAATAATACAAAGGGCGATATTCAAAAGCGCATCGTAGCCGCAAATAAAACTTATTTTACACTAGTCCCAATTCTGATAAACAAAAAACTCTTAAGGCAATGCAAAATGAGAATATTAAGTACAAAACAGTACAATCGTACCACTACAACCCTTTTTGGAGTCCGACGGAATTTCGTTAAGATTGCTCCTCTAATCTTACCGGTTTTACCGCATATCTTTAATTCCTGTATATTGCAATCTACTTTTCCACGTTATGAAAAAAGGCTATTATTGCTCCTATTCCTAAAGTCCCTCTTTCAGTAGATATGCGATTTACGTCCCATTAGCATCCTACCATTCCTGTTCAAAGCAGTTTAGAAAATCTTATCTGTTCAATTGCCATCCTATCTTACCTACCCATGAAAATCTAATGAATCCGTTGCAATCCGGGATCAGGAAGTTTCATAGTTGTGACACTGCACTGCCATAGTTGTGAAACTGCAAGACCTTGACAGACGAATGGCATGTAGTAGGAATGAGTTGGGTATATATTGATCCTTCTTGATCTTTCACGTGCTTTCAAGACGGTTTACCATTGCGTTCTCCTCAATAAATCATCCTTCAATTTCGGCCTCTAGTCCTCTGCGACTCATCTCCTTGCCTTTTTCCAAATTAATAGGTACCAATATGTGAAATATAACAACGGTTTTTCCTCCGCTATCCTATGTATCCTCTTGTGTTCCTCAAGGCTCTGTTCTTGGGCCACTGTTGCTCTGTCTATATGTTAATGCTTATCCTTTGCTTATCACCATAACCATACGGGCGACCTCCAATTATATAATTACTGTACTTCTTGCTCGAGCCATGGTGCAATGTATAGTAGTAAGCTTGATTTGAAGCATAGAGGAGAAAGTATATGTTAGGGGTCTGAAGGGTGCGTGAATAGATGTCGATGGACTTTATGTTTGAACTCTGAGATGTTAGATGAGTTCGAAAAGACCGACTGCGGAAGACAGTTCCACAATCGAGTTGCTCTAATTATAAACGAATGTCTACCTAAACCTTAATGTGCGCGAAGAGGAGGGCTGTACTGTGTGAGGTGAGCCGAGTGGGTTAGTCTTGTGGTGCGGGGAAAAATTGCCGTGTAGACAGGAGGCTTCCAATTTCAGTGGAGCAGTCGCCATGGTAATAGCGGTAGAATTTTGAGAGAGCTGCCACATTTCTTCGATGGCTTAAGGATTCTATGGAGGAGCAAAAGGTGCTACGCCAATGAGTATGATGTATGAGAATGATAGCACGGTTTTGCACCTTGTCCAGCCAAGGCAATAAACGAATTGAATTCAAGGCGGGGTGAATGTAGGACTTGTATATTAAAGCTAGGGTAGCCGGCTGGAGAAAGAATTTACATCTCTTCAGAAATCCCAGGCATTGGTATGCTTGCTTTGCGAATTGGCATATGGGATTATTTCATCGTAGATCTTCAGCTAAAGTTAAGCCTAGGATTTTAAGAAGTGAGTCAACCATTTGATTATCTGTGCCTTAGATAGGGAAAGGACAGTGCAAGTTTTAGTGGTGATAAGATAGTACACTTTTTGTTTTGGTAGCGTTGAATTCGTCACGGTTCTTTAGGCCCTAATCAAGAATGAGTTCAATATCCCCGTTGAGATCGTAGAGAGAGAGTACACGCTCTAAGACACAAGGTCTGGCAAGTGCTTGTTTTATGTTCTCGAAGGCGTAGGAGTAGGCGCAGAGTACCGTCATCGACGAAACTGTGAAGCGGGTTGGAGGGGTACTACAAGGTCTTAATCTCTAGAGAGCGCCCATTAAATTGATGCTATTTATACAAACTTCAGCAAGGTCTTTGATAAACTAGACCATCACGTATTAAATGCGAAATTGATAAATTTTGATATAACAGTTCCGCCCTTGAATGGATAAGATCATACCTCAACGGTGGGACATATCTTCTGAGATTCCAACCAAATTGAAATAACTTCCGGCGTTCCTCAGGGTAGTCATCTTGGGCCTATTTTGTTCAATATATTCACCTCAGTCCTATCCGAGAAATAGAGAATAATCCGCATCTGTTTTACGTAGGTAAACTCAAATATGGCCCCTAGTCCGATTCTCATCAAACAGTCAAACGAATGTCAACATATCGATGCAAAAATAACTGGCTGTATTAAAATATAACCAAGGCTTTGATATCTGGGAAACTGCCACTAAACTGATGAAACTTGTGATACAGGATCTATTTTGTTATTAGCCGAAACTTCCGAGAATAACAAAATTGAAGGTATCACGATTTATGATAATTAGTTGTTTTGTTTTTATTAGTCTAGACTAAAGTCTAGAGTGCACCTTTATTGGGAATTGTATAAAAACTATAAAATTTTTTATGATTAAAAAATACTGCAGTCAAAATGCGAATCAAAACATTTTTTATTATTTAATATACAATCCCCAAAAAACTCTTTTCAAATATAATATTGTCATAAAAATGTGAAAGAAGACCAACTTTTATATCTGAATACTATTATATCTATTTTTTAAGGTGTTAACCATTTACTTTAAGTGCTAAACAACATAATTTATCACAGAAAAATACTCCTCATACAAAAAAGCAACCAATTTATCAAATCTCTTTTGTTACTACCAAATTTGGAAACTGGTTTATTGTTATTGAGATAGTTAAGATTCCGGTAGATAATCTTTTCTTCTACATGTGTGTGGATGCTTTTAACAACTATGCAACCATTAACTGATCGTAAAAGAGACAGATTTACACGAGAGATTCTATTCATGAAAGAAGCAAGTTTACCCCCACAAGATCCGAGATAGTATCGCGGTGGATCATTGCAAATTCCAAATTTACATAGTTTTTTATTTTTGGTTGTTTTTGCATAAATTCCTCCGCGATTTTTTTAAATTCATACTCACACAAAAATCCAGGAATTGGAATTGTCATTTTATTGGATTTTTGAGGTTGAGCATGAATATTGCCGCTTTGCCTACATTCGCCGGCAGTTAATAAGAGTTATTATCGGTTGTAATTTGAATAATGGATTTTTAGTAATATAGTATTTTTTACGGCTTTTAACTCTATATTTACACAAATAGTTGGGATGGTAACAGATGAAGAAGTGTTGTTATGCTTACAAGCTTAAATAATCTTACAAATTTTTACTGGGTTAAAGATTAGTGGACCCAAACCAGTTTTCCGTATGATAGGAAAAAGTACACACGATTTTTATTTCCGTTTGTGTGTGAATATCAGAAGCTATTATGGATTTCATTTCCGAACTTTCTATATTACACTAGGGAGCTATGAAGCCTATTATTCTTGCTTCAATTTTGTAAAGACTTTTACTTTTCACTACTCATTCATAGTGTTCATATTTAATAGAGGCCTTAATATGGTTTCGATTTCATTTCTTTATAAGCAAATTACAATCGTTGTAGACTTTCTTAATATTCAAGTTAATCAGAAATCATCGATGAATGATTGAAAATTTGTTTGATGGTGGTCATTTAAGAAATATAGAAGAAACGATTTGGGTCTCTTGAAGTATCTTCGTCTCTACGTTTGGTAGTTAACTCTCCAATTTGTGAATAGGGTGAATCGTAACGGTTTAGTCGCCAGGGCGTTTTGAAATTTGTTTTGGTATAGGTTTGCATATCACCCTGTGTTTTTGTAACCCTATCAGATAATTGCACTCAATGCAAAATACTCCCGCCTATCCAAAACTGTCAAGGTTCCAACGCAACTTTCAGAGTTATGAGTCGTCGAAGTTAATTTTTTTTTCAGCATCGTTTCAGCAGATTTGAGTGAACCTATCACGGCAACTGCATTTTATCAGTCAATTTTCAACATAGTTCACATAAGCGGACAGGACAACTCGATCGCTTACAAATACAATAACAGTTCCGTCAATGATTGATTTCGAAGGAATAGCTAAGAAGCAAGAGAGTAATCCAGACCTTGCTAAGTTGTTAAACGATCGAACTAGGACAATCAAATTGAAACGAGGCCTTGTTCCCAACAGCAAATGCGAATTGTATTGCGACATGGGTGAAAAAGCAGTATGACCCTTCATACCAGCGAAGTTCAGGAGGACAGCAAAAGTTAAACGTATTGATACCACACCATACCATCTCCAAAGTAACGGCTTAATAGGTTTTCACCAGGACTACGTTTAGAGGACTAAATGAGAGAGGGTGGACAAGGAGATTATCGAAACACTCTTCGGCATTAGAGCAGCGTTCAAAGAGGACCTTAAAGCATCCATAGCAGAGATGGTCTATGGTCGAGGAATTCATCAGGAGAGTTTTTTTTAGATTCTACCAGAGTAACGGAAAACGAGTTTGTGACGCAGCTCAAGTTACACTCGCGAAACGTCTCCAAACGACGGCACACGCATTTGTGAGCGATGACAAGGTTTGAGCGCCGCTCACGTCGCCATTCGAAAGGAATTTTAAGGCAATGAAAAGAGGACGCTCACAATTTTATGAAAATAAGATGTTATATCGATCGATCGACTCGATCGCCATTTACTGACTTGATTGTGTATGTGAAAACCCTGATTCGAATTGCGTCGACCCATCCACCTGATGAATGATCAATTCTCGATTCAAACTAGTTCAGACAGCAACAAACGCTAAGTGAACCAATTGTAAAGGAGACCACCAGCAAACTTCAAGGGGTCTCCGAACTTTATAAAGCATATGAAAAGAAGAAGCGAGCTAAACTAAAAAATTGAAGACTGAAAAGATGGACAGTCACTAAATAGGTGCACCTCTTCCACAATGCTATACGTCAAGCTGCCAACAACGATGTGCCAGAAGACTTTCGCATAGAATCGCAGAAACTATTCGGGGTGTCCACGGGGCTCTCCTGACAGACAAAAATAAAAGATTGCTGGCCTAGATAACAACTCGACAATGACAACTCGAAGCTAAAGGGGATTGCTACTGGTGAATTCAAAAACTCATCACTGCCGCAACACTGCAAAATTCAGCTAGAATTCAAATTGCTAATTGAATTGAATTTACCCATACTCACAAAACAAATCCAAATGGAAAAAACCTGACAACGGCACAATAAAGCAGCCTTCCTATACTCAAAATCTTGTATACTTTGTAGCATCCTCGTTCTCAAGAGGATATCGTCCCATTTGCACTTCTACTGAGTTTCCACAATCATAATAACCTTAAACAGAACTACGTGTACCATACTTGCATTCCCATAGAAGCCTTAACTATACTATACATCCATCGTTCTATTCATTTAAAGATAACTGAACAAATTTCAACAGAGGCCTAGACAAGAGCTCAAATACGGGGATTCCCCAGAAATGTACCAGGAGCTAGCAGCGTACATAAGAAAAGCTGGTAATAGAGTACAAACTGCGTATTCAAGGACAAGAAACTATTAAATAATAATATCTACGATTCTATAATTTCGTAAGAATAAATTTAACACATCAAAAATCAATTTATTTACAATTTTTAATCCACTTTTTTAAATAAGACAAATGTACTAAAATAACTCAATAAGTGCCATCTGTGATATCACTCAAAAAGCTAGTTGTAAACATAACCTCTTTTGCTAGAGTCACACAACACAAGAAGAGAAACGTCAAAAATCGGCGAAATTTTTACTGGTCCGAAAAAGCAAGGTATTTTGTGTAAACTAGTAACAAATTAAGTCTTTAAAGTACTTAAATTGTTAATTACAACCTTTATTTATAGATAAAACACAACAATGCTAATTCGTCACCTACGAAAACTAACAAATCACGGACGACAGCTCTCAACTGTGGTCGAACCCCTTCAAACAACACTAGAAGACTTCCGCACAAATGAAGTAACCACCGCGAATCATTCACTTAACCACATCGGAAAATTCTATAGAATTCCTCCAGAAGAAAAGAATCCAATCTTTGCACATGGTGGATTCCCTAAATCCTACGAGAAACAATTAAAAACCTTTGGAGAAACGTGTCTGATGGTGCGAGAGCCTGCGGTGGAGATTATCAACTACATCAAAAGTTCCAACTTAAAACATCCAACCATACGATATGTACTTTATGGAAATGATGGTGTTGGGAAATCGTTGACACTAGCACATCTACTGCACTATGGATTTCAGAATGAGTTCATACTAGTCCATGTTCCTTGGGTGCCGAACTGGTTTAAGAAGCCCAAGGAAGTAGCGAATTCAGCGACATTTGAAGGAAAGATTGATCTGCCGTTTGACGCTGCTGCATGGTTGATACACTTTAAGACACAAAATGCTGCGATTTTGCCAAAACTGGACTTGAGGACGAGTAAAGATTACGTGTGGAGTAAGCGTGAAACTACACCAGCAGGATCTACTCTTTTAGAGCTAGTAGAGCACGGAATAACTCGAATTAAGTTTGCTTGTGACACAGTGGCAGCCTTAATATCAGAACTAAAGCAGCAGTCAACGGCCGATAAGTGTAAAGTCCTAGTGGCTATCGATGGCTACAACGCTTTCTTCTACCCAAAGACTAGAATCGTCGCTGAAAACAAGGCTAAAATTTCACCACGTAAAGTCACACTAACTCAACCGTTTTTAGATATTACAAACTACGATTGGACAAATGGAGTCTGTGTTCTGGCAGTGGACAGGATCGCCTTAACAGAAGAAAAATTTGATTCTGTTCTGCCAAGATATCAGCTGGGGAAGGAGGGCTTCGAGCATGTGGACCCGTTTGTGCCTATTCAAGTGCAGAATTACAGCGATAAGGAGCTGGCTAGTTGTATTGGTTACTACCTGAACCGGAGATGGGTGCAGAATGTGGAGCCAGGGTTTGATAAGGAGCTTAAGTTTTTGAGTGGTAGTAATCCGTTTAAGTTGATGAATATTTGTGCGCCGTTATAATAGGTTTAATAAATTGTAGTTAATTTAATAAATGTTTGGTTTTTCTGTTGTAGAAATCGGAATCTTTAAAAAAAACGAAGATTCCGCAAATGACATTGACTGAATCTCGATCAGAGCCAATTGGCCACTTGTGGGTAATTTTAACTAATATGAAAGTAAAATTCCAGACTTTTCCAGGTTTCAGGCCTATTCCCCCTTGTTGCCACCCTATGAATCCTTCCCAGCTTCATGATATAGTAGTTCCTGCTTGGATGGGATCGCCCATATATACATACATCGTGCCTAAGGGAAGCGTTCTCAGAGCAATGGAAGCTATAAAAGTTTGTGCTTATCTCGAAGCCGTATAAGCCCCCAAAGGACCCGTCTACGCACCTAACAAATTAAGTCGAAAGGGAAGGAGGCTTGTAAAGGCAATATGGCGTCAGGAAGGCTGGATTGACAACGTGGTGGCAAGCTTGCAATGCTGGATGTAAATAAGAGCTGCGCAATGATAACCCTTGACGTAATAAATGCTTTCGACGCCGCGAAGTGGAGACAGATCGGGTATAGTGCCCAGTCTATCGCAGCGTGGAAGAAGAAGTGGAACGAGTCTACTAAGGGCCGATGAACCGATATACTCATACCAAATGTGGAGAAATTTATGAGCATGCATGGGAAAGTAAGTTACTACCTCACAAAGTTCCTGAGAGGACGTGAATGTTATAGGGCATACCTTCATCGCTTTAGGTTGGGCTATTCACCCCTCTGCCAAGTATTTGCGGACCGTGAACACGACTCGCAGCATATCGTCTGTAAATACCCGATGGATGTGGACCACAGGGCTGGGTTGGAAACAGGCTCCGAGAAGCAGCTAACTCCGGAGAACATCCTGGACCATGTACTGGGATCAGAGAAAGGTAGAAGTAATGCTGAACGAACCAGGACCTTAAATAAGCCATGTTCAAAGAGAGATACCGGCTAGATAGCTGATTGAGTTCCGTGGCGCAATTCCGGGACCCGATCAAGCAAGGATTATGAAAGGTAAGCAGGAGGACAACTGATCCATACAACATCGAAGGAGTAAAAGAAATTATATACTTAGGGACGCTAATTTCAAAAGACAACAACACGACAGCAAAAGTCAAAATGAGATCGGCGCTGGAAAATAGAAGCTAAATCTCGAAGAATTCTTCGTTGCGTCAAACGAACTGTCGTTTTCATCGATTTCAAATCCGCTTTCGATTGCATCGATTGGAACAGCTTGTGGAGAGCCTTGGAAACCGATCACGTGCCATTGAAAGTCATCCAACTTCTTCAAGCGTCGTACGAGGGCTCAACCAACAGCGTTCATATTCGAAGCGACTTATCTGAGGAGTTCCCGATTCAAACATATGTCTGACAGGGAGACGTTGCTTCGCCACCTCTCTTCAATGTTGTGATCGACGCGATTATGTGTGAAGCATTCGATGGATAACTCGGAG
Source organism: Thereva unica (assembly GCA_949987705.1). NCBI lineage: Eukaryota > Metazoa > Arthropoda > Insecta > Diptera > Therevidae > Thereva > Thereva unica. The sequence continues at coordinate 110,229,758 of OX465284.1, forward strand.
TTCGATACGACGACAACAACGGATGCCGAAGAAGCGGACATCTTATACGACATATCCTGCATCGCCCAATCATACGGGTTTAAAATCAATGCGGAAAAAACCAAAGTGCTCACAACGGACAGATCGAAGTCCAGTGTTCAGCTTGATGGAACCCAAATCGAACAGGTTCCGATGTTCAAATTTTTAGGATCATTGGTTGAGGAAACGAAGTGGTACCGCCGGCCGACGTTCACAGCCGCATCACATCCAGGCAACAGCAACATTCGCCTCGCTCAAGTGGTGCATATATAAACGAACAAATGTTTCCGTCAAAACGAAAGTACGCATTTACCGAACGTTGATCCTTCCGATTCTTTTTTTATGGAACGGAAACGTGGGCACTGCTCAAACCGGACGTCAAGAAGCTCGAGGTCTTCCAAATGCGATGCTTGAGGCAGATTCTCAGTGTCTCACGTCTCAATCGCTTTCGAAACAGACAAATAGACAAAGATGCGATCGACAGACACTGATCGAAGAAGAAATACAAAAAGTCGGCTACAGTTGCTTCGACGTGTCGAATGGATGATAACCACTTGCCACGTAAACTTCTCTAGCGAGACCGTCCCGCAGACTGGAGAATTCAGCGATCGGCACCGAAGAAAACCTGGCTAAAGAATATCGAAGGTGACCTAAAGAATGAACGATTATCAGTTACCGAGGCTCGAGACGAGGCCAAAAATCCCGCACGACAACAATTACCATGGACAAAACGTTAGACGGACACAGATATACGCCAAAAAGAAATGCAGATAGTGTATAAGAAGATCTACGAACCCTAAATATAATTTGAGACTTCAAGCCAGGGACTGACAGTTCTGGAGGAGGATGTTGAAGCCAAGGCTAATAACAGGCTGTGGAGCTATTTATGATGCTTTTAGTTAAATCTTGAAATGATCCCTGAATAGAATTAGCAGTTGGGCAACAGACTGGGGTTTGGGAGTCAACCCAGACAAAATTGAACTGATGGTATTCATCTCTTACTTTATCCTGCAGGGTTTAATTCTAGAACCAAAACTTAACTGGAAGTCTAACATCGAGGAAAGAGTAAACAAAGCCTGCATAGCTTTCCACACCTCTAAAAAAACCTTTGGAGAAGACAAACATGGCCCTGTACATGTACTCAACGTTGGTACGTCCAATCCTTACATAGGACTCGCTGCCAAGTCGGGGCAGCGTTGAGCAGGACCAACAATGTCATAAAGTTTGGAAGGGTCTACGGGACAATAAACACCTAGGCCCGAGCAATTTCAATTATCATCAAAGCAGAATAAAGCTGGTAGTTGATTATAGCTGTCGGTTCTGCAGGGCAGCTCCCAAAACTGCGGAGCACTTGCTGTGCAACTGTGAGGCTTTAGCGAGGAAGTGAGTCCCTTCCCTCGCGACTTCTCTGCTCCCAGGGAGATTTGGGATATGAAACCAAAATCAACTTCGTGGCCTTTTAAAATTCCACAAATACTCATAGCTCTCTATAAATTTTACAACTTCCTCCTTTCGTAATTTAAAATCCCCCATTTTCAATTTGCAAACATCAAACATATGTCTAGACATAACATCTGTCTTAACAATAAAAATATCCAGTGGAGACCCTGGATTATGTCTACATAATGTCCCGTGGAGACCCCTTTTGTCTTAACATTTTTAAGTGGCATTACATATATTTTGCTACCTCTGTCTTGACATATGTGTGTTTTGATATTTCCCAAGTGAAAATGTCGATTGTCGACATGTCGGACTTTAAATTGCGAAAAGGTGAAGTCTTGAAATTTATAAATTTATACAAAAGCTATGAGTGCTTGTGGAATTTTAAGAGCCCACTTTACAAAAGAGTTGATTACAAAAAGAAAGCGTGGTATGCCTTAAGCGTCGAGTTTCAAACGAGCGTGGAAAATGTCAAGAAGAAAGCCAAAGCACTAAGAAGTGTGTATGTCCAGGAAAAGAAGAAAGTGGACGCCAGTAAGAAATCGGGTGCTTCAATTGACGACTCGTACGTGCCAAACTTGTTTTATTATGATGAAATGAAGTTCCTGGACGACGCGATTGTATTGAGGAAGAGCACGGATTATGCGCCAAAAGTAATTAAATGTTAGTTTAAAATTTATGTTAAACTATTTCTTTTCTAGAATGAAAATAATACTATTGATGATCCGGATTTGTTGGAAGAAACAGGTTTCTCAACCGAAAGATATGCGACTAGTTCAGGGGAGAATTTCGTAAGTATATCGGATAAAGTCCCTTACTAGCAAATGTTACTTGTTAAAATGCCCAAATCCATTTCGCGTGAACTTAGTACATACAAGGCTTTATTGTTTTGAAAAAACGGCTGCAATCTGAATGTTACATATTTTCAATTGTTGATTCTCCATTCGTTCCGAGCCCCATCCTCGATTTGTCCCCATTCGCGTGGCGTACTTGATACCTGTAACAAAACAATAATTTCATTTTCAGGAATATACAGAATATCCATCTAGAGACTATGACGATGAAGATCCCCTCGCTGCAAAAACTTATACCCGAGAACCTCCTACACCAGAACCTCGAAAGAAGAAGTCCAGATTGACACAGTTATCTTCAATTGTGAACAACATGAAGGAGATCAAAAATGACTTCACCAAATTGGAAAGAGAGGATGATGAATTTGACTTGTTTGGAAGATACATTGCGATTCAGTTAAGGAAACTTTCCGCAGAACAAGCTATCCTAGGTCAAGAGGAAATTCAGAAAGTGGTAACAAAATGTAGACTGAACGATTTGAAGTATAGAAATACGAGATATTCTCACATAGTACAAGAGTCTGGACCAGGTTCTAATAGGTTTTCTAGAAGTCCAGCGTCTACTGCAGACACCCAAGCCACCCAAAATACGCCAATCTTATTATGAATGTTTTCAATAATGATTAAGCGAAGTAGGGTTAAGTATGAGGAAAACTATAATAAACAAAATTTGTTATCTTGATGTGATGTTTTAATGCCTTTTTTATTTCTTAATCGCTAGATTTTCGTCTTCGCGTCGCAAGGTGTGGCCAACCCAATTCCATTTCCTTCGCCTGATTTGGTCGTCTATCCTTTCTTGGCCAGCACGGCGCCATAGTTCTTCGTTTGAAATTCTATCTTGCCAGCGGATTTTTAGGATACGGGCCCTTCTGCGTTCTATTTTTTGCCAGGTTGTGTCCGAGATCCAGTGTTGCTGGTTTGTTTTGGACATAACCGATGCTCTGCAGCCGTCAATATAACTCCCTTTGTCGTACTCCACAGCTCTTCAATATTTGTGTCGTCAGAAACGGTTTGCTGGTTTAATAATTCTTGCAGGTTACAGCAAATTCTCGCTTTTTAACGTTCTCCCGCAGAAGGTCCACGGGTTCTAGCATCATGTTGCACGTTTCTGATTGCGGCAATTTTAAGGCGAATAGTTGCTGCAACGAAATGGTGATCGCTTCCAGTATCTGCTCCCCTGAAACTCCTGACATCCGCAAGATTAGTTCTCCATCTGCGGCTGACGGCCACTTGATCTATCTGATTTCTCGCTCTACCATCGGGCGATACTTGGGTCTCTTTGTGTATCTTCTTGTGACAAAAGTAAGTTCCATCTACGGCACGGCAATAATCCTCTCAGAAACTGGTGACCAGCTAATGAGGCGTCATTGCTTCATCCTGGCTTCTTTGGTGAGTATTACGCCAACGCCACTCCTACGGCTTTCGGTGTTAAATTCTATCAGAATATAAGAAGGACTCAGCGTTTGGGCAGATATGTTCACCCGCACCGGGCCATCTGGTCTCGCTAAGCCCCACGATCTTGATTTTATATCGATTCATCTCGTTGAGGACTTCATCCAGCCGTCCCTCAGCAACCGGTGTTCTCACATTCTATGATCCGATTCGTGTCCTTGTTCGAAAAGCAAAGGTCGTCGTCGTGTTGTCCATTCGGCTCCGAGGCATTGTTTGCCGAATCGTAGCAATGGTGTTTTTTATGGGAGCGGGCTGCTAACCCTCAGCCCAACCGACTTAAACGTCTGTTTTGTGGCGCAGAGAGCTCGCCATTCGCCCGTCTCCCGTTAGCTCCTTCCGAAGAAGTACCCCAGGGGGCACCGCGGGGAGGTGGCATTAGGACTTGCTAACAGGTCTGCTAGGTGTTCGACTGCAGTGACTTCTCTCGGGTTTTGAGAGAAGGGACAAATCGGGTGCCACCACCTTCCGAGGTTTTTGTTAGCCGTTCGCCCCCCAAGGCTACACCTCCTGAAACTTATTAACATGCGTAGAAAGCTATGCAGATTCTCTTTAACCTTTCTTCCACTTGAGTTTTGACCTTTGGGACTAGGATTACACGCTAAAATCTCACCCTGGACGATAGAGTGACGGTATGCTACAATTTTCATCAAAAACCTCGCTAAATTTTTAATTCTTCCCGCCGAAATTCGCCCAACAATAGGGAATCTTACGCAAAGGTAAACTCAGATGGCGCCACCGAAGTATAACGTAAACAAACAACAACATAATAGCAACAGCAACAAAAATATAATATCCATATACTGACGACCAGTCTTAAACCCTTTTTCAATATAATCTTCAGACTTAAAGTGATCTGGACAATGTCTTAAGTGCTTTGTACCAACTTTTTGCGACGCACAGCTATTTCCCATAGAAATAAATGAACCCGCACTATTATTGCATCCAAATACACAACACTGCTGCATATTTATTAGAATATAAGATTTTATCATTGAATAACCGAAAAATCACAATAATCAAGACCGTCAGAGAGTTCGAGAGACAAATGTCAGTTAATGTTTACGTTTATGGGGACTTGACTCCGTATCTTATCCTCATAGGAATAAATTAGAGAGGAAGGTTATTTATAATACTTTTATTATGTTGTTAACCCGAAGGCTGTACAAAGAGAACTCATTTCTTATTCTAAAAACAATTTATAAATTAAACGTTAAAATACATCAGTGCTTACTTATCCTAAAATTAAATCTAATTTGGTCTAAAGTAAAGTGTTTTAATTTCGTTTGTGTACAGTGGTTTTTCTGTAACATGTTGTTGTGTATGATCGTCTTTCATGTAGATGGCGCTGAACAACCTTTGCAGTTGGGTCGCCACATTACTCCCCTTCCAGTAACACCGTAACTAGTTGTTAGGTGTTGCGAAACGTACCAGATTTCTTTTTGCGGCTGGTCCGTCGTATGTTCTTGGCGTTTGACTAATTATCAGATCATCTTGGAGAGTTGTTTCCTGTAAAATCGCAGGCTTTAGTCGGTCTACTGAGACGTTTGAGTGTTTTCCGTTGACCTCAATGGTATAGTATGCGTCATTATCTCTCTTGATAACGGGATGAGGTCCGGTGTATGGCTGGTCCAATGGTTTCTTCACTCCATCTACTCTTAGAAATACATGTGTACACGTAGCTAAATCCTTATGTATGAAGATTCTTGGCTTGTTATGATGTGCGGTTTGACGTGGGCGTAGCTCTCGCATGTGTTCCCTCAGTGCTTCCTTAAATATCATTCTATCAGGTTGAAAGTCGTCTTGCATAAAAAATTCGCCAGGTATTCGTAGGGTTGTACCAAATACCAACTCGGCGCTGGAGGTACCGATGTCTTCTTTGAGACAGTTCCTTAATCCTAACATAACTACTGGTAATACTTGTATCCAGTCTTCATTTTGATGACATTTTATCGCGGCTTTGAATGACCGATGCCATCGTTCGATTAACCCATTCGCCTGTGGGTGGTATGCTGTAGTGCGATTCGTCCGACTTCCAATCAGTTTAGCGAAAGCGTCGAAAATCTGCGAGTCGAATTGCGTGCCTCTATCCGTCGTTATGGTAGCTGGTGTGCCGTATCTCGAGATCCATGTTTCAAAAAACGCTTCGACCACCGTGGTTGCCGTTATATCCTTGATTGGCGTAGCCTCCGGCCATCGTGTAAAACGATCAATCATCGTTAAGCAGTATTTGTACCCTCTTACTTCCGTCATCGGTCCAACAATGTCGATATGCACATGTTGAAATCGACCATCCGGGACGTCGATGTGTTGTGGTATTCGTTTAGTATGTCGACTAATCTTTGACCTTTGGCATGGTAAACAAGATCGTGACCATCCGTTGATGTCTTTGTTCATTCCTGGCCAAATAAATTTTCTCGCAATAGCTTTTCTCGTAGCTTTGCCGCTGCAATGCGCAGTGTTGTGAACGTTGTCAAAGATCCTCTTTCTTAATGGTTTGGGTAAGTATGGTCGTATCCTATCGGTAGAAACATCGCAGTATACCGTAGTCTCCGTGTTACATAGTCGTAGCTTCTTAAATTTTATTGCACCTGGGTGTTGCAGTAGTTCCTTCAGTTCTTCGTCCTTCTCCTGTTCACTCGCTATGTCTTCCGTAGTGACACAAACTGGTAAGACAATATCGTTAATTCTCGATAAAGTGTCGGCTACTGCATTATCCGTTCCCGAGATGTGTCTAATATCCGTAGTAAACTGTCCTATTAGATCCAATTGTCTTTGCTGTCTCGGTGATGCTTTCGATGATTTTTGGCTAAAAGCATACGTTAACGGTTTATGGTCCGTGAATATCGTTGTATTTCGCCCTTCCACCAAGTGTCTAAAATATTTGATCGCTGAGAATATGGCAAGAAGTTCTCTGTCGTATGCGCTATATCTCGCTTGTGTTTCCGACATCTTTCTTGAGAAAAATCCTAACGGTTGTCGTTTTCCCTCGATGTCTTGTTCCAGTACCGCACCAATCGCGATGTCAGACGCGTCAGTCGTCAGCTTCAGTGGTGTGTCCTCTGCTGGATGCGCAATGATCGTGGCTTTTGCTAATTCCTCCTTGCACTTTTCGAATGCCGCCTCTGTCTCTGTGTTCCAGTTGATGGGTCTTTTATCCCGTTTCTTCGTTCCCGTGGTAAGAGAATGCAGAGGTGCTTGGATACTTGCTGCACCCTTGATGCATCGTCTGTAGAAATTAAGCATTCCTAAGAATCTCCTTAATTCCTGAACCGTGTTTGGTTTGGGAAAATTCCTTATCGCAAGTACTCGATGTTCGAGTGGTCTAATCCCATCCTTCGAGACTTCATATCCGAGGTATTCTACCTTTTCCTGTCCCCAATGGCACTTGCTTAATTTGATTATAAGCCCATAATCCTTTAGTCGTTGGATGACTTCTCTTATGTGTTTAATATGTTCATCCCTTGAGCGCGATGCTATTAAAATGTCGTCCACATAGCAAAAACAGAACTCCAATCCTCGTAACGTTGTGTCAATAAACCGTTGAAAAGATTGCGCGGCATTTGTTAGTCCAAATGGCATTACGTTAAATTCGAAGAGTCCAAACGGTGTTATTAACGCCGTCTTCTCTCGGTCTTCAGGTGCCATTGGTATCTGGAAATACGCTCTTTCCAAATCCATCGTTGTAAAGTAGGTACATCCATGCAAACGATGTGAAAAATCTTGTATGTTCGGTACAGGATATTTGTCTGGTAAGGTCATCTTGTTTAATCGTCTATAATCGCCGCATAATCTCCATGTTCCGTCCTTCTTCTTTGTCATCGTCATGGGATTTGCGTAAGGGCTGCATGAGGGGCTAACAATACCTTCTTCTATCCATTCGTTGATTTCCTTTCGTGCTGCTTTGCATCTGCCTGGTGATAATCGTCGGGGGCGTTCGTAGCAGGGTGGACCTTTCGTGATTATGTAATGCCTCACGTTGTGCTTCGGCTCCCTGTACTTCCCTCTTCGTGTGACGTCGATATTTTCTTTGACTATCTTGAGAAATTCATTCTCCTCGCATACCGTTGTAACTGTTGGCGTCTTGCTTGCTGTCAGCGTGCCAACCGCGGTAAGGTTCGTTATACCGTCTATTAACTTCCGATTCCTCAGATCTGGAAGTAGATGGTACTCGTGTAAGAAATCGATTCCTACAATCGGCTGGGCTACGTCAGCAATGATGAAGTTCCATGTGAAGATGCGTCTTAATCCGAAATCAACAGTCATTCTCATTTGTCCATAAGTCGATATTTTGGTATTATTCGCAGCATAAAGAAAGAAATCAGGATCGCATTGACCATTTTTGCTAAAATTCTTTGTTAGTACTGAAACGTCAGCTCCCGTATCAATTAAAAATCGCGTGCCAGTCTTTCGGTCTTGCATTAAGAGACGTTTTGAGCTTGATAGCTGACCGACGGACGCCTCCGTACTCGTCGGTTCTCCTAGTTTTCCGAATTCTTCGTCCAAGAACACGGTTGTCGACATTTACGTGCCTTGTTTCCAAACTTTTGGTGGTAAAAACAAGTTTCACTATTCTCTTGTGGTTTTCTCCATGGCGATTTCGATCTACCTCGTGCGTGCGTGGCGTTGTCTCTACCACGTGACCTTGACCGGAGATTCCTCACCTCCTTCGACAGAGTTTCCACAGCAAGTCTCAGCTCGCTGATGACGCTGTCGTTCGCGTTGTCACCTCTTCCTGCGTTATCACCTCTTGTGCTATGTCCCGTTGGCGTTTGCTTAAATCCCTTATCTGGATCCTCGTGCATTTTCCTTTCTAGCGCGTAGACGTGTGGCTGCATGACTTCAACAATCCGATCAGCTTGAAGTGCTAAACCGCTCAGATCTTCAGTATCGTTGACGGCTATGATACCACGTACTTGCTCAGGTAGCTGTTCAGTGAACAGCGAACGCAGGACAGTATTGTTGCATTGACCTCCAGCCAAATTCCTCAGGCGCTGGAGATATAACGAGGGTTTCTCATTTCCAATTGGCTGTCCCCTTAATAAACGCCGCACTCGTGTCTCAGAAGACTCACCAAACGCTGTGATGATCCGTGTCTTCAAAGTGTCGTACTTGTTTCTTTCTGGTGGAGAGTCTATTATGTCCCCTACGACTCCCAGTATTTCACTATCTAAATTGACCAACACATGCCTAAACTTCGTAGAGTCCGCAGTGATCCTATTCAATCCAAACGTGGCTTCCGCCACTGCAAACCACCTGGCTGGAGATGTCTTCCAGAATGGCTGTGGTAATTTAACATTAGACACCGCATTTATGTGATTGCCTTCGTATTCATGACCATGACCCGTTGAGGAAGCTGCTTCGAAACGGGGTGGTGGCTGTTGTTCGTTGGCTGATGCCTGCACAGCACTTGGTGTTTCGGCTGGCTGATCCATGTCACCAATTCCTTCCCCGTTTGTGGCTTTCGTGGTTCTCGAAATATAATATGTATACTGCCCGGTTCCCGTATTTCTCGGACAGTAATATTTGCAACGCACGAAAGAAAACTATGTCAAATCGGTCGAATTCACCGTTAGTAACTCGTGGTTAGTGAATTTATGACAAAAATATGAGTTATGTGTTTTGACTTTTGTAAATATATAATTGAACAAATTGAACAACCTCTTAACTCTAAATACTAACTTACTAACTTTTGTCTTCAATGCAACTTCCTTCGCGTTCGGCAATGGGTCGTCTTCTTCTCACTTCTTTATGTTCCTCTTCTCGTTTCTTTGTCGTCTTCTTCTTTCCTCCGGTTGGAGGTCCTTGCTTAGCTTCACCGTCCGGAACCTTCCTTAGGGCCTTAGCAACTGGCTGGGCCCTCACTCGTACTCAGGATCTTCTTTTCGCTCCCGGTAGGGGTCTTCCTTCGCTCGTCTTTGGGGCTCCTTTCTTCCTTCTATCGTGGTCAGTCCTTCCTTCGCTCTTATTCGGGACTGGTCTTCGTTCCTGGGACTTCCTTCCTTCTTTCGCCCGTGTTCTGGTCTTCCTTCGCTCGTCTTTGGGCCCCCTTTGCTCGTATTCGGGGTCTCTCTTCCTTCAATCGTCGTCGGGCCTCCTTTGCTTGTATTCGGGGTCCTCCGTCCTTCGGACGTCGTCGGGCCTCCTTCGTTTGTATGCGGGGTCGTCCTTCCTTCGAACGTCGTCGGCCTTCTTCGCTTATGTTCGGGGTCGTCCTTCCTTCGGACGTCGTCGGCCTTCTTCGTTTATGCTCGGGGTCGGTCGTCCTTCCCTCGTTTATGTTCGGGGTCGTCCTTCCTTCGGACGTCGTCGGCCTTCTTCGCTTATGTTCGGGGTCGTCCTTCCTTCGGACGTCGTCGGCCTTCTTCGTTTATGCTCGGGGTCGGTCGTCCTTCCTTCGTTTATGTTCGGGGTCGGTCGTCCTTCCTTCGTTTATGTTCGGGGTGGGTCGTCCTTCCTTCGTTTATGTTCGGGGTGGGTCGTCCTTCCTTCGTTTATGTTCGGGGTGGGTCGTCCTTCCTTCGTTTATGTTCGGGGTCACCAATTTCCTATGGGGACTTGACTCCGTATCTTATCCTCATAGGAATAAATTAGAGAGGAAGGTTATTTATAATACTTTTATTATGTTGTTAACCCGAAGGCTGTACAAAGAGAACTCATTTCTTATTCTAAAAACAATTTATAAATTAAACGTTAAAATACATCAGTGCTTACTTATCCTAAAATTAAATCTAATTTGGTCTAAAGTAAAGTGTTTTAATTTCGTTTGTGTACAGTGGTTTTTCTGTAACATGTTGTTGTGTATGATCGTCTTTCATGTAGATGGCGCTGAACAACCTTTGCAGTTGGGTCGCCACACGTTATAATACATTGGCGCCCCTAGCGGGATAAATTTCTAGTAAGGTTCCCTATTGAACGTTCTTTTTATTGAAACAAATTCCCCCAGATGCCGCCAACATCGCACTAAATTTCTCTATGTGCCAAATGTCACTTTACTGTCAAAATTTTTGCCCACTGATTTCTGGTGGCTAATTTTTATCCCAAAATTTTTTTGAGTTTTGTTCTTTAAATATAGGACTTCCGCGGTCGTAAATTGTTATTTAGTTGTTTCTGTTAATAAAAGTATGGTTTAATTTATTTTTGTCATTTTACTAACTGCGATATATACGTATATATCATAAACTCCAAGAAAGATGTCAGAAAGTGATGTTCACGATGACATGAATTTGTAAGTGAAACATTTTTTCCTTTTCTTAATTCTGTTAAATTTTTAAATGACCTTGCAAAATTATTGCTAAGAAATTAATTAGTGCGTAACAGACAAGGCTTTTATGCTGCCAAATAATATATTCAATGTTAATACAACAAAACCAAATGCCATGAATATTTCGCAGCTATACCACTGCCGAAAAGTTTATCATCGAGCCAAATGGAAAAAACGAGTTATTGGTGATAGACAGACTTGTTGGCGATGTTAAAGTTCAAGGTAATTAATCATCAGTTAGTATTTAACTATCTACCAATTATATATATTTACATACATTACAGCTAAAACCAATCAAGTCCATCAGCTGGTTGCAACTAGAAAAATATGTGGCATATTAGGTACAATAAAGCTGCTAGGTGGCCGTTATCTTCTTGTCGCTACCCATAGGCTATTTGTGGGTATAATAAATGGACAAGTTATCTGGCGTCTTGCTGGCTATGACGTAATCCCCTACATTCCTTCCGAAATGCACTTAAATCCAGCACAAAAGGAGCAAAATTGGACTTACGTAAATATGATTAAGAAGGTTCTTGATACTCCATTCCTCTACTTTTCATATTCATATGATCTAACGCACTCACTTCAACGTCTTCATTCAATGGCACCAGAGTTCTTGAGAGTGAGTAATTGTAGTTTTTTTGATGTAAAGTGGATGGATATGTAAAGATTTTATCATTTGTTTGCTCTATTTTTGCAGCATGGCTTGTTTGAGAGGGCTGATAATCGTTTCGTGTGGAATGGTCATGTACTGCAAAATTTCGGTTGTCCGGAAATGAAGAAGTTCTGTTTGCCGTTAATGTTGGGGTGTATCCTTTTATGAATTTGAGGGTAATTGTTTTATTGGAGGGATTTATTGTGCTAGATTGTAAGATTCTCATCAGGTATCACCCGTTAATCTAATATAAACACTTCTATTAAGTGTATTACGTTATGTTTACAGAAAACAAAACTTAAAGCTCGATAAATTCCACTACCGGCTCTTACGTAATAAAGCCTATTGACGTCTTTGTATAGAAAATATTTCACGCCTATATTTCTGATGTTTTCATATCTCTAATAAAGTCTTATTTAGAAATTTCATTAGAAGTACTACGAGAAGCTTGAATTTGCCTTCTTCTTCAAATCCCCCTACCGGGAAAATGCTTTAAAAAATCAGCTAGATTTTGGACGAAACTGAGAACTGTCGCACAAAACTGAAATCGCTGGAGGGCAACTGTTTCCGCCACGAGGGCTTAAAGGACCAGAAGAAAAAGAAGACCAATTGTCCCACATCCAGGTGGTGTAATGAAAAGGTCCCGAAGGATGTAGCGAAATGGTTTTGGCCATGAAAAGTAAAGGGAATAATCCATTTCATCGGAAAAGTATGTGCCTGTGCAACAAAATACTAACTTGCTTAACCGTCTTCGCCTGAGTCCCGGAATTGAAAATCCCGGACGTTTCTCATCCTGGCATTATTGAAATCTTTGTTAGAGTTTTTCCGGGCAAAGCCATTGATTTTCTCGGAAAAACTCAAAGGTCCTTTTTTGTAGAAAAATGAACAAAGTTTCATTTTGCTCTCTTGGCTTTTCTTCGAATTCTTCTTGTTTTTCGAGATTAAGCCGGGAAAGCGTGGAGAATTGATTTCCAAAAATTTTCACTAATCTCGAGGGTGGACTTATTAGAATATCTGATCTAACACTTAAATACTACCTGCCTGCCAAATTTCATGCTCCTCCAATTTTCTTTAAAGAAGAAACCTACGCGGGCTGTACTAAATGGGGTAATCGGGGTAAGTAATGGTTATCTAGCTCAAGGCACTAGCATTGGAATTTTCATAGATAGCTACGGTTCCATAAGAGCTCTAGATTCAGTGATGATGTGCGTCAAGCTAGTGGAGCAATGCGGAGAGGCAAGAGACCCTCGGTAGAAAGTATAACTTGGTTCTCGTCGGGGTTCCAGGACATAGGAACATGTGATTCGTGCTTGGCCTCATAAACAGACCCCGAAGAGATATTGCCAGAATTATGGCAATCATCACGGGATATTGGCCCATAGGGGACACGCTGTATTCCACGCAAAGCTGCGAAGACACGTACGGCAGAGAAACACTCGTTCATTTCCTCTAGCTGAAGCCAGGCAGCGCCCACTAGGCCGTTAAGTTCTGGAAGACTTAAAAGAGGGTTCCGGACTAGAGGTCGCAGTACTGGTAAATTTCTTAAACTCAAATTGCTTTAAGTATCCACAGCGATCAAACAACAACCTAATCTTAGGTACATGAATTTGTGACGTCAAAACTCTTCCCCAGGTCTATTTTAACCTGATAATTCTGCTGAACTGGAGGAGACCCTGGAGCATATTTCTTCCACGTATGCACTGTAGTTGTTGCCGGGGATATTTTCAATCTTGTCTTATTGCAGTTGAAGATTTCCCATTCAATTTCCTCCTCCGCCATGCTTTTTGCTGGCGTTCCCCAAGGATCCATCCTAGGCCCTCTACTGTTTAGAATATTTATAAATGATCTTCCGCTAGTAGTAAGTGCATTTCATTATCTTTGGAGTACGTACGCCGGAGTAATTGAGTGCGAAGATGCTACTACACCACTGTAAGGGCTGGGGAAGCTGCAACTACGCCGATATGCGCCAAACTCGGCGTACATACTCCAAAGAAAATGAAACGCACTTCGTAAAGCTTCTTACGTACCTTATATATGCTGATGATGTACAACTCTTCTTCTTTCTTCTTTACGCTCCTTTAATCCCTCATGGCACATAGGGCGGAAACAGTTGCGTCAACCACCGACCTCTCTCAAATTACCTTAAATGGAACCACTGTCGCCTGCGTTAACCGGGTCATAAATCTCGGTATTGTCTTGAACAGTTTATGACGTGTTGTGACTAAATTCGATATATTCTGGGCAAAGTATATACTATTCCTCTGTGTCCTTCTTTCGTTAGATGCATCCTGCAAAGGTAGCTTTTAATGATTATATGCGTTTCATTTATAACCTTAGTAGGTTATTCCACATTTGGCCTCCCCGGCACTCAGTTTTTCGATGTTTAAGTGACTTGCTTGATTTTAGGGTCTTGTGCTACTACATAACATCATCAGCAGCCGAAAACCCTCCTATCTAAACAAGTCTATCCAGCTCTCACTATCTTGCAGAAGTAATAATGTGGTCATACCCCGCTTTCAAGATCTATGGGAGCAAGAGGAAGACCTATACCTCAAAATTTACTTGCCATTTAGTTGACAAATAATAGATTAGTTGATATGTAACACAGTGACGACTCTTGATCAACGGCAAGATCGCTCAAAACATTTTAAACTTTACCTTTCTGGAAAATTGTAAACGATTGGGCAGCAACCATTAGTCGTTGATTGATCGCGTTACTAAATGTTCGATATGTTAACCTTAAGAACGCGGAGTGCTTCAGTATCAGAGTGATCTATGTATCGTGCAGTGACAGAGAAATGTTTCAAGATAGGTTAAATTCACCGCAATTTGTTTGGACAACAAACAATCTTAAATGATTCTCAATTTTCCGATTTTTAATATTCCTTAACACACCTCCACCAAAACCAAAGTTGTATCAATAAATCAAGCCAATGTAAATGGAAAAACATTTTCCTGGATTATAATCTCACGACGATCAGTCCAAAGAGCAGGCACACGGCTTTTCTGCCGTGGTATAGACGAACATGGGTATTGTGCTAATTTTGTAGAAACAGAGCAAATTGTCGAATTTCAGGGAGATAAAGTATCGTTCGTCCAGGTAATGTTTGTTACAAGTTATATGTGGATAAAAGTATTAATTTTGATCTTTTTCTTGTTTCAGACAAGGGGAAGTATACCTTTATACTGGCGACAAATGCCAAACTTAAAATACAAACCTCCTCCAGAAATTCTTGCTGGCAAAGATCACTTGATCGCCTGCAGTAAGCATTTCGATACTCAACTATTTCACTATGGACGACAAGTGGCTGTAAATTTGGTAAAAAAATCGATCGTTAATTTAGATATATGTAGTCTTAACTATTAAGTAACTTACAGGTCGATCAAAAAGGCGCCGAGGGAACGCTTGAGAAGGCTTATTCAACTGTAATCACACAAATGAATAATCCAGCTGTACGTTATGAAGCATACGATTTCCATCGTGAATGTCGCAAGATGCGCTGGGATCGTCTCAATATTCTTATAGATAGATTGGCACACGAACAGGACGAATTCTCTGTCTTCCATTTGCGTGCTGATGGCACATTACTATCATCACAGGATGGTGTTTTCCGTGTTAATTGTATTGATTGTCTAGATCGGACGAATGTTGTTCAAAGTATGCTGGCGCGACGGTCACTTACACAAGTTTTAACTAAATTAGAAATTTTGAATAGTGGTCAAGGTATTGCACCACAATCGGCATTTGAGAATTTGTTTAAGGCGGTATGTTAGCGTGTTTCTTAGACAATAGGATTAATAGTATACATCTTCATGTTGTTGCAGGTTTGGGCAGACAATGCAGATTTAGTTTCTGTCCAATATTCTGGAACTGGTGCGCTAAAAACTGATTTTACACGAACCGGAAAACGGACAAAGAGTGGCCTTGCTAAGGATCTTCTAAATTCATTAACGCGATACTATTTAAATAATTTTAACGATGGTGTTCGGCAGGTACAAACAAAAACAAACCTTCATAATGTTTAAACTAATATTATAAATCCCTCTTTCACTAGGATGCAATAGATTTATTCCTCGGTCATTATGTAATTAAGGAAGGCGAAGGCTCTATATTACCTTCACCATTTACATCATCCAAAGGCTGGAAATATGGAACGGTAACAAACAATTCTAATACCTTTAATAAAACACAACCCAAACTCTTCAATTTTCTATTCCAGTTTCCTTCTGTACTTCTATTTGCAATTGCTATGTTCTTTGCCTCAGCAGTATGCCCTCCAGAATACAGCACAGAAAGTTTATTATTCCTTTTATTTTGGGGTGCTATGGTTGGTGTTACATCAATGGGAATCTTCAAATATGGTGTGGAATTCGTTGATTATCCTAGATTACGTCCGCAAATTAAAATCGAGGCCTAGCAATAATTTACTATTTTACCGATGTTTTTTTTTATAAAACAAAAAATATGAAAACCGCAAAAACATAAAATATACAATTATTTCTTTTAATTCCACAATTTCACTTAGCAAAAAAAAATATTTAACAAGAAAACAAACTATTTAAAATAAATAAAATCGTTTAAAATTATGAAAAATGAAAATTTGTTCCATTTATGATAAATACGTAAGGCTACCACACAATTTGTAAATTTCCACTAAGCTGTTATAGAAAAATTATTTTTAAAATTTTTAGCACATAATTAAAAGTTGTAAACAGTAGAGTTTAATGCCTTTTCTTAATCCATGAAGCATTTTTAGTGCGGGTTTGTGACCATTTTCAATATCTTATTATTTTGTAATACTTGTTATTTTCAATATATTTTATTACTGGGGATTGCATATCAAATAAGTTCCACTTAAAGGTTAACCTTCTACAGAGCATCCGCCGGCATATTATACACTTTGAATCGGATTTTCGTCGACTATAGATGGGAAGAATGTATCATTCAAAGCGTCAATCTTATGGGTTATTTAGTAGTCATGAGTCATTGGCCGAGAGGGCACCACTCTTTTCCGGTTGAGGGGTATTTTGCAATTAATAATTCGGTCAACGTAGAAGAGTGTCATTTTGGTTCGCAGGTTGATATTCTCAGCATAAAGGATGGCTCATAGAACGGGTTGATAATGAAGTGGGTACAGAAGTTCAGAGAGTTATGGTCAGTTGGAAATAAACCTCGAGCCTGACCGGACCCTGAGCTTCTATAACGATTCCAGAACACCTAAATCGCACGAGAGAGGAAATTTTGCGAAATATACTTCGTTTAAACTTCCACCCCAACAAGCTGCAAATGGTTCAAGAACTAAAAGCAATTGTTTACGCAAAAAGAGAAATTTCAGCTAGTCTCTTTTTGGGACGATGCTCTTACTCTTTTGCGCTTAGGTAACATTCTGTTTAGAGACGAGGGCCATTTTCACATTGGCGGATACCTCAATGAGTAGATTATGCGTTATTGGATCGAACATAACCCTGAAGCAGTCCATCAAAAGCCGCCCCATAGCCTGAAAGCCACTGATTGGTGCGCAATTTCCAGTATAGGAATTAGCCGGTTTTTTGGCGACTGTGAAACCGTCACTACCGAGCGCTACTGAATGATGCTAGGGAACTTTTATTATACCGGCTTCGTAACTAGTCTGGTTACAGTAACAGAGACCATTTCCAACTGGTGAGTTCCGAAATGCATCACCACAGAATTCAGCTACAGACTTCCAATTGCTGAATTCTGCAGTGATACGGCAGTGATGCATTTTCGAAGTCACCCTATCTCGGACTTGTGGAAATGCGATCATAACATCCTCGTGGTGGCCTATGGAAGCTGTTCTGAAAAGGATATGATCGAACATACCAAGCCGAGAGGTAAAGTTGTCGTGTCAAGGGCTGCATGGCAGTGGGTAGGTTTTGCCCGTCGTTTAACGATCTCCTCTGGGAATCGGGGCACCCAATTGTATAATGCCTTATGCTCATTTGGAGGCTCTGTGAGAATGGACCTTGCCTTTCCTACCATACTCTTGGGGCTTTTATGGACTCATGGAGCACACCCGAGTCCCACTTTCGTGAACTCCTATTTCCCTACAGACCAAAGGCAGGACGGCGACCCGGAACCCGGGTAGCCAAGAAGCAGACCTGGACAGCCACCGCTCTAGCCCAAGTTTTTGGACCCGCCAGAAAACTTTGCAGCGCCGGTTCCCATATAATCAAGGGGGAACATTCTCATCATCCAGGGAGCAGGGACCCCAAACATTAAAAAAAACGGTTTGGAATCCAATTACCCTCCTACTGGGACAACAAGAAGACCCAGACCACCGCCATTCTGCCCTAAGGTTCTGGATTCTCTAAAAAGCTCTAAGCAAGGAAGGCCGGAGTGGAATTGGGAAGTCCACGGAGCATACCCGAGCCCGCTTTCGTGAGCACCTTCCGAACAGGCCAAAGGTATGACTGCGGTTGGGAACCCGGAAAGCTTGAACAGTCAAGTTGTAAGCGACAAG
Organism: Thereva unica; assembly: GCA_949987705.1. Lineage (NCBI taxonomy): Eukaryota > Metazoa > Arthropoda > Insecta > Diptera > Therevidae > Thereva > Thereva unica. The sequence goes on from OX465284.1 coordinate 110,247,917, forward strand.
CCAAAAGGCAGGTTGCTGAACTTGTTCCAACGGTCTGGCCCACAAATATGAGCTATAGGGGTGTAGTACAATAGCTCAAACGGCTTGTCACGACACACGACTCGACTTTCAGCACAGGGGCCATAATAAAGGCTCTACAGGACAATAACCGACGCTAAATCGCACATATCAATCCAGATCTCTGCAAGTTGTAAAGAAAAATATCTTTGTAAGATCATTGACTTATTAAAGAAGTTTATGTGAATCGATCGAGAAGCCGACCCATGACTTGGCCTCATATAATTAAGTTTTATTCTCAAAATCAAAGGAAGTCATTAAAGGTATACTCATGAAATGACACTAGGCACTAGTTCGAAGGATTTCGTTTTCTGCAAAGATGTTGTAGAGAGATGGCGGAAGTGTTTTGATATGGAAGGTTCTCTTTCCTTTCAATTCAAGAATATCCAAGTTCCAAAGCAGTTAGACTATTTTCAATGAATGGTGAAATAATGTGTTCAAGAAGACAATTACATGTAAGTAATCGATAAATGTTCGTTTATAATTATTGACACGCAACCTGTGAACCAACCTCTTTGATTTCAGATTCATTTTTCCTTGACCCATGGCATCAGCAAAGAGTTGGGGGAATGGTGTGAAAGCACTGCTGCTAATAAGAAATTGGAATCCTGCCAGTTTAATATTGGGAACTCAAGCAAATGTAAACTGTGTCAACTGACTAAGTTTATTGGAGCCCAGTCCATTCAGTTTTTTTTTTTACATAACACAGTTCTTATAAATGCTGCTGTTTTGGCAGGATTGTTGTTATGTAGACATTTCTGCAAGGGAGCTTGGACACAATCAAGAGTTGCAGATAAGGATTTATAAGGTAGGTACATTGTAATTTAAGTTGAAAAGTTTGAACCTTGAGAATTTAATTAAGTTCAAAAAAAAGACGACGAAGGAGACCTTCTTTTAATTTTTGGCCATATTGATGGCAACAACCAATGATTAAGAGCACTTTCTCTCGAGCATAGATTGGACATTTGAATTAGGTTTTTTGAAGTTCGTCTACAAAGTTGGATAAAGTTGTTATTAAGGGATTGGACATGTCTGAAAGTATAGTTTTAACAATTTGCGGCCCCCGCGAAGAGGAGAAGAGAGAGAGAAGAGAGTCCCAACGGATATAAAAGTGTAATGGGTCTTAACCTTGAACCATTTTTAAATCGCACTTCATAGACAGACCTTGCCTTGTAAATTCTTTATAACAGCTAGTCTCCAAAGGGGACGAGGTTGCTTCTGAGACATATTCTCAAGGTAAAATTTCTCCCGAACACTGTTGTTCACCAAATAGATTCCCAGATAGAAGGCCCCAAAAACTCCACCTTCTCCTGCTCGTCTTCTATACAATAATTATAGTCTATGCGACAGATTTCTTCCGGGTCCATGCCGGATGTAGCTTCTCGTTTGACCGAGTCCGAAGAATGTGTAACTCGGATCGTCTAACGTCATTGTTGGTAAGATTCCTAGTCTTGTAGAACCTTCCGTGCCAGTGCGTCTTCTAAGGAATCGTCAGAGACTTGTACTGATATTTCAAGTCCTTGCTTGGGTATGATGGTATGTCTGTAGCGAGAAGGTTAACTTGCCGCTGACTTCTATTATGGGCCAACCAGTCATTCAGTTGGTTTCCCCAAGGCGGGCGTTTAAATCTCTATTTATAGTAGTAGGCCTCCGCCTTGTATGGAATTAAGTCGATTACGCCTAGTTACCACATTTCTTTGTAATCCCTTTTCTGCTTCTCGCTTAGTTTACTTTTACTAGCCAGAAGCACATCTGGATTTGGTTCTGCAAGGGGGTTGTAGATTCGTCCTTCTCTCGTTTCGTATCAACGAGTTGACGTTCACCGCAAAGACCTTTGTTGTGTCAGTTTACTCAGAGATAATTTCTGTCGTAAAGATGGCACAGTATACTAGATCTAAACGAGCTGTTTGCTCGCTTAGTTTTTTCTGGATCTGCACGTTTTGCGCTTGTATGAACAAGAGAACCGCTCTCAAGTCACTGTCTCCAGACTCGCTGTAGGAGTAGATTTATTTTATTTGTTGTTATGTTGGCTGGGTTCCTGTCGCCATTTGGGCGAAGGACATTCCAGGGACAACAATTTTTTTGAAAATTGAAGAGGGAGAGAAGTGGAGGAAGGAACTGCCACAACCTAGTCGCGATATTTTATTCCACCGACTTCCAACTATTTCGCGACTCTGACGTCGGTGCGTCGAGAACAACTCGCTGGAGTGTTATGCCTCCAGAAATAAGTTGAATCTCATCAACCAACCTATGACATGCTCTTGGTGGAGCGGGGAAGGACTAGAGAAGGCTAAGACAGGGGAATCAAGAATGTAAAGAGGAAAGAAGAAAGAAGGAAAGTTATGTAGGTGGGAAAGTGGGAAAGGCGAAGGACCGTAGTGCTGCCGGGATTCGAACCCAGGACCTATAGGATGGTAGTTAGGCGCCTTACCCCTAGACTACCGAGACCCTAACTTGGCTCTCTGATAAAACTTCTAGCTCTAAAAAGGCGCGTTTATTCGTTAGAGCGTCTTCAGAGGTTATAGTTTTCGGTATACGAATTCTGCAGCTGGAAACTAACTTCAGATGAACTGCCCAAACAACTTAGCGCAAGTCGATGTACATTTTCCAGGTATCATTCCAAGTGTTAGAAATCTTAGCGTAGAAATGTCCGGCAAAGTTGATTCCTGTCGCTTCAAATGCCCTAGAATCAGGTGATCAACGGTATTGCTGATATATGCGATTTCTTTAAATACCCAACTAATTATAAATGATATAAATTTGAAAAAAATATTTTATTAACGTAATTTTTTATTTATACACAATTTACATGTTGATGATGAAAAACGCTGGATCCAAAAAACAAATTTCAAAAAACATACAAATCTAGTAAAAGAGAATGTTATAAAAAAACCATTTTTAAAAACTAACAAAACAAAAAGATAAAACATAGATAAACTGACTCAAAGATATAAAAAGATTAAATTAAAATTAAAAAAGAATTAATTGAGATAAAATTGAATTTTTCAGTGCGAATTTAGTGGATTATATAATAAGAATTACATTTTTTTTTGCTCTCAAAAAACAAATTTGGAATTTTTTCTCCTAGGTTTTTTAGTTTTTGTTTTTGGGGAAGGTATGCCTACGCCTTATTATTATAAATAAATTTTGACTTGATAAATGGCTAAGTACTTATGCTAATCAGGGATTGGTTTTCTTATTACTTCTTCATTTTTTTCTTTCCTCTTATAAATTGTCCATAAAAAATGGTTAACACACTTCTATCAAAATATTGATTGACATATTATTCGGTTTCTTCTTCTTTTATAAATCACGAACACCAGTCCCATAATTGGCACCACCAGCACGATTTAAAGCATCTCGAAACATTTCTATATCCAAGTCAGCTCCAGATCCTGTCTGAAGTTCAACAGCGAAATTCTGAAAATATATAAAGAATATTATTTTAGTAGAGTTCATTTACACAACCTTTTTCTGTCCCACTTAAACCCACTACGGAATTGTTTAAATAAATTGCCATTAGTATACAACCGAAAAAAATTACGTTTTTATTATCCTTAATTAAGGAAGAACAAAGTACCCGGGACCGGACAGGAACCTAAAAATAAAATTATTCCCGAAACACACCCAAGGCGTAATTGTTGTGATAACGTCCAGCTAAATTGACTCGGACACTAGAAGTAGCCACGCAACTTGACTGGTTTGTAGGTCAACGGTAATAAAGGAGGTGAGTGCGAACATTTGAACTCTGACGCACCTTTATGAAGTTGTTGTTTTTTTCTTCTTCTTGTCCAGGTAGAAGAGAGCGCTTGAGAGTTTCGTGTTTGAGTTCATTGATTAAAGTGCCTCTCAAGGATTTCTTGAATTGATTCATTTCTTACAAATTGAGGGAATTAAGAAACTTTTGGAGGAATGTGTGGTCATTAATCTTGGGGTAGAGTGGGGTTTAGCTGAGAATTTGATCCATTGAGAGGTTTGAGATTAGGTGTTTCTTTTATTGAAACATTACTCATGGCTTTAACTAGGATTTGTGGGCATTGTACTGTGTACATTGCTTCAATATTAACGTTCTTACCAACGAACCAACTAATGGCAGTATTAGGAATGACACGATGACACTTGATATTTTTAGAAACCTTCAAATGTTAGGGGCCCAAAGACACACCAATTTGTCGCGTAACTTGATATGGTAGATACCTCGTTTAAATCCCAGTCAAATTCAAGCTATTCGATGAGGTTACAGCAATTAAACATGTTTTTATTTTGAAAACTGGTTGCTCCAAATACTCTGTGGTTAGTCTAGAGCAGTGGTTCCCAAACTTTATTTCGTACGGAACCTTTCTACAATGTATAAAATTTGGCGGAACCTATCGATGAAAAAATAAAATAATATATGATATATGTATATATTTATCCTTTAATATATTTTAAAACGTTTTTATTAGCTCGCTTTCTTGTCTGTCTGTTTGTCCGGTACATATCTTGCAATCGATTTTTTGAATACTTCCGATCTGTTCCGATTTTGCACACAACTTCAGCTCCGATGACAATGCAATATGGTATACTCAATATACCTTTAGATCCATGGCGGCAGTCTCAGGAGGGCAGATTGAAATATTCTCTACAGCCCCTTCGACATGGCTATCAAATGAAAGGGTATGATAAGTAGATCACCATTAGCAATATAGAATACTCAATATATCGTTTGGCCCATGGCGGTCATCTTAAGAGGGCGGATTACCATTTTCTTCACAACCCCCTCGACATGGGAATATGGAATGGCGGGCAAAATGTTACGCGGCGTGACGTAGACCAAATTTCAAGGAAGAAGGGCCACTCGCACTTTCTGATTAGCAATAACGCGTTAAACGGCTGGCGCAGCGCCAGTGAGTCGGCGAATGTATTTGCGCTTCGGCGCTGGTGACACGGAACCCTAAAATTTTTTCGTGGAACCCTAAGGTTCCGCGGAACCCACTTTGGGAATCACTGGTCTAGAGTTAAAGCAGAGTTGATGGCTTCATTCAAATCAAGAGTTGATCTAAATATTCGTAGGTGTTGGTTTGTTTCCAGTTATACATATACCCCTGTGCTGAAAGTCGAGTCGTCGTAACACGACAAGTCGCTTAAGTTGAAGAAAGTGACGTTTCAGTCGAATCACCACTTTCAATACAGGGGCTTAAAGTCAACTTAGCATTTCCACTTCTTTTCCTGTGCTAAAAGTCGTAATTCAACTAAAACATCACTTTCTTCAACTCAATCGACTTTTCACGTATCACGATTCGACTTTCAGCACAAAGGCCATAAATATAACAACGACGAGTTAAAACCGGATTGACGAGACTCTTTTTTTGAATTCTCCGTGCCGTATAGGTTGTTATTTCGAAGTCAGGCTTTCGTTAATTTGAACAAAACTATCAGAAGTAAACTTCAGATTTAGATTCTTTTATGCAAGAAAGAATTCCGTACTTCCGTGGGTTCCGGGTTTTCCTCAGAAACACCTGGTGAACGTTGGTTGATGGTAACTTGACAATTAGTAACGAACTCATCATCTTGATGTTGCCAGTTTGTGACTCTAAAGGTACGATTCCGAACAAGACTACAGACTTTATCGTACAAACCAGTAGGGCCGCCTGCGGTTTGTAGTCTGCCACAGGTTTAATTTGTTCCCTGAACAAAAAAGGAGACCAACTGGTATGTGAGAACTTTTGGAGTGTTATCCTCTTAATCTCAACGTACAAAATACTATCCATTATCTTGTAAAAAAAACTTCTACCGATCACAGAAGGCATTATAGACGGCTTTCGGTCAGGAATGTCTATTTCCAACCATTTCCAGTCCATTTTCATCCTTTTTGAAGAATTTTTGAAAAATCGATTGATATGAAACGTGAGGAATTAGTTGAAGCTAGGAAGTACTTCCGGTTTCCAAAACACTTGATCAAACTTACAAAAGCTGCAATCAAATTGGTACACGATGCAGAGTGCAAGTTGAACGAGATATCTCAGGGACAATCATCTCGGAACAACATTAATAGGTACAGCTCTTGGGCCACACGACAAAATAGGCCCCTCGAGCCAGTAGCCTCTTCCAGACGCCAAGACGAGCGCCTACCTCCTAGAAATTATCAAGAACACAGTCTATTTTCGGTGCGTACGACTCCTGAACCAAGACGAGTACGATTCGGGAAACGAGGACCTGCGGGCGGACCGGCGCTTCAACCCGCCAATTCGAAATGCAAGCCAAAGTACATCCGTGCAACTAAAAGCCATTGCGAAAGCCCCAATTACCGTCACGAAACGAGGTGTTACAGCTACATTTCCTTTTTCAATCTCGAACAGGGGTAACTCTACCTTCCTGATCGAATCGGGTTCTGAAATAAGTCTGCATAAGCTTGCTTCTACTTCCAAAGAAAGTCTGGTTGATATAAGTCAGAGGCACTTTACTGATGAAAGCATCGTCTCCGAAGGCTTAACATACAGAAGCATAAACATTGGTAATAGCAGCGACAGAATAGAACTCTCCCATCCTTTACACATAGTAAAGGATGAGAGCATTCTACCATGCGATGGGTTGTTAGGAAATGATTTCCTGAAGAGATATGGCTGTGATATCCTGTATTCGTGAGATGTTATGGCAATCCAAATAAACAATGACTGCACGCGTAAATTATGTCTTTTCAGGACAGCACGTAATGAAAGCCCCTCACATACGTAAGCTTGACAAGAGCAATACTGCAACTTAAGCGATAAATCGAATCCCTCAAGGAAAGATAAATACCGGTCGATCAAGCAAGTAATTCATGAATTTCGTTGAGAGGGGCTTAGTTAAGTTAAGCATACGTAAATGTAGGGCCTTACCCACGAACCGAACGGCATCGAAAGACATTTTGGAGAAAGCTGAGGCCAGTAATAGGGCGTAACCAAAAAGAAGCCGATGGAAATGCTACAAACTACAGCAAATCTTTCTTCTTCTTCTTTGATCCGTTAGCTGGTGGTCCGAACGGGACGTCCCCGCAACGGATACGCTGCTGCACCGACAGCAATGGTAAAAAATGGTTTCTTCCCTTGGTTTCCGGATTCTGGTCAATTCGGCAGGTCGACCACCGTCCTTCTTTCACACCCTGGACTTGGGATCAGGCGATGACAGAGTTGCAGCAAATCTTTAGAGGAGGCCAAGGCTCGATTTGGGCTATAGGTACAGCAGCACAGAAAGGAAAGAAATAAGTGAAATCCTCATTCATTAGGATTGATGTTATTTACGGCACTATAAGCTCATTCAGGCATAATAGCAGGACTGACAAAACTCTTTCGCTACTACGATTACAGCTCTTCTCGTGATATCGACAATTGTATTCCTATAATAGACGGCTGACTCGATCGCTATCAGTAAACTACTTACTTTTCTTCTTTCGGCAAACATTTCAGCTAAGGAATTCATTTATTAATATGATAACCCGATTGTGAAATTCTTGGGCGGCCATTACTTTCGAGCTTTTACAACAGCGCGGGGCAATATGGCAATATACCACACGAACTCCGGAGGCCTTCTATTCTGCTTGTGAGTTCGAATGAAAGAGGTTTAGGCAAAAGCTTTGTGTTCGACAGACTGGTGATCTGAAAAAATTAACTATTGCCCGGCACTATCTTGCAACATTCCACAAAATTAATCGCTAAGACGTCCTATGATTCAGCTTAAGTCAATTTGTACTAAATATCCTTGAAACTGAACAAAGCATGTGACGAAAAAAGGGACTGTGAGCAAAGGAAATGAGCGATCCAAGAAGGATAAATCTGATGTTGCCAATAGAGGATAATCGTGGAAGCAGGGGAGCGTTTATTTCGGTGGAGTAATCGCTATAATCGTAATGATAGTATTTTGTCAGAGCTGCTACATTCTTACGATGACTGAAAGGGTCGATCGTTTCTGCAAACGTCATACCTAATAAGAAGTAAAAATATCTCCTGGAAACTTCAGTTCAATTTAGTCTATTTGTGTGATATTCATGTACCAAAATTCGACTTTATTAATAAAATTTCTCCCAAGCTTCCGCCATAAACTATCCTTTCAGTTACAAAACGAAGTCATAAAAACACAAATTCCTCACCACCTCCAAATATCATAGGCACAAGATCTATGCAATCTCCAAGTGGCTTCTTGTTTTACTAATAGCGTTTATGTTTATTACGAGTATTCGATGACAGACTAAGTCCCACATTTATCCATTCATCCACCCTCAAGCCATCTTCAATCATCTGACAAGCCGCTACAAAATTCTCCAATTGCACATCATTTCACCGATTGACTAATAACTAATGATGCCAATGGATCAATAAATTTCCAGCTTTACGAAATAGAAAATATTTCATCGAGTTTGTCCAAAAAAAAACCGATTAAGCAATGAACAATTTCGCCCACAAATCATCAAGAATTGAAAATTATCAAGAATGAACCGAAAAATTCATGAGTTCGACAAAGTTGCACAATGACCAACCGGCAGACCAATAATAATAATTCACCAAAGTAACGAGATTTAACATTTAATGCTTTCGTCGGGATCATCTGGTCGCGCTCCGCTGGGAGCTGGATTTTTATTATTCAGGACTTAATCTGGATGCTTTGAAAAATTCAAGTAGGATTTATTTTGGAAATTGTATTTTTTTCATGCTTTTCGTTCGCACAGAACCAATCAATCATTCATTTCTGGTATTTTATTTTTATATTTATATTTATATCGTATATATTTTTTGTGGATACCTTCACACACATGCGGAGGCGTCTTTATACACCAAAGCTCTTCCATTGAGAAATCAATTTTTTGGTGGATATACTGTATATAAAATGTATGAAGACCATTCCATATGGTGGTGTGGTCGGGTATAAAAAGGATAAATCAATATTATCCGTGACTAAAGGTGTGGAATTAAATATTAAAGCAAAGCACTTACCCTTTTTGGTCGTATTTTATTTAGGGTTGTGCTGTGACTTTTTTATTTTTCTCACAGGCATTCTTTTTATACATTTTTATTATAATTGACATGGATGACGACGGTGTATTCACTTGGTCTTTTATCATTGTGGGAGTTGTGTTATGTAAATTTTCAAGGAATTGGTCCTTCGTCAAGACGTCTTCGTTAGAAAAACAAACTTCTATTTATAAGAACAACAGAGGTAACAGGAGTACAGGCTGAGTTTGTGTTATCAATGGGATTTTGATAATTTTAGATTCGCATTTAATAGAGATTTCGTTGCCAAAGTGACAGTATTGGCAATCTTCTTATCCAGGATTTACTTTATCCAATGCATCATTATATCATTGGATTCTTTTGTACACAAGCTTCCATTCCCTACAAAGATGTATGTGTTACCTGAAAATATGCGAGAATTTTAGGGAGAGATCATGGGAATAATTGGTCTCGCGAAAATCTTATAGAACTGTGTTACATAATATAATTTTCCATTTCCAGTATCGCTCACTCTGTCTTCCAGCGTAACACTTTTTCGGTCTAATCCTAGATGTCTTATCACAACAACTCCACGATCTGATAACACACATATGGCATCATGCCCCGTCGGCGTGGAAGAAAATGAACGTTGCACCAATTTTGAAGAAAGGCGACAGTCTAATGCAAGAGTTACCTTCAGATCGTCGACAAAGTATTTACGAAAATCATACAATCGAGGCTACAGAAACATCGAGAACGAGTCAGCCGGAAAGAACCAGCAGGATGACTTGATCAAATATTCGCTATCCGTCAGCTAATGGAAGAAAGAATTGGTTGCAGCAAACGAACTGTCGTGGTGTTCATCGAGTGTTCATCTTGTGGAGAGCCTTGAGAACCGAGCGGGTGCACTTCTAACTTCCCTAAACGTCGTACGATAGCTCAACCAGAAGCATTCGTATTCGAAGCGACTTATCCGAGGAATTCCCGATTCCAACAGGAGTCCGACAAGGAGACATCGTTTCGCCACTTCTCTTCAACGTTGTGATGGACGAAATTATCCTTGAAATATTCGATGGACGACGCGGAGTTCGATACTACGACAGCAACTTCGTAACCGACTTGATGTTCGCTGACGATAGTGCCGTCGGCTACAGGGGGTTTGGACATGTTTGCCGAATGGATGATAACCGTTTGCCACGTAAACTTCCCTGGCGAGACCGTCTGGCAGACTGGAGAAATCAGCGTTCGGCACCGAAGAAAACCTGGCTGAAAATATCAGGGCGACTTAAATAATCAACGATTATTAGTTATCGAGGCTCGAGACGTCGTCAAAAATCGTCAAGAAACGAATCATGAATGGAGTTCGAGATCCAGTGCACCGACAGCAGCGTATCCATTGCGGGGAGTCCCGCTCGAACTGGCAGCTAACTGATCAAAGAAGAAGAAACATCCTAGACCGAAAACTATAATGGAAATCGATCTTCGAAGATAGGGTAAAGGAAGCCTTCACAACTTTCTATGCCTGTAAAAGGACCTTCAGTAAGAGATAGGGTCTTACGATAAAGATGATTCTCATGAATGCCACGCTGGTGTGGTGGCAAGCGCTGAACAGGGACTTTATTGCTATAAAATTAAAAGGATTCAGCGAACAGCAGCAACAGAGACAACCGGGGCCATAATAGCATGCCCCAGATGCACCCTCCCGATCTTTTCATCAAACACCTGGAGATCCGCGTCCTGGACCTAAAAACCCCACGTTCTTAGTAATACCCTTGGACTTGTTACGCGAGTAGTTGGTACGGCCACACTCTACCTTCTTCTTAGATCGACATCGACCATCAGGAAGCACTTCACCGTCAAAATACCCTCAAGAAGAAAGTGAAGAAAAGGAGACGGATATTCATAGACGGCCCCAAGCAGTCAAAGGGCATTGGGGCCAAGGTATATACCACAAACAGTTCACTGTCCTGACAAGTTCCAATATTAGCGTAGAGGTAGAAAAACTCGGTAAAAAGCATAACGTGGTACGCTTATGGGCTCCTGGACATAGGAACATAGATGGGAAGGAGATCTCCCTAGCTTGGAGATCGAAATAGTTGGCAGCTCAATAGACGAACTTAAAAATAACTATTTTGACTGCTGCTAGCCACAAAGAAAGAACGATGGACCACCTAAACAGACCCCAAAGAGATATTACCAGAAATACGACAATTGGACCACTTTGCCAAGCCACCAAGCTACGTCTGTTGCCGATTTAAAATATGTGAACATTCCATCGCAAATCCCCAGATAAAGCCATTTCTACGATGTTAAGAGATGGGCAGTCGTTAGATTTATACTAGTCCATTGAAGAGAGGTCGTTGCAGGTTTTGTTAGAGATAAGACAATATTTCCTTTTGAATGCGTTAATAAATTCGACATGATTTTTGCAACTCCAATCAAGAATGAATTCGATATCCCAGTTGATTGAATTGAATATCAGTTCATGATCATAAAGACAAAAGGTGTGGCACTTGCTTGTCTTATCTTATTTTGAGCTTACCTTATATTGTCGAAGGCGTAAGAGTAATTCGAAGTACTATCATTAGAAAAGCTGACTAATGGTTTTTCCTCAACAGATCATTCTTAAAGATTAACAAAGGGCGGGTGAAAAACATGAACCCTGGGGAACACCAGCGGAAATGGTGTAGGATTTAAAAACGAGGTCAACCAGTAATGCCTTGATTAAACGAACAGAAAGAAAACTGGTAATCCAGTTCCTTAAAACTTAGTCGATATGAATAGCTTGGTGTTTTGTTAACAGAGCAGGGTGTTGTACAGGAAGGAGATACTTCAAAATTAGGTGGAAACTATAAGAAGAAGGAAATAGAGTTGTCGCTTATGTTGACGACCAGATTCTGGTAGATATACCTGCACTTAATAAGTGCGATTATGGAAAGATCTTTGACTAGCAGCATATGCACCAAAGACTGTGGCCTGTGTGCTAACCCTAAGAAGACAAAAAGACAAAAATACTGTTCATCACAAGAACAAAAAAAAAACTGTCCAAGATTGGATGGAGTACAATTACATCAAGCCTCGACGATCAAACAGTTCCTTCGCTCTCAACCCTGATCTTATCAAAAACTAGTCAAGAAACGCTCAAATGAGCTCGAAAGCATAAGAGGAAATGTTAACATGTAAACCAGGGCATACGAATAACCAAGGGAACGAGAGAGCTGACGCATTAGCAAGGGGGGTTGAACATAGATGCCTACGTTCCTTTCAATATGGTTAAAAGAAATATTTACTTACATGTCCTATCCTAAGCCAACGCTGTAAATAACATCGTAGTCATCCTACAAAGCAAAACTGATAACCTACTAAAGCTTTCCCGGACAAAACAAGCTAGAGCTCTAGTTGCGTTTTCGGGACACTGGTCAATAGGAGCGCATGCGTCGAGAATAGGCATCCCATTCAACACATCATGCCGTAGCTGCAAGGATGCAATTAGAAAGAAACTATTGTACACTTCGTGCGCAAATGTCCGCGTTAAGCTAGGGTCTGGCAGCCACATACGAGCTTGACAATCAATCAACAGAGTATCCCACGAACTTGACCCTTGAACGCCACAAAATGGATCTAAAAACATTAACAAGCTTATCGATCATGAGAATGAGGGATATCAAAAAGGCGCCAATGTGCTAATTAAAGGTCAGCACAGCGTATGCAAGCCTCGCCACTTCAACCAACGAACCAACTAGTATGCTTCCCTTCTAATTGAACCTCTTGAAGTCTTGATTTTCCTTTCTTTGTCGGAACCACTTGACAATTATATTACAATGTGTGTAACCTAATATCGATACTTCAAACTCAAGGAAATAGAAGCCATAAAGAAATACTTGTCCTTGCTGTTTAAAAAAAAAATGTCTCCACTTCCTTCCCAACACAAAAATCTACTTACATTTAAGACATCCTTGATAATAGCCTTATCAGTAGACATTTTTGCCCTTTGTATAACACCAACTTCCGGTCCAATCCAAGTAAGGAAAAGGAATTTTTTTCTCTTTGACATTTCATCACCCATTTGTATCCTAATATAGCCGAAGGCTCGTTCATTATCGGTGAACAGCTCCTTAAATTCCTCAAAGCATTGTCCTTTAGCGGCAACGATAATCTGTGCTCCGTCGAACTTGAAAACAGCCCTGAAAAGGAGATTGGTGAATATTTTAGGTTTATTGATTCTAGAAGGTAAAAGGGAGTCGAATACCATTCAGTGTCTGTTAGGTCCGATCGGACATCCTCATAGGCCTCCCGGATTGCGTCCTTATCAATTGACGTGGCCATTGGTAACTGGAATGATAAAAATTTTGTATAATTGAGAATTTTTTGATAAAGTTTTTCATGAGAATTTTTAAATATATTTCTAGTCCTCATTTCCGGTTCTGATGGTTGGTGAATGGACAACATACTTTCTCTATCAATCAGCTAGTCGACACTATCTATGCAACTGATGACTAGGAGTTGATGGACTTTCGGATCGATATTGATAAGTTTCTTGCTAGGGAAAAATTACATTCGATTTTTTTTGTTCGCTGTTCTCCTGTATTTGTGTGATGATATCAGGGCATGTCGCGTTTGTGGTATACACTCTTATTAGCGGGGCATTAAATAACACGTTAAAAAAGATAAGACGAAAATATATAAATACACTCTTTTTTTTCCTGGCCGTTCCCGATACGGTTCATATCTTTCCGTGCAGTAAAAGTTATGATAATCTCTCTTGATGTTTAAGAGTTCTGTTGACAATGCGATGGGTTATTACTTTTACATTTTTATTTTTCGATATAGTCACAATTTTTATCTACAAACATGTTTCAATACAAGAAACAGAATTTCTTGTTGGTGTTTTTATTTTTATTGTAGAAAAAAAAAGACGAAATAATTGTACAAAAACGATAAATTCTTGTGTATAACTACAAAAAGCACAAATTTCGTGACTTGTCAGCATTAAAACAATAACAATTTTTGTCACACTTATGTGTGATTATCTTTTATTATTTGTGTTAATCCATGAATACCTTGTTTCGTATTCAGTGGAAAAATAAAAATGTGAATGGGATTTACATAAACTCCATTCCGCTCTCATTGCAATACACCATATTATGTATGGTAAAAATACACCAACCCAACACACAACAATTGTTCGTTTTATTACTACCGCATAATAAATTGCATGCAGTCATGCTAAATATTTGTTTGATAATTTTATCTAAGCTTGATATCAAAACCTCCATATCCATTATATATAGAAATAAATCTTGTTGCTATATAGTCTTCCGTTTTTTTTTCTTTTTTTTTGTAAACAGAATTCTTAAAATAAATATGGCGTTGACACCTTAAGATAATTATATTAAACATAATTAAGTTTAGTCATTGTTGAACATGGTTGAGTTAATTTAAAATTAAGTGAAAGTAGGAGAAAGTTATACTGGATATTGCGTGCCGTAGCATCATTTTGATGTGGTATTTAGTTTTGAAATTAACTGGACAAGTGGTGTAATCTATCAAACATAAAAAAACGGATTTTGCTTGTTAAGTTAAGTAGTGGAGATTTGTTGATTTCCAAATTTAACCACGCAGTACAATGTCGAGATTGACACAATCAATTCTCTTTTTATGTGACAGATTTAAGCTCAGGAATGAGGGATAACTATTATTTATAGGGGGTTGGAAACTTGCTTGTGCTGTGCTCGAACGTGACCCGAAGATTCAAGATCATGACTTGAAGATCGACTGCACTATTACGTGGATAGATAAGGAGTCAACAAGCTGTCCTTCTTCGTGACCATGGAACAGACTGAATACAGCAGAAAGGATATATTAGATCACACCCGCAATCCCAAGGTGTAAACAATCGTGCTGAAGGAATAAATAGCTGCTTCCAATGGCCTAAAAAAAGCGGAGCACTTTATGTGCGATTGTAAGACTACAGCGAGGAGGAGATTGAATCTCCTCCATCGCGACTTTCCTTCGACTTAGGCTTTATCAAAAGTCTTTTTAATGGTTGTACGAAATAACGAAGAGGCTCAGGTATCAATCGCTATGAAATGGCTAGTTGTAAGCTTAGTTTTTGGGATAGAATAGGTTTGGGTTTATGAGGAGCAGTGAGGATGTTGAAGAAGATGGCGAGCTCTTGGATATTTCTTAGATGGCTTGCCAAAGGTAATCTACTCAACCTGGTAGAGAAATCCAGCATTAGTGGATTGAATAATGGTCTTCAAAGGGGTCTGGGTTATGGTTCCACCATGGACATTTACAGACTTTACAGCTATTGGAGAGCGCCAATACAAAAGCAGGTAAAGGTACTGCGAACTGAGGGTAAAGCTTCGAGTTTAGTAGGGCGATTTACCTGGAGCCCTATTATACTGTCTTTTAAGCTGAATTGTACGACATGTGGGCACCAATATCTAAAAATATGCTCGTTAGAGGTATGAACGCTCCCGCTAGAGGCATGAAAATCGAAAAAAGTGACAGGTAGAGGTATGCAAGCTACCGATACAGACATGAATATCTACAAATCGGCGTAGACTACTCCAAATGCGTGTCGTTTTACCAAGCAGTCCCCCAACTAAGTACTAACCATGTCTATGCAATCGAACGAGAACCGGTCTACTGAGTATGCTAATGGCACCCTTTACGGTCATCATCAACTAATTACCCCTTTTCTTCGCCCTACACAATTTTTTAAAGCCCCTCTTTTTTCCTGGGTGAGGTATTGGGTCCAAAGGTACTGAGGCCATTCATTTGGCCTATTGTTCTACACCCCTATACCATATTTGTAGGCTAGACCGCTAAAAAAGTGCAGCAATTTGCCTAAGGGCTTGTCGCTTAGACTTGAATGCCCGAGCAAATGGAGAGCAGACTCATCCTTTAATTGAGCCAAAACGTGTCCTGGCATCATTTCTACTGCGCCTTAACAATTCCATTCTTAGGGGACGGCACAGGAGGGAACCGCTTAGTGTTGGCCAGTCCAGGCGCGGACCTCTAGCGATCTGTATGTTTCATCGGTGACCCGGGAACCAAATAAGGGTAACTTGATTGAGAACACCCAGCTCACCAATAACAAACGCGGAGCATGCGCCTTCTCTACCCCAAGGTGGAGGGGTACCAGATTGAGGAGAGTCTCCAGCGCTGCCGTCGGGGAAGTGCGGCTGGCCCCAGTGATGGAAAGGTAGGCTATTCTTTGAATGTTGTCTATATTAGTTATGAAACCCCTAAGCGCTGTTCCGTGCTACCAAATTAATGCCCAGTAAGTTACCATGGGTCTAATAATGGTGGTGTATATCCTGTACATGGATTTCGGTTGTAAACCCCATGCTCACAAGCACAAGCTCTACGACAAGCCCACAGGGATCTGCACGTTCTGCTCATCGGAGTGCCCATGAGCTAGTTCCAGTTAAGCTTGGCATCTAGCGTCACTTCTAAATATTGACTATGGGAGTTGCCGCAGCAAATGCCAATGAATCTTGGGTTCAACGTTTTGCAAATATAGAATATGCAAGATTGTTTCACACCTGGGTTCTTCTATTTATGAACGAATTTCTTGATTGTAGTAATAGTAAAGCTGTAAAAGTAATGACCGATTAGAAATAGAGCAGGTGACAGAATGGACCCCTGAGGTACACAGCCAAATACAGTATAGGCTTTAGATTTGACGTCATTCAATACTATCTTGATTGAATGACCAGAACGGAAACTCAACCAAGTTCCATAGAACTGAACCAATATCAATAGCTTAGAATTTAGGGAATATAATAGAGTGATAGGCTCGGTTAGAAGCATAGGATATCTCTAGAGCTGCATGGTCAAAGTCTTATCTGTGTGTGGATCAACAAAATCAAATGTCCTTTAAGCTTGGACGGCCAAGAAAAAGGAAGTACTCAAAGAAATGAAATGTATAAGGGGTGTGCATAATCCTGTACAGTGTTTGGGTGCTCTGACGTTATAATTTTGGTTATTATTCTAACATTAAAAAGAGTGGTAAGGATTTTTATTTTCAATGCTTTGTACTACTTTTTATTTAATCGGACCGGATACCCTATATCAAATAAATTGCAAAAAAGCAAAATATTAATAAATTCTCTTCACCAAAACCAAAAAAATCGCTAACAAAGTAATTTATCATAAAAAACATATTCACCAAGAATATTGTATGCCCAATTAAATTATATCACAAGTCCATTCACCTTGCAATTACTAAAAGAGCTTGAGACGAAAAACTTGATTCATGGTCAGGGTCGACTACCATCAAGACTTGCTCAATGAACTTCTGCTCTTTAAGCGCGCGGCACACGTTCGGCAAACCAAACCAAACCAAAAAAAAAAACACAACGCAACGTTCGAGTTCATTGTACGAAATTCATTCCTGTAACACTAGCCGCCAGTCAGCCAGAGAGTGACATGTCCAGCACATATTGTTCATACATATATATTGTGGCAATATCAAAAATGGAAGCAATTAAAAATCACGTTTTGTGTAGACGCATGTGAAAATATATGCGCGCGCAGCTTACAGACGGCATAGACGGACAATATCCCCCAGGTTTAGTATAATGTAATTTTTCCCGAGCTAAACAACACCTTTTATAGAAAATGCGCAAACCTATGCAAAATTCCTTCAACCGATCGTCATAAAATTTTGTATTTTTTTTTTCAGTTGGTGAAAATAAATGAGAATGACTTTCAGAAGGCGGCCTTAAATCAGTGCGATTTTATGTCTCTTCTCTCTCTATATTTGCAAGTGCACCTTGGGAAAGTTTTTTTTCTTGTTTTGTTATTTGCAAAAACAAAAAAAATTATCCGCTTTGAACCTGAGTTTAGCCATAAAAGGAGCAATTTTATCCATTTAGGTCAATGTGCACTTAGAGTGAAAGAAAGACATCACGATGTGTACGTATATAATAATATGTGTACTACTTTGACTTGCATCTCACGTTCAGCAGGTTTTTTTTATTACTGCCACACTGAAATTAAACTGGGGCTCCGCAGGTATTAGAGAATCTACTATATAGGGGCCCAGAAGATCCCCAAATGAGAGACTGGATCGCAACGGAGAACAACACGACTTGCGCACCTGAAACTGGCCATAAATGATCGGTGATCATCATCTACTGATTTTATCATGATCAAAATTTCTTTTTGTTGTTTTACTTTCCAGGTAATTATTATGTAAAGTCTCGCGAATTTTACCTCTAGGATGGGGTAAACATGTGGAATTTAAACAGCACAGAAAGCTGCGCGCGCACGGTAATCACCAAAACACCGGAGATAGTCGTGCAGGTACGCCGGTTGAATAAATCCACAAAAACTGGAAAATAAATTGAGAGCTCCAATTTCGAAGGGGGGCCTTCAATATGCCGTGTATGTGCAATTGTTGAAGAAGAAAGGAAAGAATTCGAAATTTTTGTTGTGTTTTTTTTTGGATTGTGGATTGTGAACCTCTTTACAACAGGTACGGATCCGACTTGGGGCTAGAGTAACTCTACCTGGAAAGCACCATTGACACCATATGATGTATGAAATGAAAGCGATGAACTACTAGAGCCATTTAAGCGGAAATTACCGCTATGGACACCGAATTTCTTTGTATTTAATTTTTTTTTTGTTCTTTATTTCATCAAAACCAACTCAAATGCGGATGTTGAAACACTCGAAAAAACATTCATTTGGAGCATATGGTGCCGAACGAGTCATCCATAAGTGGTGTGTATAATCCCGGCGACGACAGTTGCGTCACTACAGAAAAGAAGCCTCAAAAATATTTTTGTTTTTATTAAAACAAAAAATTTCCATACCCCCCTCCTCTACCCATCAATCAATTAGCACTTAAGACTTGATTAACAAAACAACACAAAAATATCCTTAACTAATTGAAACATTTCCCACCTGATCTCCCTTTCAATTCAATTATAATTTAAATGGAAATTATTTTTTGTCCAAAACAGTCTTCAAATGGCAATTAGTTCGTCATCCATTCCCTCTAGACTAGCCCGACAGCATGGGCCTTCTCTAGGTGGCATTTTCGTATTGATTGCATTTGGGACATGTTGACCTTTCCATATGGAACTAACCATAGTTCGACATGGAGTTTTAGTTGAAAAGTTAATTTGGGGAGGAGTTGAATGCCAATTTGGGGAAATATTCAATTTCTTGTTTCAAATAGGAATTTCAATAACATATATGAGTTTATTGATGACAACTGGGATGGGTGATGTTTGTTATATTTGGTGATGTTATTTGAATTGACTGGGAGATGCCGTTTGTGTGTATGTCTACTGTACAATCCATTAATTGTTTCTATTTCTATGTGTGAAGCTATTGGTATTGTCTTTTCGCTTCATTTTACTGAACTTTGCTCAACATTTTCTCAATACACAACATCATACTTCACAGTGCCTGAAACTTGATTCTTATAAAAATTCTAGATTTCACTACACTAATTTGAGCCAGTGAAAGATTTCACTACACTAAATAGAGCATTTTGGTAGCCTGGTGGTTAAGGCGCTCGCTTACCATCTCAGAAGTCCGCGGTAGCATGGC
This sequence comes from Thereva unica, assembly GCA_949987705.1. Classification (NCBI taxonomy): domain Eukaryota; kingdom Metazoa; phylum Arthropoda; class Insecta; order Diptera; family Therevidae; genus Thereva; species Thereva unica. The sequence continues at coordinate 110,267,497 of OX465284.1, forward strand.
GTTTCATCTTTATACCATAATAAAATTTCTTTTTCTTGCCTTCATTCTTTACAGCAGTTCCTTATCGTGAGGAATTCTGTTCGTTTGCCCAAGCCAGCGTTTATCTCGTACAGATCTCTAGACAAACGAAAAAGACACAATCTAAGCTCTTCAGTCCTTGTTTGGGGCACTAATGTTCGAATTTGTTTTCATGATAGAACAGCAGGAATGACGTCTAATCTAAACTCTACCCCATCTCGGCCGATGTTCCGCAGGGGTCAATCCTATCACCCACACTTTTTCTAATCTTTACTGATAACCTCCTCTCAATCATCTTGTAGCGTGTCGAATTTAACGCTTCCAAAAACGAAATACTTTCTCATCTCTAACAAAACCTGCATTGAACCTTCTTCTGTCGCAATCGACTGTGTTGGTACCAGGATTGGTTGCTTCTATAGGGTTATCATTTTGTTATAGACGGTATTCTGGTAAGCGGCTAGGACAAAATTGTTTCGGCAACAAGATCCCAGTCGTAACAGCTTCGATGTAAGCAATCCTAGTCTTAATTGTTTAACACAGTTGCCAAACTAGGAATTCCGAAAGTTCTTCTTCTTCTTCTATGGCTATACAGCCCAATTCGAGCCTTGGTCGTTGTCTTCTCTTCGCTAACTGCCCCCCCCCCCCCAGTTAAATTGGTTCGTTCGAAGTTATATTCCTCCCAGATGGTGGTGTTGTGTCTTCTTCTTGCCTTATTGAAAAAAGTTGTTCCGTTGGTGACCCACTTCTTTTCTGAATCCAGCTTGATATTCACTCATTGTGGGTTCTGCATAAGGTTCCAGTCTGGCATGGATTATATTAGTCGTTAGTTTGAATACTGTGTTTAAAAGAGATATGCCTCTTTAGATAGCACAATTGAATTTGCTCCATTTCTTGTGTATTGGGCAGATAATATTTTGCTCCTTGAAGCTTTTTTCGTTTCTCCATATACAGCATTGTATAGCTGCTGAAAGCGATTCGCCTCCATTTTTGATAAATTCTGTTGGGATATTAACAATTCCTGGAGATTTGTTGTTTTTTGAGGCATGTATGGCATTCCCCGGAAGTTCGTCGTACACTTAAACCCTCCTTTATGACAAGGCACCACCTCTTAGATCGAATAGTTGCCCTTCGTCTTGCTATGCATTTGCACAGCAATTAAAACCGGCTTACAATGCTCACCAACAGAGTTTGTCTGTTGCTAGACTTTGGTACTTCCCAGATAGCGTACGAAAATCGCTACAAAGTGATCAAAAGCTCAGGTAAACATTTCGGCATCAAGCTTAATGGTACAGTTCAGTCAATGACTATTAACAGATTAAACTGTCCTACAGCGTCTAAACGATCAGTAACATTCCAATGAGGGTATCTATGGTATTCCTTCAACTACTACCTAACCGGTTTTTTAGCAGAGAGGTATAGAAAGAAAAGGACAAGAGGGTAGGGTAGTAATGAAAGAATACCAGTGTAGACCTAGATCATGTTGTAGAACTGGTTCGGTAGGTAATAGTTGAAAGAATAACAGTGTAGATACCTTCAATGGCTCAGAACAGGTTTTACAAGTTAATCTAGGTCTAAACTGGTATTCTTTCATCGTGAGTTAGTTTCGGAGATTAGCTGTGTGCGTGCCTAGTGAGCGAACAAGCAGAAGCACATTAAGTACTATGAGTTAAGTTTTCACGTCAAAATTTTCTGGCGAGGATGTTACTACACTTCTCACTTGTCCTTTTTATACGTAATACATAACGATCCTTTAATCCCTCATGGGGCATATAGCGGGAACAGTTGCCCTCCAGCGGACTCCCTCCTGTCCTTTTTGTACCTCAATTCTAAAAATGCTGCTGCTGAAGGAATACTAGTGTAGATTTGGCCAATAAGTGCTATGACAACAAGGAGTCGAAGTGACTGACTGTTTCCTGGGCGTCTCGTAGAATTACTTAGTAGACCAAACTTTTTTGCAGATCGTTTACATTCAAATTGTTTATGATATAGTTGTCAACATCAGATCAGCCATTTTAATTACATACTATAGTTTTGATTCTTCGTGGTACTTTCATTCAATTATTCGTCAAGTTGGAAGATCAGAACCTTTCCTTCTTCTTTCGCTCCTTTAATCTCTTTTGAGACATAGGGCGGAAACAGTTGCCCTCCAAGGGACTCTGTTTAGTGCGAAGTGCGTGTTTAATGTACGCAAACTATCGGTTCAGTGGTTTCAAATGAAGTCATTTTTGTGGATTAATCACTTATACCAATATATACTACATCGTATTGAAGGAAAAACCAATTATGTTAGATTGGCTTCAACAAAAACAATGAACCGCAGTTGATATTAAAATCCAGCCAACCCCGCAACACTATTGTCTTTATTAAATCCATCGGCCAAGTTCTGTGAAGTTAAGACGAAATTATCCCAACCAAGATTCTTTTGCCTCTTAAGACTGAATGTATAGTATATCAAGATTTCAATTGTTAATGATTGAATTAAGTAATGGATCCTTTTTATTGGCCCTAATTAGAATAGGAATGTCGACCGGGGGAATTCCGAAAACATCAGACACTCGCTCGGTGGTCCCATAAGTCTACATAGTCTCATAAGTGTGATGTTAATTTAAGAAGATTTGTTTCAACCACAAAGAGTGTGGGTTGGGATCTACAAACTAAAATTCCACAAGCATAATTATTAATAAAACGCTTTATGAAGTCGCCAACGACAATCTCTTCTGCAGTAGCTACTATGCGGCTTCACATCAAACAAGCATAAAATGAATTTCCCCGAGAGAATGCTGTTGAAACGGTCTGTGTTCAAACTAGTTGAACAATTAACCTGAAATCTTTTAAAGACTGCAGTTTACACTAAAGGCAAAAACAAAAACCCCTGAGCCACACATCCCCGAGCCATTATTTGATAATATTTTTATGAACGAAAAGTAAATTTTATGTTTGTTCTTAAGTAGAGAACAAAAAAACGATCTTTCGTTAATTATCCAGGTATTATGAACGTTCGTTTCAGGTTAAAGAACACTCTTCATGCACAGTTGGAGAATTCATAAAAAATATTAATTTGTCGTTAGCACAGAGCCAGAAAGAAGTGCCGGTTATCGGTTCAAGTGTTGTTTGCCGGTGGAACATTGAAAGGCGGATTATAAGCTATGTTTGCTGTGAACAGGTGTATTTGGTTCGGTCTGTCCATGGACCAACTTTTTTGTTTTCGCAATTATGACGTTAACACTTTTATGATTTACTATTGAAAAACGTAAGCCACTTTGTTTGACAGACTGTGTATGAAATTTATGCTTTCGTTTTGCGCTGAAATATGGACTGTGGTAAAATGATTTTTCATTTATGGTAGTTTTTTAGAAAATTAAATGAAAAAATTAAAAAAAAAAACAGTTCGTAAGAAAAAAAAAGTTACTCGCTGGTTTCATTAAAACGATCTAAAGTCTGAACATAACAACAATGAAAATTTGCCTTGAGACTACGAAAATAGAATTTTCCAACAGAATTCGCCATTAATTTCGTGTGACTTGCATGCATATCATTTACTTGATAAATTGATTGTCTTACACCCAATTTGTTATTGTTTAAACAATTTCAGCAAGTTTTTTTTTGTTGGATTAGCATTTGTCTAAAGAAAGAAAAATGGGGTGCCTTGAACTGAACTTAATGCTGGGTATTACATGCTCCAATAGTAGTCACCATGAAAAAAATCTATTGTTAATATAAAGTCGAAATTACTTATGGATCAGTAAATTGATCTATTGACAATTGCTAGGCGATCATTAGCATTTTTTTTTCAGCGTGAAAGTAAAATGTCATGAGTCACTCTTTTGCTACCGTTTGGTAGAATCTCCTCTTGATGCAATGGGTAGTAGTAAGCTCAGTTCGAAGGATAGATGAAGGATAGGATAGGTTAATGTTAATCCGGAGACAGGAAGTGCATTATGAGTTTGCATTTGAACACAGTTAGTACGTATCCATGATGAGTTGAACTCAGGTTGAACCCGAGTCCAACTACATGCAGACTCGAGTCGAGCTGAGTTAGGGTCGACTGATCTCGAGTTCTGCAATTTGGGTTGTGTTGAAATTATGCATATAGGCGCGAGCTCAGTAGTTGAGTAGTTCTATTTAGTTGACACCAACATCTCTTGATGTGTTCAATTCAACCTCAACTCAATTAAGTATTCATCTCATCATCCATGGTCGAGTTGTTTTGCTTTAAAAGAAACCCTAGACCTTAGCGTGTGTCTAGCATTACTTTCTCTTAGAACGAAGTTGGTAAGACTTAGGGTTCTTGGCATAACAATGAAATCAGATTTGGGCAATAGAGCCAAATAATACACCTTAATTGCTGTTTGTCAAAAGACTCTGTTGTCTGTTTTAGCTAGCTATTCCTTCTAAGGGTGATTTGCACACCATTTCCTTAGACGAAGTCTGGTCTGCTGCAGTATTGAGTTGAGTTGCCTTTGTGATTCGACAGTTTCTGCTATTGTAGTTGATACTTTCGGCCGGCCTTATTTATCTAGATTTGCCGTTACATCTTCTCGATGTCTGCAGTGAATATGGCCCCTGTGATGAAAGGTGATGGGTCACGACATGACAAGTCGTTTGAGTTGAAGAAATTGACGTTTCAGTTGAATTAAGACTTTCAGAATAGAGCCTTAGAATGGAAAGCTAAGTTGGGTAACGAAAGTCGTTATTCGACTGAAACGTCACTTTCTTCGTACGCTTCTTCGTGACTTTCTTCAACTCAAACAACTTGTCGTGTCGTGACGACTCGACTTTCAGCACAGGCGCCTATCTATCTTGTATCAATATGTCCTAGCCTAATGTACTCCTCCATAAACTGTCTTTTTTCAAACGACATTAATCATTGGTATGCCATTCCTGTTAAGTTCATGGTTGACTATTACTTTTCTTCTAAGCTAAGGACCAAAGACAAGGTCGAACTCAAACATTGTCGATGTCGTCGATGGAGCTGGTAATGGGACAAGGAACGTTAAATGGGTTGTTGTCCTCATTTCATTCCTCACTAATAGTCAGAGAGGTCCCGGTGATCGAGTGTGATGATCATTTTTCAAAGGTTTCCAAACTGGAGGAACCTTCGGTATTTCAACATCGAAAAGTTTCAGCGACTTCAGACAACACAATTCGACGTCCCATTCGACCGCGCCGGCGAAGCACGAATGAAGTTGTTGAAGTAGTAAGAGAGTGTTGGCGATAATCCAAATGTGTCGTATCGCCGCCCATATCAGAAGTTAAACGTGACTGGCATGACTCTAAGGAGGATTATGAAGCAAGATCTTCTTCTCTTCCCATACAAAGTGCAACTTACTCAAAGTTTGTTGCCAACGGACAAGTCACGTCGGTTGCAATATGGAAATGCTGTCGCAAGAATGATCGAACGATCGAACCGAAATTTTGATGTCGGACGAAGCTCATTTTACACTCTCTGGCTGAGTCATCGGACCATTTTTCTTCAAAGTTGGAGAAACCCTCGACGACGCAAGCTATCGTTGAATGTTCAAGAAGACGGCAACATTGCCACATCAGAGCAACGAAGTTCTTACAAAAGTAAAGTTTATGCCAGCAAGCCGAAAACCATTGACGAACTCAAAGTTAACATACTTGCTGCTATAACGCCCGAAATGCTGGCTAATGTTATGCAGGTTTTCCGAATAAGAGCTGCTTTTTGAGTATCGAATGGATTAGAAATAAATGGTAGAGAATATGCTAAATAAATCTTGCTTATTTGTCAAAATCGGCTAAAAACTGTCCGAGTTATTCAATATTCAATATTGAAATACCGAAGGTCTAGTTGGCGCATCCCATCTAGTAGCAAATTTACATATATTTTATTGGGGCACCCAAGGCTTTTTTTTTAACGGCGGGGAGGGGTGGGGGGCATTATCATATAGTTTGAAAACCACTGATATACGGCCTTACAAAAGGATCAACTAACAAAGTGGCAGACTCCGATGATGAGCGTATGGATGACCTAACAGTCATGGATGGTGAGAAGGAGCTAGCCTCTCCCAGTTACGATGCATTAGTTGGAGATGGTGGAAGTGTTGAAACCGACTATCAAGGACATTCCAGGTTCAACTTCTGTTGTATTACTAGGAGATCAAAATGTCGAGATGCCTGCCCGATTACTCTTAAGCACAGTTCCAGTTACAGGTCTTCCTCAGCGAGGTCATCGACCATAAGGGGCCTTCCGCACAGACACTGTAAGATCTTTTATAACAAATTGGACGGCAATAAGCCTTGATCCTAGATGGATGGATGACGTTGTAGGCTATATACGAAACCGTATTAAAAGCTGGAGAGAAGTAGAAAAACGTATAGACGATTGGAAGAAGAGTCTTCAATCGAAGTCCTACAAATGGACTCCAGCGCCATAGAATACCGATGATAATTTATCGCTAAGAAAAATCACCTCTGAATTAATTGTATTCAATTAAACTATAAAATAAATTGCCCCAAACATGCCATTTTTTTACTTGTTTCTGTTATACGAGAGGCACGAGCTTAAAAGGAATTTAAATTGTTCTATTTTGTCGCTGACTGTTTTTAGTACCACAAAATTTAATTGTCTTTTTGTGGGTTGCTCTCTAAACTCGCTCCAAATTTTTTCCAATTAAGCAATCAAACCCATCGAAATCCCAATCGACCGCCACAAAATAAACCTCCACCAAAAACCACTTCAACGCAAAATAAACGCAATCGATTAAACTCGCAGCTCCAATAGCCGACAAAATTCTATTTCAAGACCGTCCGTTGTCAATTCTATAGAAAAGCTCGGCCAATAAATCACCTTGATGCCGCGCAAAAAAAGGAGCAACGACGACGAAAATGAGTCTCCACCGCTCCACCAAGCCTCAAAATACTCCTGACTCATCCTTCCCAGAATGGGCGAATAATGGACACATACGGAATACGGTGGGGGCTTCATTCAAAGTGAGTCATCCTGACCTATTCCAGATAAAACCAAAAGAAATCCCCAAAGGAGCTCTGGGGCTGCGCCCGTGGCACGTCACCGTTGTCATCCTCTTCCAGTACCTTCTCACATACCAATATCTCCAGACGGGCGCGGCGGCGGTGCAGACAGCACCACTTGAACTTGTGCTGAATTGGACGGGCTTCAATGGAAGCGAAAACGAACAGCAAAAAGCCGGAAAAAACCTGCGCAAATTTTTCATCGGAAATTGCCCCCTCGCCGGAGGAATTCCTTTGGCCTTTTTTAATAGCAATCGGGGAAAAGTCACCCTTCCTTTTCGGGGTGGTGATATCACCGGGCTAATATTAGAGCCGCCAGCCAGACAGAATGTAGGTGCAGTCTGTCTTCCTTCCTTCCTAATACTTTTTCTTGAGGGTGACTTGCATCTACTTAGCCTCGTGAAGATTTTCTTCGCAACTTGTCGATGGGGCTCCAGCGGGCGAACGGGGGCCCCAAAAGGAAAATATTTTCCCAGTTGGGAAGCATTCTGCGATTGTTTCTCTGTCATGTTTTCCCCGTCCATGTTTGTTTCTTGCTTAGGTTGCACTTTAATGTGGCTGCATTTTTTCGCTTCTCACGTGGTGGAGGAGCACCGAGTCCCGCGCGCTCATATAAGTGGCTTTGTCTAGGCTCCGGGGTGTGCCCCTGGTATGTTCTTGGAAGAACTGTGTGACTCTGTCGACTCTCTACTGGGATGCATGCTTTCAGACAAATTGACTTGCTCAAGTGGTCTGTTTCTGGCGATGTTGAGATGAAGTTGCACGCTACCAGCAAGAACGGCAAGAACTCCTACTGGAGAGGGTCTCCGGCATGCATGCGACCTTCTAGGCTTCAAGAGTGATGGAACACGAAGCGCTTGTAAATCTGTTATTTTGGCGGTTTCATGACTACTTTCGTTTTTACTCCGGCACTTTTTTTAAGTAGGCATGAATAATAAAGTTAGAGGAGACCACTTCAGGATTTATTACTCTTCTTGGGGGACTCGGGTTAGGGTTGCCGTCGCGCGGAGGGAAAAATTAAAATATTATATTTAATGCGATGTTGGTTTATATGGGACTGTTTGGGAGTGGTTAATGGTGTGTTTTTCGTGTATATTTTGAGGATATGGTGGGATAACATAATTGAGAAGTTAATATTTAAAACAGGGTTTTTTCAGTTGTTTTTAGTTGGAGATAATCGATGAAGGTTTTCAACAAGAAGTTTTAGGCCCTGTTATGCCTTCTGCGTTGAATAAAACACTAGAAATAATAAATTAGTGTTGTAGCCTTCAAACTAGGCCCCATCGAGTGTAGTACAAGGCGTGACCCAACTCTCCATTATATTTTTCGTAGGCTGATTGAGGTTTGGTCTTTAGCTTCTTCAACGAATTTCCTTCTATGACCTCAATTGACTAGAAAAGCCTTCCTTGAAGTGTGATAATTTTAGATTCGAGGACAAGAAAAACTCACACGTTACCACATTCGGCAAGTGTGGTGCTTGGTCGATAACATTAGTGGAGGTTTTTGGACAAAAACACATATGTATGTACCTACACAACGTTTGTTGGAAATTCGGAAAGGAACACAGCACGGTAATCAAACAAAACTACTTATTAGCATGATCTTGATTTTCGAGGCGTAATTCTGAAGACTATTTGTCTTGTTCCCATGTCGTATTGGTGCAAACATGCTCACCGCCAGTTATGATGCATTTCATGAAGGTTTGGCCCGTAGGTTATCGGGAAATCATATTTTGAACGAATTCTAAGTCCATCTGGTCGACCGATTTGCAATACCAGTTGGATTTACACGTTCGGACATCGAACAGACAAAACTTAGCTGTTATTGTGAATTCTCTTTTGAAGTCCGATGGAAAGTCGCATAACCGTTTTCACGGACAAAATTCCAACGAACGAACAAACCAACGAACTAGTAAAAGCAATTGGCTTTTTGTTGTAGCTCTTTGATATTTTCTTTTGTCTTCTCATGCTAGCAACAACAACGCGCGAATTGTCAAAATGTTCGTACCGGTGTCCACTGGAAATGTCCTCCCGTCGTTATCTCTTACCCTCTTCCCTATAAACCCAGTTCATTCTCTTCTTTTGTCTATTCGGTGACCGGTCGTGTAAACCGGCCCATATGCAACTGTTTCATAACCCTGCTCGTGTACGGAAGTGGGAATCTACACACTGGTCGACAGAAACGAAACCGGTTTGAAACTAGTTCTTGCCGGTTGCAAGCGAATTCAGTTACGTGGTTGTCATTTTTCCCACTGGGTTTGAATGGTCTATACCAGTAGTTAAACTGCGCCTTACGAACCACATGCGACCGTTTTTGGCCGTTTGAGTGTAGTACCTCTTCGTGTGGACAGTTCTAAGCTCTGACCTTTGTTCGTGCTTCATGTCATTGGTCACGTTTTTATGCAATGTCTAGTAGTAAGTTTAGTTCGAAGGGTAGAATACGTTTGGGGTTATGAGGGGTCAGGAGGGGATTGACGGAGATGGGTGGTCTTTCGCTAATGACATACCTAGGATGTTAAGAGATTGGCTGACAGTTAGTTCTACAAAATCCACTGACATTGATGTAGGGGCGTTGTAGATTTTTTTTGGAAATAAGACAGTACTTTGTTTTGGAGGCATTGAATTTGACACGATTCTGGCAGCTCTAATAACAAGTGAGCTCAATGTCCCTGTTGAGTTGCCCATAAGTCAGCGGTCATCAATACAGGAGCTGGGACCTGCTTGTCTTTCATTAAAGAAGGCGAAGGCAGAGAACCGTCATTAGCAAAAGTGCAGAGGGTAGGTCATTTATGAAGACTAGAAAAAGTGCGGGTGATAAAATTTACCCCTGCGGAACACCGGCAGAAATGGTTTGGGGCTGAGATTTGATGCCATCCAATACTACGTTGATATTGATGGAACCTTCGATTCCTTAGTTAACTCGCCATTTAGCGTTCATAAAAGTACGATCACCCTATTGTACGATCACCCTATTTGTCTTTGCAGTATGTGCAACTCTCCGGTAGAACTCTCGATTTTTGGTCGCAGGTGTGATCTTTGCTCTCCTTATACTGTTCTAGTTCACAAATGAGATTTTTCTGCCAGGCTTCCCATTTTTGTCTGTGAATTCTCTTTTCTTATTTTCTGAGTCTTTATATTTCTCTTCGGGTGCCTTGTTCTTTGATACTGCTGCATTGCTCGGTACGAAGCATTCTTACTTATAGTTGGCAGCTTCATTGTCGAACCAGTCGTTCCGATCAGTACCACTTTTGCCTAAAATAGAGTCAGCAGTACTAAAGACAGTATTTTTAAGATAGTGACCCGCGTCAAAGTTGGGATCTCGGTACGTTCGGCCCCGGTGCTGTGAGCACATGTCAAGTAAGGATGACGTAGACCAGGATTGTCATTATTTTGGGATGCCAAATTGGGTGAAACGGGCTTAGAATTGAACCGGATTAGAGAACAGTTGCGGGAGGCCGAGTGAACGGCCGGAAAGGCTACCCCCGATACAATTCTTCAGAAGTTTGAGTTCACCTAACACAGCAGGTTCTCAAAATCGGTCTGGATAAACTGCGGAGAAGTAATGATAAGGCAGAGTTTGCGCAGAAGTCTAGCTAAAGGTGAAGCGAATGACTCTAGGATAGGGGGTAAATTGTCAGGGTCAGTGGATTGGTTAACATAAAGCTCTTGAGGCACCTTTATGGATCTTATCATAATCTAGCAGTATTTGCTATAAGTTACATAGCGCAGCCTAACATTTCTTAGGCTACTGGCTACTAGGGATATGGAATCACGATCGATTCTTTACTCATATGATTATTTGGCTTTCGATTCTACTCATATCAAAACTCGATTTTTTCGACCGAGTCCTTTTACTCATATAGGGTTGAGTCGAGTACCGAAGTATAATTTACATGCAAGCCAGAATTCAGTGTTTAGGGCTGTTTACATTCCAAATCCAAAGTGGAAACACAAATTGGAATTGTTTTATCGCATTGAACCGATTCTGTATCCCTACTTGGTACTTGACATTTAGAACGTAGGGTGTGATTTTAACTGTTTGGTTTTCAATCTTTTTCTGGTCTGGGACCTGGGGCAATTCCTCTCAGTTGCCCCCCCCCCCTTCACCCTGTTGCAGGCTTGGCTGGAAATATTGAAAAATGTCATTCGCAGTTATAACAACAGAACAAAAAAAATATTTTTTTATTCGGACACTTTAGTGAATCAATGTAGAAAAACCCCCGTATTAGTCCCATAGCTTCGACAAAGTGACAATAAATTTTGAACAGAGCTTCAACAATAAGCTCCAAATTAACAACAAACAGAACACAACCTTTTCAATGATCTCCTCATAAAATTACCCGACTCCGAAAAATTCGGAATCAATTTCTTCATGAAATTCGATACACATTAGTCTTCCTTATTATAAATTATAATAAAGCAATACGTACAACATTCTCTGAATTATCATACACGATCATGAACAAAACAAATTAATTAGCACCTACCACCATATCTTGCCGTAGATCTCCGAATATTTCTTCTTTCATTTTTCGGAGAAAAGAAAGGTACGTATCCAGGTGTACCTCTAACAGTAATCCACCATAACGTATTTAAAACTTCTCCAAAAAAAAAACAGTAAATAATAATCTAGTTAACGGCTTAATAACTCTCTCGAAATTAGCTGTGCAGGCACAGCCCGAGCAATTCCATCCATAAGCAGCAGCAGTTCAACAAAACCAGAATTGAATGTGGAGAACCGAAAAAATTGCCTCCAATCCGAAAATTTTTTCAAATTCGTAACGCCCCATTTTTGCTAACTGGCAGCTGCTTGCCGAACTCTGTGTGTGCTCCATTCTGGGGCTCCACGGTGAGTACAGTACTCTCTCGACGACTCAACTCCATCATCGAAAGTTCATCTGTGAAATTCTGAGTCATCGTGAAAAATGAACCAAGAACGGGCAGCATGGCATTGGCCCCCCCTCAAAGTTCACACGGTTTGGCAAGCGGTAACGTAGGTTTTCCATCATCGAACGACGACTACTCATCGAAAAAAAATTTGGTTTATGCAAAACTCTCCGAAAAACGCCGCAACGCGTCAGTGAAAATTTTGAATCACACACTCATACCAATACAAGCACACGAAAAACAAATAACAATTATTAATCGAAAGTTTATTGACTGCCCACGAACTTGAGTTGGAAGGAAATGAGGCTGCAAAAATATTTTTCAATTTTTCTAGTATTGAACTCACCTTTCGGGGTTTGGTTTCGATTATCTGTTCGACTTCGATTCCGTCTGACATTTTGAATTACCGGTGTTTGTTGTTGGTTTTAATCCCTTTCGAACGGCTCTAATTTATGAAAATTTCCCGTGGATACACCGCCTTAATGACAATGTCGTAATCCTGCAGCTAGTAGGGCGTGGAATTAGCCTTAATCGTTGGTCTTCAGCCTAATCCCGAAAATTATTCACTGTAATTAACCGGATAACGAGAGACACAAATACCTGCACCGGATCGTCCGCACCACGCACCTTTCCTTGAGTAGTATGAGCTACACCGTCGACCGCGCGACCGTGTATATCAGTATAAAAAAAGATAAGCGCAAAAGATCGCGCCAAGCAAGCGCGTGTGTATGGGGATGGATATGGAAGTATATTTTGGGAATCAGAATGCTCCACAATATCTGGCTTCGCTCTTGCCTCCGGGGGGATGCAAGCAAGGCAGGCTCCTCTCCGGGCAGATTGGATTGGGTGAATGGCCGAAATCTGAATGTTATAAAGACTCCACAGTCCGCACACGGTCCGACGACACTGATTAATAACGTCGCACAAACAAACAACAACAACACAACATAAAAAACCCTTTAATCGCTTTATACGCTCGCAGGCTGTCGCTTAAACTGTTTTAAGAACTGTTGTTTAAATTCCGGCAACATAAAGTCATGCAGCACCACTTAAAGCCGAAACACACTTCACGAAAATCTCACTCTTCACACAACCTCCAGTGACAAGATCCAAAAGGGGGATTTCGGTCTCTCCGTTCGCAGAGCAGCAGCGGAGGCGGCAATGGCCAGACAAGGAATACGCTTTAAAGCACACACAGAGGCGACGACGTCTTCTCGGGGGCTCTGGAAGTGGAGCGGCTTCTTACTTTATATATATTGCACTGAGTACAGTCGCGAATGGGCGCACGGATTCTTCTTGGGGAGCCGCAAAAGGGTCTATGCCGGCACTCACTGCTCAGCTCGATATGCACTCGCAACAACACACGACAACGACAACGACGACGACGACGACGGTTACTAACTGAGATCTGGACTATCTCTGCACCCCACTCGGCCAGACGAGTCTTCGCTTACCAAAATGCAGCGGGCCCGACCAGTTAAAGCTCCCCAAAAGCAAAGTTGCTGGAAACTTTAGGCAGCAGCGCCAGACGGATGGAGTCGTTGAGTCCTGGGGTATGGGTGCTCCATCGGATCCATATTTGCCCCTAAAGCTGTAATGTGGGAATATTACCGGCTGCACTGCTCGAGTTCTTTATGTCCAGGGGGGATCTTAAAGCGCTGGATGGTGGAGGCTCAATTATTTAGGCTCAACTGTAGAGGTGGAACATATTCAGCTATAAGAGTCTCATACAGTCTGGATACTTACAGTCGCGGCCAAAATAAAAAGTGCATTGTTTGGAAAGAATGAAATAGAAAATTTGCTTTAAGGCGGATTTCGATGGAATAAAATTAATTTTTGTAAAAAAACATGTAATTTACTAATAAGAATACAAGATACTTAAAAATACCAAAAACTGTCCTTTTGTGAATTCCTTAGGGTAAAAGTAAAAGTACGCACTTTAAAAAAACACTGTAAATACAAAAATATTACATATGTTCTTTTACTTTTATTACGTAAGTTTCCTTCTCGCTAAGTTATCATAGTTGATGGGTGATGGTAAAGAAGTAGGTGTTAACTCTTGAGAGAGTGTCTGTTACAGGACTACTTTTCCCAGAAATCTGGCGAATATCGTATTGAGGGCTTCTTAGGTATCAAACCGCAAGAAAACTGCACGAGTTTGAGGTTACTTACGACATTTTGACACACTAAATGAAAACGTTAAATGCTTTCCGTAAATGCAGATTTAAGCGATTTATTTAAGTTGTGGAAGAAATACAAAGAGCTTAGAAGTGCTTAGCAAAATAAGAGGACAAAAATTTAATCGAAAAATTGCTTGGAGGACTGATGCCGCGTTTTGTGCCCTACTTACGGCACCGTACATAACATTTGAGAATTTAACGAACTTTCGTCAGTTTATTAAGTCAATTTAGGTCAGTGTCACTATGAATCTTCGTACTTTAGGTTACGTACAGTTAAGTTACGGTACTTCATATTAGGTTCAGCAGTAAACACTAAAGAGTTCTTAGGTGCTTGTATTTGGTTTCTGCAGGCGATAGTTTCTGAGAGAAAAATCTTAGAAGCCATAGGCGTACTCATGGGGTGTTTTGGGGGTTCAAATTAAACATGTACATTTATATATCATAGAAGCATTTTTGGGGTTTCCGACTATTGACATGACAGGGAGAGGTTTGGTTAATGTTATTGTAAATGGTTAAAAGAAGAATGGAACTGCCGCTACGTAGCTAGCTAGGGGTACGACGGGGCAGCAGCAATGAGCAGACTGTTTCATGGTGATCAAGTCTATGTACTAGAAGAATGTGCTTTACTTTCTACGCACATGCACTGAATATGGTGATATTCTTAGATTCTTGATTGATAGATTCTTGCACCTAAGCTGAAAATAGAGTTTGTGACCGCATTCTATCGGTAGTTTCTTTCGCACGTCAAGTCAGAGCACAGATATTCTGAAAAGACCAGTACGAGTTCTTCCAACCAACAGTTCTGGCAATATGTGAAACTCGGTGGGTGAATAAACATGATGCAGTAATTCGCTTCAAAGAAAATTAAGGTGCTATTGTGCCAGTATGCAGTTGCAAGAAGCCACAACATTGAGACATCGCAGAAGGCATGTCAAATGTTGAGTCCATTGCGATCGACCAACTTCATAATAGCCTTGTTGAAAATCCTTTTTGCAAAGAAGCAGGCAGTCGAACGTTTTTCGAACGTAGTTTCATTGATGTTGAGTTAACGATCTTAAAACGTATTAGAAATCACTCCGACAATGAGTTTAAAACTATTTTCGAAGCAGCTTCTGATACTTTTACTACGTATACGTGATAAGTTGAATAGTTGAGTTGAGGTTGAGTTTAATTTTCGACTCGCGTTACAGAGATGCTGCTGTCAACTAAATTCAACTGCTCAACAACTGAACTCGCGTCTATATGCATAATTTCAACTCAACCCAGGACATTATCGAACCCAAATAAATAAGACGGAGTGCCATTATTAGCGAAGCAGTGAAGTGGATTGGAGAAGAATGATGAGCATTTATAAAGATTAATAAAAAAGCGGGTGGCAGAAATGACGTGGAGATCACCGGCAGATATAATTTGGATCACATCTCGGTTATAGTGTCGAGCTATCTATAAATTAAAGTTTGGCTCACCTATGGCTAATAGTCTTTAAGCCTAAAATATGACTCTGATGGTTATCAAACTCGCTGTAGAACACATAAGGTTATGATTTACTTTAGATCCGTAGATGTCAGTTACCAACTAACAACTTATTGATGACACCGTATTCATTGCACGTCCCTTTTCTTTATTAATAACCGTTGTAATTCTGGTATTTAAGAATAATCCTCAGATTTTCAGTGCTGATGGAAAAAATCTTTTGCTCAAATAAATGTGTTTATTAAAAATTTTCTACCAACAGTAGTGAACTGAATGCTGGTAAAAATTTTTAAAACGTTTTTAAACATTCCTAAAGGCCGCGTTCTGCATATTTTCTTTTGGGTTCCATCTCAATTTTCAATTAAACACAAACATCTGTCTAACCTTGTCTTTTCCAAATCCTATTTCTGAAAATTCTCTGCTTGACCTAACACGATCGCGAAAATGGAAATTTTATCGTTTTGACGATCAGTAGGTACATCTACAGAAATTGTGCTTCCTATCAATCTAAGAAGAAGCTCGTGCACTATAGCTTTAAACATCATATTACTAAAGTGTAAGCTTCATCATGAAATTGAAACAGTTTAAACCCAGCTTTTGGTTTTCCTACTTATCTTGCTAAAATTGTGTCAAATCTAGTTTTTTTGGTAAGTTTTATTTTTTGAAAAATCCACAACGATAGATGTTGAGTGTTAATCGCTAATATATCCAAGATCATTTGACTATTTTGCTACTTTAAATCGATATCTGAGCTTCAACGAAAAACATAAGAATTTTCCTTCAATTGAATTACATAGTTTTTTCGAGCCACCTTGTATCACTCGAATGCACCAAAAAGTATGCAAAAGCTAAAACCCAAGCTAGACTTGACCCTAAAAATATGCCTCTGGAGTCTTGAACCGAACTTAACAAACAATTTGCATTTCGTAAACGCAGTGAAAAGTAAACAATGATCGAACTGAAATATAATCTGATAAAAGATAAAATGTGGGTTTAAATCAATCTTAGGTTCTGTCATGGCCTTTCTTAGAATGTAAACATGGCATGTTGCTTCGGAAGGCTCCAAACGAGTTTTTAGGAATGAGTTCGCTAATGGATGATGTTTTCATTTGCTTCGTCTGTTACAGCTGTAGATCTACATACATAATATTTTGTTTATCTTAAAAAAACAAATGATTTTGATACTATACGATGTAGCAGAGCTAAGAATCCTTCGTGGTGGATAATCCAATAACAACGACAAGTGAATCAAGGTTGCCACCTATCCCCATTACTCTTCATTCCTGTACCTTCCTTTAACGCAGTTGAGGAATTATTGAGGCCCAGTAAAAAGAATGTCAGGTGCACTTGGTGGCTTAGATTAAAACTGGATTATTTATAAAGACAGAAAAAAAGGGGTGATAGATTTGATCCTTGAGGAACACCGCCAAAATTGTATAAGGTTTAGTTCGACATCGTTTATTTGATTGACCGAACTCTCAATGGAGTTCTTAAGAACTAAGGTGATCAATTCCAATTCCTTGCAGTTAGTCAACAGAGCAGTGTCAAGAGCAGTTTGATACTTTCTACGGCTTTAGAGGTATTTGGAGCAACCATACAAGACCCATCAAAGGGATGATTGCTTTAGTTGAGGATCTCGTTTTTTGCAAGAGACAGCGCTTTAAAATATGGACTTTAAAATATTGAGGACCAATAAAAAAAATTAAATGGTTAATAAATCAGCTATCAATCTTCGTTTTTATTTGCTCACACTTGGAGGTATTTTGGAGTTATTTGAACGAATTATGCCACTCTACCCAAAATTTTATTACAATCAAGCCTAAACCATTTAGGTTTACGCAAAAATCAGTTTTTACTCCTTTAAGATTTATCGATCGTTTTTTCTAACAACATACAACCAACTTTCCAGTGATTTGTTTTGGTCCACCATTAAACCCACGGCCATTAACCGATTATGTCGCATATTAAAAAGGGTTAAATCATTTCGTCTGGCCATTTTCCAACTTTAAAACAAATTTCGAGTAGGAGCCCAAACAGACCCCGGCAATTTATCTGAAAATCTGAAGATTTGTCAAAGACAACAGAGCGTCTTCCCATGCTGTTTCGGTTCGGAAAATAGATGATCCACTGAAGGAGTTATCTAACTCTGGGGTTACGAAATACGAATTGACGAAGATCAGCACAGGAAATGAACTAAACCTAATTTTTCATGCTAATACGGAGCAATTAGTGACCATTCGGATCTAGTTAGATAAAAGGCAATTTGTGTATAGGTCCAGACCTGCGAAGAAGACTCAAAGAAAAGTTTGACATGCCGAAGATTAATGGTGTCACCTTCTTGGTCCGGTGAAAATACATATATCTAGCCGTGGTGCGCCTTTCATCTGATGATGGTGGTCTATGCTCGTAAATTGATTGCGCAACAAGGTACGCGACTGACCCCCGGCGGCTCAGACAAGGTCTTCCAAGGCATCCATAGATACTAGGTGCCATCTGTGAGCGGTGATCACCATTACGACTAGGACTATCGGTGCTCCTCCGATTTAATTTGTCTCAACTGCGCTTTTCAACTGGCCGCTGGACGATCTGAAACAGTTCAACCAGTTCAACCATTTCACTTTCTTTTGGGTGTTTTTGGTTAATGCAAATCAGTTTTGGGAATTTCTATTTTTAAAAAGAAATGCTGATGACTCGTGCATAATATAACGCACATGCCTGGGGATTTCCGGTTGATTTTGTTGTTTTTTTTGTGATCGCGTTTTTGTTGAAAGGAAATTGTCTTTTCAAAGGATTTTAATTGTTGCATTGAAAAAGGGCGTGAGATTGTAGTGTGGATGATTTATGATTGGCCTAGAAGAATGCTGAGAATGCGCTGCACCAGGGATTTATGGCATTTTTGTTCACAAGGAAGTTGTTATGATGTAAAATTATATTGAAGTCTATATTTTGTTACATAATTGATGCTGTAAAGTTCTCTGGAATGTTAAATGGAAATAGTGCTGCATTTTATTTTTTATTTTTTGTGAATGAAAAGAAGTCATTTGATGTACAGAATTTCAAATGTGGGATCGTAATTTTTATTACCCATTAACTGATTTTAATTACCCGTTTTTGACGATACTCTATGTTGATCTCCAATTAGCACCTTAGCGCCGTTTCGATAGCACTCATTACCTGCGCGGAACATTTACAAACGAAGTGCAAAACAGCTTCTTTGGTAACATCATATACAGAAAAGGTAAATGTTACGAATGCGGCTCCAGGCCAAAATTACTTCAATAAAAATTTCAGGTATTCAGAGTTATTTTTGAGTGCTGACAAATTGAATCTTATCAATTTTAGTGTTGTGCCCATGTCGGACCGCCGCGGCGGGCGGAGGAGTATAAATCACTCAAAATAACTAAAATAATTTGTGAAGTGATTTTGGCCTGAAGTCCCAATTCGCAAATCGCAAATTAATATTGGAGCACTCAAAAATCACTTTGAATACCTCGCAGACGAATAGGTTGTCTTGGTATTCCGCAGATTGAATGTTGTGCATTTATCCCTATTCGATTTAGCCGCCAGTGTGCTGGGCACGCAATGAACGCTGGTCACGAACGGCCCTGCTTGCAGCTATGGCATGAGGCCTTGAATAGGTTGCCCATTCTCGATGCATGGTCACCTAATGCCTAGTGTCCTGTATACATAGCAGCTCTAGCTTCGTGCGCATAGCTTCAGGCAGGAGGTTATCAGTTTTGTTTTTATACATTGCGTCCAAAGCTAAAGGCAGTGCATTGGATATGCTAGGCTCATCATGATAATATACGGGACTTTAATGCAGTAACATCCCGACTAGAATTTAAAGAGGGAATGCCCCACGAAGCGTGTGGGTCCCATGTGGCAAATGGGCGGTATGCCAATAGAGAGATTTCCCCGTAGGCTCCTTATAAGGAAATCGGGTATCGGGTAGGCAAACCTCATTACGAGCGAAATGGGAAAATTCTACCATCAGACCAGTTCTCGTTCGATTATGGAGGCTAAGCAGCTCTGGACGAGTTTAGTACTTAGTTGGGAGACCGCTCGGTAAAACCACCCTCGTGTTTAAAAATATAAAGCTTTCAACACCGCTCACACATCCAAGGCGAAATTTCCAATTTTTCGGCCTCGTTTATTCACTCGCGATGGGAAAGCAATATTTTTTCGTCGCGGGGCCACATCGTAATGATGCGTGAATGAGGCAAGGCATTAAATGTGAATTGCGCGCCTTATAGGGCAGTCCATATGGGGTCCATATGAGACCTAGGAGCCCTAGCTGCACCATAATAAAAATGTCAGTTGGGATAGAACCAAGCTCCTTCTTAGCCATACTATCAAATTAAACATGATTCGAAGAATACCATCTTTTCCATCATATCGGTTCTAATTGAATCTCAGCGGCAGCAGCTCTGCTAAGCTTGGTAATGCTTCTTCATGAAGTAGAGAAGCTATAAACTTTGCAATGAGGCAGAGAACGAATGGCGACTTTGGCGATGGTCTGCAGCGGGGATAATCCGTGATTGTCTGTAGTTTAGAAGATATTTTGGGAAGAGAGAATCCTCTTTCATGTGGGGTACATACAAGATAGGCTACGCTGGTTTCTTCCTAAAATATGTCAGAGTAGACCCGTTTGGTGCACTGAGGTTCCAAGACAGATGCAGATGTGAGCTACAGAGAAAACCGAAGTTTGGTAAATAAAGCTCAGTAGGGGCAAACCCAAATTAGTTTAAGATTGCCGATTGATTGACAAACTAGATATTTTCGATCTTTCATTACCGTTGCTTGGTCTCGAGTCATCCGAACTTTAAAGTCAAGAAAAAACGAACGTGCTGGCCAGACAGATCTCTGCTGATCGTGCTGTTTTCATTGATTCATGTGATTCATTGAACTATTGGTACACGCATCTGTTTGGTGAAGAGGGCTTTGGATTATCGATCGAACTCTGATGAAGTGTATCTAACTCTGGATGTTCGCATATAGTCAACTTCTAACGATTGCTTCTGTTTATGTTTTGTAGTCGCGAGCAGAGAACCGCTAGGGTGTTGTAGAAAGGGGGCTTAGCTGGGCTGGGTTGTAATAGAAAGGATGTCAACACACGGTTTGCCTTGTCACGATAAATGGAAGATCGGAAGGGCAGATCACGATCTTGTTTTTTTGTTGCGACGAATCTTGGCTGCACAAGACAGCATCAAATTGCCAAGCTGATAATTCCAGCTTATTAAAGGGGCCTGGTGAGGTTGGGTTGTAATAGAAATTATGTCAAGACACCGATTGGTTTGTCATGTAAGATCGGAAGGGTAGATCAGGTTATCGTTATTTGATGTGATGTTCCCAGCTAAACAAGACTAAACGCCAAATCTTTGAGCAGACTGCTTTTCTTGTTCAATCGGTCTTACTTGCGAATCTGAAATATAGGTATAGGGGCAGTTAAAGTGTGCAATATACCCAATTAGTCGCTTGTGAACTCACACCTTATTAAAAAAAGAGAAAACAAGGAGACAGAGTAACCCTAATATGATATTTCGCCGACTTACTAGGATAAAAATAGAGTACCACAGTTATGCTTAGGTCGGGTCTTTACCTAGTGGACCGTACACCTCCTTGTTCATTCGGTAGTCTGTTATTGCTGACGCCACAGCCTTTGACGGTGAGTTATTAGGACTCACTTATTTCATGAGGCATCATTCTTCGACGATATTGGCTCTCTCTAAGCCCAATGGTTGAATCTCTGGCCCAGTCGACTGCCTCTTCTAGCCGTCCCTTTGTCTTGCTAATTCTCTCCAGTTTGTTGCTCGAAGTTTCCGTATATCGTCTACAACGTTATTCATCTACATATTTCTTCGTTGTCTCCTATGACCGGTTCTACACATTCAACTTTGCATTCCACTTTTGACGTTCAACTTTTTTTTCTCTTTTACTCCAATGCAGAGTTTGAAACAGACTAGAGTTGAAAGGAAAATGGAAAGCAGCTCAGAATGGAATGGAAATTTGCGTTCAACTTTTGTGTTTTCGTTCAACATTTTTATGAGTATGCGAATATGTATGAATATGAGTGTATACGGATAGCAGTGACAGCCGAGCCTTTCGATTTCTTTCTTGAAAAGTTGAAAATGTGTAGACACGAGCGACAGAATTGAACGTCAAAAAGTGGAATGCAAAGTTGAATGTGTATAACCGGTCTATCGTGCTACCCCGTTTTGTCAAGGCTGCTATATTCGTACGGTGGCTCAAAGGTTCGATGTTGAAGCATATGGCGTCATCATGGATTAGGTTGAGGGTCATTTTTATAGTTAATCTATCAACGATAAGGCAGTTTTCGAAGCCCTGGGCCAAATAAATGAGTTGTATTTGGGGGAGGCTGAATGTATAGTACGCTTGTGTGGTTGCACTAGGACACTTGCTTGGCGATAGGGAATATGTGGATCGAGAATCCTTGATTAATGTGACGTCTAAGGAAGGATATGTAAGTTATCAGGCATTATGAAAGACGTATGAGTAACGCAGAATACCATCATCAGCAAAGTTGTAAAGTGAGTTGAAAGAAATTGGATTAGAAACAGAGTAGGTAACAGAATTGACCCCTGAGGTACCCGACAGACATAGGGGTAGGGTTTGAATTTGACGCAAGCGAACATTACCTTGATTGAACTACCGGTAAGGAGGCTCAGAATCAGCTCTGTCGAACTTAGTCAATACCGACTAAGTTTAGCTAAGAGAGCTGATTCCCCTACTCTATCAAAAGTCTGACTCACCAGACCTGACTCACCAAATCGATCCACTGTTAAAAGCATCATATTTTCTATGAAAGTTATAAACAAAAATAAAACTCCAAAAACTTTTTAAACAAATTTTGTACATTTAATGTGAAAAAAATGACAAATAATGATTTTTATATATTTTTTTTCTTATAAAACAATAAAAAGAAAATAATAAAAAAATAAATTACAAGTGATCCTAACCTAGTTCTACTGCGATCATAACCTAAAATTTGTTGGTTTTTTCTTTACAAACTATTTAACTAGCTGAAGATACTGGACCTTCCCATTATCCTCTTGTAATTCTCGTCCAAATCTACCAATATCGAATCCACCACTGCTGAATTGACTCGAGTAACCACTACTACTACCACCTACACCCCCACCAAGTGGCGTAGAAGTCTGAATTACTTGAATGCTATTCTCATCTCCACCACCATATTGGAAGTTGTTGTTTTGGTTGTTGTTATTGAAGATTTGCCGACTATTACCGGCTGGGTTTATAACTTCAAAAACTTTCGTCCTACCACGTAAGTTGCTCGATTCGAATTGTCCTGATTGTTGATAGGATGGTGGAGCATAGTTGACACCTTCGGGAAGGACTTTAATTTCGACATTTTCTTCAATGGCATTGATTCCTAAGGAGTTTCGGACTATTTTCAGGATGTCTTCTTCACTTAATCCACCATATGTGTTGGATTGTCCACCGAATTGTCCTAGACCATTGTTATATTCCAAAATTGGTGTACCATAGCTTGTTGATGGAATTGGTGGTATCGCTTTGAATGGCTTAATTTCTGGTCTAGGTTCGTTTATGAATTGTGGAGCAAATCCAACACCAATATTATTATGGTTATTATTATTTTGTTGTTGTTCATCCTGGACAATTCGGAATAGTTTTGTTGATGTTCCAGTTGGGCTTTGATGTAGAATACGAACTAATTGTCCGTTAATTGATGATGGATTAATACTTTGTGGTGATGATTGTGGTGGTATAGAGCCTGGCGGAGGGATTGGTTTCAATGATCCATCTGGACCACTTGTAAAGTAACTAACACTTGGTGATGCTCCTTTATCGGAATTTTCAAGAATACTTCTAAGATTACTGAGACCACCATTTAGACCATTTAGTCCATTTAGACCATTTAAACCATTTAGACCAGTTAATCCATTTAGACCATTAAACGAATTTCCATTAAATCGTCCAACATTGATCTTATCTGGACTAAATCTAATCGGATTTTTGCTTGTGATTAGATTTGCTGGGAATGGTCCAGCTAAGCGTGAGTTAAATCCATTGTTGTTGTTGTTATTACTGTTATATCCTCTACTTAATCCATTTATGAAATTATTTGATCCAGGATTTGGGGTAATTCCTACTGTATTTGTAATGATCACACTAGAAATGCACACTGCACATAGTACCGCCTTTAAAAACTATAATTGAAGAGAAAAAACATCCATTAGACCATTTATAAAACTTTCTTTATGTTTAAACTAAAAAACTAACTAAAAACTAAAAAAAAAACAAAAAGTTCACTTCACCTTCATTCTATCGTCGATGCTGTTGAAACTAAGCTACAAATTGGACTGACGCCACCACAAATTCTCCCTAAACTTTTATACCAAAAACGTTTTATAATGGAACTAGTCAATAAATTTTTTTTTCAACGAAAAGAAAGTCAAAAACTAAAGAAAAATTCCGAATCGAGTGAATTTATATATATAAAAAAAGAGTGAAAAAAATCCAAACACACACACGGAAAAGAAACGACGAAGATACCGTCGAACGTCTTTTCGAGTTGTCTTTAATTTTCTTGAATGGTCTACCCTACCACCGGCTGTTTGGCCTATGCTGAACCGGATAAAATGTGTTGATTTTGATATCATTTTCCGATTTTCCGCCACTTAAATCTGCTTAAATGACTCCATTTTAATATCTAGAGAGAAAAAAACAATCACATTCATAGTGCAGAGTTTATATGATCATTAACAATAGTTTGGTCTATAGACGAACTCTTCTTTGTAGTCCATAAATCATTTTTGTACAAAACCGTGTGGTAAATGGTTGTTGTCTATGCCAGAAATCTCATTGCAATTAACGTTTCAACAAAATGTTTTGTATTTTAATTGTTTTTGTAGGTGGACATAACTGTGGGAAACATAGACCAACCATTTGACCAAAAGAGTTCGTCGTATATGCCGCACCAAAATTAATCTTTCTAATAATCTGCAAATTTGTAACTGTATAGTGGCCAGGTGCAAAATTCCCACCAGTAAATGCCTATTCAGATTTTAATTGTCTTTTTAGAAGAGATGCAAAACGCTTCGTCTGCGTCTGGGGCCATTTACCTACTAACGACCTTTGGCTAATTTGCATAAATATCTCAGCTGCTTTCCCAGTTCCGACCGGTGTTTTTTTGCCTACTACTACAATACCGGAACTGGAGTTAAACTCGAAGAGTTAAGGTGACACTTGATTAAATTATTTCTACTATAAATTCTTTCTCTAGTCTCAAGATTAAGGATCAGCTGAGATAGTCTAAAGTGGACCAACATAGAGCTGCATAAGATCGACAATCTATATCGGTTGTATTATGTAACACCGGAAAGCAAACGCCAACAGAGAAGCGTCTTTATACATATATGGAAAAGTGATCTTTCTAATTTAAAATAAAAGTTTGGAAGCATGTTGATTGATTTTTTGGAGAGAAAGGTCAAAGTTTTGGAAAAGCGGATCGAGATGATCAGGTGAAAACAGGAAAATGACAAGGTTTTAATTAGGAGTTAAGTAAGTGCTAACATGACAGGTGTCAAGAAGAATGAACTCCAATAACAATTTGATCACATAGAATAAATTTCACAATTGATCTTCATCGATTTTTTCCTGATCGTGTTGATCTTCATTGGTGGAATTAGACTGGTGGCGATCACAGCTATCGTCAGTTTTTTAGTGTTTTCTTTTCTTTCTTGATTTACGATTTGTTGAAACTGATCATCACACTTTATTGCAAAATTTTTTGGTGAATTTTTGTCGCCTAAGTTTTATTTTTATAGAAATTTAAGGGTGCGGCTAAATCGTTCGTTGGATGATCCGATTTACTTAAGTAGTGCTCATGCAATATTGCTTGTGTTTCGTCAATTCATAGCGAAATAGGAAAGTACAGATTGACAGCTGTCGGTCTTAAATTTTTAAGGAGATTTCGTACATACAAGGGTAATGTTGCATAATGGTTGATTTTTTTAGTGATATGGTCTTTATATAATATGAGATCAAAAGAGAAGTTGTTATAACTGGCCAAAGATGGAAAAGATGGCATCCCGGCAGAATTGTTGAAAGCCGATTCAAGCCTCATAGCAGATGCGCTTCAGCCAATCCTGGAAATAGCATGGAACACCTGTACCTTTCCGGAGGATTGGACGGAAGGTATCATAGTCAAAATACCCAAAAAGGGGGACCTAACAATATGCGACAACTGGAGAGGCATCTGTCTATTATCTACTGTGGGTAAAATCTTGTCCCACGTTATATTATCAAGGATAAGAGAGGCAGTAGACCGAACGCTTAGAAGGCAGCAGGCCGGATTCAGGAAGGGCCGCTCATGTATAGACCATATTAACACCTTGAGAATCATAGTGGAGCAGTCTACTGAATTCCGATCCCCCCTTTACCTAGCTTTCGTAGATTATGAGAAAGCGTTCGACTCGGTTAATAGGAGCTTTATATGGCAGGCATTACGGCGACGTGGACTGCCTGATAAAATAATAGAATTGATAAAAGCCCTATATAACAATTCCAAATGCAGAGTTCTCCACAATGGAAAATTATCCGACAGCTTCGAGGTGAATTCAGGAGTACGACAAGGATGTCTACTTTCGCCATTACTATTTCTTATAGTAATAAATGACATCCTTGTCGACGCTCTAGATAATAGAACAGGCGGCATACAATGGGGTTTGCTAGACCGCCTTAAGGACCTCGACTACGCGGATGATATCTGTTTGCTGGCCCACAGACATCAGGAGCTAAAAAACATGTTAAACAATTTGGCAACAGAAAGTAGTCTAGCAGGCTTAAGGCTGAATCCGAACAAAACCAAAGAAATGCGGATAAATGCAAACACACTTGAACGAACTGCGCTGAATAACCGTGACGTGGAACTGGTAGATAAATTCTGCTACCTCGGTAGCATTATTACCGAAAATGGCGGTACAGAAGAAGACGTCAGTTCCAGAATAAATAAAGCACGAGGCGCATATGCATGCCTGTTCCGCATATGGAGATCAACGGAGATCTCAACTAACACCAAATTGCGGCTGTTCAACTCCAACGTTAAGGCAGTTCTTTTGTACGGTTGCGAAACATGGAAAGTCACCCAATTCATCACAGGGCGCCTACAAGTCTTCATCAACAGATGCCTGCGTCGTATCCTAAAAATCCGCTGGCCAGATAGAATTTCAAATGAAGAGCTATGGCGCCGTGCCGGCCAAGAAAGGATAGACGACCAAATCAGGCGAAGGAAATGGAATTGGGTTGGCCACACCTTGCGACGCGATAACGAAAACCTAGCCAAACAGGCCCTTGACTGGAACCCGCAAGGATCCCGTCGAGTTGGAAGACCTAGAACAACGTGGAGGAGGACCCTACTAGCAGAGGCCGCAACAACTGGGAGATCCTGGTCAGAGCTGAGAGCTGTCGCGCAAAACAGAGTCCGCTGGAGGGCAACTGTTTCCGCCCTATGTCCCATGAGGGATTAAAGGGGCACAAAGAAAGAAGAAGAAAGAAATACTCTTTGATTTCGGTGACTTCGGCGTTACAGGTAAGTAAGCCGAAGAGAATCCTTCTACTATGAATCGATTCCACAACCTCTGGAATGCCTTCGCTAAGATTATCAAGATCAATCGGATAACAGGAATGCGAGGATATGCGTTGAAATCCTCAGGTTTAGTAGAGTCTTGAGCTTAACTCAAGCCTACTTCTAGTTTTTCATCTCTAGCAGCCAAACTGCAATCAGAGTGAGAAGATCCAATAAGACTAAATAAAATAAGGCTGCCACCACACCCTTGGTGATCTAGGGTCTTCGGGGACTTGAAAAATAACGGAAAGACACCCAAGCAAAGCTTTGAGAGAGTTTTTGCGGTTGGGAACAGACAACTGAAGCATCGACCAGCAGAGGGTCTTGCCTATAGACTTCTATACGAAGTAAAAGAGTTTACCCATCATGTTTTCCGGCACACTGTCTACAATCGCAGAAACAGAATCTTGTTGTTTAAGCAGATCTGCCTCGGGAACAAGCCGCTAGCACTAAGGATATTAACACAATCAAGTAGAAGTCACTTAGAGCCAAAGTTTGTGCACGGAATTTATCTTCTTCATTTCTCCTCATTAGCTCCCTTATTCTCCTATAGTACCAAAATCTACTTAAAAGTGCTAAATTGGTAGAAGATTTTTGTGCATGAAATATAATAAGAGAAATATGGTGAGGTGAGGAAATTTGGTGGGAGGAATATGGGTGTTATATGCTTAGTGCCAGTAAAACTGCTGCACCTACTCAAGCTCGGTTCTGATATATAGCGGTTATAATAAAATAGGTCAAGTGATCCGGACGCGGTACTTTGGTACTTGATACCTTATTCGAAGAAGAAGAAAATCAGGATCACACTCCAAGGCCAGTGGTGCACGAATTTGCAATGATGTATGCCCCATTCTACTGCTTCAATTTTCCTACCGGCAGAATAGGGCTGGTAGTTGATTTTTGTCGGTGGAGTACTTGCTATGCGATTGTGGGTGTACAGCGAAGATGAGGCTGAGTATCCTCCATCTCGGGTTTCCTGGTTTGAAATAAGAATCGTAAATAAATTTTAGACTATATCTAAAGCTTTAGCTCAATAAGTCGCAGTGCCACTAAAAACCCCTCTTCAAAGAAAGAAGATGGAAAAGTGTGCCTATAGTCGTTCTAAAGATAAAGTGCCCACAGTGCGCTTTACTGTTGGCTAAATAACAACACGTAGTAGTCGAAAATAGAATTGTGCTGTGATTTTGTGTTGCTAGTCATCTTTATCCCCAAGACCTTCAGTGCGGCTCTTACTGGGCTAGGTAGTCAGCCTTTTAGTTACGATCTATCTTCCTAAGTCCGGAAACCCAGACGATTATATCATACTATGTCTTTTTCCGAGTCTATCTAGCTGAGCTCGGCATCGCTCCCCTAGGTGGGTCCGCATCATCACCGGGTCTTGAGTTTTAATAGAGGCTTGGCTGTTTATGGGAATTCCATTGCTACATCCTTATGTAGGTAGGCTCGAGGTTTACTATGACCCATTTTACGCGATGAAACACGAAACAAAAAATTTCCTGCAAGAGGGCTACAAGAAACATTACCATGAAACGTTTAAAGCAGCTTTGCAGCAAACAGTTTTGACAGCTTCAGGTTTGTTGTTGCTGTTTCTTTGATATCTCTGGCTTCCACTTTCATATAAGCAATGAAGTAAAAGAGGGATTAAAAACAAAAATAATACCATTCGAGTTTTCAAAAAAAAGCGACAGGAGAAAGAAAAATAAGCTAAAATTTTGACGTATTATTTGCTGTAAGAGTTTGCTTGTGTGGACGACGCCGATGGAATTTTTGAGGAAACTCCAAAAGGAAATCAGCGATTGCAGGAAACTTTGCTTCCTTTCGTGTTTCATCGTGTAAAATGGGTCTATCTGGTACACCCCCAGGATTTCCAGTACCTCCGGCTGAAAGATATACCAGTGTGCAGCTGAACTGGTGCGAGAAGAGTGAACTAGATAGTCTTGCCTGGACGCTTTCTGATGTTTAAGAACCGTCAATGAATGTCAGTTCCATAAAATTTCTTCGGACTTTGAGGTGTATCGTTTTGAAGACGCACACGTGAAAAACTTTTGCCAGTACGGTAGAAAATATTTTACATCCAGCCAGTCATATTTAGTTACAGAATCAAATCTCATATTTTTTTGAGCTTTGAAACCTCCCCCAAAAAAAAAATGGTTGAAAACTGGCACTAATTTCCCCAGGCTCCGAGTAAGACGGGCCCCGAAAATAGACTAAAACTTTCTTTTGTTATATACATAGTTTAAAAGGTCCCCAATAATATTCAAGTCCCAGTCCTCGCGGTTATTTCGTGGTCCTGACAGTAAGCTTGATTCGAAGGAAGGAATAGGTTAATAGAAGTTTGAAGTGTGGTTAACGAAGAGGCGATGGTCCTTGCGTTTGAATTCCTGTATGTTGTAGCAGCTCACACAGAAAAGAACAGATTTGCACGAAGCTCACGAATAGAACAAAAATCTAAACAAACAAAATTTGTAATGGGCTTCGATTCTGGCTAAGCCAGAGAGCCGGGGTTAGCTGGAGATAGCCTCGTCGGAATGTTTTGCCTCCTGAAACAAAAATTCCGCAGCCAGTCGGCAAACGAGGTGAAGTCGGCACAGGGGCGGCGCTTTCATAGGTGCGAATGGTGCACTTGCACCGGGCGCAGGTTGTCAGGGGCGCAAAAAAAATTAAAACTTTGAAAAAAAAAAAAAAAAAAATTGAAAAGAATACTCACGGATTCAAGATATTAAACAACTTTACCCAATTTCTGTCCCTGTACTTTCTCATGTAAGATAAAACGGAGGAATTTCACTTCTCCTCGTGCAGGAAGTTTCCAGAGTTCCAAGTGAGAGAAAAATCTCACTCAAACA
The DNA here is from genome assembly GCA_949987705.1 of Thereva unica. Classification (NCBI taxonomy): domain Eukaryota; kingdom Metazoa; phylum Arthropoda; class Insecta; order Diptera; family Therevidae; genus Thereva; species Thereva unica. The sequence continues at coordinate 110,297,519 of OX465284.1, forward strand.
TTTATTTGGAGCACTATTTGTAAATTCTGTAAAAAGCACCAGATTCACTTACACAAAGCAAAATTTTTCCGATGGCTCTGAATTGTTTATTACGGTTTACCATGATTGATATAAATTTGGCGGCTCTGTTGCTGCACTTTTAAATTCTGTTTCAAGAATTGTTAAAAGAGGTAAATGAACGAAATGGGCAGAGAAAAACTCCTTGCGGCGAGAACTTTCCTTTAATTGCCCTTTTTTCACTGGCCTCAGTTCGATAAAGTTCAACTCATCCTGTATTAGTTGCTTCATCGGCTGGTATGTTCAGTTCATGCTGGAAACAGTTGTTGCTTTCTCGCCAGCAGTTAGAAATGCAAAAGCTCACTGGAATGACATTTCATTGTTCCAGTTGATTACTCTCTTTTTTAGTGTTCTTTTACTTTCAATCTCAATTTCATGTTCTGTTTGGCGAACTCAGGCTTTATTATTGTCTGAATTCAATATGTGAAACTGTATGGGAACTCAGGGAAATTTTGAAGTTCAGTACACATCAATTCGCTCGAATTTGTGCAGTTCGCTAGGTGAAACCCAGCCAGGTTCACAAGGGCCAACCAACAAAAATTGGTTTTAATCATCCATTCCCTTCTGAAATTCGCTGAAGAATCGCGTGGGTTTCACAAGAGCCAACTTCTCCAACAAACTATACGTTTGAATGCTTTAGCTTGTTGTTGTTGGCTTTAAATATTAATTCTCCCTTCTGCCATTCCTTTTCCTTATTCCTAGCAAAAGGGAGACAAAAAACCACAACAACTACACAGATGTCAAAAAGTTGATTCTGAAGCCGGTCGTTTCGTTTACCCTCTTCTTCGCAAACAACGTTTCAGCAGATTTTTGTTGGCTGGATGTTGACCCATGTGAAACTTCCTATCTATGTATCACTTTGTTTATGTTTTACACATTATTATGGTTCAATCTTAAATTTTGCGCAAACTATGAAAATTATTTCTCCCATTCATCGAGTAGTTTGTGTCTTCCATTGTCCTTCACATCGTTCTTAAATGAACAGCTTATGGGGCGCAATGTGGCATAGTGCACCGGGCGCAAAAACCACAAGCGCCGGCCCTGAGTCGGCAGTACCAATGTACCAAATGAACCAGGAGGAGTACCGCTACGTGATGGCTCGACTTAAGCGGAAGTTTGGAATGCTATGATTAATCGTTTAAGGCGGCGAAATGCTTTGATAGGAGTGGCAAGTTGTCTCTAACCAAAACTTCGGAAGGCTTGTCTAAGTTGCTGCTATGCTAGTGGAGTTTTAAAGTTCATTTCCCTCAGTCTAACGGAACTGCATGAGGCCAAGGGTTTCACTTGAAAATCGGGAAAAGGTCCAAGTACACATTGAAGACGTTCGTGAGGCATCTTCGCATGCACCTGTTGCCCCTATTGTTGCCGTGCACTGGAGCCTTCCTAACTATATAACAGTACACCAACATTCCAACGTGCAATCGGTATGTGATTTCACCGAACAATCTTTCGCTTAAAACTTTATCTGGTACCGAATGTCTTTTAACAGGTTTCTTCAGTGTTCGTCCTCCAGTTGAGGTTTGGGTCCAGGGTTAGAACTAGAAATTTCGCGCTGGATGATAGAGTGAGGGTATGTTCATCCAACATTTTTTCAGAATAAGCTTTATTCGATAAATCTACTAAATTTCATAAAAATAGTTTGGTGATTTACATGTGTATTGGTGTCTTGTGATTAATTCACTAGAGAAAAGTTCAAGACTTAAGATTTATTGAAATACGTTTTGTTACAGCCTTGGATTCTGTCATTATTAAATAAATAAATAAAAAATGTAACAATAATATATAAAAAAGAAAAAGAAAAAATTCTTATTTATTAAAGTTCTACTTTCTACAACAATAAAACATAAAAAAAAACTCAACAATTAAATAAAGCGACAATAACAAGACCAAACATTGGTTAACAAAATAATGCGCGAACTGAAGACACTCCCTCTTCACTTCTTCGCCAATCATCTCATGGAGAAAAGTAACTTTCCTGACACAAAACAAAAAAACAATAAAATCCTTCAGTGATTGAAGACCTTAAGGAGCTTGAGGTTGCCATGCTCATGCTCCGTCTCACTATTAAATCCGCGCAGCCCACCACCACCGAAGCTGTTGAAGTTGCGCATCAAGCTATGCTCTGGCATATCTCTATGGCCGCGCAAGACTCTTACAGTTCTGAAGATATGCCGAACAGGTGGCGGTGGCTGCAGCACCTGAATGATCTTGGTTGGTGGTGGAGGTGGGGGAGGTGGAGGTGTTGTGGTTGTTGCCTTTCTGGTCTCGATTTCATTGTTTCGTGTTTGCTCATCGTCGAAGTGATCGTACTCGTCATCGTCATGGATTATTTTCACATGGTTGTCATCGTCATCGACTTCATCGGAGAATGCGAAGGGTTCGTCCAGTTCTAGATCGTCATCGAAGTCTTCGTCTTCGTGTAGTTCTCGAGGTTTGTGTCCGAGGGTTTCACGAATGATCTGCAGAATTTTCATTTCTTCTGGTGTGGGTCTGTCTGATGAGGAGCCACGAGAGGGTTTCCGTTTTCGTCCGGATGTTATTCCCTCCTGTCGGATGATTTCAAGGATTCTGCTCTCCAGATTGTTGCCGCCATTATTGTTGTTCTCCTCGCGGATTATTTCTATGATCTGTTCGTCATTGGCTTTGTGCTTACGTCCAGTTATTCCCCGGATCAATTCTACAATTCTTGCCTCTACGCTACTCACTCGGCCGTTACCACTACGAATTGGCTTCAAGGACTTCGGACGTTTGTAGTTGTTCCCGCGGAAAATCTCGATCACTTTTGATTCGGCAGAGACAGGATCGTGATCGTGTTCAATTGCTGGTGGTGCTGGTGGGGGTGGTGGAGGTGGTCTATGGCTTCTCGGGTGATTGTGTTGATGTATAACCTTCAACGTCTGCTCCCGCGATCTTGGCTGTCCTTGATCGTGGATCACCCTCACTGTCATTGGTCTAGACGGAGGCGGACCAGAGTTTTGGTGAATAACTCTTATGACTTGTGTGGGTGGACCACCTCCCCCACCACTGGCTCCACTTCCACCATGATGCTGCTGTTGTCCTCCATTTTGTTTAATTGCTTTGATTATTTTCACATTACTGCCTGGGCCGCTATGTGGGTAGTCTCCTTTACCATGAAACCCACCGGGACCTCCTCGTGGTCCTGAAAATCCAGCCGAGCATAAAGCGATGAAACCCAGAAGGCATATGAAAACCTGAAAGTAAACCACCTTTGAAATCACTTTCTTTACTCTCTTTTTATATATTTCTGCTTTTCTTGTTTTTTAATAATATTCAGATTCACATTTTTTGTACGTTTTGTTTCTGTTTGTTGTGTGTGCCAAACTCACCTTCATAGCTTCGACTTGGGATTTTCTTTAGATATCGTACAGTCGAAAGTGGAGAAAAAGATGTTCGCTTATGATGACCCAGCTGCGATGGAGTTTGCTTTTATACGGGAATGTGACGATTTTGGGATGTTCGTAACCCTTTTTTTATGCAATGTGAAAACGAAAGTTCCGGTTTTGCTTTTCTTGTCGATTTATCCATTTTCTGATAGCGAAATTATCTTTTTAGATAAATGCCAAATATTTTTGTGTGAATTTCTTCTTCTTTCTTCGAATTCAGTAAAAATCCGCATCGAAACATTTTTATTTCGTTAATGATCGCCACAATTCAGTTTATTATAGGCAAATGCTGATCGTGGCTCGATTTTACGGCTTTGTTCATGCATAATTCACTAAAGTTCAGTTTAAGTTCATCTTTGGTTGGAATAATGAATAGTGAATCAGCCTATAAAATATAGTTTATAAAAAATTATTTGTCTGTCTTCCACTGTGCTCCAGCTTAAGGTCTGGAGGAGCAATTATCAAAACTAGTTTGGGTGCTAATGTTGCATTTAATGTAAGAGCCACAATCATAACCAACTTGTCCTAAGCTCTGGAGGTGACATGATCATTGTGGATGATCGTTAATATTTATCCAGGTACATCTAATACTTCTGCAGTTTTACTTTACTGTTTTGCAGGTTTTCTGAGATGCTCTTCGATCATGATCAGATCATGACTCATTTCGTATTCTAGATAGGTAACGTAGGCGGTAGGCAAGCCCAAGGTCCGAGGATAGGAACACAGTTGTGGGGCTGAAATGGCAATATTTTGTAACAGCACTCATGAAAAACACTTTTGCGTACGAACACAGCATCGACGTTGGAGTGATTTTATATACGGCCTGTCATATCGGATCAGATCAAATATATTGATCTGCGAGATCTCTCTCAAGCCTTTCTTTGCGAATGAACGATATCTCATTGTAGCCAGACCAGGTTAGCTGCAGAGAAAAAACTTGGTTGTCTCTCTGGTTGGTTCGTCTGGGTGTTGTATAGTATTCTTAATTTGGCTACATGATCCTCAAATGGCCAGTGTACCGTGATGATCTACACGGCTCCGGCGATGGCTTTCTGCACCAAGATCAGGCGATCGTGTGTTCTCTGATTGGGCAAATTCGAACTGTCACATTCTTGTGGTGCCATCTTGATAACAAGCTAACGGTGATGGTAGGGAGTATACCCTTTAAAGCCTGTTAAATTATCGTGCCCAGGGCATGACAGTGGGTAGTTTTACCACAATTCTTATATCTATATTGCCTTTCCTGATTTGGAATTTCCTGTCTGAATGCACCTTTTTCTATTGGGGCACCTACCAGTTTAGTAAAGCAGGTCCCTAGCGATCGGACTTGGAGGAAACAGACCAAAATTTAAAGGTCCGTGCCTGGGCTGGCCAACTGTAAGCGGTTTCTTCCTGTACCATCTCTTAACGCAGCTAAGGAATTGTTGGGGCCCTGTAGAAAGGATGACATGACATTTGGCTTGATGTCACGAAACTTGTTGTTGGCTTGATCACTAGACCTGCCCACTGAATTATCATTTATGGAGGATAAGAAAAGTGGAGGATCCTACGTACAAACTTTATCTTAAGGAGGCCTACAAATATGAGGTATAGAGGTGTACTACAATAACCCAAGTGGAAGAAGAAGAAGCGATGGGGATCTGAGCCTTAGCCTGGGTTGAAATTGAGTTTTGATGTCATATAGTTAGATAACTTCTCTACCATTCCCAGTCTTAACGAACGCAGTATATTTCATGTGGCAACGATCGAGAATCACAATCATTGCTTTTAGGGAGATTGTACATCAAGCCGCCTCCGTTACTTCAAGATATGCCTTTTTTTGGACTGCTGCGTGATACCACTAACCATATCATTGCTATATAGGGCCAGCATACTAATTTGGTCTTCAAGCTGCATATCCATTCGAAGAGTTGCTTGCTGGCATACAGATCTATGATCTACACATCAGCATTCTTCGCCTTTTTTCGGTATTCAGCCTCCAGTTCAACTGTGGGTCCAGAGTAAGACGACAGTACTTATCTGATCGGTTTGGGTTTAGTGCTCGACCATAAATTGTAGGTAGACTGAAAGAAGAAGAATTTTTGTTCCTTGATGAAAAGCGAGAGTTATTGATCGCATATGAAGGCATGTTTCAGTGTGTCGATCTATATAGACTTATTGGAGTCGTTTAGACTGACGACGAAGTCTTTTTCGTAATCGTTTGATTATTTCGTACCGGGCCTCGTATGGAGTTTCGAAAGGGTTTTCGTAAGTGGTCGATGCATACAAAGTGTGCGGAGTCCTTCAAGGCACGTGGCATGTAACATCATTTTGGCATGGTTTGTCGAAGTTGCCTTGCCTTAAAGTTCTGCATATACGAACTAAGACGAGTAAGAGTTATTGAATGTTTTATTGGATATTCGTTAGAAGGTTGTTGAAATTGAATTGGGCAAATTCAACTCGTGGCTTTAAACAAGCTCTACTGGTGATTCGTCTTTATTGATGTGTGTATGCCTAGTAAGGCGAAGGACAAGTCTTCACTCCAAAGAGTAGTGTTGTCCCTTGGCTTTAAATTTTCTATGGAATCGTTTAACCATCCCATTTGCTTGCGGAAAATAGGGGGTTGTCCTGCTTCGATAAGTACTGACTAGTTTGGAAACGTTATGGAATAGTTTAGATTTGAATCTCGTACCCGGATCAGTCGGAGGATGTGTGAAGAAAGATAAAAATGACGCTGCCCAAGCTTCCAGCCCGTGCCGAAAAGGTCTATACCGATTTACGATCACGCGGGGAGAAAGGAGCATAAGAAGAAATTGTCTTTTAGGCATGGTAAGAGACCCTCAAACCGATAGCCAGAAGCACCTTGATAGAATATTGTCCACTTTTCCGACTCTGCCCACCTACGGACACTTACATATGTAGTCAATGAGTTGGGTAACAAACAGAGATGAAAGCTCACTGATTGTCCGTTTATCTGTAATTCACTATTGCCGCAAAAAAAAACTAAAGCAAAGGACACATTTATGTACTATAAATCACAAATTGAGAGGAAGTAGACTTACCGCTTAATGAGAAATTTGCGAAATGAAAATTGCGTATAATTAGACACTGCTTGGATTGATAAATAATTTCATTGAAATGTCTCCATCGAAGCCTGCCGTGGCACAACTACATCACACCATTACTTTTAACTACGACAAGAACAAGGGCATTGTTATAAAAGAGCCATAAGCAATTTCTTTATGGTTTATAGTATTATCTGCCACCTTAGCGTATCTTTTTATAATTTTTTTATTACCCTTTTATTATTCTTTTAGTACCCCATTTATTACCCCCGGTAATAAACATGTTTTGTATGAAAGAAATTATGTTACATTTTCCAAAAACAGTGTTCATTGAAAGTAAATGAAAAAGGGTAGTGCGATAATCAACGCACAATAGACAATATAAGATCATTGTTCGATGGATCGAGGATTAACTATACTTTCTTCTACAACTCTGTATTGGTATTACTACTACTCGATTGTTTTGTTTCGAAGCAATACCACAAAAAGATGAAAAGATACAATTAAGTGATCATGTCATAAATAAATCACACATTGTTTAGAAAACCATTTATAAAATGGGATTATTTTTGAATATATTTTTGGCCTTAAGTAAAAGTAACCAAAAAAGAGGCAACAAACTTTCATCGAAATTGCATAACAACGGCGGATTATTAATTTCCAAAAACACATAAAACCCATGTTAGATAACCAGACCACCTCAGACGCATTTGATTGTTTTTTTACTAGATCAGAAAACCCCTCCAAAAAAAATGACTCTCAAATCTCTTTGACCCACATCATAGTTAAATGCGTCACACCTCCTCCAATCGTCTTTTACGCAAGTCAAGAAACAAAAAAAATCCAGATCCAGAAACTTTCACTAAAACTCGAGATTTTTATTTTATAAATTAAACAATAACAACATCACGTTGGTCTACTGGTCGAGAACATAAACTTTTGCGTGGCTTCATAAATTACAAGGAAAAGGATTTTTAGGATGAGGTACCTTTAAGGATTTTGCATTTAGTTTGAGAAGCGGAAGCGCCTGCGTCCAGGAGCGTCGTAGTGGTATCCGTCATTTCCAGCTGGGAGAGCTGCGTTTAGATCTGGTTCAGATGGTTCAGGAGCAGCTGGTTCTGGGAGTGCTGCTGGTTGTGGTCTTGGGGCGGATGGTGCTGGGGCTGGGGCAGGTGCTGGGGCATGTTGATGCTGGACACGGACTGTTCTTACTTCAGGGGCTGATTCCTGAATGATTCTGACTGTTTTCTGTGCTGGGGCACTTTCTTGAATGATACGGATGGTCTGGGCTGGTGCAGGAGCTGCTTCTTGGATGATGCGTACTGTTCGTACTTCTGGGGCAGGGGCTGGGGCTGCCTCTTGGATAACTCGGACAGTTCTTACTTCCGGCTGTGGTGCTGCAGCCTCTTGGATGATACGAACTGTTCGGACTTCTTGGGATTGCTGTGGGGCTTCTTCTTGGAAAATGCGGATGGTTCTTTCTTCACCACCACCGCCGCCGCCGCCACCTCCTTCGTGGATTACCCTTACGGTTTGTGAATCACCACCACCGGAACCACCTTCGTCGATTAATTGATAAGTGATCTCACCACCTCCTGCTCCACCACCGACACCTGCTGCTTCTGTAATCAATTGCAGTATCCTAGTATCATCGCTGCTAGACCCACCACCACCACCGCCACCTCCTGATCCGCTCAAGAATCCTGCCGATGCTGCTGCCACTAAAGCTAGAACACAAATATAAACCTGCAATTGTAGATGGTGAAAAATTGTGATTAGGACAAAATGTTTTTAGATTCTAACAAAAACTTATATACCTTCATGATGCGTTTGTCTAGGCTTAGGAAAAAAAAGAGTTTTAATGCCTAGAGACGAGGGTAAACTGATAAAATACCAAAGCCCTCGCCTTCTTTTATACGAGAGTGTATAACCAAGGCATTGATTGCCAGACTATGATGGCCTATGGTCAAATCTAGAGATGTCTTCTTCATTTTTGGCCATTTTTACTACAGCTCTCATGGCTCTTAAGCTCTCACAGTGTAGTATATATGATATAACGCTATCATCGTCGCCATGGAGCAAACTGTGCATCTATTGAATTATTCATGAGCCTCGATGTTTATTTTTATATTTTTGTTTGGGATTTTGTTTTTAAAAAATAATTTCAATCATGAAAATTATGGGACGACAACTACTACCGTCGCGAGCCACCTTCTTTAACGATCGTGGTGGTGATCGTTAAGAGTCTGAAGGTCTTCTAGAAGAGATCGTTTCGTGAAATATATAAATATAAGGAAATTCATTTTCTGATTTATTATTAATTTCCCTGGATTTTATGACGCCCTTTATCATATCTGTTGGTGATAAGCTAAATATTAATATGGGAAACTTTGTGTTTATTGATCTTGTGGCTCTCTGGCCATCATCAAATGCAAAAAATGGCCTGGATTTTTGTTTTTAGCAGATGTGAGACAAGTTTTTATGTGTTTAATAGTTTGAGGTGAAAAACGATGCAAATCATCGTCGCATATTTAACTTGCTTTCGTAGATTATGAGAAAGCGTTCGACTCGGTCAATAGGAGCTTTATATGGCAGGCACTACGGCGACGTGGACTGCCTGATAAAATAATAGAATTGATAAAAGCCCTATATAACAATTCCAAATGCAGAGTTCTCCATAATGGAAAATTATCCGACAGCTTCGAGGTGAGCTCAGGAGTACGACAAGGATGCCTACTCTCGCCTTTACTATTTCTTATAGTAATAAATGACATCCTTGTCGGCGCTCTAGATAGTAGAACAGGCGGCATACAATGGGGTTTGTTAGACCGCCTTAAGGATCTCGACTACGCCGATGATATCTGTTTGCTGGCCCACAGACACCAGGACCTCAAAAACATGTTAAACAATTTAGCAACAGAAAGTAGTCCAGCAGGCTTAAGGCTAAATCCGACTAAAACTAAAGAAATGCGGATAAATGCAAACACCAACGAACGAACAGCGCTGAATAACCGTGACGTGGAACTGGTAAATAAATTCTGCTACCTCGGTAGCATTATTACCGAAAATGGCGGGGCAGAAGAAGACGTCAGTTCCAGAATAAATAAAGCACGAGGCGCTTATGCATGCCTGTCCCACATATGGAGATCAACGGTGATTTCCACTAACACCAAATTGCGGCTGTTCAACTCCAACGTTAAGGCAGTTCTTTTGTATGGTTGCGAAACATGGAAAGTCACCCAATTCATCACAGGGCGCCTACAAGTCTTCATCAACAGATGCCTTCGTCGTATCCTAAAAATCCGCTGGCAAGATAGAATTTCAAACGAAGAACTATGGCGCCGTGCCGGCCAAGAAAGGATAGACGATCAAATCAGGCGAAGGAAATGGAATTGGGTTGGCCACACCTTGCGACGCGAAAACGAAAATCTAGCCAAACAGGCCCTTGACTGGAATCCGCAAGGTTCCCGTCGAGTAGGAAGACCTAGAACAACGTGGAGGAGAACCCTACTAGAAGAAGCCGCAACAACTGGGAGATCCTGGTCGGAGCTAAGAGCTGTCGCGCAAAACAGAGTCCGCTGGAGGGCAACTGTTTCCGCCCTATGTCCCATGAGGGATTAAAGGAGTATAAAGAAGAAGAAGAAGAAGAATATTTAACTTCTTTTTTTGTGTGTATTTCTCAAAATCATAGATCATAGTAGACATGTACAAATATGCGATCACCTATTGACGTCCGACGCTTCGAGGTCTTGATCTACGACCGATATTACTCCCACTTTATATATAAAAAAAGTCAAAATTCAGGTTGAAATTTAAAGGTGAATAAGATTAGCGGTGTAGCATCCAATTCTAATAGTTCAAATAAAAAAATTAACAAAATTTTGCAAAAACACAAATTTGGACTAAGCCATACCTTCAAAATCCACCTCTGTGGAACATCCCATCCAGCCAGCAAAAAATAACCCATCCATTAAGAAATTTGAACTCTCAAGAAACACTCTTCAGACATTTGATTTTTATCAACAACTCAACTCAAACTCTTTCTCCGCGAACCTTGATCCTATTAATTTTCAAATTTACTGTCAAAAATTTTAATTGCACTAATTTCCAAAAAAAATTCAAAATTTACGAAACTCTCGACCGACATCTCGACAATTGAGAAATTTTTTGGCTGACAGATCATGGCCCTGTCTCTAGTGAGTGGTCCCACACACAGGAACGAAACGAAACAACTTATTTAAGAGAGCAGCGCAGCAAAGCGCATTGGGCATGCGCAAACCGATGAAGTTTTTAATTCGAGTTTTAAATTACGAAAAACAGAAGCTGGAATTTTGAAGAGAAGCTAAAAAGTTTTTGTACCAATTTTTGTTTAAATGCGATAAATTTTAATTTTTATTTTTTATTTTATTTTTTTTTTTTTTTTGAGTTTTTATTACTCTTGTTAATTTTTCGTACTAATTTTTGGTGGTTTTTTGGTTCATATTATTATAGGTCGGTCAGTGATCTTTAGTTCCATATCAATATATTTAGTATTTTTTTCTTGGATGACATTTCTTAAGTGTTTAAATGGTTTTGCGATCGTTAAAATTATATAAAAATAAATTTTATTAAATATTTCGAATTTTATATAAATTTGTAGACATTTTTCATTTTCATGTCAGTTGTTAAAGTCAAAGTTAGCGTTGAACAGTTCATCATCATCGGGTTAAAAGTGTTTTGTATTTCTATCTTTTTTATTGTTCTAAATTAACTTAAAGTTCTGCACTTATTTTTTTTTAAACAAAAAGAAATTTATTTCAATTCGGCATTGTATTTTTTTCATAAATTCGTCTAATTCGCCAAAACCTAAAAACTTATTTAATTCTTATCATTGTACAATATTTTAATTAAATTTGGTTCCTCAAATAACCATAGTGACACTAATTAAAGGCTCAAACAGAACCAATCCGTTCCGTCCGTTTTTAAAAGTTGGAAATTTAGCATTTCCATGAGACGAACGGGGTAGTCGTAATCAAGCGGACGGAACGTCAAAAAAAAAGGAAAAACGTGCGGAGCAGACGGACCGGAATGGTTCTGTTTGAGCCTTAATTGATCCTAAGTCTTCGCCAGCTTGCAGTGTGACGGGAGGCCTAATTCTGTCCCAAAACCTCGTCTTCCTACAGTTAAGCGGTTCTTCTTCTATGTTGGTGAGGTTTCAAACCCAAAAGAACCGCCTATTCTTCTTCGGCTTGTGGCTTAGACTTGACTGTTCGAGCTATCGCGAGGCACTCGAGGCAGACGGTCTATCCAGAGAAGTTTACGCGGCAACCGGTTATCATCCATTCGGCAAACTTGTCTAAGCCACCGTAGTCCAAGTTTTTGTCTAACTGTCTTTGTCTAACTGTCTCGTTTCGAAGGCGATCGCAGAGTGAGACACCGAGAATCTGCCTCAAGCACCGCATTTGGATCTCTAGCCAATCCATAAGCCGATCCATAAAGAAGAATCGCAAGGATCAACGTTCGGTAAAGGCGAACCACTCGAGCGGGACGAATGTTGCTGTTGCCTGGCCGATGCGGCTGTGAACGTCGGCCGTTGATTCCACTTTTTTTTCTTCAACCAATGATCCCAAATATTTGATCGATTCGGGTTTCATCGAGGAGAACACTGGCTTTGGATCTGTCCGGTTCTTTTTCGCATTGATTTTTAACCCGTATGAGTGGACGATGCGGAAGATGTCCGTTGCTTCGCCATCCGTGTCGGTGAAGATAGAATGACACGCGGCGAACATCAAGTCGGTTAAGAATTTTTCGTCCTAGTATCGATCTCCGTGTCGTCCATCGAATGTTTCATGCATAATCGCGTCGATCACAGGGTTGAAGAGAAGTGGCGAAGCAGCGTCTCCTTGTCGGACACCTTTTCTAATCGGGAATTTCCCGGATAAATCGTTTCGAATACGAACGCTACTGGTTGAGCCATCGTACGACGCTTGGAGAAGTTGGATGACGATATTGGCGGCAATGAACTCTTTCTTCCATTAGCTTGTTCTTTCCGGCTCGCTTGCTCTCATGTTTCTATGATGTATGATTTTCGTAAATACTTTGCCGATGATCGAAAGTTCGAAGCGATACGTACTCAGCGTACAAGCGATACTTGTATTCCCGACTGTCCTCCACGCCGACGGGCCACGATGCGAATACCACATGTGTGTTATGAGGACTTGGAGTTGTTGTGATAAGACATCGCCTCCGGCTTTCCTTATCTCGGCGGTTATTTGGTCTATTCTCGGCGCTTTTCCATATTTCAGCGATTTTATTGCCGTCTACATCTACGTCTACGTATCGAGAAACTGATTTGTCGGCTGTTCGATAATCGGAGGCTCGGCTGCTGGACCTTGTGGCGGATCGTGTTGATGTTGTTTTGCTGGTGAATTGCCGGATTTTTTGGTACAGCGACTCGTGCCTCAACGCCGCTTCTTCCATGTTGGCCGAAACGTTATTCAACTACGCTTCCCTTTCCGATTTCATTTTTTGTCGAAGTTCTTTGTTCAATCGTCGCTTCCGCTGATCGACGAGGTCTAGACAGCTTTCCGAAATCCATGGCTGCGTCCGTTTATGGATCGGTGGACACAACTCAATTGCACACCCCACAATAGACTCCGACGAACGCCAAGAATTTGTTGGACAATGCCATTTGAAATTCTCGCCCGATGGCCGGGTTCCGTAGGCAAGCCCAATTCTTCTTGGCTGGTTTTCTTCGCTCTTTGTAATCGCATTTGTAATTTCGCTCGAACAAGATAATGGTCCGATCCGCAATCGAGCTCAGGCATTGCACGTACGATTTTAAGCGTCGATCGGTATCTTGCGTTGATCAAAACGATGACTAACCATCCTGAATGAATCCTGACGATATGGGTCTTGATCTTTCCACCGATCGATCGATCGTTCCAGTTCGAATGTTACTTTGAAGGTATAAATATTGGTGCAGTGGTTGCGAAGTTGTTTACGTTTGAAAATGGAGAAACATAATGAAAAGGTACCTTCTATTTTTATTATGGCAAAAGGGAAGAACGCTGTGAAAAAAATATGTAAAACGGCGGCCTGTGGGATATGTGAATAAGCTCCGGTGTCGAAAAGATTTTATTTTTAATCAGCTTTTGCAATCGGCATTTCGTACTTCCAAACGTGAGTGTCGACAGCGGTTTTACCAAGTGGACACCCAACTAAGTACTAACCATGTCCCAAGTTGCTTGACCTTCGTAGTAGAGCTAGATCCAGTCTATTGAGTATCCTAATGGCATCATTAATTATCAAAACGATAATTGGCCGTTTTCTTCGACGTATACAATTTCTTAAAGTTAAAATTTTGGCTTGCCTTTCCGTTGCAGCATATTGACATCGCTCCAAATTCTCTTCCCTTAGTAGGGCTTTGACTTATTCCCGCTGAACTGCCTTGCGTGGCTGAAACGAAATGAAATCGACTTATTTTTGAAACGTTCTTGATCCGATGATGAGCCGCATACGACAATCGGAAGCCTCAAAGATGCTGGACAAAGGACGACTCACCAGTGCACCAGTGTTCACGAAGCCAGGACTGACATCGAACCATCGACATCTTTATACTATAAGAAAAGCAGTTGAATTTCACTTTAAAACCACCACGAACTTTTTCCTAAATCTAATATACTCTCTAGAAAAGTTATCCACACCTAATATCTACTTTTAAGCAAGTCCTCAAGTCCCATGGATTAGATGCTCCTGCTTGTTACAAAATAATTCTATAGAATCTTTAAAAGCCTCTTAAATCTCATCTTACTTCATTGAAACCTTCTCTTATATAACACAATCAAATATGCAAAGCCCAACTGTTTGCTCTCTGGCGATATATAATTAAGGCTAATTCTCACCTGTGCGAAGAAAGTTACACAATCCGGCAGTCAACAGTTTCTCGTCTTTTATTAATTTTCACATAAAATCTTCATAATTGAAACATAAAAAATTACTTACCAAAGCCAGGCTCAAAGCTCTGCCACAAAGCATAAAATTGATTTAAGCTTCTTCTTAAGATGCGTATTTCATACCAACACCAGAAAGATGAGGAGAGAGAAAAAATTAATAATAATCATAATAATAAAAGCGACGTTTCCACCTGTCCGTCCGTCGCCTTTGTGGAGTTGTAAAAATCGTGAATAAACCTTGATGCAAATTTCGATGACAATTTTTTAACGCGGAAACGCACAAAGTCTCGCGGCGTCAATTTCCGAAATATTCATGAGGCGAGTTCGGATTGAATATTCCGAAAAAGGGCTCTGTTTTTCGGGGAGAATTGCACCTCAATGCATAAGTGACGCATAATCCGAAGGTAGTTGTAATTTAGATAACAGTTTCTGTTTTTTTTGGGTAGAGTTAGATAAGTTTTTTGGGCTTTGGTTAGTCACCGAAATAATGCAATTCGATATAAACTTGGATTCAATTGAAGATTGCAGCTATCTTGACGAATTTGGTTGGTGGTGCTTATCTGATTTCAATTTGGAAGGCAATTAGCTGGGCCTGATTACAAAGTGATTAGCAAATTTATTTATGAAGGTGTAGTTTAATGACGTGTGGGGTTATGAAACAATGTTGTAGGGAGTCGAGCGTTTTACCTATAAAAACATTTTGAAACTCTTTTATAATCGGTGAAATTAACTTCTTGATGTTAAATTAGTTAAGCTCATTTCCATTTATATAAGAAGCAATCGTTGCTTTATAGGGATTATTTACATAAATAACTCGTAGCTAACGATTGACACAAGATCACTCACCTGGTCGTTCTCAAATCTTTAAAATCCAGGATAACTCACTGAGCCCATATTTATCCGCTGTAGTGTTCCCCAATAATCTATTCTAGGTACCTCGCTGTTTTGTCTTTACATAAATGAGGAAAACATCTATTCCCTGGTGGGATTCGCAGACTTCACGATGATCTGATGAGTATTTCTGATTGGACTGGAACCAATAAACTGCCCGACTGAATCCTAGGAAATCTTCATGTTGGGTGGTTAGCAAGACTCTCATTTGTATTGAGTACTCTCGCACCAATTGCAATAATTTCAGCTTGCGGTATGTTGACTCAGTCAAAAAGCTAGGTGTTGAGTTTATAATTATAAATTCATTTGTTGTAGTTATACGAGTGGGGTTCTTATGGGTGCCTACGTCAACTATGGGTTAGTACCAGCTCTCTCACACTTGATATGTCTATGATTGCTCTAATTACGCCCCACTCAAGTACCGTAGTCTAAATTTCCCCAACTTGACCTCGGTGTGTATGAGAAAAAACGGAAGTTGCATTTAACACATGTCTCCGTTTTGTCTATAGGCTAAGACGGCATGATCGCATCACACCATATGCCTCCAACTTGGTCTTACCTTTTGGAAACTATCGCTCGTATCATGAATTCAAAGTTATTATTAAGCTTATGAATATTTATTTGAGCCGATACAGATCACTATTATTGATACCTAGTTGCAACTCGTTATTTGGCGATCGTTCCAACTTTGTCGAGGCTGTGCGCAAATGGAATGCCTTGCCCAGGGGAATTCGGAGTGGGACATCTACCTGAACTTTCAGCATGCTTTTAAAAAATCATTTTTGTTGATTCTTTCTTTTCTGTCTTCTTTTTCTTTCTTTCTCACTTAGCTTCTCTTCACATTCTTTTCTATTTTATCACCCGAGTAAAAAAAAACTCATCCGCACCTAGCATGCAGCAGGCATGCCACTAGCCTGCACCGCGCCCGCATAGCAAAATCAGCTGTTTTGCCCCCAAGCAAAATTAAAAAAGAGGCTTTTCCAAAATTGTGCAGGACGAAGAAAACGGACAGTTAACTTGGTGACCATAAAGGGTGCCAATAGTATAGTTAGTAGAACGGTTCTTAGATAGGTCAAACAACATTGGACGAGGTTGATGCTTTGCTTGGTACAACACTAACGTTTGAAATGGTCTATGCCTATATGGATGCATTTATGAATGTTTTTAAATTTTCGTGCCTGCGGCAGGATCGGGCATACCTGTTAGATAAGCGTTACTTGCTAGATAAGCGTGCTAGGTGCAGGCGGGTTCATGCTTTTAAGAAAATTAACCAAATAATAGCGGGATAGCAATTATCATTCTTCTTCATCATCTTCTTCTATTTCTCTACAGCTATTCTCTATCTTCTGCTTCTATCTCCAGGCGTCTCTCTACTCTGCAGCGTGCCTCCAGTTTCTTGTGTTGAGGATTTTTGCTGCATAAGCATTCACAGATAGCTTCTTAAGCTCCACAGCACGCCTATGTCATAGGTACACCGGTTTGCGTCATCAAAACGCCACGCCAAAGCTCAAATCGAGCCTTCGATCTCACTGAATGCAGCCTTACCTCTAACTTACCGATTTGGAAGACCGCATGCCAAGAGGAACGAAAGGGACCTGCAAGGGGACCCACTAAAAGTTATCTGATGATCGGTATATCTCAAAACAGTCTATAAAAAAACCTGTTCTTCTCCAGAATAAACACTACTGTTCACAAAGTCAGCGCAGGACCTTCTTAGTACCCAGTTTTAAGAATTCTTCAAACGCCAGCTAACACTCCCATAGCTTCATTCATTAATATTGAATTGTGACATACCAGCCATATTGTGTCATCCAAAATATGGAATGAAGCCCAATTGGTGATCAGTGATCTTCTGAAAAATTTGGACCAACTACATCGCTGTGTAATGTACTTTTTCCCTATTATAGATCATATTCACACACTTTATAGCAATTTGTATAGAAATCATTATGTGGATCAGAAAAAATCGTGCCCTATATAGAAAAAGATTGTTTTTTACTTTAAATTATAGTTTAAAAAAAAAAAAAACAAATGACTGACGCATCGATTTATGTAAAGCTGATCTTCAACCTTTCCGCATTATTAAATCCATCTAAAAAATATGAAAAGATCAACAACCAGTCAAAAGTGAGACTTTGACCGAAGCCAGATCAGCGTATCACTGCGACTCTGGACCATAGTTTTATGAAATTCTGAACCAATAGCTGCTCCCAGGCATGATCGGGTGGTATGGATAGCTCCAATGGAATGTACAAGCGCCCTAAGTCATCTCCTAGTGGTCAACAGCCAAGAATCATTGAAAAGGTTAGTACTATACGAAGAAAGATCGTTCAAAATTGTCCAGTCTCTCAAAGATCATGCGTGCTAGGCTTCCAAATCAAACTGAAGATCGAAAACTAAATCAGATCTTATATTCGATTTGAAAATGTTACATGATCCCACCTGACTAGTTCGCATCAAGGTTATGATTACAAAATCTATTACAAAAAACTTAAGTGGGGATCAATTTGACTTAAACTTAAACAGCAGCAAAATGTAGTAGCGGCCAAATAAGTGATGGACTGAAGCCTAAACGGTAGTCTTATAATCATAATCATAGTTTGATGTTCATAGTTATTGCAAAAGGGCTATCAATATCGAATTAATTGAAAATGTTGAATCGTGCGTGAAAGCTTGTCGACAGATCTATTTACATTCTTGCTTCGTACACATTATCATTCCTCAGTAGGTAAGACCCTAGACAGACTAGCAGCCTTAATTCGGATTATGACGTTAGAATGACGTAGATTATCCAAATCTTTTATATAGGTAGTATTAAGGGTACAAGTCTGGCAACGATACAACACGTCAGGGAAACATCGATCGCAACAAATTGACCAAAATAGGGAAAATATATAAAAGACTTGGGTACGATGAAGAGAGATGTCAAAATGCAATTTCTTTCAATAGCCAACTTCGGCTAGATAAGTTTTACATCATGTGTCAACACTAGTAAGGCTTGGTCTGACTACAACCAGAAGAGGTCGTGCGATCTCTCGATCATGTCACAAAAAAGCTTCGTCAGAAACGTCTCGATCAATCAATGGAGCAATGGACACTGATCAATTAGGAAAAGTTCGGCCAAATTGGAGAATACCGTGCAATACCCACTGCCGTAGTTATTGGGAGGATGAAGCCAGGAAAACAACCGATCACAGAGGATTTACAGAGGTTTGGCTCTGGCCAGGATCAGACACCGTTCATTTGGACTTCGTGCAAGCCTTGGAAGTAGTTTCGAAGCTTGAAGTAGAAGATATATGCAGGCCTATTTTGAACTGCGCTGGAATTGATGCCACTGGAATTTTCTGGAAAAAGTAAGGCTTGGACAGGGTTGCCGCCTTTAGCTACCTATCATGTTTTAGCTTATACAGACGAGCAACGATACCAATCTAATATTACCCATAAAACTGCCAAACTTTGGTTTTGATCTTTTATGTCAATTAGGTCACATTGAAAACAACTTTTTTATATTATGTACAAAAAAAATAATAAAAAATTTACAAAAAAGGTCCTAATACAAATTTTTAAATAAGTTTATTATTAAAAGTAAGTTAACACTAGACAAAATAACAACATACATTAATTAATAATAAAAAAAACTCACAATCTCATTTATTGTTCTGGATGCGCAACACTTTAACGTGCCCGCCATCATCAGAACCACCCGGACCCCTAATGACCCTAATCGATTGTGCACCTGACGATGCTAGCGATGGTAACGATTGCTCACGTATGACATTGATATTTCTCGTTCTTGCCGCCTGCTCATGGACAACCCTAACTGTCTCGACCTCTGGCTCTGGATCTGGCTGCTGTTCGTGGATCACCCGCACGGTTTCCACCTCTGGTGCTGGCGCTGGCTGTTCATGGATCACTTGGACAGTCTTTACCTCGGGCTCTGGTGCTGGGGATTCATGGATAACTCTGAGTAGTTGGATTTCCGGTGGTGGAGCTGGTGCTTGGTGGACGATCTTGAGATGTCGGATTTCTGGTGGTGGTGGTGGTGCCTGCTCGACTATTTGGACTGTTCGTAGCTCTGGGGGTGGAGGTGGGGGTTGATGGACTACTTGGACTGTTTTTACCTCATGGACTGGAACTACGGGTTGATGTGCGACTATTGGCTCTGGTGGTGGTGGTGGAGGTGGTGGCGCCACTAAATGCACCGCCTTGTGGTGATGTTCTAAGACTGGAGCAGCATGAAGGATTGGCTGCGGTGGTGGTGGTGGCGCCGGCAAAAATTGTGGAGGCGGCGGGGCGGCCTTGTATAGTGGGGCATATCCTATTTGGTGGGCTGTATATGGACCTGGATATGGTCCGGGATATGGGTATCCATGATGGGGCCCCGGCACTGGACCAGCAGCATAGGGTAAGGCATGGGGTGCTCCTAGATATCCTGCAGATGCTGCAGCTGTGAAGACCAAAACGCATATGAAAACCTGAGATACGAAAACAAAATCTCTGTTAGAATACACCAATAAAACAAAAGGGAAGTGTTCTACTCTATGTATGTATGTATGTATGTAGGTCCTAGTATATTTTCACATTAAAACAAAACAATTATATGTAATCCACTGGTTTTATTTTTTTTTTGGTTTTTTTGTGTTTTTGTGTGTTATATATTATTAATAAATAAAATGAAAACTCTCATGATTTCTCTACCTTCATGTTGTGTTTGCTCCGCTTAGCTGAAACGAAACAAGAAACTGATACCAAATTCGGACATTCACTTTCTTTTATATTCGACGAAGTTTTCTCTCATTTTCTTCCACATCTCCCAAATGCAAAGTGATTGTAATTCCCTTTTTTATAATCTTTGAAAAAATATCAATGATGCCATCTTATGTCATAGAAGAAGACACCAGCCAACCACACAAAGCCAAGCATAGATTTTTGTTTGGTGTTCGGTGAGTTGATTTGATTAGATTATGATTGTGGTAGTAGTAGCAGCATTTTTTATTCATAATAAATTTTTATCATTAATAAAATTAAATTTAATGAAAATACACAAACACACACGGCATTGGATAAAAAAATAAATAAATAAAATATAAATAAATATCTATTTACATTTTTTTAATTTGGTACCAAAAATTTGAAATTTTTTAAGGTCTTTTGTTTTGGTTTTTTTTTTTGAAAATAAATAAAAAACAAAAATTCGCGAAAATTCCAATGTAAAAAGATGCGAAAATTATCGTGGAGGAATTTTTATCTATTTTTGGGCAGATAATATTTGTTTTTTTTTTTTTTTTATCTTTTATAAATCAAATTTGCGGATCCGGTGATTTTATTTATTCAGTGTTTATAACGCTTTAACTATTTTTGGGGAGAGCCATTGACTTCTTAATATTCATCATAAACCTTTTTCGGGAGGGTAGCGCTTTCGTTCTCTTTATTATTTTTCCGGATATTTAAATTATTCCAAAACATTTTTTTTGCCTCCTTTAAAATTTTTCTTTATTCACCTTTTTACTATCGAAAAGTGTGAATGGTAGCCACGAGGAATAGTATAGTGATATCTCTACACTCCACACGCCTTTTTTATTATCCCAAGAAAATGGAAAATAGTTGTTGACATAAGAGATGCGCTCTTAAACATTTTTTTTATTATTATTTTCTTAACTATCATTTTACTTTATTTTTTTCATTCAAGAAAATTCAAAAAATCTCCTCTTATAAAATCATCGCCCATTTTAAAAAAAAATTATTTCTAGTAAAAGTTTTTTGATTGAATATGGTGTGATGCGATCATGCCGCCGTCTTAGCCTATAGACAAAACGGGGAAAATTGTTAAATGCAGCTTCTCCATTTTTCTCATACATACTGCATCAAGTTAACATGAGGGGAAAATTTAGACTACGATACCAGAAGTGGGGCGTATTTAAAGCAATCACAGGCATTCCCCTATAAATTTTTGAAGAAAACCAGCGGGAAATTTATCAAGCGCTGCCAAAAGCAGCAAGAATGCAGCGCTTCCAATTCATATGTTATGGAAGCTCTTTGGAAGCACTATATACCCATTTTCTGCCGTGGTTTTCTCAAGTGCTCCTTTGTTCTCTTTAGTTACCCAGTGGGTAATTTATTAAGCGCTGCCAAAAGAAGCAAGAATGCAGCGCTTCCAATTTATATGTTATGGCAGCTGTTTGGAAGCACTATATACCCATTTTTTGCTTTGGTTTTCACAAGGGATCTTTTATTTCCTTTAGTTACTCAGCGGGAAATTTATCAAGCGCTGCCAAAAGCAGCAAGAATGCAGCGCCTTCAATTCATATGTTATGGAAGCTCTTTGGAAGCACACACCCTATACCTCAAGTTCTCTTTTATTACTCTAAGCTAAGAAATTTGTGGTTTTTATAATAGTCGCGTCAGTTGTGAAATACTACTATTGGTGAAAACCAAAGCTCCAACAGCTTCCCAAGAGCTTCTATTTTACAGCTTCGATTGCGCTTCTTCAACAACAATATAAAAACGCTTCGCTCTGATGATGGCATGCCTGTGTTAAAAGTAAGGGAATTGGGATATGAATAAGAAGTGCGTTGGCATTCCTTTTCAGCGCTTCAGAACCTGTTCAAAAACATAAGGCAAGATGACATCATTTATTGCAATTGGTGCGAGAGTTCAGTTCAGTTCAATGGCACTATAGTCCAAATCAAGCCTTGACCTCCGTCCAACCTTCGCGTTCACTGGCTAGAGTAGGCCCAACAAGTGTACAGCGTGTGCCACTGGCTCGCCGAACCAATAAAATAAGACATGCTCTGGGTTATCCTAGGATACCTAGTCATACCAGTCACAGCGCTAAGCCATAGTGCTCGAAACGTATATTATATATCGTCCATTTACACTCAAAAACTGCGTTAGGTCATAACTCACTTCTCCACACTTCCTCGTAATCCATTTATCCATGTTTTGTTTAGAATTAGTCTGAGGTAACACCAACTCTTAACCCCGCTATCACGCAAGCAGCATCGTTAAATATGGTCCTGCGCAGCATATGTGAAAGACCCTAAAACTAGAGGCAAGGGCTGACAAGCATTCGTGGGTGCGTACAGTGTTTGATATAATAGAAGTGCGTGCATTCAAATGCAAACTGACATATAGTTACGTAAACGGGCCACACGCTAAGTTAAAGTTGGTCTACTTCCTAATAACTTACCGTATTCGGCATACATAGTTACAAATACCCAAACTCAAATACACACAGACACATATACTCGCCGATTAGAATTTTTGGCTACTTGTAAAAGACAAGACGGAACCCAAGTAAACAATTGTCTGTCAACGAAAATTCGCTGAATACACCGCACGCACTCTACGCACGTATTTGCTTCCAACGGAGGCCTCGGAAGTCTAGGGGTAAGGCGCCTGGCTGCTATCCCAAAGGTCCCAGGTTCGAATCCCGGCCAGCCCCACGGTCCTTTGCCTTTTCCACTTTCCCACCCGCATAACTTTCCTTCTTTCTGCTTCCGCCTTTACATTCCTGATTCCCCCTGTCATAGCCTTCGCTAGTTCTTCCCCGCCCCACCAAGCGCATGTCATCGGTTGGCTGATGAGATTCAACTCGTTTCAGGAGGCATAACACTCCAGCGAGTTGTTTCTCAAATGCCCCGAGGCCAGAGTAGCGAAATGGTTGGAGTAAAATATCGCGGCTAGGTTGTGGCAGATCCTTCGCACTTCTATCTCTTTCTACTCTCTATCTTCCGGCTAGAGCTGCTGTTCGACATTCTTTATGAAAAACATAGATTATCGAAAAGTACAAAGGGGCTTCCCCTAAGCCTCTAGTCTATCACATAAAAAAAAAACTATAGTCTGTATGTGGCCCTCCTTTTTCTGCTGTTAGGCTGAAAACAGATCTATGCATGCGTGTGGTGCGGACAGCCAATGAGCAATATGCGGAATGTTTTCGCTAACACATAATTGCTTTCCTGCGTTTTTCCTTATTTTTTAGAAGCACGCCATAAAGCTAGTCCCAGCTTACCTCCTCTCAGAAGGCAAAGAATTGGCGTAGCCTCAATACATCATTATAAATTGTGATTCCCAGGACACCTCATATTTTTCTGTACACCGTCTGCCCATCTTCCGGTTCACAATGAAGTGATCTACCTTCTTCCCTTTTTAGAAAAGGTTGTTACCAAACATTTCATTTTGTTTCCAGTTTCAGATGAGGAGGTTTATTTGTTTAACTACCCACCTGAACCCAACATGATCTGCCGGGACTGTTCCTAGGTATTTAAAGTTCTTTACTATTTCTAGATTGTAGCTATCTATCGCGAAGCTGGTCCTTAGAGATGTCCTTTCTGATCTAGTTTGCAATATTGCTTTAGTTTTGCCATGATTAATTGTTAAACCCATGTTTTTAGCGGCATTTTCTAGAGATAGTCTCGCAATCCTTCGCTACAAATAGTGATCTACTTGGTATGTTCAGATCATCAGTGTAATGCAATAATTGCACCGACTTATTTATTAACGTGTCATTCCTGTCTAATGCTGTTCTTCTGAGGACAACTTCTAGTGCTAGGTTATCTTTACTTTTAAAGATTTAAGTATGACTAGGTACGTAGCTCCCTAAAGCAGTGTTTCATAACCACACACCAAGCTTTTCGGGGAGTAGCCCGATTTTTCTTTATTCACCTTTTTACTATACAAAAGTGTGATTGGAAGCCGAGGAATAGTATAGTGATATCTCCTCATTCCACTTTCCACACGCCTTTTTTATTATCCCAAGAAAATGGAAAATAGTTGTTGACATAAGAGATGCGCTCTTCAACCTGTTTTTTATTATTATTTTCTTAACTATCATTTTACTTTATTTTTTATTTATTTTATTATTCCAGAAACGTGAAAAAATCTCCTCTTATAAAATCACCGCCCAATTTAGAAAAAAAAAATATTATTTCTAGTAAAAGTTTTCAGATTTTTTAGTACTTAAAGTGAGTGAGTGAACCAAACTGATTGAAAGAAAGGTGCAAAATATTTACACCTGCATAACATGCAACGGGCCTTTTTCGTGATATCAGCGCCCACAAACTTGAATGAAAATGAGAAGTAGGAAAAAGTCTCGATAAAAAATTGCCTATGCGAAAAAATTTGTTTTCGTCATATATGTAAATTGTTTTATATGACAATAATTGTCACAAATTATTTTATATGTTAATATCCGTTTATGTTTTTTTTTTTTTTTTTCATATTTTTCATGTCTTTTAAAAAAGTTTAATGAAAAATATATAACCTAATAAAAAATATATAAAGCACATAAACAAAAAAAAAAAAAACAAATGCACGAAATTAAATTTTTAATAATGTGCTAAAAAATTAATGATATGCCAAAATATATAAAATTGATATGGGATCAGTGTCATGACCTTTTCACAGCTTGTTTATTTTTTCTTGTTGTCATTTTTGTTGTTGTCGTTGTTTCGTTGATCTTCTTATCCCCCACAGATTAGAGATGCATGTTAGTCGTGTGCTAATATGACATTCATATATATTGTATTATGAATAAAAATGATGAAAAGCGTGCCTTTTGTCCAGTAACCTCGATCTAGTAGAGGAGACAATGGGGCGTTTTCCAAATTTTGATCCGATTTTTAGTAAGAGACTTAGTTAGGTTGGTTGTATCAATGGGTTCATCAAAATGTGGTGAAAAATTGCACTGTAGATGATGTATATATAGTGATAGTAGAGTGTCGTACCGTTTCAGAGTTTTTGGGGGATTAGTAACTACAGAGTTGAAGAGAGAGGAAGATTTTCAGTGACTTAAGTTAAATCGTTGGTATTGGCTCCAAAGATAATTTAATGTGAAAATAAGTGGAATTTAATATCATTCAGAAAAACTGCATTAATAATAACTTCACTCAACACTGGGTGCTGAAACAACTGCTAGTTTTTGAACAATTTGATGGAGTATTGGCTCTGTCGAGTTGTTCAAAAACTTCACGTGTTGGTAGACCACCGACACGGTTTGGGTTTCATGGCAGTGCGAATGTACCGAGGTGGCAATGTTTACTCGGATCATCATATGTTTTAATATTTTGCTCTGACAGCATGTTACAATGCAGAACAGCTTTTTGTATCTGCGAATCAGGCTCGAATCAACACTACTCTCCATCTCCAACGATGTGGTACGGAAAGATACAAGGAGGTCCGACTTTAGGTATTTTGGCGCCCGGTGCCAGATATTTTCAAGCGCGCTTAACTTTTTAAATTTTTTTTTTTTTTTAGGTAGATTATGTTACTATCCACAAAATGTATAATAAGGGGTACAGATACAGTCGAGGGAATAAGGCTGAAGACGATACCGTCATTTATCACGAAGGAAACTGAAGGTTACAAACGCACAGGCAGAACCAGTGAATGTAAGACGAGGAATGCAAAGCAGCTGTAGAGGCTATAGAGGAAGTGACAGCAATAGTCGGCAATATCAATTAAAATAGGATGATGGTGATCCAAAGGAATGGCGGGGTTTCTATTTAGCAAAGGAGAATTTGACAAAACAACAATCGCAAGGAGCCTTGGCAGGCGCGGTGTGGATAGCGCTTTTCGTGACTGAGTCGACTCTACGTTGTAAATTCGCAACATTCCACTTAGATGGGTCTCTGGAGAAATTATAACAAAAGGATGGTCCGCCAACAGTTTACAGTTTTTTTGATGGAGTTGGTTTATCAGAAGTTCGACTTTTTTTTATGTGAAAGACTCGAGTCTCAGGAAAGGCCCTTTATACTGTGTCGACAATCTATTTTCTTCATAAAGAGTGCAATGTCGAACAGCAGCTCTAGTCGGGAAACTGCCACAATCTACCCGCGATATTTTTTAGTCCACCTACTCCCAACCATTACTATCGCGACTTTTGACATCGGGGCATCGAGAAACAATTCGCTGCAGTGTTGTGCCCCCTGAAACGTGTTGAATCTCATCACTTGTTCTACTTATGCTACCGACTGCTGCTGGAAGGACCGGTGGAGAGAAAAGTTGGGAGAGACCAAGACCGGATTTCGGTTGTAGAGCAGCTTAAGAAGAAGAAGAAGAAGGGTGCTGCATTGGCCAGCAGCTACGAGAACTTAATCAGGGTTAACGTTAACAATAGGACAGCCAAGTACAAACAGAACGACAAAATCCACTAGTACCAGGTCAAAAAAATTTCAGATTGTTAACGAGGCTTTGACCAGCACGGTATAGGTACGTAAGATAAGTCTTCACACGACTTTTCCTCTAACTTTTGGCAAGCTGCTCACAAGTCATAAAAGTCGAAGCGTTTTTCTGGTGATGACGATGGAATGGTGATAATGCAACCGTAGAGGTCCCTTTTATGAATCCTTTAGGCTGTTTTAATTTTGGAGCAGCGTACAATTAAAAGTACTTGTTCAGCCGATGTAACTAACGTAATTGTTTTCCTTCTCTATTTTTCTACTGGACCCATGAATTCAGTGAAGGTCGCTGTATTCTTTCCCAGTCATTTACATATAAATATGAAGAAACTGGCTCGTAAATAAATAGATTGCACGATGAATTGCGATTTGGCAAATAGATGGATACTACATAAACCTTCTCTTAAGCATCGGCCAAGGCACCAAATTGGATTTTCCATGGAATATGTTGTGGACAGTGTATATCCTTCAGACACTTTAAAACTTCAGTTCAACACTTCAAAAAACGATCCATGCGCATTCATGTTTGCTGCCAAGAATCCTCAAGACTCAATCCAGCTGCCAAAACTGTTGGAGAGAGACTTTGTATACGGCAATTAATTTCACTTCATTTATGCTTCTTTAACCCTTCGTGAGACTTATGGTGGGATTTTAAGTTGGAGCGTAGCATTAGACTACTGTAGTACTTCTTAGTCTAGTAGTGTTACGCAGGCGCATGGTTATAATCCTCTCATAAACTGGTGATCAGCTTTTTCTGTTGGCCTTGCTGAGAGTAAAGTGCTTATATGCAGAGTTTTTTTTTGGGAAAGGGCAAGTTGAATTATTTATAGGGATTAACTTAGCACGTTTAGTTTTCTTTCAAGTGAAAATTCAAGCTTAGGAAGGAGTTATACTTTGTAGTTCCAGTTCATCATGTCGCACTAATTATTGTTTAATGCAGTGGTTCCCAAACTTTATTTCGTACGGAACCTTTCTACAATGTATAAAATTTGGCGGTACCCAACGATGAAAATATAAAATAATATATGATATATGTATATATTTATCCTTTAATATATTTTAAAACGTTTTTATTAGCTCGCTTTCTTGTGTGTCTGTTTGTCCCGTATATATCTTGCAATCGATTTTTTGAGTAATTCCGGTTACCCGATCACCCTGAAATTTTGCACACAACTTCAGCTCCGATGGCAATGCAATATGGTATACTCATTATACCGTTAGATTCATGGCGGCCGTCTCAAGACGACGGATTTGTTTTCTTCACGGAACAAATTTTGCAATCAATTTTTCAAATACTTCCGGATATCCTATCATGCTGAAATTTTGCATACAGCTTTAGCTCCGATGACAATGCAATATGGTATACCTTTAGATCCATGGCGGCAGTCTTAGGAGGGCGGATTGAAATATTCTTCACAACCCCTTCGACATGGGTATCAAATGAAAGGGTATGATAAGTAGACCACCATAAGCAATATAGTATACCCAATGTATCGTTTGGCCCATGGCGGCCATCTCAAAAGGGCGGATAACCATTTTCTTCACAACCCCCTCGATATGGGAATGTGGAATGGCGACCAAAATGTTACGCGGCGTGACGTAGACCAAATTTCAAGCTAGAAGGGCCACTCGCACTTTCTGATTAGCAAGAACGCGTTAAACGGCGCCGGCGGGCGCAGCGCCAATGAGTCTGCGAATGTATTTGCGCTTCGGCGCTGGTGACACGGAACCCTAAAATTTTTTCGTGGAACCGTAAGGTTCCGCGGAACCTACTTTGGGAATCACTGGTTTAATGTCTTGTAGTAAGCTTGGTTAGACCTTGCGTTTTAACTCTCCGATGTTATAGGAGCTTCTACCAAATATAAGAAATTTGCACAAATCCCACTGCAACAAAAATCAAAACAAAAATTTTTGTAACCGGTTTTCGGTTCAGTTAGTTGTATTTTTTTATACCAACACTTCAGTGAAAATGTTGAGTAAGGCTTGGATATGGTTCTCTAGTATTTTTTGTGTATCATCTCCCTATTTCACTTCACGGCTCTAAACAAATTCTTAATACTTAAGACCCTCCATTCAAAAAAATCAAGCATCAAAACACTCCATCATAAAAATCTCCAATAATTTCATAATCTCCTAATTGCAACTTTATTAATATCAGTTTACACAGCTTAAGTATGTGCTTGCGTCACCGTTTTTATGTAAAACTACTAGACTACTTAAAATCCCAAATTTTTTGGTCAATTCAATTTTGTTCGAAATCAAGAAAAAGAAAAAATTAAAAAATCGCTGCAAGTCTTCAACGGGCAACATATAGTTATCAGATTTCATGTTGACAACTTAATCCATCCATTCGGGGTCTAGAGAGTTGCCATAGATTGACAAAAAGCATTAAGAGATTTGTTTCACCTACACTAGTGACTTTACATTGGGTGTAGCCGTTAAATTTATAACTTGATGTTTTTTGTCGTTAGTAAATTCCGAATTTTGGTATGAAATGTAAAATATGATGTAAAATACGACAAGGAAGTTTGAAGATCACACAGATTACAGAAAAGCGATATTATAGTGCACAACGAAGCACTATCGTAAAAAGAGTGGAGGAGTTGCGCAACTGATCCAAAGCGAGATTTTCTTTTTAGGCGGAGAAAGCAGATCATTTTCGAGAAATATTCACCAATCAATAACCAAAATTAAATCGAACTTCGGATCGAATTTATGGAAACGAAAAACTATAACGAAAAAAAGTCGGACGTTGACTCGATAAAATTCGGACCTAGGACCGCACCCATGGAAGCCACTCCAATTCCGTGATGATTCTGGAAGCTGTTCTTGTAGAATTTGGGATTATTAAAAAACTTAAAAACCTTGTATTTTGTTTTGGTAAAAATAAATCTATTATATAGTTTTAAATAATCTTTGTACATTCCTTATCCTACTGCAAAAAATGCTAAATATGTTAACACTAATACTAAATCAGTTCCTGTTGTGCGCCAGCACTACCTGCGACCATGTTGCGCTCCGATGTATTGGATGTAGTTGAGTGTCTTCACCTCGGACGGCTGCTCCACGTGAATGGCCCTTGGTTCGCCACCTGGTGCCGTAAGGTGCGTCATGTGAAAGTGTGGCGGCGGATGTCCGTGAATAAATTCGATATTCTTAATCTCATGCGCCGGATGTGGACCGTCATGATGAACAAGTTCGGGCTGATGATGATGAATCGGATGAACAAAGTGCAAGTGCTGTGGCGCGGGCTCGATCAGATGAACTGGTTGTGGGGCAGGCTGAATTGGTACTGGTTCAATTGGATAAGGTTGTGGTACGTGGTGGATGAGGGGCACGTGTTGCGGTGCAGCGTGGATCAAGGGGACTTGTTGTTGAATGGGGACCAATGGGACCGCGGCAGGAGCTGTGTGGTAGAAGTGTATGTGTTGAGGAGCTTGGACAAGATGGGGTGGTTCAGCAACGACTGGTTGTGGGGGTGGGGGAGGTGCGGGATATACGGCTGGAGGTGGTGGTGGTGGTGGAGGAGGAGGGTATACTGGGACTGGTGGAGGACCTGCTTGGACGTAATTGACAGGCTGTGGTGGAGGTTGGAGATATTGTAGCTGTGGTTGAGGAGCGTGGATCAATGGCACTGGCTGAGCTGGTTCTGGACCTGGAGCATATGTCAGCGGTGGTGGTCCAGAATGAACGTATTGATAAGGTTGTGGTCCTGGGTGTGCGTATTGTATCTGCTGTGGACTGGAGTGAACGTAGTGCGCTTGTGCTGGTGGTGGTGGAGGCGGGGGTGGTGGAGGTGGTGCTGATGCAAGCGGTGCTTGTAGTGGATTTAGATGAGCTGCTGTAAGATGATGGACAGATCCAGGATAATATTGCGCACTCTTATATTCCGGTGCATATCCTGGCTGTACAACAGTTCTACCCTCATGCAAAGTAGACTGCGCTCCATGCACAACCGTCTTGAAGTCAGTCAGCTGCTGCCTGGGTACAAGGTGCAACTTCAAGGATTTTGGAGCCTGCAGGACTGTCTTCACTTCTGGGACGCCTTTTCCCACCGCATGGACTTGGATTGATTTCAACTGCGGTGGATTACCTTGGGCTACTGCAACTGCCTTGAACTTCGGGGCACTTTGGTCAGCAGCTGCATGTGCTAGTCCCTTAAGCGCTGCATGTCCTACCGGTCGGACGACCTTCAAGGTCTTGATTAGAGGTGGTGGTGGTGGGGGTTGATGCAAGTACTGGAAGGTTTTAAGTACAGGAGGTGGTCGAGGTGGATGACGGATTACTTGGATATTTTTAATTTCCGGCGGTGGAGGAGGTTGTTCGTGAATGACCTTCAGGAATTCGATCAGCTGTGGCTGTAAAGGTGCGTTGTTGCCGTTCGATTTCGGATCCGAAGATACTTGTATGTTTTTCGATCCTTGTGGGCCATTATTCTCGTGTGACACTCGTATTGACTGACCACTTCCTGCTCCTGTTGGATTCTTCCCATGACCATCTCCTAATCCATTTGCTTGTCCTCCGATTGCTCCTGATGCATAGGCAACCGCAAATAAAGCCAAGAGGCCTATGAGCACCTGGAATATAACAAAACTTTACTAGAAAATCCTTTTTTATTTTTATTAAAATTATTTTTATAGCTTCAAGCAAAAAACGGACACGCACCTTCATTTTATTTTTAATTAGTTTACTCCAAAGGAAATTTTTTTCTAAAAAACGGAACTGCTGTTCGATAGAGGAACTGATTAAGTGATGGCGAAATTTCCAAGACTATCTCTTTTATACCGGATTGTGATAAAAATTTTATCCGAAATTTCTTTCCCTACTGTGAAAGCATTTCTCTCCCTAAAACTCTGTGAAAGCCGCCAGCCAGCCAGAGCACCTGAAGATGGTTGGATCGGTGTTGTTGGTTTTTTTTCTGGCTTTGTTTTTTCATATACATATATTTATTCCAAACGAAAATAATTATATAAGACCAAGAGGTAACGTAACAGTAGGGCCAGGTTCCGATAGATTTTCAACGGAATGAATTTGAATTATTCATTCATGATCGATGCCGGCTCAGATGTATGGAAATAAACTCTTTATCACCACAAGATTCCAACAGAAAATATTGAATGGTGGTTAGACGATGACATCAGATATAATGACAATTTTTTTTTGGGAGTTACACAAAAATATGGTGTTTTATGGTGTTGATGAAATAGTTTAAATTTTTAATAAGTCTAGGCGTTCTAGCTCAATCCATAGGGGTGGAAGATGATAGTATATAGTTCCTATCACTCCACATCATTTCCAGATGATTCTCTCAAAATCCGCACTGATTTTCTTTCTACGACGAAAAAAATTCGTCGTAACATTTGCAAAATTATGCATAGCCCCGCCGAATCGAATTTCACTATACTCTATGTGTGTTTATATGGGGATACTCCATCCTGTTATTATTTGTCTAATCTACATATTGATTGACTAGTTCGTCATTAAGTTTGTTTAATTTTGGAATGGCGGATTCCCCTTTATGGATATGAGGGCGATGCCTGCCAAAAATTGTGCGCGCGCAGATCATCTCCTGTTCGATGGAGATTATGTTATAAATTACCCTAAAAACACCTGTTGTGAATTATTTCATCCGGTGACTATAGCAGTTATTGGTGTATCAGGAGATGATTGAGTGAATTGGAATTATGCAATTTTTGATAATTAATTAAATGATTTATTTCGATTTTAGGTGACAGTTTTAATAAATGTAAAATAATTAAATTTTAATGTGGTTTTTAAAAGCCGATTAATTTAAATTATATAAAATAAATAATGGAGTCGATTTTATAAGGAAACTTATTTGGTATCATGCAGACTAACACAAATCATTTCCTAAGATGGTATTTTTATTTAAGCATTTATAAAGTATGCACGGAGTTTTTGTTCGATTTTTAATAATTTAATACGGCATTTATTAGTTTGAGGCAGTCGACTGCCATCCTGTAGGTTCGTGGTTCGAATCCCTGCACCTGCAGGGCCCTTAATCTTTTCATTTCTTTCACCTTTTGTTTTTGGACAGAATTAAGCGTAATCACCTTTTGCAAAGGGTCTTTCAACAAGAAGTGTCAATTTCATTTTCGCGCCATTTTTGAACTGTCAACATACAACTGTCATTATGATGACATTTGACAAATAAAAACTAAGGAGGTTTTCAGACAAGGACGGTGATTGGACTGTTCGTTCCTACGTACGTTCCTCACGAGCTTTTAGATGAGCGGTTTCTTCTCGACTTCCCCGTTCTTCTACAAGCTCGTGCGTAGGAATGAACGGTCCAATCACCGTCATAGATCTAAACCCACTCGCAAAACAATCTATACCCACTAGGCAATACTAAGCTCAAAGAGGCAGAAAAAGATAAAGAAATACCAGGGGTAAATAGCAGCTAGATGTCTGATCCAGCCCGTCGACGCAATGGCTAAAGTCGGTAACGCAGCAAAAAATGAAAGATAACACAGACATGGTTTTAAGGTCGGGTTAGAGACCCACAGAACCTATAAGTATAAGCTCCTTGGTAGTAAGCTCTCCAACTTTCGATACACCTACGGACACTTATGTAGCCAATGAATTATATGGTGAGTCTCGTCGAAGTCACCGTTTCTCACCAAGAAAGCAGAGACGCTGATGCGCATGCCCACTATATAGGCTTTGTTAGGCGCCGGCGCCGTTTCGAGGGACAAATTGATAACACCAGTTCGAAAGAATGTCTTTACGACTTGTGCCGATTTGGTCTCAAACGTCATAGAAAAGGGTGGGTGAGCTTAGCCAGTGGGAGTTTGACAGTGGGCAGTGACAGTTTAAGTAACAATTATTTTCAGTCGATTTAGAAGTGGTTTTAATCCTTTATAATTGTCCCACATCATAAACTTTGGCTTGGTTTGGTATTGCAAATAAATATTCAAGAAAGGGTATCTCACTGGATTGTTTTTGTTTATTATTGAAAATATCGCGAAAACCTTTAAAAAGGGTTGTTTTTTTTTGTATTTTCAAGAGTGACCCTCATATTTTAGGTCTACGGGACTCCAATTTTCGTAATCAGCGACCTAAAAAGTTTATAGGAAGAGTTTCAAACGGGTGTTATGTTTCGACATCCGAAGGTGATTTTTGAATGGACTAAAGATAAGTCTTTTTTTCCACCGCCTCAACGGTATGGCTGTTCTTTTTCGTTATTAGAATAGTAGGAACTACCACGTCCGAAAATTTGAGCTGTATTAAAATTAAAATTTCAATTCTACCACATTTTCTAAAATGTAAGAGTGCTCAACCTCGGTACGCAGGGCCATGCCTGGCCAGCGTTCATTTCGTGCCCGGCACGCAAGCAACCAAAATAAAAAGCTGTAAATCGCAAAGGAAAGTGCGTTGAATACGGATAAAGGTCAATCCACACGTATCCGTAACGGCGCGACGCCGATGCTTTCCGTATCAGTGGTTTCCGTGATTCATCGCCTTTTTCTGTTTCAGTGTCCAATGTTTAATGGCTTATGACATTTTAGTTTTGCGATTTGGACAGTGTCATCTCAAGTTCTGTTGAATTTTTACAAAATTTTGCATTAAATTTAAAAAATATTTGTTTCACGTCCGACATTAATTATAAATTATCCGTGGCAAAGTATTTCAATGATGACGCCACTCTGGGCTACTCTTAAGTCTTCGAAGATATTTAGACAAGCACGCTCCAGAACTTGGTGCAATCAATTAAGAAATGATCAAAAATGCTATAAACCATTTTACCAATTTTTTTGTGTGGCAACTTTTGCCCCGTTTTTGCATATGGATATCTCGCTCCTACTTCTATTTCAAAGTAAAGCTTAATTTCAGAATTAAACTCACCCCAATATTTTTAATACCCCGGCTTCACCAGCCGAATTGCGAAAGTTCCAACAAATTGATCAACTGAACTTTAAAATAGCCTCAGTTCGCATACAATTTCCACATATTCAACTGAGTATAAAATAGACTCAACTTGGACTCAAACTGAAGTTAAAAGTAAAAGCTCACTCAGAAGAGAGTAATCAACTGGAATAGTGGAAAATTCTAGTGAGCTTTTGTGGTTTCTAGCTTCTGTCGAAAAAGTAACAACAATTTCCAGCACGAACTGAACATAACCTGAAACTGGACTTTAGGCGTTGAAGCCACTTATGTGGATTGAACTGAAGATTATTGAACTGAGATTGGTGAAGCCGGGACATAAGGGTTATTGTTATTCAAAGTAAGAGCTGTCAGAACCACATATGAAACCACGCCATTTTTATTGTATTTAAAAAAAACTCACATTTGAAATATCTCGGGTTCCGAGGTTTTACAGATGGGCCGCTTTCAAACGAGCGCGACAACCAACCAATCGAAATCTGCCATAACGTTCTTTTGAAGAGAAGATGGTGAGAAAGGGAATTGGCAGAGCTTTCTTTCATCGTCTTCTCTCACCTTCTTCTTCATAAACGAGGCTTTCAGCAGATTTTTGCTGGTTGGTTATTGGACCATGTGAAACCAGCCATGGCGAATGGCGTGCAAAGTTATCAAATTACCCCTAATCTTGGATTTTATGCAAGGTGAAGTAGGTTGATGTTCATGTTAAACTTACTATTTAGGATTAACTTCGTTGATGTATATGACCTTATACAGGATCCGCAAAAGTCCGGCAAAAGGGTAGGTTTTGGTTAAAAAAGTTTCGAACAAAAGTTGCTAAACGTGGAGGGTGGAATCGTTTGTATGCAAAACTCATTCCCATCCCCTCATCCTGTCGCAGGAGTAGGGGTGAATAATGGTAGCCCACGGATTATGATTCGCCGAAGAGAATTATTCGAAACTTCCCTGTAACTCATAGGAGTGTGAGTCTAAATAGTGTATATTGTGTTCTTGTATAAAACGTCGTAAAAAGATATTAACGATTTTTAAACGTCCACTTAAATAATTTAGGAAAATGATGCGAATTTATAAAAAAAAATACATATGACTTATGTTAATATCCAAAATTCACTAAATAATAAAAATGAATAGGTTATGAACATCTTCCAAGCCAAAAATAATCACAGAAGCACTAATTATTAACATGCACCACTTTACTACCTAATACTATCCCAATAATGTCGCAATTAATTAAAAACTAAAGAAGAAAACACAAAATTGATTTAAATACATCATTTCCCTGCAACAACACACAGCGGTACGTCCCAACCAAATTACCTGAATTATGATTTTTACGAAAAACCTGCAAGGCTGCTGCTGCAGCCCAATCAGCATATTACGACACATGTTTAATATTTTCACTGTGCGCGCGCGCGTGTGGTGCGTCGCTCACTAAATAACCAAATTTTTCTTCTTAATTATGCACATCCATTAAGCGTCGTTACGACAAATCACCAAACGACATTATATGTATTTTACGCACAACGATTAAATTCGCCCGAAACTGCCACCAAGAAGATGCCACACATTTAGTTTATAGGCAGTTGGGATGCACTTCAATATGCTGAAAATGGTTTGGAGGAGATATCGCCGAGAGTACCCCACTTTGGACTAGTTTGGATCAACCCCCACCAATGAAGAAAAATTAAGCCAGGTGATAAATAGGTGAAGATTTATTTTTGTCCTAAAAATTACCATAATTAAAATCAGCAAAACGCTTCAATCATGGACACATTGCGAAATCCAAGCTCCAATTTGAGGTTTGGTCTGGGTTTATTTTCATATCGACCCATGGGAGCAGCAGACGAATGGAACGAACAACAGATTTGGTCTATTTTCTTTCGGATTTCGATGCAGCATGGAGTGTCGTAATGGTGGATATCATCGTCGATGTAGTCTTTAATGCCGTTTTTGTATGAACAACATAGGTTGAGGTCATTTGGACAAGATCGATCGACTGGACCAAAAGTCTTTGTCTTTCCCGCCCTGGATGCAGCATGCATGAATATCAAAAAGATGCATGTGTAAAAAAAGTATTTTATTCTAATTAAGCTTAACCTAAACAGTCATCCACATTACATAATCAATACAGTTACAATACCTATGATGACATAATCAAAATTTTTCCTATGATCTAGTGCGTTAGTTTGTACAGCTTGAGGCCGTCGGAGAATATCTTCACCTCATGCTCAGGCTGCACCAGCTGTAAGGTCTGAGGCTGCGGTGAGTGATGCAGCAGCTGTAAGGTCTTGATTTCGTGGGCTGGTGCATGCGCGTGAAGTACTTGGATGGTCTTCAGTTCTGGGGGTGGGGCTTGACGAAGAACGTGCAGTGTTTTTACTTCTGCTGGTGGTGGGGGTGGAGGTTGAGAGTGCACCACATGAACAGTTTTGTATTCGGTTTGAGGTGGTGGAAGAGGCTCTTCATGAACGATTTGAACCGCCTTGACTTCTGGGGGTGGTGCATGATGCGCCTGGTGAATCACTCGGATTGTCTTAATCTCTGGAGCTGGAGCCTCTTGGACAACCTGAACAGTCTTAACCTCAGGGGCTTGCTGTACGTACTGAACAAGCTGTTGTGGACCTGCTTCTACAAACTGAACTCCTCTACCTTCAGCTACGACTGGTCCTGGTCCAACTTCTACGGCTTGGAGTTGTTGTTGTTGGAGATGATGTAGTAAGGGGTGTCCATGATGGTAGAGCTGAGCTTGTCCATGTAAGTAATGAAGACCAGGTCCTGCAGCTAAGCCTGGATGAAGATACTGAAGATGACCATATGCAGCAGGACCATATGCTCCAGCATAGCCAGGCGCGTAAGCATGGGTATACGCATGCGCATAGGGATGTGCATACTCTGGAAGAACAGCTTGCCTTAGAGGGGCTGGACCCACAACTGGTTCTGCAGTAAGTACTGGAGCAGGTTCTGGCTGGGGTACAGGTTCTTCGATGATAGTTATTGTGTGTAAGCCATCTGCAGCATGACCGCCTCCACTAGGTTCAACCACTTGTACTCCAGCTAATACTCGGTTATGGGTCGACGCCACAAGTACCAGAAGGAAAATGAAGATCTACACGAAAACAAAGTTTATAATCCCGGCTAATGCGACTCCTTTAAAAACATTCTTACCTTCATGATTATGTATGTAATAAAATCCTCGGATGACTGGATTATATCTCTGACAGGTTATCAGGAAGTGTGGGAACTGATACGGAACTCCGGCCTCGGAATCGCTTTTATATGGATCACAGTTCGTCTTCCCATACTTACACGCATTTAACAAAAATACCCAGAGAAAAAAACACCAACTAGACCTTTGTCGCTATGTTGCATTTCATTAATTATTATTCAGTAGATTGCTCAAACAAATTAAACTTTAAACCAAGAAAAATACAATGAAAAAAGTGTTCAACATTTTTTAAAAGCAAAACACCAGAGACCACAACCACCACCACCTATAAATCCAGACCATTTCCGAGTTTGGTTGTTTTTTTACGCAATGTATAAAACGACCTGTCGACACCAACACTGAATATTGATTCAACCAAAAAAAAAATCACATGATATCAATTAATTATATCATAACACTTTAACACCATTTAGATACAATTTATCGTTTTGTCCCAATATTTCTGAAATTGTCCCAATATCGTTTTGTGAATTTTTGCACAAATGCCGGGTGTTTGTGACTATCTTAAAAATAAATAAAAAATACAATTGAAATATTTTTATAAAAGTCTGGACGTTCATTCCTTTCGTTTGTAGTCGTCTATTGAACTAGTTTCATAAGAATCACTATAATATGCATATCGTTTCAATGTGTCGTCTCTTAAAAGTCGGACGTCGGATGGGATAAATCAATTCGGATTTAGCCCCACTTTGGGAGTTGCTTACTTCAGGAAATGGTAGGCGTATTCAGATCATATTTTAACTAACTATTGTGCCATCTCGTAGATTATGCTTGCATACCAATTTTCATATTAATCGAATTTAGAAGAGGGAAGTGAAAATTGGACTTATGTTAACCATATTGCGCCTATGTGACGATTCCAAAACAACACCAAAAAAACGAATTTAATTTTTTACTTAACACAAAAATTTCCACTTTTGGGACATACCTAAATATTTTTGGGACAAAAGATCGCTGATTTCTTCCATTCAATATTTTTTCAAATCACTTAATTTACAATCTCGTAAATTTGCAGATAATTAAGTTTTATGAAAAAGAAATGTTTCATAAAAAAACACTTCAGATAAGTGTCTTCACCTAGTTCACAATTTTCACACAATTTGCTAATTCACAATAGATTTTTTCTCACTCCTTCCACCAAAAGTGATTTTCAGCAATTCGCCAGCGGATAGTTTACGATGTGTATAAAAATTCGATCGAATCGAATAAAATGTTTTAAATTATCGTAAATCTTTTCGTATGTTATTATTAAGTGAGTGAGTGTGTGGAAAAGAGCATTGGTACCTTTTGGTGGAAATATATATAGATTACTTTTTACGGTTATTGATGTACCATTTTTTGGATCATAGTAAAACGTTTATAAATCTTCATCTTATAAAGATCACATTTCATGGCGGGAAAGAGTTTAAATAGTGTACGATGGTGTTTTGTGTGCTCATTCGATCGGGATATTTGGAGTTAGAGAGAATATAGTGTATGGACGAGGTGCTGGTAAAATTGTTTATTTTTTTGGGGTAATTTTTTTGTCGTTCAGTGTTTCGGGCTGATTTTTAGGAGCCTATGTTACTTAAGAGTTTAGAAGTAGTTGAACTAACTACTTATGCAGTTCTAAAATCGGGATACGATTCTGGCCTCTCGGAAATTCACAGTCCGATTCTGAGACATTCCCATCCAGCTTGGCATTCCATTAATCAACCTTTCAAACGGTGTTTTTCCTATATCTCTATCGTATCCTCAGTCAAAAGGTCAGAGACCTCCAAGAGACCTCTTCAGCCATACGAATTAGATGTTCAGATCACAGAGCCTACCATCTACTTTATTCAGAGTCTCCGGAATAGTCCAACCTTATACAAGGAGCCAATCCAATTCTTCAAAGGAATTCCTGTCGAACCAGTAAGCCAATAAGTTTGTGATCTTTTGTCCTGAAGTGCCTAAAGCACGTGTTGGACCGATACCTCCGTAACTCAATAAAAGCGGTTCCTATGTCTACTTCGCACCATGCATTCTGGAAACGGAAATCTGTAGACTCTGCTGTTCAAGAAGTAGTTCACACCGTGGAATACTCTGGATAATAGAATTAATGCACCTTGACAGCGTTTCAAGATACAGCACTACTATCCGAAAGGCCTTGGTGCAAGTCGGGTCCACAATGGTATCACTCAATAGATCCTCCGCAAGCTGGAAACTAGAATTATCTGCAACAGCTGGAGCAATAGCAGAGTCATAAAGTCAATGTGCCGCGCTTGTAAATGTTAGCGCTTTCGGCCAACCCGAATCGTCTAGTACTGAGCTTATTCCAGTCAGTTAAGTACTTGTGTTTTATTCTGGATCCAAAGCTGAAATATACTGAGTTTCCATGAAAGGTCAACCCGAGTTGAACCCGAGTTAAACGTCATAGAAACAGGCACAGTTAAGAGTTTTCGTTAAAGATTTTCAACTCTGCTCAACTCAACGAAAATAGGTAGGTTGAATTGAGTTCACGCACACAACTAAAAACGGTACACTGGCAAAGATACAAAAATGAAAATGCCCCGAGACTTTATATTTAATAAATACCTTTAAAAAAAATCTATAATAAAATTAATCGAAGGAAAAAGATGGAGAAAAAGATGGAAGGCAGATATAGAAACCCATAGAGTTAAGTCATTTCAACTCAACCACAACTCAACTCAATTCCAACCAACAGCACCAACTCAATTGCGAATGTCAGCTTGAGAGCAAGAATATGATATCGTCAGATTCAGTGAGTGTGCACTGCAGTGTACATAGATTGATAAGTCTCTTTCTTGGCGTACATATGTACATGAGAACATTGAAACAGTCCCCTCATTGCTGATGAGCCTTCCTATCCCTGGCAAATTTACAATAATATTAGCCAAACCTTTTGGGTGTCATTTCAGCAGTAGGAATAAACTCCAAACATGCTTCTGTGATTATTAGATTGAGGTGCATATCAACATCCAATACTCTGAAATACGGAGCTAGACCACTCGTACATTGAACGACACAAATTTTGCTCGTTCCGTAATAATTATTTTTTCCGGGTGAGGTTATTAGCCTCACGCCAACCTTACTTGGACGGGACTAGCCCGATCATATTATTGTATTCTATCCTCTTTCATAGGATAGTTATCAGTGGCCACCGCTAGGAGTCCTTCGGTCCATCAACTCTCACAAATTAGCACGGTAAAGTGGATAGAGTCCGTATCAAAAGAGATGAGGTATCTCAAAAGTCCCATTTTCCATATGTAGTGAGAATTTCAACAGATTCGAAGGGGAAATTTGAAAATTCATAGGCGTATGTCTTATCCTAATGTGCGCAATGTTTATTTGTGCGTAATTTTTGTTTTCCGAAGATATCTCATCTCTTTTGGTACGAACTCTACGACATGCTAGATACTCTCACGAAGAAACAGAACCCCCCGACCACATCTTCTAGCCTAAGTGCAGCTATTGAACCAAGACTGTTGTAGGTAATATGTGAGGGATCTATTACTATTATAGGTCGGGGTATACGAAAGGCAATGTCTGCTGAACCTTTCCCCACCGTATGTCGTTAAACAGTTCGATATAATGTCTAATCCTCTCTTATCTAAGTAAACCTCTGTGGAAACTTTTTGTCTTTTCGTACTTCTGCATCTTATGTACAAAAGGCCTGAAAGGCGTTAGAGCATCAATCCCGTGAGCTACTATCCAAAAGGTTTTTCTATTCCAAAAAAAGTGCATCTTGCTGAACACCTCAAACAAAGCATGAGCTACTCCCGCCAATTTAGTTTGCCGGCTCTAGATAGGAGTTTTAGTGCATAGGTGTAGCCGTGTTGGGCTGCCTGCAGTGCGACCGAAGGTCGAATTAGCACTTTAAATGCCACAAATTAACGTGTGCCTAACGTTAGGGGTTTGCTTGGTCGACTCTGGTCATACTATGTAGTTTAGGGAGCTTCCCCGTTTTCCGCGTTTATGAAGTGGCCTATTTAGATTTTGATCATTTCGGTTTCCGAGCCCGGAGAGAGGCTTCCTGCTTTGATATGTAGGTAGTCGGCTTTCTCGTTCCGAACTATGTTCCTATGTCCGCGAACCCTAGACGAAAATCACGTTGTGCTTTCTACCGAGTCCATCCAGGCCAGCTTTGCATCGCATCTCTAGCTCGTTACTGAATTTAGAGCTTTTACGAGTATATAGGCTTTCGATATCTATGCAAATTCTAATGATACATCTTTGTGTATTTTCGAAGTTCAGTTGGTTTGGCACTCGATCTATTGCTGAACGTCACTTTAGTAAGCATACGAAAGGCTTTCCTCACCCTTTACTCGATGTTCGACAAGGCAAGAATTAATAACCAATTCATCCTTTAATATTTTATTTTACTCTTTAGCCAAAAAATCTGTAATGAAACGAAGTCACACTTCATCGTTCAAAAGGTATCTGGAACTTCTTAAAAGGAGTATTCATTTGAACAGTGACTTTAAAAACCAGATCATATGACACTATACTTATCCTCACCATCAACAGTCACTGGTTTTCGTGCTTATTTAACTCTGAAAACTCGTCCAGCAATAGGACAATTATGGAAGTGTCTTTGGCAATCAATATTTCTGAGCTAGACTATGAAAGAAATTCAACAGAAAATTCATAGCTATACCTTCAGCACCCCCGAGCTTTCTTAACCTAAACTATTGTTCAACTAGTTATCGAACTACTGTACTAGTCTCTAGTACGATATGGCGAATGGAATTGCAGACTAATGGCACTAGGATATGATGAATGATAGGGCTTATTACTAGATACACAATATGCCTAATCTAAGACATCCACGCACTAAAATTCGTAATTTCTTATTTATATGGTAATCACATTGTCTGTAGAATTTGTTAGTTATTCACCAAAATATGATTTATGTACTTACGGATAAACTTTCTGTTCTACTTTTCACACATTTCACTTATTATTTCTGAAATAGAGTCAATATCACAACCTATCTAACACAAACTGGTTTGAGTATTAAATAAAACTGTTTACATGAGTGGTTTCACAAAGTTTCAAAAAGAGAACTTAATAACTTCTTTATACATAAATTGAAATATTTTGTTGAGTTTTCGTGTGTCAATCAACATGGCAACTTATCGAGGAATAGAGACACGAAACCCGTCTTTATATGATGGATATTAATCTACTTCTTTATGTCTATGTGTTTTTCTTTGAATATGAACATCCTGAAAGAAACATCACTATCAATCACGAAAAAATAACATTTAAACGCTTACTTACCAAATTTCAAAAATCGTTTGAGCCTTTTTTCGAATTTCTCTCGAGTTGCATACTTTTTGGCTTTCTTATGATGACCTGCCTTGGAGAAAAAATCCAAAAAAAGCTCTACATTTACCTCTACCTGACCAAAGGTGTGGCAAATCAATAAAAACAACATTTCTTTTAAATAATTTTGTATTTAAGCTTTACTAAAACGAATTAACAACAACAGCAACAAGAAGCAAAAGAACAAATAGGTGCAAATTCGCAGTTCTCTATTGCAGAAGCCTGAGAAACTTAACTTCACCACCGGAGGAGGAGCTGCCCTCGTGGATGACTCGGACTGTCTGGCCTCCAGACGATTGTGCTTCCTCACGGATGACGTTGACGATTTTCGTTTCTGGAGCTGGAGCTTCACGAATTACATTTACTGTCCTTACTTCTGGTGGAGGAGCTTGCTGCTCACGAATTACCTGAACA
This sequence comes from Thereva unica, assembly GCA_949987705.1. Classification (NCBI taxonomy): domain Eukaryota; kingdom Metazoa; phylum Arthropoda; class Insecta; order Diptera; family Therevidae; genus Thereva; species Thereva unica. The sequence goes on from OX465284.1 coordinate 110,340,878, forward strand.
GTCCTGACCTCTGGTGGTGGAGCTTGCTGCTCGCGCACAACCTCGACAGTCTTGACTTCTGGCGGTGGTGCTTGTTGCTCACGGATCACCTGGACAGTTCTGACTTCTGGAGCTGGGGCGGGTTGTTGCTTAACCACTTGGACAGTCTTGACTTCAGGAGCAGGAGCTGGCTGCTGGCTGATGATTTGGACAGTTTTGACTTCTGGTGGTGGGGCTGGGGCTTGCTTGACTACCTTGATGTATTTTACTTCTGCGGGTGGAGCTGGAGCTTGCTGGACGACCTTCAAGTACTTGACTAGTGGTTCGGGGGCAGCTTCTTGCTTGATGACCTTGATGTTGCGCACTTCTGGCTCAGGGGCTGGCTCCTGGCGAACGATTTGGAAGTTCTTGATTTCAGGTTCAGGGGCAGATTCTTGACGGACAATTTGCAGGTTTTGAATTTCTGGTTCGGGAGCGGCCTGCTGACGGACGATTTGAAGATTTTGAACTTCTGGCTCGGGGGCGGCTTGCTGACGGATTACTTGGACGGTTCTGACATCAGGTTGTTGTTCGCGGATGACTTGGACAGTCCTGACCTCTGGCTGTTGTTCGTGGATAACGCGAACAGTGCGGAGTTCTTGGGCTGGTGCTTGTTCTTGGATAATGCGGATGGTCCTCTCGTCATTGGCTGGAGCAGCAGACTCTTGGATAATTCTGAATTCTTGGGTGGATGATCCAGAATCACCACCGCCGTTGCCTTCGTGGATGATGTTAAGAGTGCTTTCTGATCCATCGCCATTTTGTACTCTCAATGTTTCGACACCACTGCTTCCGCTGCCACCGAAACCGCCTCCATTGCCACCGCTACCGCCTCCGAAACCGCCACCGCTACCGCCGCCGAAACCGCCGCCGTTACCGCCGCCGAAACTACCGCCGAAGCCGCCACCGTTACCGCCGCCGAAGCCGCCATCACCGCCGCCGCTTCCGAACGACGCACTGCTGCTGCCTCCGAAGCCAGCACCACTGCCGTCTCCGAAGCCACCGCCGCCATTGCCAGCACCAAATCCACTGCTTCCAGAGCCACCGAATCCACCGCCACCACCTCCACTTCCGAAGCTACCGAAGCTGAAGGAACTGTCACCGAATCCACCACTGCCGCCGCCATCGCCGCCGCCGCCGAAGCCCCCTTGCAAAACCCCAGCTGAAACTGTGGCTACAACGGCCAAGAAACAGACGAAGACCTGCACAGAAAAATGATAATTCACAATTTAGTAATCCCAAAAATACTGTCTCCAGCAATGGTCGGCCGCCCATAAATTAGCGGCCACCACGCTGCTCCACCAGCTCTCACCTTCATGTTACTGCTGTTGGTCAGGTAGATGGTATTCCGAATAGAAAAGCTATGATACTAATTTGAGATCTAATTTCATCTCCCTTTTATATTATGCACATATCAGTGCAATCCTTTTTTGCTACGTTTTTTCCTGGCCACGTTGACATGTGATCTCTTTACCTTTCGGCTGACGCCACCGCCCACTCCCCAGCAGCGCCGCTCGCACCTGAGCTAGATTCCGAGTTAATGAATTATTTATTAGCTTGCAAAAATTATTTCAATATTGTTTTATTGACTGGCTTAATGGCTGCCCCGATAGGCAATTTGTACCGTGAAATCTCGCCGCTGGCCCAACTCCGCCATCGGAACTCGGGCCGCCGCGCTAAACGATTTCGTTTCGTTTAATTTCGTTCGCCCAGGTGAAAAAAATGTCGGAACTTTTTGCACCTGGATTAATTCGTTTTATTTTTTCATAAATTAAGAGGAAAAAAGAAGATTTTCCGATTCTTCATTCCTAGACATTTTTGCATAATTTTTGTTAAAAGGGAATTTTTTATGCACGGTCCGCGTTTCACGTTTGTCACTGCCTCGTTGCAGAAGATGAGGATTTGTCAAAGTGTTAACAAGACTTTTCAGTGTGGACGGAAGTTTAATTAATCTTTTCAATTTTTAAGACTTTGTTTCGTTCAATTTCCGTATTTATTAAGTATGTAGTCAATAATCAAATTTATTTGTGAAGCTTTTCTGTAGGAAACAGCGTACAAGTTGAAGATATCAATATTGCCACGACTTTGTGATAAAGGGAGACCAATTCCATAACAATTTCGCTCATTTTTCATGAAATTTTGCGAAGCGTGAAATCATCGTTCACAATGTAAATTGGCGGAATTACTCGCATGACAGCAGTGTATCTGGCAGGGAGATCCATTCCCTTTGCTGCGACTAACAACCTGCAATCAAACAATCATCCTACGCGTGTTCCAGAGACTTCAGACAAACGGACTCATCACCTTGATCTTTTCCTTTCCACGCACTCAACGCGGTACTCCGTCGAAGTTGATTCGCCTCTAGGCAACAAGGAACAAACCACTTGCACTACGCCAAACCAAGCCAGCTCCTAGGAGAATTGTTTGGTATTATGAGAAATCCAACTGGCTGGGGTCAATTCGTTTTTTTCCAAGCTGCTGACTGTGATCTGTGGTTGCAGAACTGCTTTGCCAATTTTGCCGCTTAAGTATTCATTGTATTATATAGGCTGGAATTTTATTCTCCTTCTCCTTCAAACCCAGCCTAGCTCGCATGGTGTATGATCGCAAAAACTTCTGATCCCTGGTAACCTCCAGTAGGATAAATTTCACTCAGTCCACAATTCTTTTATCCATTGGCGAAGGAAGGTGCTAAGAGAAATCAAATCCAAGGCCGACCTATTGGCATCTCTGTTCACTGCAAATTTTTCCTTACCCGATATTGGCATTCCACCCACCACCCTGGAGTGACCCCTTCAAAGAGTCGAACCTCTGCTTAAATCCTACGCTCTTTCACATTTCTCCGGAGTTTATTCTGACTCTTGTAAACTGGCTCATGTGCAGCCTATACCTGATTGAGTCCGCTCTATTGATTCCATCCCAAGCTATCGGTATTGACTCTTTTTCAAGGAAGGTGAAGTCTTCTTTGTGACCGTTCAATCAAGCTAATAGTGTCAAATATAAAACCCCTTCCATCTTTGCAGGTGTTCCACAGGGTTCAATTCTATAACCATTTCTTTTTCTAGTTTTTGTAAATGGCTTGCTCTCAATAATCTCCAATTCACTTTACAGCTTTGTTTGATTCTCGGTATTCGGCGTTACTCCTATGATTTCGATAATGTAAGACAAGCACCAGGCCTTGCTTGCATGACTGTGATGTTCGATTCATTCAACAGGAACATTGAACTCAGTCGTAATTGGGACCCCAACTCATTCGTAAACTTGTCGACCTCAACTACCAAAAACAGAGCTCTGTCTTATTTTCTTATTAAAACTGCTCCATCATTCTCCCCGTTACAGTGGGTGGTCTAGAACTAACGGCCTTTCAATATTCATCAATAACATCAATCAAATTCCTCCTTCGTCGCGAAATGCCATCAACAAGTCCTACATTCGTCTCCACCTTGAATGCAACTATTCACCTTCGCTTGGCTGGACAAAGTGCAAACCCGGGCTTCAAACTTACTGGTGATGGTGCCATTTGCCTTGCAACACATGACTAACTGACTTACGGTCTTGAAATCCATTAATAACTAAAAGAAGTCTTCTGTGGAACATGCTTCTACAATCAGTATTCCCTATCTTCAAAACATCCAAACGTCTTCTTACCAAGAAGAAGCCCTACTCTCTTTAAAAAAGGCGCTTTGAAAGGCATTTTTGTCCTACTGGGAAGTTCTAAAATTGCAGTCATGCTTATCACAAACAAATAGAACCTCGACAGAAGCTGCAGAAAGCGTTTAACTATTGTAGTCCACTATTTTGACAGCTGTTTCGACGAACATTTGCTCGCGGGCAAATTGACGTTACCAAGAAAGTAAACATCAAAGCTACGCCCATCTGAAACATCATCTTTTTACTTCATTATGACGTCATTGCACCACGATTTCGTTTGCTTTGGTGGATTCCTACCTTAACAGGACAGCCAATATCGACCAAGAAACAGGTCGACGGATGGCATTCTAGGAAATATACAAAAAGACGACTGGAAGAAAATATTTCAAGAGGATTGAGTCCAATAAACAATGTAGCACGTAGCACCATTTAAATGGTGGAAAATTTCGGTGCTCTAGAATTCAGTAAATATGTGAAATTTTCATTCAGTTAAATACAATTAGTATCTTATTACATTCATACTAGATTCATCGAATCCACACAAAAAAATACTTATAAACATTTACAAAACATTAACAATGACGCAAAAAAACTGATCCACTTAAAAAAATGATATTGTATAAACGTAATCTCATATCCATAAAACTATAATGCACCACCATATAAATTTTCAAAAAATTGGGCCAACCAAAAAAACAAAATTTATAGTAGCATATATCCATCATTCCCAAAATAAAGATGAATAACTAGATCACACTAAAAGGTGCACGTAAATATATCAATTTTCAACCTGATAGCTTCGGCGGTGCTACAACCGTGCACGTTGCACGTCGCATAATCGAAAAAGTCAGACGATACACACACCCTTTTTTAATAATTTTCAAGCAACAATAATTTTCCATCGGAAATCACCAAGTCACGGTGCGGTTATCAATATAAATATTAAAATTTGATTTAAAACTGCAAATTGAATTTTGCAACAAATTTTTGTTCCGATTTATTTTTATTTATTTGTTGTTAATTTTTTCGGATACATTATTAATGCGTGGGCATGTGTGCTTCAAATTCTACGCATGCATTGATTTATAAATTAAAATAATTTTGTTTTTGTCAATCGACTTTCAAGCTGTCGAAACTCTTTAAATATTATTATTCAATTTAGTTTTATTGGGTCAAGGTGAGGTTTTGGTTGTTTTTTTGGATAAATATTCTTTTGGGCGGGCGAATATTTGTTGTTTGTGGATTGAAATCATTGGTAATTTCATAGCAACAATATGAATATACCTAATAATTAATTCCGGGTGGAGGGGGGGGGGGGGGGGTCGTACAGCAACCTGGGTCTCCTGAGCTTTCGGTGTCTACCTGATACTATCTGCATATGTTGGATTCAATTGTGCCCATTGTCTTCAGGTGTTATCTGAAAGGAGCATGTTTTGTGTGAAGGCCTGTTGAGACTCTGAGTTCGTGTATTGTAAGCTAGAGGTTTTTCTTAACTTTTGCTAGAGCAAAGGTAATGAATTTCTTGCCTTATCCTCATACCTCCAGTACATGAGTCCAGTATTTTATTTAACCATTGGATGTTCGAAAAAGGCTCTAGATTAATAAACGTGGTGCAGATACTTTTTTTGACTAGGCCATCAGCCTGCTTATTCAAATTAAATTCCCGACAAGATCCAACCCAAAGCCAACGATTTCCACCCAAGACTCCCCCAATATAAAAGCCCACCCAAGACACACTGCAGCGAAGTCCAACTGGCTTCAAAAAGATGGGGCACCCTCTGAACGAAGACACAATCCGCAAAAGCTTCCCAAGAGTCAACCCGTAAAAGTTTCAGTGCAAGACGCAAACCAAAAGCTCGATTGCTCAATCCTCAATATTGTGGAATAGGTGGCTCCAAAGCAGCATAGCTCTACTACTATGTTTCGCCCAATACAGCAAAAATGGGGTCGGATGCTGCCATTAGGAGCACTCAAGAGCCTCCCACTCAAAGTATGTGAATTTTCCCAAGGTGCAGATAGTAAAAGACCAGGGGACCACTGCTGAGGCATCAAAATCCGGCACTAGCACTTGCTCTTCAAAAACGTGCGATAATCTGGAGGTAGAAGGCATTAAACCAAACTTACTTAGGTGATAATGTATTTGGTAATTGTAGTAGCTATTGGGTAATTTTGGGTTTAGGACAAGTTTTTCTCATTAGAGTCTAACAGTAACTAATGGTGTGGAGGCTTTCTTGACAACACATTCAGTATGTAAATTCGAGTTGAGTTTTTTATCTATAGAAGAATTTCCTAGGAACTTGACCGCTTATGAAAAGTCAATCGTTTCCTGATTCAGATCCTTCTTTTATGTGAAGGGTTCGATGACTGTTTTCCTTGGGTTTGCGCTTAGTTCCTCGCCTTGGCAGAAACCATAAACTCCTTGTCGAAGCCAGAGTATAACAACCTCATGAGGAACTGAGAAAAGGAACCGACAACTAGTACTATTCAATTCCACCTTCCTGCAAATCGACATTGCAAATCTACATATGTATACGTTTGTAGACCGCATCACAACTGACAAACCGCTATATCTAACTTTTACAATTAATGGTGAACACCGGTAGTTCGAGCTTCGGACGCACGATGCGTCCTACCATCCTACTAGCGTCGAACGTTGGAGAATGCTCATAGCATCGTGTAGAGCCGGCTTAACTCACACTTGAACCAAATATTTGTTGATAACAGTTTTTTTGCGGTTTGAATTCGTTAGGTCAGAATGTAGGTGGTTTTCCATTTTACATATGAACGAGGTGATTGTGACGATATGTACAGTAATGTGTCGCCATCTATTGGAAATAGTTTGAACCTTGAATAAACTGTAACTTTAGACTTGCTCAGCTCTCTAAAGCTCCGGATTAATATAGAATGATGCGGAATGATGTAGAGGTTGGATTGGAAAGGAGCTTTGTTGTTCCTATATTGCGGTATAAATGGTTTATACTTTAAGAACCGAAGATGACCAAGGTATAGCGAAAGAGCTAGAATCTGAAATCTGCAAAGGATGTAGAAAAATAGGTTGGCTTCGTACAAAAACCCAATATTTTTTCTTACAGGTAATTTATAATGTTTCACACATCACGTCCACTTCATAATTTTCATAATACAGACAGACAGTCACGACATCTAAAACTTCATATCATTTATCATCATTTGATTTCATTGAAATATTTTTCAAAAAATTTAGATCGAATGCAAATGGAACGTTCCCAATCCCAGTCTCGCCTATCTTCAAGAAAAAAAAGTTATTGTGCAAAAAAAATTTGTCATTTATAAAAATATATATTGCCAATCAAATTTTGAGTTTCGGGTCACAGCAAACGAAAGCTTCGTATATGTATATATGCATGAAATGAAAGCTTGCATATGCATTTCGGTAATTAATTTTTTTGTATCCTAGTCGTGCTTGTGAAATAGCCTTAACAATTTGGTTCTTTGTAAGTATTGGGGAGGGAAGTTCTTGCTCTACACTTCAATTAACCAATTACTGTGCTTTGTATTAATATTATAAATTTTATTTTTTTACTTTGGATGTAATTGAAAAAACAATCAAAAACTCCAAAAACCATCTCCAACGAACTTTCGCTGCTCATTGTGTGTCGTACAAGCAGCCAGCGACATTTAGCTACTGAATTTCAAACGAAACAAGTTTTTATATGACTCGGGCGAACGCTGAAAAAGCGATCGTGGAATGATCGATATGAAAATCGGTAGAATTGTTAATGTTACAATAAAAAAAGCATTTACACAAATTTATGAGTTACAAATTTCCCAAAAAAGAAAAAAAAGTGTGTTAAATGTATGCGTGCAATATTTCGTGCGAATATATTAATTTCTTGTCAAAATTCGAAATGCAGAAATCTCGAAATTTCAATTTCTTCATTTTTTCGTGGCTTCTGAAGTTGCAATCACACGAAACACTTTTGCTACTGGCGGAAAATCTAGGTTATTAGATGCATTTATGCACGATGAAACTAATGTGCGATCGGGGATGCATTATTCACTATTATTAACTTTTTTCCTGGCTTTATTAATCTGTCTTTTGATACGATAAATTTCTATGGCGACGCACAATTGCTTGAGGGGAATTTATTACTTAAGTCGATTTAGACTGTTTTTTTGCAATAGACGCTTCAATGAATGAAGAGATGTTAATTAATGAAGCAGTTCGTCTATAGTCTTTGTGAATTCATAATTGTCATCTATGCCAGGTTTTGGGGTAAATCTTTCTTTCTGCATTGTAAATTTATTTTTTTGTAAAGATTGATTGCAAAATGATTCGATATCATGGTCAATGATATCAGACAGGATTATTGAATTGGCATTGAAAAGGTGCAGTCACTTAACAAAAATTTTAAGCCGATACTTAACAATAGCCATTTTTTGTTTATTCATTCATTAACCTTATTGATGTATTTTTAAGATTCCGGGTGTTTCAAAATCAAATTAGTGGTAGACGATGGATTTTTTATGGATTAAGTAGCTGACATATTTGTAAAAAAGTGCTTCACTTAAAATTATATTCTCACTAAGAACATAAGCCTTACTCAACTACTAAGTGTAGAACTCGTCTATAGTCAGTCTTGCATGAGCAAACTAACCATAATAGTAATTTATTACCTATACATGAAGAATAGAATAGTTGAGTTGAGGTGGAGTTGAATTTTGAACTCGCGTCATAAATCACAAACGAAATACAGATATGCTGCTGTCAACTGAATTCAACTACTTAACTACTAAACTCTCGTCTATATGCATAATTTCAACTCAAACCAGGTAGCAGAGCGGAGTTGAGTTCAGCCGACCCTAACTCAACTCCACTCGCGTCTACAAGTAGTTGGGCTGGGGTTTAACCTGAGTTCAGTTCATCATGTATACGTACTAAATGTATAACGAACTATAGAGACGACAGCAAGAGTAAGAACTTGGTACCTGCATGTGCAGGGATTACGCTCTAGAGTGTCTGAAACAATACCACCTGGTTCTTCACTGATGGAGTCACTCAAACCGAAATAAATTTTAACAACTCGATTGTGGAACTGTCTTCCGCAATCGGTGTTTCCGAACTCATATAACATCTCAGAACTCAAACGCAAGGTTCATCGACATATACTCACGCACTCTCCAGACCCCTAACATATCTCTGCTCTACTATCCTTTAGGTCAAGCTTACTACATTGCATTAAGACTTGAACGACATAACGGACTTGTGGTACAAAGGGTGACTCCTCAGCTTGACCATGTCGCATATAAAAAACAAATACAAATAGCCTAAGTTTTAATAGTTCGAACAAACCTAGGTACCCAACTTCGATTCGAATCATTATCTTGCTGTTATGTTATTCCGAGAAGGAATTACAACAGTCCTTTCTATCCGCAAAGCAGGCGGCCTGAAACACCATTAAAATTCGCCCTCCATGAGAGAAGTGTAAGCGCATGTGACAAAATGCCAGTCGACGACGAGAGTTGGACACTCTACCGTCATTAAAATTGCTGACTCCCACTAAAGGCCCCACATACAAGGGAGATCCATTAGTCCAAATGACTCGACCTGCCGAGTTAGATATTTAGTCGCTCCAAAATGCATGAGGCCGAATGATCGAACCATCGAATCACTTATCGTCTTGCTCGTGTGTACTGGAGGAAACCCGGAGTCGAATAGCGCCGATTAATCCACTAAACTCAATCTGCAATCAGCAATACAAACTGGCAGTCTAAAACATAAAAGCTTATAATGAAAGCTCCAACATATTTTTAGCAAGCTTCCACAGATATTCCTGACGGCACAGCACCGATGCTTTCCGTGTGGCTAAATTTTTCACTGACATTCACTGACGAGGAGCGAAAAAGAGTAAAAAAAGAGATTGGCCACATCAAATGTAGGGAAGTGGAAGGAGAGTTTGCAATTTTATAAAGAGTTTGCAACTTTACTTAAATTTCTGTTAAATTCATATAAAATTTTCCGTTGAATTCAAAAAAGATTTTTTTCACGTCCGGAATAAATTACAAAATATCGGTGTCAAAGTTTTTGTTGCGTTTTTCACGGACGCCTGGAAGGGTACTGAGAACATTGGTGCCCACTGCGTCAGATGTGGAACAGCATGTCGCTTCTTTCCGAATTTGTCTCCATGAAATTGAGATGAGATTTGTCTCCATGAAATTGAGATCTTGAGATTTGTCTTTTCACTGATGCTGACGGTACTGCACTGAAGCCGCCGTCACGTTACGGATATCTGTGGATCGACCTTTACGACTAGATTTCAAATAAAGCTAAAACTCACGGACGGAATGGAATGGACTGACTGACTCCAGGGTTCGATCGTGATCGGGCGTCTAATTTTGACTAGGGGCAATGAACTGGCAAGGAATATAAAAGGCTTAGAAGAAAGAATTCACAGAAGAAAATAAGAAGCATGGCGTACACTTCTGCTTGAAAGTTGTTAGCTTGCCTAGGCTTGCCGCATTACTGCTATGTTGGTAGCCGTGAAGGATGTCAATTTAGCATATTCAAAAGCCCCCTTCTCGTTCGATTACGAAGGTCAAGCAGCATCGGATGGGATTAGTACACAGTTGGGGGACCGTTTGGTAAAATGGCCCTCGGGCGCTCTTATCGTATTATCAAGGTTTTCTCGTCTGTTTAAAAGAGCTATCGACACTGTTAATTCACAAAAGATCTCCCAACGAACCTTTTACTATAGTGGAGTTTTGCTGAGTCTCGAATGCCTTCGATGCCCTCGAAAAAACGCCTAGGTATTTATTTTTGCTCATCTTCTTTTTCTTCTTCCAATGGCGTTACAGCCCAACTCGAGCCTTGGCCTACTCTAATAAAAGATTCGAAACAGTGGATTTTTTCCTGGACCAGGTCATCAGAACAGGGCAGTTATTGAAACCGCCTCCAATAGTTCCACATCCATTAAAGATTTAATTGAGTGCACTTTCAAATTTACGCCGATGGGCTGCTTGGTGCGCATATCTCAGAATTCTGTGAGCCCTCATTATTTCCAAAGACTTACCCACACTAAAGTGGATGTGGCTGTGATCTGAGTTGAGGAGGCTTATGACACCAATCAGTCATTCAGGTAATTAGCAACATGCAAACCAGATTGCTACACGTTATAAATTGAAGTTGTTTACTATTCTCAAGAGCTTGAAGTTCTAGAGCTCGCGCCATAAAAGAAGGAAAATGAGCGATTTCGCATATGGAATTGTCATTCAAAATATAAATGAGCCGATTATTTGCGTTTTTAAACTAACAGAGACACATTGCTCCTTTGTAGGACCTTAACACTCACCCTGCGCATGAAAACAGTGACTTTTCCCTTCTTTTATGGCGCCGGCTCTATCAGCTTTTCTAGACCAGAATTGCTATCAACTTCTCTAATGAAAGAAGAATAGAACCAGGTCTAGAACCAAAGGGACTAAGTCGAGAGAGGCACTTGGGTATATAGATAGGTGTGATCAATTCCAATATCAGCTCCTTGTGTGATCCTAAGATTACGTAAATATTTTTCAGTTTAATACTGCAGTGTTTTGTTTTTCAGGATAAGCATACAACTCATACTTTTCATGCATAAGGTGCAATTCGATGTGCATGACAATGGACTGAAGATGGTATGGCATCAATGCCCATTGATGTTTGGTTCGAAACTAGCCTAGTTCCAGCAAATCTTTTTGTTTTCATAATTCTAACAAAAAACCTAGTTATGATTTAAATCCAGCTTATGACACCCTGTTTTTACACTGCCACCAATCCCCATAAATAACACGGTCTCTTTTACATGTGTTCGGGGAGCAAACTACCTCACAAAAATTCCTTTCTTCAAAATGACCATATTTCGGCCATATTTCATCCATTTTCCGTCTTGTTGCCGATATTTTTGCATTTCCTTATGTTGGTCTTATTGTGATGTTGATGTTACCGTCGCAGCTAACTATGAGTCTTTCGTCAGGTGGCCACGATCCACCGCAAAACAGCAACTTTATATAATTTTCGTCACCTTGAATAGGGTCGCGATTGTAAAAATGTGCATAAAATGCAAAACTTTTCGCCGTTTTCGGGACAAATAATCGAATTCCACGGCAGTGTTTTAAAATGTAACAATCTTGATGGAAAATATTTGGACAATCCCGACAAGTTTGGGGCTTGAAACAAAGCTGGAGTTTAAGCTGGGAGACTCGAGTTTATGTCACACATGCGCCGCGGACTTCTATCGGCGCGGCGCAGACACAATTTGTAACGAAACTTGTTGTTTTTGAAGCGCTGGGGGGATTTCGTGTGATAAATTATTCATTCGGTCTCGGCCGGTGTGGTGCTGGGGTAAAGCTCCGAGTTGCTGCAAATTCGTTGAGACACAATATTTTCTTTATAATTATACGATTAAACGAAGACGTTGAGGATCAGGCGGCAAAAAAACCGACTGCGTGAGACACAGTGGACCACTCCGCCATGTAATACTAGTATAAAAGGCGTCTGACCCTGTATTTCAATGTTAGTATCTTAGCTTCTTCATTCGGATTATCATCTGGGTCCACGACAGCAGCATGAAAGTAAGTAGTTTTTTTGGGGGTTTTTTCAGTTCAATTTTTACCTGTGGTGATTAATTGAAATAAAACTTTTTTCTTGCTTCCGTTTTAGATCTTTATCTGCCTCTTGGCACTAACTGCTGCAACTACGGCTGTACTACTGCCGGGTTTTGGTAGGAACAATGGTGGGGATAACTCCGGGGACAACTCTTTTGACCTAAGCGAGTTTGAGAATGCCGACAGCGGTGGCGGTAGCGGCGAAAATGTCCAAAGGATACGCATTACCGAAAGCAGTTCTGGCTCTGGTGCTAGCTCGGGCTCGTCTGATGCAGCAAGGACCATACGAGTCTTTCAACAAAATTCAGAGCCCTCTGGCGGGGAACAGAGAACCATCCGTGTTATCCAGCAGCCATCACAGCAACAGAATGAGGTGAGAACTGTTCGGGTTATCCAACAGGCGGCTGCACCACAACCTGAAGTCCGAAGGATTCAAGTAATCCGCCAGCAAGCACCACCAGAGCCTGAGGTTAGAAATATTCAAGTCATTCGGCAACAGGCGCCTCCAGAGCCGGAAGTTAGAAACATACAAGTAATTCGCCAAGAAGCACCGCCAGAACCGGAGGTTAGGACTGTCCAAATCATTCGTCCACCCCCTCCCCCACCAGAGCCTGAAGTAAAAACCGTCCAGATTATCCATCAACAACCCCCACCAGAGCCAGAGGTGAAGACCTTCCAAGTCATCCGCCAGGAAGCACCACCAGATCCAGAAGTAAAGCTTATCAAAATTGTCCGGCAAGAACCCCCACCACCGCCTTTCATCAAGCATGTTAAAATCGTCAAACAACCCCCACCCCCACCACCAGAGGTAAAAACTCTACAATACTTAACTCAAGGACCTGCCCCACCACCAGAAGTCAGGACTGTACAAGTAGTTAACCCTCAACCAATCTACGTACCTGACGGAGGTCCAGTCTACGGCCATCCAGGACCACTTCCCTACTATGGTGGTTATGGACTCGAAGGAGGACCAGCATATGGACCTGGATTAGGTTTAGGTGGAGGACCAGGATTCGCTGTAGGACCAGGAGGACCAGGACCATATGCTTTAGGCGGAGGTCCAGGACTGCCGCTCCATGGAGGACCAGGATTGGCCCTTGCTGGAGGACCAGGTCTAGCATATGGACCCGGTCTACCTTATGGAGGAGGTGATCCAGGATTCGCTTATGCTGGTGGAGCCACGTTCGCATATGCCGGGGGTCATGGGGCACATTTCGCTGCAGGTCCTGGCCTGGGCGTGCCTTCGGGTCCTTGGAAGTATGCTAAATAAAATATAGATTGTTATTTTTAATTAGTTCAATTGTGTGCTGCTGTTGTTTTATACTTTTCTAATTTTATTACTTTGTTCTGAAGAAGTCTGAATGCTATACCTAAAGAGAAAAGCAAATACAAAAAAATATATTTTTAAGAAAGAGAGTTTTTTTTTTTTTATATGGGAAAGTTGGAGAATTTGGAGCTATATTAGAAGGTAAGGCATACACAGAAAAAAGATTCAACTAAATCCTTAGTAACAGTAGGATTTATGCGATCCAACTACGAGTTACACTCGCAGAGATCGTACCGATTCAAAACTGGATGAGATCAGCTCCTGATGGGTAGCAGGAGCAGTTGCATGTGGCCACGACCCCATTTCGGATATAAAGCCGAGTAAGACAGTAAGTCAATAATGGTCTTCAAACATCCCCATTCAAATTTTTAGCTGCTGGAGGTTTTCGAAATTGGTATATCGACTGCAGAATGATCGAACCACATCTATGAATCTAAAGTGTCGTCATAATTTCTTTGCCTACTAGTAGGAAAAATCCCCTTATGCTGCATGCTACTCCACATTTCGTACTTCAATGCGTTTGATGATCACTTTCAACAGTTTTCGAAGGTTTGCGTCTTTGGTAAAGTAGAAATTACCTTTTTCGCTAGAAAGCGGTGTTCTTCTACTGAAAATAAACGTCGTCCACATCCATATCACAAATTTTAAGCCAGAACAAGTCTTCCACCTTCGCAATCCATTCATTGTAACGGTGGACCCAGCAGCAATTTTAAAAAAGTATGGCCTAACCTGAAAACTCCTTCACACTGTCAATTGTTGTGGTTGGATAGGCTTTAGATAGGTTCGACTATTGCTCTTCAGTTTTCGGAGTGTCTTCTAAAAACCTTCTAGTTTTTACTTGTTAAAAAGCATGGTGACAGTTGTATGTTGACAGTTCAAAAATGGTGCGAAATTTAACCTGTATTTAGGCGATACCCCGCGCGTGAAGTAGAGCTAGCATCTCTGCTAGATAAACTGAAGTCTATAGGCGTAATTCTGGATTTTCATATGCCTATTCGAAGCGGCGAAGCTGAATAATCCCACGTTTTTAAGCTCAGCAACAATAAATTGGGCCTCAATGGATGTGCTGCGAAAAGAACCACTAGTACCCACATATGTTATTCTTGCCAGCCAGCTCAAGTACCTCCCTAGCTGTAATGATAGGATTCACCACCATAGTGAAAGTTCAATATACTAACTTCAGTGACGTATCCCACACGCTAGGCCTTTTCCACCTTCCTGATTTTTCGTTCCAGCTAACATTTCCAACTTAGCCGCGAGTTCAAGTATACATCCAAAAATTTTGCCATTCCAGTCTTGTTGACCTTCCACCCAAAGAGTGTCGGTGGCTGAAACTCCATAGCATATGTCCAGATAGACCATTTTCCATGCATCACAGCTCTACCATTCGAAGATCACTTCATCTGCATCTTCATATACTTGTCATACGACATGATTGTCACGTGTTCGGCATGTCCAGTTTCTATAGCCGCCTAAGCAAAGAGTCTATAGTAGAATTAATAAGACGCCGCCTTGAGGACTTGATTTTCTCAAATCGTTTCTTGAAAATACGGCTCTTCTCTGAATAAGTACGTATTGCCCTTCAGCATGCTGAAATCAAGTCACCCTCAAATAAAACTTGGGTCGTGGGTCGTGCCACACGCTTTTGAGAGTATTCTTTAATTTCAGTTGTTGTAGTGACTGCCTTTAGAGTAAACCTAAGCCTATTACCTATGCCGGAGCTTAGTTTTAAAAGATATCTATTTAACATAGGGTAAAATTTCATTGGACAGGATTTCATTGCGTGATCCTAGAGCCAGACAACTTTGGTAAGAAAATGCTTGATTGTTGGAAGTATTTTGGAGGTTCAGCTTGGGTCTAAAATATAGCCAGAGAACTTAGCTGATCGGAATAGACTCAGCACACGCTCGTATTTGTAAGTAGGCTGAAACCAGCGATACTTTTTGTCGATGAAGTTAGAAGCGCTAAGGGGAGTCCTCCGACACGTCGTCTTTATCACACCGCTGTTGCCTAGGCAACTATAGATGTTTCTAGTTTCAGTATAAGGGAATTCACTGACCACTACCATTGTGGACGTCAAATTTTGCCAGATCCATCTTTTTAATCTCGATGATGACTTTGTTGAAAGCAGCTCCTTCTTTGTCCAAGAAGATTGCCAATTTGGTTGTATTCTAGGGAGCTTACTGCAGCAAGCACTGCAGGGTCAATCGATCTTCTTTTACCGTACTTTTATGTATCGTTTTTTAATGAATGTACTGAAATAAGATCTGTATCTTTGTACATATTTTTGCAAATAAACAATAACAATAACAATCTTCTCTTGCAATATGCATACTAAGAGGAAGACATAGGGACCTCTGCTATAGAATTTGAGGTATAGGTCTATAGTGCGTTCTAGGGTCTTTGAATGCATGTAAGCTGCAAAGCTTGATTTCGATTCTTTCATGCGATTTTTGACCCAGGCTAAATAATTATAGGATAGACTACTCTCTGCAAAACCCTAACACTATTGCCAACGCCAAAACAAGAGGACTGTTATGCCAAAATTAAGGTTGTCCTGGCTGCAGGTAGCATTACTGCTGCATAACTAAATTCCAAAGAGTTAAAAACTCTCCTTCTCGTGAATCTCTCGACACTCAAGAAATTCGTTTGTCCGCATAAGAGACTAACTGTGGAACGTCCGTGCACAATCAGTACAGGAATACCTCGCATAGTACTGCTTCGATCAGTACGGTTTCTCTATAGTACGGATTTGAAATTTTCAAAAAAAAAAAATTGTTCTTGGAAAAAATTGTTCTAAAAAAAATAATAAAATTAAATTTTCAAAATAATTTTTTTTTTAAATAAAATTTTTGGTATTTTCACTTTATTATGAAAACATACAATTTTCGGTATTTTCCCTTTATAATGAAAACGTTAAATTTTCGGTACATACATATATGTATTTTTCCTTTATTATGAAAACATACGGCACGCGCTCGCCAATGTATAGGCGGCGACAAATCCAAGTTGGCGCTGTGTTGGCGAGTGTGGCGCATGAAGCGGTGAGATTACCTGGCATACGACAAGGGCCCGACGTTGGCATACGACAAGGGCCCGACGTTGTCATACGACAAGGGCCCGACGTTGGCATACGACAAGGGCCCGACGTTGGCATACGACATGGGCCCGACGTTGGCATACGACAAGGGCCCGACGTTGGCATACGACATGGGCCCGACGTTGGCATACGACAAGGGCCCGACGTTGGCATACGACAAGGGCCCGACGTTGGCATACGACAAGGGCCCGACGTTGGCATACGACAAGGGCCCGACGTTGGCATACGACATGGGCCCGACGTTGGCATACGACATGGGCCCGACGTTGGCATACGACAAGGGCCCGACGTTGGCATACGACAAGGGCCCGACGTTGGCATACGACAAGGGCCCGACGTTGGCATACGACAAGGGCCCGACGTTGGCATACGACAAGGGCCCGACGTTGGCATACGACATGGGCCCGACGTTGGCATACGACAAGGGCCCGACGTTGGCATACGACAAGGGCCCGACGTTGGCATACGACAAGGGCCCGACGTTGGCATACGACAAGGGCCCGACGTTGGCATACGACATGGGCCCGACGTTGGCATACGACAAGGGCCCGACGTTGGCATACGACATGGGCCCGACGTTGGCATACGACAAGGGCCCGACGTTGGCATACGACAAGGGCCCGACGTTGGCATACGACAAGGGCCCGACGTTGGCATACGACAAGGGCCCGACGTTGGCATACGACATGGGCCCGACGTTGGCATACGACAAGGGCCCGACGTTGGCATACGACAAGGGCCCGACGTTGGCATACGACAAGGGCCCGACGTTGGCATACGACAAGGGCCCGACGTTGGCATACGACAAGGGCCCGACGTTGTCATACGACAAGGGCCCGACGTTGGCATACGACAAGGGCCCGACGTTGGCATACGACATGGGCCCGACGTTGGCATACGACAAGGGCCCGACGTTGGCATACGACATGGGCCCGACGTTGGCATACGACAAGGGCCCGACGTTGGCATACGACAAGGGCCCGACGTTGGCATACGACAAGGGCCCGACGTTGGCATACGACAAGGGCCCGACGTTGGCATACGACAAGGGCCCGACGTTGGCATACGACATGGGCCCGACGTTGGCATACGACAAGGGCCCGACGTTGGCATACGACAAGGGCCCGACGTTGGCATACGACAAGGGCCCGACGTTGGCATACGACAAGGGCCCGACGTTGGCATACGACAAGGGCCCGACGTTGGCATACGACATGGGCCCGACGTTGGCATACGACAAGGGCCCGACGTTGGCATACGACAAGGGCCCGACGTTGGCATACGACAAGGGCCCGACGTTGGCATACGACAAGGGCCCGACGTTGGCATACGACATGGGCCCGACGTTGGCATACGACAAGGGCCCGACGTTGGCATACGACATGGGCCCGACGTTGGCATACGACAAGGGCCCGACGTTGGCATACGACAAGGGCCCGACGTTGGCATACGACAAGGGCCCGACGTTGGCATACGACAAGGGCCCGACGTTGGCATACGACATGGGCCCGACGTTGGCATACGACAAGGGCCCGACGTTGGCATACGACAAGGGCCCGACGTTGGCATACGACAAGGGCCCGACGTTGGCATACGACAAGGGCCCGACGTTGGCATACGACAAGGGCCCGACGTTGGCATACGACAAGGGCCCGACGTTGGCATACGACAAGGGCCCGACGTTGGCATACGACAAGGGCCCGACGTTGGCATACGACAAGGGCCCGACGTTGTCATACGACAAGGGCCCGACGTTGGCATACGACAAGGGCCCGACGTTGGCATACGACATGGGCCCGGCGTTGTCATACGACAAGGGCCCGACGTTGGCATACGACAAGGGCCCGACGTTGTCATACGACAAGGGCCCGACGTTGGCATACGACAAGGGCCTGACGTTGGCATACGACATGGGCCCGACGTTGGCATACGACAAGGGCCCGACGTTGGCATACGACATGGGCCCAACGTTGGCATACGACAAGGGCCCGACGTTGGCATACGATAAGGGCCCGACGTTGGCATACGACAAGGGCCCGACGTTGGCATACGACAAGGGCCCGACGTTGGCATACTACAAGGGCCCGACGTTGGCATACGACATGGGCCCGACGTTGGCATACGACAAGGGCCCGACGTTGGCATACGATAAGGGCCCGACGTTGGCATACGACAAGGGCCCGACGTTGGCATACGACAAGGGCCCGACGTTGGCATACGACATGGGCCCGACGTTGGCATACGACAAGGGCCCGACGTTGGCATACGACAAGGGCCCGACGTTGGCATACGACAAGGGCCCGATGTTGTCATACGACAAGGGCCCGACGTTGGCATACGACAAGGGCCCGACGTTGGCATACGACAAGGGCCCGACGTTGGCATACGACAAGGGCCCGACGTTGGCATACGACAAGGGCCCGACGTTGGCATACGACAAGGGCCCGACGTTGGCATACGACAAGGGCCCGACGTTGGCATACGACAAGGGCCCGACGTTGGCATACGACAAGGGCCCGACGTTGGCATACGACAAGGGCCCGACGTTGGCATACGACAAGGGCCCGATGTTGTCATACGACAAGGGCCCGACGTTGGCATACGACAAGGGCCCGACGTTGGCATACGACATGGGCCCGGCGTTGTCATACGACAAGGGCCCGACGTTGGCATACGACAAGGGCCCGACGTTGTCATACGACAAGGGCCCGACGTTGGCATACGACAAGGGCCCGACGTTGGCATACGACATGGGCCCGACGTTGGCATACGACAAGGGCCCGACGTTGGCATACGACAAGGGCCCAACGTTGGCATACGACAAGGGCCCGACGTTGGCATACGACAAGGGCCCGACGTCGGCATACGATAAGGGTTCGACGTTGGCATACGATAACGGTTTAACGTTGGCATACGATAACGGTTCAACGTTGCCAAAAGATGTTGGCGTTGCGTCACATCCCACAGTTGGCGCGACGTTGTCGCCCAACGTTGTTATGATGTTGGCATTTATTCGCCCATGTTCTGCATTTCGATCGAAATGAATTTGAAATCCACATTCAATTTCACTCGATTTAAAACTTGGGGTTCTATATTTCGATCGTTTTCAATTTTTTCGAATTCACTTTCGAAATGTCAAACACAGCTGATTTTAACTGAAAAAGTGGAAGTATAGTAAAGTGTGCTTTAAATATATATTTTTGTGCTTAAAATGGATGCAATAATTTTTGGAATTAATGAAAAACGGGAGGCAAATAGAATAGAAAAAATTAAAAGAAGAAATTTGCGAGAAAAAGCAAATATTTTGGATATCCCAGAACATTTGTAAGTGCATTATTTTTTCAACTGTTGAACTTTTGTTAACATTTTTGTGCAGTTTTAAACAAAGTTTTAGATTAAATAAGGTAGCCTTTCTCTATATATTGAGAGGAATCGAATCATCTGTAAGTCTGTCTTCGATTCCTTTAACACAGAAACTAGCAGCAACTCATACATACGATAAGCATACGATAAGGGTTCGACGTTGGCATACGATAACGGTTCAACGTTGCCAAAAGATGTTGGCGTTGCGTCACATCCCACAGTTGGCGCGACGTTGTCATACGACAAGGGCCCGACGTTGGCATACGACAAGGGCCCGACGTTGGCATACGACATGGGCCCGACGTTGGCATACGACAAGGGCCCGACGTTGGCATACGACATGGGCCCGACGTTGGCATACGACAAGGGCCCGACGTTGGCATACGACAAGGGCCCGACGTTGGCATACGACAAGGGCCCAACGTTGGCATACGACAAGGGCCCGACGTTGGCATACGACAAGGGCCCGACGTTGGCATACGACATGGGCCCGACGTTGGCATACGACAAGGGCCCGACGTTGGCATACGACAAGGGCCCGACGTTGTCATACGACAAGGGCCCGACGTTGGCATACGACAAGGGCCCGACGTTGGCATACGACATGGGCCAGACGTTGGCATACGACAAGGGCCCGACGTTGGCATACGACAAGGGCCCGACGTTGGCATACGACAAGGGCCCGACGTTGGCATACGACAAGGGCCCGACGTTGGCATACGACAAGGGCCCGACGTTGGCATACGACAAGGGCCCGACGTTGGCATACGACAAGGGCCCGACGTTGGCATACGACAAGGGCCCGACGTTGGCATACGACAAGGGCCCGACGTTGTCATACGACAAGGGCCCGACGTTGGCATACGACAAGGGCCCGACGTTGGCATACGACAAGGGCCCGACGTTGGCATACGACAAGGGCCCGACGTTGGCATACGACATGGGCCCGACGTTGGCATACGACAAGGGCCCGGCGTTGGCATACGACAAGGGCCCGACGTTGGCATACGACAAGGGCCCGACGTTGGCATACGACAAGGGCCCGACGTTGGCATACGACAAGGGCCCGACGTTGGCATACGACAAGGGCCCGACGTTGGCATACTACAAGGGCCCGGCGTTGGCATACGACAAGGGCCCGACGTTGGCATACTACAAGGGCCCGGCGTTGGCATACGACAAGGGACCGACGTGGGCATACGACAAGGGCCCGGCGTTGGCATACGACAAGGGACCGACGTTGGTATATATATATATATATATATATATATATATATATATATATATATATATATATATATATTTCGAAATACTTTCAATATTCGGAATTTAAATCACAAGGCTTATTGGTAGATCATTCAGCACACGTTAAGACTCAATTCTATTCTTAATCCTCTAATTCTCTTTCTAAGTAATCTTACTTTGAGTCTTTATACCACGATACGATCAATCCCATGTCGGTATGGTGGTATAAGGAGTGATTTCTGATGTTAGTGCTTCAGCAGAGATAAAACAAAGCGCAGTGAAACCCTTTTTTTAAGTGAAAGGCAAGCATTACGAGATTATGCCTTTTTGTACTGTCGACGGTTCTATTATTGTATGCAATGTCGGCTATCCATCTTGAACTGTCCAGCAGGAAAAATTGGGAACGATTCTTAAGAGAGCTGATTTTCAGCGCTGCCTGAGCAATGCTGGATTTTTTCAAAACTATATAGAACGAATGAGTTATCTTGATGATTACCATAAATCGTGCCATTAACATACTCAATAAACCGGTTTTCGTTCGATTACAGAAGTTAAGCAGCATTGGACGTGGTTAGTACTTAGTGCGGGGATCGCTTTAAGAAGTTAGTAAAGAAAAGTGTAAAAAACAATTGAGCTTGTTCACATATCCACAGCCGCCAATGAATAGTCTTTATTGCTTTGACGATGACTTTGGAATGTAAACTGGGCTTATTGCTTACAGACAATGACAGGACATAACGCCACGGACTTTTGTAAACAGGCAAGACAAGAAAAAAGAAAATATATTTAGTTGGGAGAAATAAAAAGACGAAGGACCATGCCGCGAAATAGACTCGAACCACGGACCTTCAGGATGGTAGGCTGTCAAAGCTTTAGTTTTTGTTTGATTTTAGTAAAAGAATCAGACCACATTCACTTAATGAAATCAATGCATACCTCGTTGAAGGTTAGTATTCCTTTCATTTAACCTTTCACAAAATCAATTATTATAATCCCCAGATTAATATCAGCCCATAGTTAACACACTAATATCCGAAGGCTTTTAATAAATCATTGAAAATCCATTACGACTTTTATTTTTCGTCGTTTTCGTCATCCATTTTGTCTCTTAAAACCAAAAACTCCAAACTAATGACAACTTTCATGTGTAAATGGAATATTTCTGTAAAAATTCATCACCTTCCAATTATAATTCCATCCATTTCCTGAAAATCTACTATAAGACTGTTTTGTTTTTTTATTGCACTTTTATTATATGCTCGTGTAAAATTAATAACGCCAACCCAATTTCATAATTTCTTCTTTTCAAAATCGATCAATCTGTTGACAGTGAAAGATTGATCGTTTCGGATGAATAAAGAAGCACTTAACAGCAGTTAACCTTCTCGAGAAAGTCACCTTGAATGAACACAATACCTTGGCGCAAAATGGACTTTTATTGTTGGAAAGATCACCTGCGAGTCTCCTCCTAGTTACGAAATGTTTTATTGGGTTGTTTTATGACTGTCATATAAGAGAGAAAAGAGTTGGGTTCGATATATTTTTTTTATTTATTCAACAGTCAATAAAATACTAACAAGATAAAATAATAATAATACTTTTATATTATAACAAAATTAGTTAAAAAATAGAAATGATGTTTAATCAACAAGTTGGAAGATTTTCACGTGGTGTCCACTCGATGATGCAGAAGGTCGTTCTTCGTGCACTAGTCTGAACGTTTGTTCTTCGGACTCTCCGCCTGCACGAACAACGTTGACAGTTCGACTGGGTTGTTGGACTGCTGGTTCTTGTATAACGCGAACTGTTCGGACTTCTTCAGATTGTGGCTGAGACTCCTGGACAACGCGAATGGTTCGAACGTCTTGAGAGTTACTCGATCCATGGACAACCCTGACTGTTCTAGCGTCATTCGAAGATGCTTCGCTTACGACATTGACAGTTCGTACGTTTGATGCTGAGCTAGGATTTTCTCGTACTATTTGTACTGTTCGGACATTGGACGAAGGAGCTTGTTCAACTACTCGATACAGCTGAGCTTGAGGTGCACTATTCTCACGGACAATCTGCACTGTTCTTGGCTGAGGAGCGCTGTTCTCTCGAAGAATTTGCACTGTTCTTTGTTGTGGAGCACTGTTCTCCCGGACTATTTGAACAGTCCGTTGCTGTGGAGCACTATTTTCTCGTACAATCTGCACTGTTCTTTCTTCATTGGCCGGTTCTTCATGAAGAATCCTATAGATCTGCTCATGACCACCGGCTGCTGCACCACTATGACCATGCTCAAACCTCACCGTTTGAATATTGTTTCCACCAAATCCTGACTCATGCCCAGAGAACACTCCAGCTGAAGCCACTGAGAACACAGCTACTATGAAAATAAAAATCTGCAAAACATCAAAAAATAATCCTTTAATAACTTAATCACAACCCCTATAAAACCTATATTCACCTTCATGATCCAGATGACTCGATATATGTTGATATGAATAGAATCAAAGAGTATAGTCAAACTGATGCTCCTTTCATGGCCTACAACTCTTTTATATCAAAGCAAAAATCTATTTCCCATTCCCTGTCGGGTCGAAAAAATCGCCGACAGCGTTTTTCTAGCCGGGTCCAAGATAAAGTGTTGGATCTACAGAAAACTGTGCAGTAATTTATCTGAATTAGGCACTGATGAATAATTCATGAGCTCGCCAAAACCTATACCTTAAGAGTCTCTCGTAAATTTAAGCGCTGTGATCTCGTTTTTCTCGTCTATTTCCTTTTCTAATGCAAAAAAACTGCATCGCGAGTCATCTCGAGTCGTAAGGTGTTATCTAACCCCTCGTGGATGCAGTGGCAGAGTTGAAGCAATTTATTCCGTTTTCAGAAGTTTTATCTTTTCATTTTTTGGAGAGATAAGTTTTGGGGTTTTTGCGATAGGAATCACATAAGTGGTTGGCCGTGTTTTTGTTACTTTTTTAATGTCTGGAAAGTCCGGGTTTGGGGATTAGGTCTTTTCAAAAGGTAATCTAGTCCAATTTTTATAGGGTACTGGGGAGAGGCTTGGAAGATACACTCATTGGTCGAGATTAGTTAAGGGCTGCGACTGGAATCACTCTCGCGACAACCACTCTTCTGGTCTTAGTACGTCCACCCGGAGGGAAAGTCTACTGAGGCTGTCTTTCGCGATCTTGTCCTTAACATTTTGATGAGAGGGGGGTTAGTGTTAAACGTCGATAGCGATGATGCCTGTCCTGAAAGGGATGGGCTAAAATAATCGGATGTAAAGTTATCGCCTGTCGAGGGATGAGATGACTCGAGATGGCAGTGGGTAGTTCGTTAAATGATCTCCTCTGGGTCCAGTTGTATAATGCCCTTTGAGAGCTTCCTCTTTTAGGAAACAATTAAGCTGGAGAGGGCCCCAAGCCAAGGAGGGTCGGAATGGAAGTGAGGAGCCCTACGGAGTACAACCAAGCCACGATTTCGAAAACTTTTTCTCAACAGACCGAAGGCAGAATGACGGTTATGAGCTCATAAAGCCAAGAAGCAGACTCAGACAGCCGTCGCTACGCCTAAAGTTTCTGAACCCACTAGAAAATTGTCAGCACCAGGTTCCATATCATCTGGGGAGAAAGGTTGCATGCCAGGCTCGTCCAGACCCATTCTAAGCGGCAGCAGTAAGATAACTCGCCAGGGGAATAGGGACCGCTGCAGTAGAAAAGGGGAGCTGCAATGACCTTCCTAACAGGACCACAAGCTCTGCTTTGGAGTAGGTTTCTGATCCTACCAGAGAACCAAGGCAAGGAGAACCGGAGTGGAATTAAGGATCCAAGGAGTACACCTGAGCTCCGTTTCCGTAAACTCTTTCCCAACAAGCCGAAGCCTTAGGACTGTTGGCAAGACCCCGGAAACCCGTTTTGGCCGGGACAGCATGCAGTGGTACGTTGTTTTTTCGAGATCAGGTAATCTGTGCAGTGAGGTCTAAGCGACAAGTCACTAGGCCAAGCCATGTCAGCGGTCAAGGGCAAGCCCTTAGAGAACCCATCTTCATACAGACCAGTTTGTCTAGTTGCATAGACAAACTTTTTGTGGGGGTGATTTGTAAGGGTACTCCCTAGCGTTCGAAAGAGAAGGAGGCCTGTCGGACATGCAATTCGGCTTCAGAAACAGATGGCGAAGAACTTCGGTCAACATATACGGTCGATATACTTTCAACTCAGAGAGTTGGATCCAAATAGTTGAGGCATTGATCAAGCTAGGAACACCAAAGTATTTAACGTGAATAGTAACCGACTACCTTCAGGATAGGTAGCTTTATTGTGATTCGGAAAAAAGGTCCAAAGGTGTTCGGATGAACATGCGGGATCCCAAAGGGTTCCGTCCCGCGCCTTATCCTTTAGATCGTCCTGGAGCTACTGACTCCCTAAAGCTTCTTCACAATGTTACGAAGTTGATACTTTCATTGGGACTTCCGGTGAAATAAGTACCACCACGTTAAGGGGCATGATTGACCTAACCACCTACACTGCCTACTTATAATTCTAAATTGTGACCAATCATAAGTCACAAGCTTTTGCGACTGATGCTTGTCATTGAGAGTTTGTGACTATTCTTGTGACAATCAGCTGTTTTGGTGTTCTAAAAACCCAGTCACAAGAAAAGATGTTTAAATCTTCTTCTTAAAATTAGAAGGAAGTATGTCCTGTATTTTCCTTAAAATACCACCAGGGCTTCTATGGCAAGCGACTGGCTGCAAGACTGGTCAGGTGAAAGTGTAAGATTTGGGTCAAGGCCACTTGTTGTTTTTTGGAGCGTTCAACTTTGGCAAGCTAGCTTCTATGTTTCAAGCTCCCCATAGACCTGACTTGCTAGGTACTATCGATCTAGAGTCCCGAGCCATTAAGGCAAAACATCTCATCAGCCTGGAACCAGGTTTTGGAATACCAACCACTGTTTTGAAAAAGACTCTAAGCAATCAGACTGTGACGGACTCACACCTGGTCTAAAATAATCAAATAGATTTTTTTTGGGCCAGGTCACATCGCTGTTGTAATGTTAGGACATTATCTCATGTGGTCACAGCACATTGTGCCCTAAAAAATCATCTAGAGAGAATCGAAAAGGCTGAGTACCCGAACTTCAGACTGTGCCCCGACGAGAACCTGTCTGCTCTTCATGTTCTCTCTGTAAGTGTCCGCCAATTGCGAGAGCCAAAGTCCAGTTGTTCGGCGAGTCAATGCTTACCAACTAACTCGTATCAACAGGGACATTTAACCCATTCTTGATATGGGCTACAAGAACTATGTATGCCGAATTCACTAAACTATAACGAAACACTGTCTTTTCTTTAATAAAACGTGCAGCGACCTTAGTTCGGTATCAGTACGCGGTGTGAAATTATTACTTGACCCATCTTTTAACATCCTAGGCGTAACTTTAACTTATGATGTGCGATGGAATGGTCAGGTTGTCTACTGTTCGTTTGTGTATCAATTGAGGATTCTTAATGTCCAATCGCGGCTATTCTGTTTATTAACAAAGCCAGCGAAGTCGAAACGTGCTTCGTCGATATGATGATATTTTGCCAAAAATGCTGATCGTCTATACCGAGCTGTAAAAACCGTTATCGCGGCGTAATAGGCGCCAAAATAAATTATAAACGAAATTTGAACTGGCAAATGACAGGCAGATCAAAATGGCCGCCAAACAAAATCGGCCTGAATCATAAAACGCCCTCTGTATTTCACAGTTCGTACTACATCCCAGAATTCAACCTGAAAGTTCGTCACTATCTGCTTCAGCAATCCCAGGCCTATCGTAAGCTATCCCATTCTTTTCTTTCATTTAAAGAAAGCTAGTAGAAGAATGTTAGTTCTACATCTAGAATGCTAGTTCTACATTGCTCCAAGTTTTGAACGAGAGACTGGAAATTGAAAGGGCAATTCCTAAGCTGGAGCAATGCTATTGTGCCGATACGAAGTCATTGCAAACTACCTTGAAAACTATAAGCAGTAGTAGGCAGCTAACCACATTGAATAGAAGGATTCTCAAGAAATTCTTACGTCGGTAAGCATGACCAGTAAAAGAGATTGTTTGCTAAAGGTTCAGTGACACAGAAAAAAGATCTAGTTATCAACTAGAGGAAGTCGGCTTATGATCGAAAAAAGTCGAAGAGACTAATGACGAAAGTGCAAGTTCACCAAGGGCTGTTATGGAAGAAGTTTGACCTTCAATTTGTAAAGTGTGTCTAAACTTTACATAGATTAACTTGCACCATTCAAATTCGAAATCAATATTGCATTGTCTTTGCACTACGAAACGATTGCATTATTCCCTTTGCATTGTGATGAGCCGCCTCATTAAAACGTTGTGAAGCAACCAACCATGAATGATTTCATATGCAATCAATTTCAAAACGACTACTTTGAATAATTACCCAATGAACCCAATCTCACCTTGGTCACAATCGAGTCCCGTCTCTTCAATGGCCCAACTGAAGAGTTCGAATATCAATGGACAAAAAACGAATTTATGAAACAATCTCTACACTTACTTCTCCCACATTGCCAAGTATAGTATAAATCACCGAACTAACTACAAATGACATCTTCGCCGTTTAGATGAACCATTTAGTCTGATCAATATGGCCGCTAATCGTCAGCTTATTTATTCAACAAAGAGATCAGCGAAAGCCACAGGTATAGATTGCATGGGTCACCAAAAAAACTCTCGGCGTTCAACAAAAACTTACAAAAGTGAAATTCGATCAATTTTTTCTCGAAACAAAGAAAAAGTGCCATAAATTTTCACAATTATGTCGAACTATCACCTCTGAATGCCGCGGGGTGATGCACGACGCTGTCAGGCAATTTTGCAAAACGGTCGAATTCCGAGATTAGCATAAATCTCGAATGCGGACCACACAACTCCACTTTCATAACAGGCCGCGCTGGCTTATTATTGAAATGCGGCGGTTTGGAAACGAATGCAACAACAACGACAAAAACTTACTTAAAATACATTTATTTAAAATTAGTCAAATGTAACAATTTCAACAGTTTCAACAGTCAAGGCAACAACTCTATCAAATCAGTTCATCGCCCAAAAAAGGGGGTAGTGAATTGGCTCACCTCCTTCTGATGAATCGGAGGAAGTTGAATTCATCGCCAGCCTCCTCGCCATCTTCCTGGAAGATCTTGATGGTCTTATCGCCGCCTCCTTGTTGCTGTTCCTCCTCGCGGATGACGTTGATGGTCTTGACTTCTTGTTCGGCCTCCTCCTTGATGACCTTGACGGTCTTGACTTCTGGGGCTGGTGCTGGCTCACGGATGACCTGGAGGGTCTTCACTTCTGGTGGTGGAGCCTGTTGTTCACGGATGACCTGAACGTTCTTGACCTCTGGTGGGGGAGCTTGTTGCTCGCGGACGATTTGTACGTTCTTGACTTCTGGGGGAGGTGCTGGCTGTTCGCGGATGACTTGAACGTTCTTGACTTCTGGGGCTGGAGCGGGCTGCTGCTTGATAACTTGAACGGTTTGGATCTCTGGTGGAGGAGCTGGGACTTCTTGTACGATCTTCAAGTACTTGACTTCAGGTGCTGGTGGAGCAGGTTGAGAAACGATCTTGTATAGCTGAACTTCTGGTTCGGGTGCTGGAGCCTGGCTGACGATCTTAAGAGTCTTGACTTGTGGTTCAGGTGCTGGAGCTTGGCTCACGATCTGGAGAGTTTGAACTTCTGGTTCAGGAGCAGGAGCCTGGCTAATGATCTGCAGGGTCTTGACCTCTGGTTCTGGTGCTGCTTCTTCGCGGATGATTTGGAAAGTTTTCTTCTCTGGTGGTGGTGCTGCTTCTTCGCGGATAATTTGGAATGTCTTAGTTTCTGGTGGTGGAGCAGCCTCTTCACGGATGATCTGGTAAGTTTGTGGAGCTGGGGCAGCTTCTTCACGGATGATCTGGAAGGATCGTGTTTCGGGTTGAGCTTCTTCACGGATGATTTGGATTCTGCGTTCCGAGCTGCCAGATTCTTCACGGATGATGTTGAAGGTCTGTTCAGCCCCACCGCCACCACCGCTGCTTTCACGGATGATGTTGAAGGTTGAAGAGCCTCCAGAGCCACCACCGCCGCCTCCTTCACGGATGATATTGAAGGATTGACCACTGCCTGATCCTGATCCTCCACCACCGCCTCCTTCACGGATGATATTGAAGGTTTGACCACTGCCGGATCCTGATCCGCCACCGCCGCCTCCTCCACGGAGAATGTTAAAGGTTTGGCTACCGCCTGATCCTGATCCACCACCGCCGCCGCCTCCTTCACGGATAATATTGAAAGTTTGACCACTGCCTGATCCTGATCCGCCGCCGCCACCTCCTTCATGGATCACGCTGAATGTCTGTTCACCTCCTGATCCTCCGCCGCCGCCATTTCCTCCTCGGCTAATCCTAAATGTTTGAGATCCGCCCCCTCCGCCGCCTGATCCTCCCTGCAGGACACCGGCAGATGCAATGGCAGCAAGAGCCACAAGGCAGATGAAGACCTGATGTGTAAAAAAATCCAATTTAGTATCTCTGTATCAACCCCAACCACCGCTCGCTAAGTGAGTCGTATCCAAAAGCGTTTTGCCTACCTTCATGATTTGACTGTTTAAGCTTTGAATGGACCAACTGAAACTGATACCTTGTTGTGCATCTCGCAGCGTTTATATACTAGGAAACATTTTTTGACCCAGGCCCAGGTTTCTGCATTTTATCATACGGTAATTATTGCACTACCTTTCTTCCAACTATTTCACTTGCCTCCATGAATATTTAACAGGTTACCAAAATTAGTTCGATTTCGGTTTCTGCAAAAATCTGCAGCTCTTGCATAGTCCTTAACTTTTTGTCGCGCGCGCGCGCAGCTCTTCTCTTGAGTCATTGACACAAATTTCGACAAAAACTGGATCTGGTTTTGTCGTTGTTTACATTTTTCAGTGGGCCCAGCAGCGCAGCATTGTGGTGAATTATTTATTTCACTCGATGAAACTGGTTGGCGGAAGTTTTCAAAACACCTTTGGCAGCTAGCGACAAGTTTTTATCACGTGCTCAGCGCTGTCAGAAATCCGTTAGAAAACGATCTACGCGCGCTTCAAACTCTTACTTTTTTACAGGTGGCAGAAAAAAATATTTGGTTCAAAGGTGATTCATAAAGTCATTTGCACGTTCTTTTTCG
The DNA here is from genome assembly GCA_949987705.1 of Thereva unica. Classification (NCBI taxonomy): domain Eukaryota; kingdom Metazoa; phylum Arthropoda; class Insecta; order Diptera; family Therevidae; genus Thereva; species Thereva unica. The sequence continues at coordinate 110,371,396 of OX465284.1, forward strand.
GAGATTAAAATTATTTTTTTTTTTTGGTTTTTTATTTTTTTTTTGTTGGTATTAATATGAGAATATTTTAGGTTCGTTTTTTTACTGATAATGGCTGGTGAAATCCATTGGGGTTAGGAATTTTTGAATTAGTTTGGCCGCGGATTAGCGCGAGTAAAAAATATCAGCGAAAATGCGAGTTCAGTGGCAAATTTTTGTTCTTCGCATGGTTTATAAAAATTCCGATTTAAAATTTGAAGTAATCACAGAATACTTTTGTAAATATATTATTTCTCCATTTACTACCGATGTATGGAAACGCCGATCTTTTGTTTCCATGTTCTCAGGAGGCTAAAAAAAAGAATTCAAGGCAATAAAATCTAGTCTTGTCTTGTATCAGCATTTAGCAGCCGCAAATCGAAAAGTTGAACAATACCTCCTACGTAAAAATTATCTCCTACGGGTAAAGATGATCTCCTACGTGAAAATTTTCTCCTACGAGAAATTTATTTGGAATCTCTTTTATGGAGAACTAAATTTCCCATTTCTTATATTTTCGTATTAGATTTTGAGTTACTGACATCGCAAACGTTTTTTTTTAAATGTTTCACAAAACGTCAGTTTTAAAAAAAAAAAAATCTTAATCTTATTAATCCTTAATAGTTTAGTTAGGATATATCAAGTGCGCAAGCTCCTATTGCTCACTGGAATTATTTTTTCTATACCACCCATGACAAACAGTTCCAGCTGCGTTTTTTTTGTATTTTTTTATATGTAAACCAACCTCAAAAATCTTGTCTCCAAACCAATCTCAAAATGTCATGTGAACTTGTAGTTCTTGAAATGTGTTTATTTTACTTGGAACAAAGAATGTGTCTATTTTACTTGGAGAAGATAAATATAGATAATAATTGATATAATGAAGTGAATATTTTCATATTTTTAAGCTAATTTATATATTATAATTTGGAGCTAGGCTAGTTTATGTTATAAAAGGAAAGGCCAAATTCTTTCAGTTCAAGTAACATTTCAAGATATTTTCGAGTTAAGTAAGTGAACTGAAAACATAACTTGAATTTTAAATAAATATCAAGCCAATAAATCATATCCGATAAAAGTTATTAATATGGTTAGCAGTGAGTTGCCGGCCTTGTTAGAATAGAGGTTAAGGCGAAAGACTACCAACCCAGAGGTCTGTCGTTCGAATCCTCTTTGTAATGTGGTCTTTCGGCTATACAATTTCTAAAAACTCTTTACTTTACTCTAAACGAGGAAGCCATCTTCTGGTCGATCACCAAATAGAATAATGTGTTGGCGTTGTTTTCTTTTTTCTTCTCTTTTACTTTACTTCTCTCCACTCTAACTATCGAGAGTAGAAAGGGGTATCAACTATGATCACTAGTCGCTCACATAAAAAAAACGGTTAGTTCGAGGGATAGAGTATTGTTTAATTCATATAGATACCTCTGAATTGTCTTTCAATTATTTTTACACAGCTGCTTCGTAATGACTGAACGAATGAAGGAATAAAACTTTCTCAGCGACATCTTGTGAGGATATAGGGTGACTTGTAAGTTGAAACGGCAGTTTAAACGTGCACAGTCTTGAAAGAAAATACTTAGAATAGAGAAGAACTACAGAAAAGGCTCTCGCGCATAAAATCCATGTATGCGAACGTAGTAAAATCTGGTGTCAGACAACTGTCAAAATGAGTTAGTTGACTGATTGTTTTCCTCCCTGTAGAATACTTTCTTTGAAACGAGTTTTTATAAAGTATACTCAAACAGTTTTTCTCGAAACTAATTTAAAAAAAAAAGAAAGTTTAAAGAATTGCTTTTAGTGTAGTTTAAGTTCTTACCAGTGAGTTTTCTGTAAGAAAGAACAATGAAGTGTGCAGTTTGTGAATGTGACAATAATACCAAATTTCCGCGAGGAAAATCCTTCTTCAGGTAAATGTGCTAATCAAAATACTTTCTTAACAAATATATTACATATTTACATTAATAAGTATGTGAATCACTACGTTAAATACTCCAAATAATATAAATTTTGTTTTCTTGTTTATCTTTGTTTCTAAGATTGCACTTTACACTCCCTCGTGTTCCAATAGTTTTTTTTTATCAGCTATAAATTTTTTTTTTTTATATATTTTAAGGCAATTTTGAAAATACATTACATTACAAAAATTGTTTTTTGAGGTGCAATGCTATCACAGTTTCATAAAAAAATAACATTGGCTGAGCTATTTTTCCTGAACTGTCGAAGTCGTCGGAAACTGCTTCTTTTACCTATGTGCGAATTGTTTTAACACTAACAATTTTATCAATATATTTACGGAGAAAAATACTGCTCTCGCAACCACGGGGAATACTAGATGGGTCTTATGACTCATGACATCGAAATTTAACTTCAACAAAGTTTTCGTTGTCTAGATCCTAGAGAAAAGTTCCACCCTCCCTGGTAAGATCTATGACTTAGTTCTTTACACAGGTGGCTCCAAGAAGGCGACGGTCGTACGCGCAGAAGTTCTCTCTCTTTTCCGCTCCCGAGTAACTAATTAGTTTATATATTCACGCGCAAACCAAATACAAACGTACTTTTAGTTTTAAAAACATACATGCATTCTGTACTATTACAAAAGGCGAGGTACAAAAATTTAAAAATACACCCCAGGCACAATCTGAAATGGTTCTGCTATAGAGGTATGCATGCCTCTTTTATAGATAGTAATGTATTCGTAATCGGCCATTTCAAGCGCGAGTGCCGTTTTACCAAGCGGTCCCCCAAAAAAGTACTAACCACGTCCAGTGCTTCTTGACCTACGCAATCGAACAAGAACCAGTCTATTAACTATGCTTCTCCTATTTTATATATGTTCCTATAGCGGCTTGGGTGTTTGAGACTAACAATTTATTTGAACTCATGTGTACTACACCTGGTTTGGGTGTCATATAGGCCCTTTGACGTTGTGCGTGCCTACTTCAGGCTACGAACGGGCACATCGTATTTTTACTCAGGTTTATCCTCCAAAAATACTGCTAGGCAGATCTAATGGTAATCTTCAAAGCTTTCCTAGTAATACACACGAGCCCAAAACTGGTATTCAGTTGGTACTGGGTTACAGGAATGCCGATAGAAACGAGAAAGCAAGTTATTTGACAGGCTAAGTCCAGCATAGTTACTCCAGTGGAGAAGGTACAGCAATCGATAGCGTAGTATGACGAAGAGAGACATCACAAGGCCTACAACAACCAGAGGTCCTCCTGATGATGTGTCGGAAGAACATTGCTAGAATCGTGTTGATCACCACTGACCACAGATCGAAAATTTCATACAACATGCCAGAACAAGCCAGGGAGACACTCGAAAAGTTTCTTTGCATTCGCTCGGCTCTTTTCTTATAGGGCTTTAGAGAGGTTGCGAAGCTCCAATTAGGAGATTTGAGCTGGTGCCTAAATAAGTCAGCCTGGATCTAAAGTCACTATGTCCTCGATACTTCAGCCTTTACCTACCTAGATATCTGCAGTTTATGGTGTATTATCGATTCTACAAATAACGAAAAGATGATTGATTTAATTAATTCCGGCGGGCTAGTTTGAAGCTTCGGATAAGACATTGGTCCTAGGTCTAGCTTCTACTGCCGACAGTTCTATCATAGAGTGCAGGGTGAAGCCGCAAATCGTAGCCAGAATATGAGTAGAAAGAAAAGCGAAAAAAGTTCCAACACCAAAGTGGTTTTACTGCATCTGCTCCTATAAATTACTATTACAACAGAACTCTGCCTTCGGTGATCAAACTGGTAAGCTTATACTTCTAACTTTTATGCTTGCAGTTTATGACAGAATACTTCTGAAAAGGAAAAGAAAAGAAAAAACGAATGCCAGCTAGATGGGAGAAATACAAATACGAAGTATCATGCTGCTGCGTGGAATCGAACTCTGGTCCTCTGGAATAGAGGATTATACATAAATTTTCTTGTAAAAACTACTAGCAGTGTAAACGAAATTTTAAATTTTTTTTGTTTCAATTCCAAAAAAAAAATTCAAAACTCACGAGCTACACAATTTTAATGAAGTATCAAGTGAATACGTTATCATCTCTCTGAAATCTAATCCCAGTCTTTCCCACATTATCAAGCGTTAATCAAGCAATTTTTTGTCAGCTAATTTTTTGTTCCACCCTCCTCTCCCACAAAGGTTCCACAACAACTTCTCAAATTATTACGAACATACATATTTCTTCGTTTTTTGGTCTGCTGAAACAAAACCAAAATCTTCCAATCAAATTTCAACACAATTTTCCTCTCTCCAAATTTCACGACGTATTCTCTACGCAATACTTACTTCACACACAAATTCATCAGTTTTTTTGCTGCTACTTACTAATGGCGGCGGCGCCAACCTAATGTTGACAAAAAGTTAAACAAAAAAATAAAAAAGAGTGTGTATTGCGTGGTGAATGCATACTGGTACCTTTCCCGTGTTAGAATGATGCAATTTTGAGACCCTTGAGAGAAGATGTGTTACCAACCCAATCACAGCCCACACCTAGATGCAGGTGGAAATTATTTAAATAAAATAAATAAATAAATAAATAAACAAAATTAACAAACTATTTTTTTTATTAATTAAAATGACTAAGATGCGATTAACGATTAACAAACGAGACCAGAGTTGGGGTTACTGCTGACTGATGAATTGAAGGAACTTGACGTCTCCGCCGCCGCCGCTGGATGAAGAGCCACCTTCGTGGATCACTCGGACTGTTTGACCTTCTGATCCCGATGACTCACGGATCACGTTGATCGTTTTTGTTTCTGGAGCTTCCTCGCGGATCACTTGGACAGTCTTGACCTCAGGAGCTTCCTCACGAATGACCTGGACAGTCCTAACTTCTGGCGCCTCCTCACGGAAAACCTGGACAGTCCTGATCTCTGGAGGTGGAGCTTGCTGTTCCTTGATGACTTGGACAGTCCTGACTTCTGGTGGAGGAGCTTGTTGCTCACGGATTACCTCGACAGTTTGGTACTGTGGTGGAGGAGCTGGCTGTTCACGGATAACCTGGACAGTCTTGTATTCTGGGGGTGGTGCTGGGGCTTGCTTCACGATTTGGACGTTCTTGATCTCTGGTGGAGGAGGTTGGGTTTCTTGAATGATTTGAACAGTCTTGACTTCTGGTGGTGGTGCTGGGGACTCCTTGACGACCTTGATGTATTTCACTTCTGCTGGTGGAGCTGGTGCCTGACTAACGATCTTCAAGAGCTTCACCTTGGGCTCAGGTGCTGGCGCTTGCTTAACGATCTGGAAGGTTTGCGTCTCGGGTTCTGGTGCTGGGTACTCCCGAACGATCTGCAAGTTCTGAATTTCTGGTGCAGGTGCCGGCGATTGACGGATAAGCTGCAAATTCTTAATTTCTGGTGGAGGGGCGGCCTCTTCACGGACGATCTGGAAGTTCTGAATTTCAGGAGCTGGTGCAGATTGCTCTCGGACAATTTGGAAGGTCTTAACTTCTGGAGCCTCTTCCCGAATGATCTGCAGTGTTTTAACCTCTTGCGCAGGCGCCTCTTCCTGAATCAGTCGAATCGTCTTAACCTCTTGCGCCTGCGAATTATCCTGTTCAATCCTTAAGGTCTTCACATGACCACCGCCTACACTCGCAGCAAATGTTGCACCAATAAGGGCACAAAGACAGATTAAGACCTAGAAGAAGAAAAACACACGTGATTAATGGATTGACGATCAGTACTATTATCATGCAAATGACTCTGTGTGGCACGTTTTGACCGTTTGACCTACCTTCATAATACAAGTCTAAATTTTTTTTGGTTTTGTTTTATTAAATGACTAAAAACGAAGACAATAATGCACTGGCGCACAGCTCTGTGGTGCAGTCTTTTATATTTACCAAAAATTTTTCGATAAACGAACAGCATTGATGAATATTTAACAGATTATCACAAAAATCAGTACGAAACCCCCATTGAAAAATATTTTAGTCAAAATTTCAGTCTTTCTGTGTTGCAAGTGTATTTGTTTATTATTATCCCAGTTTCTTCAATACCAAAAAAAAAATTATGGTGGGAAGAAAAACATTGCGAAAAAAATTATAAATAAACCAATTTTGAACTTCAATGAAGAATTAAGTGTTAATGGTGGGCCCATTTCATTAAAAGTGTTAACAACATGAATATTATTGATCAATTAATGCCACTGAGGCTGCTTGCTTGCTATGCGCAGCATTAAGCTTGTTTGTGTTTTTGTTTTGGTGTGTTTTATGCAAAATCTTGATTTATTTTTTTAATGTTATTAAAGATAATCGCGATAACTAAAATTAATTGGTGAAGATAGCTGAGGCTTGTTTTAATTTATGTACTTCGAGACTGGTGGGAATTAATGTCTTCATTTATATAAGGGGAAAAAAACATTGTAATGAGGCGAGTGAATGGGAAAATTGCGAATTTTCAATGGAATTCGGAACTGACCTATATTTAAAATGATTATATTTGAAATGGTTATAAATAATCTCTCTATTTAATCTAGATCGGATGAAAGAAATTGATACAAGTACAAAAATTGGAGCACTTTTAGCTAGTTTAATTTTTGTCTTTAGAATATTTCTTACATCATATTTAACAATTACTTTTGCTAATTAAAAAATCCATCAAATTAAATTATTTTTTTAATAATTTCGTAGGTACCAATATCAGTTTTATTCCCCATACAAATAGTTCCCCTTTCAATAGAATAAACATACAGAACAGCTGATCTCTGGTATTAAGCTTTCGCATTGAGCTTTTTGTTAGCTTTTTTAATGACGTCAAAAAAGCTATAAGTTCTATAATGAGCTTAAAGCTTTTGTCGTTTAAAAAGCTCTAAGTTATGAATGAAAGCTCTTCCTACTTGAAAAAATTGTGGACCGAGATAAAAGCTCTTGAATTGCCTCAAAAATGCTCTAAGCTCTTGAATCAGTTTTATAGCGGCGACGTTATATAAACCGGTTATATTTTCAAAAGCTCAAAAGTGTTCATACTGACTAAACATGTTTTAAAGTGTCAGTTTTGATAGCTTCAAATATTCGAAAGTGTTTTTTTTACCGAAATTAGATTGTCCGCACCTTGCAAAACGAAAACGAGAATTTAACTCGCAAGAATCCCGTCGATTTGGAAGTCCCAGAACAATGTAAAAATTGAATTAATGTTTAAAATGTTGCTTTCGTATTATATTTTAAAATTATTAATCACTTCAAATATTAAAACTTCAACTATCAAAAATTGAATAAATGACGAGATTACTGCACAGATGAACGAGTATAAAGTATTGTCACCACGTGCTTGGTTTTAAAATATGCTAAAACCAACTTGTTTATGAAAGCTCTTTAGATATAAAGTATAAGGTTAAGACCGCCTGCCAATGGTCTCTATGCAGCACGGCAGCTGGTAGTTCCGTGATTTTGCCGCATGGATAAGAGATTTCCTCTTTGCATGATTTTTGCAGCAATGCTGGGGAAGAGGGGAAACATGTGTCGAGACAGATATTTTTTCCTGGCCAATCAAAAGCATTAAGAGCTTTTGTTGGGCTGCATGCAACCCAAGGGTAAGCGGCCTAAAACACAGATTTTACTCGGTTTTATACCGGAATTTGAAGAACTTTGAAAAACATGTTTTGGGGGTCAGTGTGAGCCCCTTAGCGAAAGCTCTTCACACTTTTGGTACAGGACTGGGGAAATTCCGGAATGACTTCAATTCCCAGAAACTGTAAAATAGTTCCCCATCCAAAAAGTGCCGATCTTGATATGTGTTCTCGTGATATCGGGGAGGAAAAAATGATCACGTACGTACGCACATATACACACACCACCATCCCCAGTTTTTCTCAAAATTATTTTTGAAATGCTAATGGGATGTTGAAAAATGAAAATAAGTTGAAAATTACGATTTCGAGTTAGAAAAGTTTGGGTACAAAATAAAAGCTCTTAAATGAGGTCAAAAAAGCTCAAGGTTCTTTAAAAAGCATTCGATATTTGAACGAAAGCTCTTCATTCTTCGAAAAAAGTGTGAGTAAGTGATAGAAGCTCTTACGAATGACGTCAAAAAAGCTTTAAGTTTTTTAAATGAGCTTTCGATGCTTGAACGAAAGCTTTTCATACTTGGAACTTTAGAATGACGTGAAAAAAGCTCTAAATTCTGCTCTTTCTAGGTATGGTCGCTAGTTTTTTCGCTCTCTTTTTTTCCAGCAACTAGATAGTGATTGCGCTCCACATTTACTCCTCCTTAACTTCTTATATCCATTTTGCTACTACTACGCTCTATAATTGACTAGAACATGGTCAATTTGGTGTGTTTACAGCACCTGACATCTACTGGGTCCATATCATTGTTTACATCATGATGACTCAGCCCAAAAACTAGCTATTGTTAACCTTAAGTTCTTGGTTGTCAGTTTGGCCGTTTACATGTTTACATGGTGCATGCCTTTAAGGATTCCAGGTGATATAAAACCTTGCAGCAAATCAAAATCAGCTGAAAAAGTTGTAGTTATATTGAATTTGTAGAAAAACCAAGTTGAAGAAATATTATCGTTCTTAGGATAAGGTCAAGATCTATGTAAACCCGGATGTCTCTTTCCAAAGCCTCTCTGAAAACGGTGTCCATGTAAACTCGGATGCCTCTATGTAAACTAGGATGTCCCTATGTAAACTAAGATGCCTCTATGTAAACTCGAATGTCTCTCTGTAAACTCTGTCCATGTAAACTCGGATCTCTTTATAAAAACTAGGATTCCTCTATGTAAACTGTGTCCATGTAAACTTAGATACCTCTTTGGAAACTGTGTCCTTCTAAACTCGGATGTAAACCTCAAACCTCATCTAAACAAGGATGCCTCTCTCTGGAAAAAACTAATTAAGTATTTTATGCATTGATAAATATTGGAAATGTATAAGATAGTACACTATAACTTGAAATAAAAGCAACTGAAGACAACTTACGAGTGTAAACAGTATTCATACTGACAAGCAGAAGATAGCTACTCATTTGCTAGTCTTCATATTCAGAAGGATTCCAAACGATCGAGATGTGAAGTTTACTTTACTTACCTCGTAATTGGTGCACTACAACTGCTTCAACAAAAATTTTGCTAAGCTCTTCCAATGTAAACATTAAGCAATCCAGCCACTTGAACCCTGAAATTTCTCTTCAAACACCTCAACAACTAATAAAAAATCACAAATTTTATAAATCTACACTATATTTGTTCATTTTGAAAAGTAAAGATAAATAATTAACAATGTAACAACAGCTTCAGCTACAAGTGAAGTATTTACACGGAACGCCCTACTACTTGACGAATTGTAGGAACTTAAACTCACTGCCAGACGAAGCCTCTTCCTTGACCAATCTAAGTGTTTGAATTTCTGGAGATGATGATGATTCCTGAATAATATTAAAGGACCTACTCTCTGGTGCTTCCTCACGAAGTACCTGGATAGTTCTCGACTCAGTTGCCGGTTGTTCCTCACGGATGACCTGGACGGTCCTGACTTCTGGGGCCTCTTCACGGATCACCTGGACAGTTCGGATTTCTGGAGCTGGTTGTTCCTCACGGATGACTTGGACAGTCCTGATCTCTGGAGGTGGTGCTTGTTGCTCCCTGATAACTTGGACATTTCGGATTTCTGGTGGTGGAGCTTGTTGCTCACGGATAACTTCAACGTTTTGTACTTGTGGTGGTGGAGCTGGTTGTTCGCGGACAAGCTGGATTGTTTGGTATTCTGGTGGTGGTGCTGGGGCTTGCTTGACGATTTGGACATTCTTGATTTCTGGTGGTGGTGGTTGGCTCTCGCGAACTACTTGAACAGTCCTGATTTCTGGTGGTGGTGCTGGGGATTCTTTGACAATCTTCACGTACTTAACTTCTGGTGGTGGCGGAGGTGCTTGGCTGACAATCTTCAAAAGTTTCACTTCTGGCTCGGGTGCTGGTGCCTGCTTAACGATCTGGAAGGTTTGCGTCTCTGGTTCTGGTGCTGGGAACTCCCGAACGATCTGCAAGTTTTGGATTTCTGGTGCGGGGGCTGGGGACTGGCGGACTAGTTGTAGAGTTTTTACTTCTGGTGGAGGAGCGGCTTCCTCGCGAACAATCTGGTAGTTCTGAATTTCTGGAGCTGGGGCAGATTGTTCTCTAACAATTTGGTAGCTTTGAATCTGTGGCTCTGGTGCCGCCTGCTCACTTACAATCTGGAAAGTCTGGATTTCCTGTGTTGGAGCTTCTTCACGGATGATCTGCAATGTTCTAGTTTCTGGTTGCTCCTCGCGTATTACCTGCAATGTCTTTGTTTCGGAAGATGGTTCCTGCACCAGCTGCAAGGTCTTAACTTCTTGCCCAGAGGAATCATCGTGCTGGATTCGAATGGTGCGGGAACCGCCATCACCTAAGCCAGATAGGCTAATGGCAGTTGCGGCAGCCACGAACAGTGCAAGACAAATAAAGATCTGCAAGAGTTGAAATCAAGTTAATCCAAAATGCTTAACTCCGATCTAACTCCACCAAAAAATACTTACTTTCATGTCGCTTCAAAATAATCCACAAAGAGGCTGATTGCACACTGATACCGAAAAGCCTATCCAAACGCTTTTATATGAACCGCCGCCGGTTAAGAGATCATGTGATCTGATTTGCCGTCAATGCATTGTTTTATGACGCCGATAACGATCAAAATCAGCCTCTTCTGTTTCACAAGATCAGTACAGTTTTCAGCCATGAATAACTTAATTTAGGACTTTTCAAAACTAGATCAAAACGCCGAATTCATTTGCCTCAAATTAGGCGAGTTTTTACCACTAGTCTCTTGGGCATGATCATCATAGGCCTAATTTTCAACGGGCTCTCGGATTCCAGGCCTTCTTGTCAATGGTGGCCCGAGTTGAATGACTGTTAATGCACGTTTTATTAAAATCCGATCGAAATTATTCTGCATTTAATTCATTGTCATCATCTGACCATTAATGGTTCCAAATACCTTCGGCGACCTTGTGTCAGATGCAAGTCAAATTAAAATTAAAACCTACCTCAAACCTAACCCAACTCCAGTGACTAATTAAGTGCTAAGAGTGGGTGGCGGCCGGTGCGCGCGGCTTTCTTATTTTTCAGTTTCCGTTCAGTTTGAGGTTCGTGTGAACTGATCTTGTAGCGATCTTAAGATAAAGATCAGATCGGATGGATGCTGATGGATGGATGGATCATGCAGATGGATGCGGGTAACTTGCTTATGTCGAATGTTATGTTTTTTCAGGAAGATGATTTAATACATAAAATTGAAGAGCTTAAATTATGCTTAATCGATTTCTAAGGTGACGATCCAGGAACTTATTTATCACTTTTCGTAGGGCAAAATCTAAATTTTAAATATTTTTATGGGTTAGACATTGTGGCGCGATTAACTTGAACATATCTAATTTCTACATTCCCTTTCGTGCATATATCATAATGGTGTTTTTTGTGTGCATCAAACCAATAACCTCCTCATTAGCTCGCTCCGATCGTGCTCATTCATTTAAGTTAGTTAGTTTGTTTTCAATATTACGTATAAAACATTCTGGAAAGTATCGTTGAGTTGTTCTATCTCTGCTGATGAAGGTGGAATAATACTACCAAAATTCCATCTAGCGAAACTCGGTACGTATTGGATCTGGGGCTATAGTTTGGTGATCACCCACGTGAAGAAGCCTTTATATAACTACATGGCAGTATGGTTGGAATGGTTATTGATGCAGCCGATCGTTTTCATATGCCAGATCACATTTTATACTTATTTTAAGCTTCGAGTAGTCTTCCAAACCATGTAAGAACATATTTTCAAATGTACAGTGAGTTATCATATGTTTCATGAATTTTCCAGTGTTTTGTGATAATCGATACGATCCTTGCGATAACCTACCGTGGATTCTGCTGATGTCCTTCAGAGTTCATTAAGAAGTCGTATGATCTCTGCTTGGGCCTGGCGTACTCACCAGGCTACCTTAGACGATCACTTAACTTGGTATACACTGAAGAATGATACTGTGATTCTTCGTCAAGGAAAAGAGGTTTAATACCATATAGACCAGGCACAGACTATATGGTAAGATCATTAAATAGCTTGTTGAAAAATGTCAGAATGGGGCTAGCATTTCTGGAGATTTTATATGAGAGAGAGAGAGTTTGGGGAGAAAGCTCCCGCACCTACAAAAAAAACCCTGAATAGTAGTCACTCACAGGGGGGACACTTGACCACTGGGGCTAACAACGGCTTGTTGCAGTGTTAGGCGTGATTGAACCAAGCCACTTACAACAGCTACCGATGTAGGCTACAAAACCGCCATGATCAAGCTGAAAGTCATTTACCGTGCCATCTGTCTATGAATCTATACTAGAACTAGAACATCACTAGTGGTGATGTTAGCTGAATTTTCACTTCACTCCCGCACTATTCGGTTTGCAAATTTTATCCGGGTTTCGATTACGTTTTGAGTAGACTGACTGCGACATCCAACCTAGCTGGTTAAGTCCAGACCTCAATCGGACCATCGAAATCTGCATTGTTCGCTTCGTTTGTGTATATTTCATCTCGTCGATCGTGTCTACAGGAGCAGAGCCTCTTGCAAAAGGACAAAGGGTCCATATATTACCCAAAAGACGTCGGATCCTGGGTGGAAAAGGATACACAACACAAGCAGGGAACGCTGGCTTCAAGACCGACCAGTACATGGCCTTATGCCACATCCTACCCGAGGTGGCCCTGCCTGTCCATGGACTAAATACGGTGGATCTAGAGAGAACAAACTCGTTAAAAATCGCAATCCCAAGATGTACGCAATCGTGCTGAAGGATCAATATAGTTATCTTCAAAGAAACTTTTGAGGATGAAGCATCGCAAAACGCTTCAAGCCGCTCTGGCGCTTTCATAACCCCAACAGGATGGCTTACAAGGCCAGTTGGCTATTGCAGCGAGGTGCCGAATGTGGACCAAGAGAAGGCGAATTATCGCGATCCCTCTTCACTCTCAGCCCGAAAGACGCAACCCGAAAAACGTCCGTTTTGAGTAAATGGGTGGCACAGCCCGAAAAAGCTTTAGACGATTTTTGGAAGCTGGTTACTCCCGGCTCTGCATGGCCCATGAAAAGAAGAGGGATACCGATCTTCTTAATAGGGTTAGATCCTCTCCAAGCCACAATAACCCGGCGGAAAGGGTGAAGGCTCCAGCCATACGGTTTGAAAAACCTTCAGAAAAAAAGTCCGTCGCACTCATTACGAAACCTAGTACAGCTCCAAAGTCGACCTTCTGCCAAATGGTAGAAAGTGTCAAAATAGGCGTGCTTGCGGCGACTATCCGGAGACTCTCCTGGACTACAGAACAACTAGTTGCCGTGCAAGGAAGTCTTCTGGAGGCGATACTCGAGTTGGGACAGAGTTCAGAAGAGCCCAGGTTCCTAGGACTTGCTGCGTCCGGGGTAGCTGGCCATCACCTGCACGGACTCGGAGGTGTAATGGACCGCCTTGAGTCCTGGGAAGAAGGAAGCCTCATCGCAGTAAGCGAGGAAAACCTAACCTAACAGCCATTTTGTAGCCCAGAGCTTCCCGGCGGCAACAGAAGACTCCGCTGAGATTATGTTGAAAAGGATAAGGGTCCAAAAAAGAGTGCAAGAGTGGAAACACAAAGTGCACGACCCATAATTTACAAAGATGACGTTCCCTGTGGGCCAAAGGTGTTTTAACGAGCTGAGGCGGACGGGAGGCCTAATTGACTACAAGTTTGGTTGCATACAGATTAAGATTAAGGCGACCCATAACTAAAACCGCCCCAGCCAAACTTGCAATGTATCCTCAGAGACCACGATCATTTCCGTTCCAATCACCAAAGAAGCAGAAACCTCCACGATCCTACTGAAGCCTCGTAGGACTCTGCTCCAGGAATGAAAGACGTAAGATGCTTGATTGGCAGAATGGTGACAACTGTATTTTGGTGGCTGGACACTCTCCACCATCTCAACATCACTAACCCTAACCCCAAATCTAAAACGGTTCGCAAAGAGAGGGGAGGGGGTTAGACAGAACCCTCTAAGAAAATGATTACTACTTCCAATATGAAGCTTGCCCAGACAATCGAAAATACAATTAATGTGATGTAAAAGTGTCGACCAAAGGGCACCGAAAGACAATCTCGCTCGACTCTGAACAAGGCCTAGGGCTATCGTTCATGGTGCATGGTTCGATCAGCGCCTCAACTATTTTTCTGCATTCTGCCGAGCTCTAACATTTCTAACTACGAGAATTATTAAAGAGTGGCAATAACTTTTATCGCTGTCTTTGCCTTTCAAAATACGAATTACCTGAATTACGAATTAGCCTGTCAAGCCACCTTAATTACTATACGATACGATACTCAGGAGTAGACGCTCAAGATTGGCGCTAATGTTATAAGCACAGTTCTCAATCAATCCAACAGCACTGTTTGAATAAATTTGGACATCCTAAAGCGTACATGTGCAGTTTACAGCTAGTCACCACACTGTTGAAAACGTTTTTGTACATTCTGAAAAGCAACGTTCCTAGTATGGAACCTTGCAGTACACCGCGAGTGATTAGTAAAGGATTCGAAATTGAATTTTTTAGACGTACTTTCCGGGATCACTTTTTCCAAGAAATTCCGAAAGGATGAAAATCTCACGATGTGTTTCTAGAAGCATACGGTTACCATTGTCAAATGCATTACTAAAGTCAAAAAGCACAAGAGAAGTGGAATGAAGACCATTCGCAGATCGGTGATCACGTTAAACGGTCCACTTTTGCGGAAACCAGACTGTGCATGCAACAATTCTGAGAAAAATCCCATTTTCTGTTTTTTCGCTCTGGATTTCGTGCATAGTTAAATATTTTGTAGACAATGTGTCCAAAACAACAAGAGAAGCTTTTTTTATTTTCACTCTTTGCACCTGTAAACCTGACGAAAACACATCAGAAAACAATCACAATTCTGTGATCAGATGCAAATTAAATTTTGTTTTTGTTTTCATTTTTTTCAACTCTATTTTCAAATCCAAAACAAAATTCCACCAAAGGCCATTGTTAAAAATAATTTCACACATCGTCTGCTTCAATAAGATTTATTTTTAAAACCGCCGCAGCAAAAAGTTGTTTTGGGATTAAACTTTTATTGCTCAAATTTGAAAACTTGGCTAAGCTGTAATTATTGAAATCAATTTTTTCCTCCCATCTGCTGAAGGCGTTTCAACCATCAACACACCACGAGGAAGGGACAAACGTTGTCCAAATCACGATTAGCCCCAGTTGGTACTGTCACAAAATAAGCGAGCTGCGCAGTCCCAGCCCTACTGAGCCAGCGTGTGGGACCGACTTTGTGACAACAGAAGCAAAATGCAAATCCGATGAACTCCCAGCGGTGAATAAACGGCCTTTAAGGCTTTTTAGCCTAAATAATAATTTTTTTGGATTTCGGTTTTTGGACTGGCATTTTGCTGGAAATGATGAACTGCCGCCGAAATCCTAATGGAAATCGATCGAAGCCAAAAATGAGAAAACACCTTTGATGTGGGGTTTTGGTTGTTTTTGTTGTTGTTGTTGTTATTTTTAAATTTTTGATTCCACTTTGCGTTACTTCCTAATTTAAATACACTCGTAAGAAATGCGAGACTGTTTCTGTGTTGTTTTTTCTCTTTTGCAGAAATTATATTAAAGTGAAAGTGAATTCCAAAGGCCATCGACGAGGCTATTTTTGGGCTGCTAATTTGTTAATATGCAGTGCCGGATTCACCTGAAGACAATGTAATGTAACAGTATAGCTAAGATTTGATCGTTGTAAAGAGAATGAGAGACAAGATTTATTTTCAGCATGAACAAAACAGCTCTCCATTTTCAGCTGCGAAACAAAGGAATCAATAACAGAGCTCAGTATTAAATTGAATTTATCTAAGCTAATAAAAGTGAAGAAGACCATACGATCGTAACTGCGTATAGGCAAAAGGTCTCGGATGTGATCTTAACTAACATGATCATGAGCGCGATCAGCTTAAAAATCGGCGTTTCTAAGGTAATATCTATGTCTGACCACAGGGACCTAACATTTAAGGTAAAAGCTGCCATAAAGAAAGATACGATCCTAGGGTTAGAGCTTAAGTGATCACACAGAATGATCAACAAGATAGAGGTACTATGCTATTATATGCTGCTATTAGTAGCTTTAAGCCCATTAAAAAACCTGATGATGGTTTCAACACGATCGGCATTGGTAGCCTAGAACCAATTACTATCCCAGTGGTTCGTGCTTCCAATCCATTCCTCTATCTATTTCGCCCATATATGTATATAACTGTCATAAGCCTTGGTCTATCTGTCGCAATCACTTGAGGCAATAGAAAGCGGTCCTGTACGATTACCGAAGTCAGCGCTCTGTCGTGGTAGTACTGGATGAAAATCTTTCTCGCTCCACTACAGCACGAAGCCCTATTGTTGCTACACGCCACCAGCATCTTCAAAGCTACTCAAGCTAAAATTGGTCACCACCAACCTAAGATGATACTACGTGGTCCTGGAAAAAGCGTCGTCGGTACTACAATGCAAACTTATGGCTGCCCCATTAGATATGCTAGAGAGAGTGCCTTTGACTGCACCTCTTACGAATCCATAGAGCGGACGACCAACCGAAAGAGATAAAATCCCTCTTTTATAATGGATTGTCTATATTTAGTCAGTTAATTTGTCGAAAAACGTATACGAGCCCGCAACTAGCACGCATAACGAACTAATGCGCCTGGCACACCGATATGCACTCTCTCGCCGGAGATATGGACGCTCCCACTCCAGGCATGGACATCTCTAAATGCACCCGCATCGGCATCGACCAGTCCAAACTCGAGTTTTATATTACCAAGTGGTCCCCCAACTGAGTACTAACCACGTCCAACGCGGCTTGACCTACGGAATCGAACGAGGACCGGTCTATTGAGTATGCTGAGGCAGCCTTTATGGTCACCAAGATAATTGCCTGTTTTCTTCGTCCTATATAATTTGTTAAAGCACTAATTTTTCTCTATTTAGTCTAGAGTGGCCAGTCATCAGCGGAATCGGGGGAATGAGATGTAGCACGTGCCGCAATTATTTCGAACTAATGAAAGTGCGATCATAACCTACTAGCACTGACCACTGGTAACTATCCTGTGAGAGGATAGGCGAATATGATCGGGCTAGTGTCTTCCAAATAAGGTTGGCGTGAGGCTAATAATCTGACCCGAAAAAAAGAATTATTTCGGAACAAGCAACATATGTGCCGTTCAATGAAGGAGTAGTGTGACTCCGTATTTTAAAGTATTGGAAGTTGATTTGCTTTGGAGGCGCATCTTTCGCTGTGAGAGAAGGGGTTCTATTGGGGCACTATAAGTGAAATTATAGTCCGCTTCTGAATTTGCTTTGGTTTTGTAGCAGGAGATGTGACGGAATGTGGCTCCAAAGCGGGTCATCCTCAAGTGTTTTAAAGTGTGGAGTTCCACTGTTTTTGCGGTGAACGACACATTTGTTGCAAGAGGCCAGGACCTAATCCCGGTTGTCGAGTCTTTAAAGAAGAAGAAGTCTAAAAAAGTGTGAGCTTCGTGCGTGCTTCGTGTGGGCTGCATTTGGAAGACCGTGTGCCTGTTGCAGGCTAAGAACGAGTGAGTCTTATTCTTACTCGGGCGACATGGTCCTCCGCTTTCCATTTCTCCCACTCAGTTAACGGCACTTTTTTCAAACCATTTCCTGTTACCGACTGCATTGAGAGTCTCCTTTCCGGCCGTTCATTCAAACTAATACTGGATGGGATCAAATCCAAACATCTGCTGGAGTCCCTCAAAGGTCAATTCTGTCACCTGTTCTATTTATAATCTTTATGGATGACCTACCGCTATCAACCCACTTCACAGCTTCGCTAATGGTTGTACTCGGTTTCCGTAATGCAAGCCAAACACGTGCCAGATCCTGCCTTGACGATCGCGGACTTACTTCTGACCCAATCAACAAGGACCTTGAAGCCAATCTCAATTGGGACCGTCAGAATCGTGACAAATTCAATGCTCCAAAACGAGATAGTTCTTACTTCCTTTTTTTTCTTTTGGTGAGATATGGGCCACTTCGCTTGGTCTAGCAATCTTTCAAGCTGCTTGTCGCTTAAACTTGATCGTTTAAAAACGACACCCTTCTATTCGCGATCGTGGAGCCACATAAAACGCCGCCTAGATCACCGATCAGGCTCGATACGAGGGTTTTACTTGGTGTTAGGGCTAGGAATTAAGCATAAAACCAAGAAAAATGGCCATCGGTACCCTTGACCAGAAGAAGGGACTAATTCTTCAAGTTTCTATACCGAATCAGGATCGATTGACTTTTTAGAAGGGTTCATATACCTACCTACACATGCAAATCGCATATCATCAGCAAAATAAATCTTACCATTGAAAACAAAATAACTTCATAATTTTTTAAAAAATATATTACAAAAAATTTCATACTCAAAAAAATACACAAAAGATCAGAATTCTTAAAGGACAGCCAAATATTGGCAATTTAGTAAAAGACTTGAATAAAGCCACTTAAAACTTCGCCTCCGCTCCAATACCGAACTTAAACCCAAGCGTACCCTCTTCACTATCCTGAGCTGCCTTCTCCCGCGAATACACATCATACGGATAAGGACTCGCCTGATATGAGTATGGCTCATAGTATCTCACAGGTGACGAATACGGCGGCAATGGATATGCTGAATCGGAAACAACATTAACGAATCGAATTCGTGGTGGAGGAATTGGATATGGTGGTCGATGTGCGAACGGCAGATCGGGTGCCTCTTGAGATCTTATTGCGGAGTATGGTCGTACAGCATCGTATGGTAATGGAGGATTGCCATGGTGGATTACTTCCACTGATCTAACTTTTCCATTGGGGGATTTTTCTTGATAAACACGAAAAGTTTTGAGAGTTCCCGATCGTCCAAAGGCGTTAAGAGGACTGCCAAATCTATTTGATCCAGGTCTACCATGTCTGGGACCTCCAAACTGATCACCAATTGCTGCTGCCATTTTTGCAGCTATTGCTACTAGAATATATACTGCGGAAGCATAGAATAAGATCTAGAAAAAACAAAATAGAAAAATATTAATAAAGAAAAATCCTAGATCTCTCAACCAACTACTCTTACCTTCATGATGCAATGCCCCAGCACCACCTGCGTGTAAATACAAAGTTAACGAATAACTGATCTTCAAGCGAAGATCGTTTCCCGTTTTTATATTTAACAAAATTCAATTCGATCACTTCCTGAGGCGTTCCCGATGCATTTTCCCTTCTTATTTGAATAAAAAAATTTTTTTCTTCCACCAACAAAAAACAGAGGCCCTAAACCCAACGTGAAGAGAACAATTTCATAAGACGTTGTTGTTTACGCGCACCTCAATGAATTTTTTATTCGATAAAATATCATCTTCATCGAAGATGGCTTTCCCAGACAAATCCAGGAAATATGATCAAAATTTGTAAAATTTCCGGTTGATATTATGATCACTTAAAATTCTGATGCAGATGCATTCACCACTGCAGCACTGCGCCAGCAGATATCGATCGACCTATGGATTTCGTAACAGATCGTTTTGGACTGGACCATTTCGATGATTTGGACTGATTCTATTAATAGTATGCGGTTTTGACGTAATAAGATAAAAACTAGGGAAATATGTAATTTTTTCATAAAAGGGTCTTTATGTAATGAATTTATGTCAAATTTATGCAACCTGGGATTGAGTAACGTTGCAATATCAAGCTTGAAGTAGAGTTTTAGTTCACACAAGTTTTTCCTTTGGATTGATACAACACGAAGATCTTGTATAAGTTTATAAACTTTACTCCAAATATTTTTAAACTAAATATCTTTTTATTAAACTGATCCTAAATAAATATGATTACATTTGGCACATTCTACAATAATACAGTCAGAACGCATTTCTTATCCAAGCTTGAGGAGTGTCCCAAAACAAAATTTCATAAAGTTATATCCTTTCCAAAACTTTCACTCTTTATATTAATTTATTTTTGTGCAACGTTTTTAAAAAGGTGCTGATATTGTTTTTAATTCAGTTGAGTTTGATAAAACAACAGAAATCAAATTAGATCTTAATTAGTATTCTTTTTTGGGACACTTTGGGACACTCTATCTTGTACAAACCCGCCTCTAAATCATCGTTAAAAAAACTTCTGATAGTGAGAAACAGTTTCAAAGTAATTTTTGTCAATCGTTACGCCGCTATACTGATCGTATTCAACTATTGGTCCTATAGCGCCAAGACAAACTAAGTATCATCTACGCAATAAATCCATGTGAGACCAATAATTGAATGCATAATTTTTACGGTATTTTACACTAACGTGTAAAACCGCGACTTTAGCTATAGACTTGAAATAGTCACAGGTGAAAAAGTATGGATTTCAGATCAGAACAGCGCAGTACAGAGCATATGCCACTCAAGGCTGTTTGTTTCAGCATAGTAGAGTGTACTAAATTCGAGAAACTTTCTGAATTGTTCTACAAAAACATTGACCATATCATGAGATAAAATCAACTGGAGTCGGTAATTCACAAGCTGGTTCTCATGCTGAAAGAGCAGGGCGCGCCATCTAGACCTTCGGTATTTCAATATTGAAACACTCGGACATATTTCAGCCGATTTCGACAAACGAACACGATTCTGAAACTTCATTCCGTACCATTTTAGCTATGAGTCAATACACACCGAAAGAACGCGCGGAAATAGCCCCTTATATTGAAAACAATCGTTCAATTGTGAAAACTGTGCGAAGTTTCGTATCGCTCTTCAGATTTAACGGCACCTGACTACTTTTATTTGGGTTTATTTAAAAAGTAAAGATCATGCCAGCAAGCCGAAGACGATTGACGAACTCAAAGCTAGGTATACGAGCCGATGGTCTAGACGACGCACCCTGTCATTGCCCTGGCGGACTTCCTAGATCCTGAAGGAGGTACGCGACCACAAATCCTTTAACGTTATGGTATGGGCTCTAAAAAAGCGTGATCCAGGTAACACTTTTTCTAGCTAGATCAATTCTAAATTCATAACTCGCAGATTACATTTATTTTGAGAACTCCAGACAATGCTGTTACAGTGATAACTAGTAGACCTTATGGGCATGCGCCATTCACTTAAGTTAGTATTCATCCCGATCGGCCCGATGTACAATTCAGCGACCATATCAACAACACTGTTCTGATTTAGTTGACGAACACTTCCAGGATCGACGGAATTGGTCCACACAGGCAAATACGTCTTCAGACTTCTCATAATAATCCAGATATTAGGTCAGATGGTGCAAAATCTGGGCTGGACTATGCGAGTGGATGTGACATAACTTCCCAACGAAACTCTTCCTTTGTGACAGGTCATCAGGAAGTTTTTGGTTGATCGTTATCATCAAGGAAGGCAACACCTTTCCAATTATTTGATTCGGACCATTTCCGATTCACTTCCAGGTGTCCTACTTTCGGACGGCATTTAACATATTCAATAGACCAGTTTTGGTTCGATTACAGAGGTCAAGCAGCATTAGTACTCAGTTGGGGGACCGGATATAAGGTTTTCGACACCGTTGCAGTTATTACTGACATATCCACACCGAAATTCTCAATATTTTTCCTCGGGATCGGGTAGCGATGATTTATCCTCAAGGAGGCTAAATGGGGCATTTCTTATGACGAGGCGTGAATGAGGCAAGGAGTTAGATGTCGTGTGCGTGTTTCATGGCGCCATTCGCCTAGGGTCCAATGGCGCTAACGTCATAGCGGCTCTATCTACGATTTCAATCCTGACTTCGGGAGCACTTGTGATCTTTAATATTTCCAATTGTTCTACGTGACCTATTGACCTTCACTGGTTATGAGATGGTGTCGCTGCGATCAGTGATTCGTGACGCAATTGATGCCATCTATCGAGAAAACGCCACGAAACCTTTTCCCAGGGTTAACATTATGCTTAGGTGGTGTGACAAGATGCCAAACTGCATTAAAAAAATCACATATACAATCTGATAAGCAAGGCCTGGTTTTCAACGTGACATCTATAATCGTCAGTATTAGGCTGAATGATATAAGATGGCGAAGATCCCAAAATGAAGTCTCCTCCATGTCTATGCAAACTAGGCTATCATGGAGTTTCGTTAAAATACCAGAGGGTGGACTAGCGTGTATACGTTTCGGACAACTCATAGGCAGGGGCTAGGATGGGCGCAGGGATCTGGAGCAAAAATTCCAGGTATAGAGGAGTGTACTATCCTTCAAGTAGAGGTGTATGTATGTATATACTGGTATGGACCTACGAGGTCTTAAGATTGACCTAAGCTAACGAGAGGACTTTCGGACTGCCAGCAGCTATCAGATCAATTTAATGTAGAAACAAATCAAAAAAGTTTGGGACTGATGAGTTAGGCAATCTATTGTGTGATTGTTAGGTTCTGATATCATAAACATTTCGACGGAAATGAAAAGCCCTTGGCCACACACTTCTTTTCATCGGTACACAGCCAACTATTTGGGCAATCACCAGTTTGATAAAGAGAGCCCTAGGAGCTCGGACTACACAAGGCATGATCAACTCCACAGTAGGAAGGATGTCAAGAAACCGAGATTATTATCGAATACTGGGTCCTAACCTACCACCTTTGGTTAATCGGAAAGGCAAGGCGCTAAATCTCTTCGCAAGAATAACTATCCCACAAACGTTTCATAGCAGCTTTCATTCTCACAACCCAAAATCGCCACACAAATCCCACATCACATCCCATCCCAAGAAATCATTTAATTAATTAACAAAAATATGAATTATCACGTAAATTTCAGCAAATTTGATAAACGGTTGTCATATAATTGCGGCTTTACTAATCGCCCCCATATTGATTTATGGACCAGAAACCGTGGATCAGTTCAGCAACTGCATGCTGACGGGCTTTACGAAACCCAATACCCATTTAGGCTCGATTGCCTAACCATCACCAAGTCCAGGTAACTGCTGGCCCAACTGTGGCAATTTCAAAGTTTTTACCTTTTTGCCTCCGCGCCGTGGACCAAAACCAAAAGACGAAAATAGTTTTTTCTGTGCCGCCGGCACTGATCCCTGCTGGAATATTTATGAGATGAATTTGCATTTTTCGGTTTAGTTTGGGGATAATCAAATCAGTCTTTTTTTGGCATCATCTTCTCCGTAAATACTTTTACTTTCATCCATCAGATGATCCGAGCACAGTTTTTGTTTTTTTCGTGTTTTTCTGATATTATTTAAGTTTCGAGGCAGAAAGTTATGTGAAATTTTGGGCACGAGTGGTGTCAAGGTAATGTGATACATGGGAGGCATGTAAAAAAGGGACTAGGTGGCCCTTTAATGACTTCTAATGATATATGGGAAACGGGCTTTGGTTGAATAAATTTAAAAAAAAAATTATAAAGTTTTGATGTGAGTTTAAATTGGAGACCTCAAATCATTCGATGCGAAGTAGTAGGCAGTCGAAGTGGGGCTCTTGTTTTTGTCAAGTGTCCTCCTTTACAATTGTGTCCACAAAATTCGAACCACTGAATTTTTACTTCAGCAGCAACGTTCTCATTAATCATACATTATAACCTTTCACAGTTTGCTCTAATTTTTACAGGATCGCATCGGCTTGTACTACGCTTCAGAAGTAGCGCCATTGATCTTTTTATGTAATGTGTGTAACAGCGCCCGCCGTTAGCAATCTCAAACTAGTTTGGGTTTCGTCCCACGGGAATCTATCGAACTAACGAAATTTCGCTGGTTTTGTCGACAATTTTCTATATATTCTTCAAGGCAAATGATGGGTGCTTTAGTGGCCTAAAGGATTTTGCTGGGTATAATCAGGCGGGGTAAAATGGTATTAGCGGCCTCAGGGAACTTTGGTGGTGGTGGTACACCAAAGAGACAAGTCCTGAGAAACGCCTGCTTCACGACCTAAGATTTTTCGATATGCTACCGAATCCTACCTCCACCTCCACGAAGATGCTGACTTTACATCATGTTGACTTTACATTGGATGAAGATGCTCTTGTCTATACAAGAGTAACAAATGGAGGAGAGGTGAAAGGACTGGTCTTCCAGGTTGGGGGTTGGGCGGCAGCCTTCCACCGTAAAAACTCACCCGTCACGAATCCTCAAGGCAGGCCTCGGACAGGACGGACAAAACGGCAACGACCTAGGCAACGAAATATGGAATTTGATTTTGGAACTTGGAACGTTAGAACGCTCAACAAGACGGGCCACGAGTATACTGGATGTGAGAACTCTGAGAGGAGCGTTCTGTGGCGCCGACCACTATCTCATCAAAGTGAAATTTAGAACCCGGATAACGACCAAAACTCACAGAGGTCAAGCACAACTAAGGTACGATAAAAACCAGCTAAAACTTGAAGAAAGAAGAGATGCATATCAGAATGCTATCGTACACACCCTGAGAGGAGTAGGAGAGCAACCCGACATCAACAACAAATGGGAAAAACTGAAAAACAGCATAAGAATCGACTGGCTTCATCAGGATTGTAGAGCCGCAATAGAAGAACGAAACCAGAGCCACCGGGAGTACATCGCAAGGCTCACAAGAGCAAGGATGAAAGCCTTTAAGGTAAAAGGAAGACCGACAAGCGGAGGCAATTATATTCCCTCAAGATAATATTCCAATAGTACCACCGACATTGGATGAGGTGCATGAAGCTGGGAAAAGACCCAAAGCAACAAATCACCAGGCATCTGAGCTACTACGGAAAGGACGACCGCAACTCTTAAGAAACTTATACACGAACTCATATGCAGCATCTAGGAGGAAGAAGTTATACTAGATGACTGGAAGAAAGCGAATATATGTCCAATCTACAAGAAAGGAAACCTGTAAAAACTACAGAGGAAACTAGAACCTATAGCGGAAGGCCTTATAGGAGAATATCCAGCTGGCTTTAGGACAACAAGTTAACATCGGACCAACTGCCAACCTTCAAAATCCAAAATGTTATAACAGAGGAATTCGAAGTACGACAAGGACCGAGACAAGGAGATGGACTGGACCCCATGCTTTTCAATCTGGCCCTAGAATAAGGAAAACGTCAGTCCAGAGAAGTGCATCCAATAGCTACAAAGTCGGTACAATTACTTAGATATGCGGATGACGTTTACATCGTGGGAAGGTCCTTTTTGGCAGCAAAAGAAGCTTATGTCGAATTAAAGAGGCGGAGAGAGACCTAGAAGTAATCGATAAAACAGTGTACCTACCTTGGGTCTACAATCACAAAAAGGAACGAAGAAAAAGAAGAAATAACCAGACGTATACTACTGGCTAATAGAGCCTTTTATGCCCAAAAACAAATCCTGTACTCAAGATTTGTGCACAGAAAAACGAAACTCACTCTACAAAATAGTAATAAGACCAGTACTGTGTTATGGTAGCGAGACTTGGAGTATGACCCAGAACATAGAGGAACGAGTCAACAGGCTTGAGAGGAAATTTCACTGACCCAGGAAGAGATGGATGGACTCTGTGACGGCTGACGCAGAGGTAATGCTCAACATTCGGAACTGGAGAACTGCTGCAAGGAACCGTCAAACTTGGAGAAATGCCCTAGAGGAGAACAAGGCTCGTTTTGGGCTGTAGCACCATTGGGTGGATGGATGGATAATCAGACACTTATAGACTACAGTAGGTGTGAACAAAGTAGGTATCGAGATCATGTGTTTTTAATTTTGAGACAACAAATTTTGAAATTTTTTTACTCCATTCTTCAATGATAAAATATTCTTCCTACAAAGTTTTATTCTTAAAAATTTTTATATATTTTTTTTTATCATAACATAATATATAATATAGTTAAAATTATAATAATAATAATAAACTGTACAAAAAGAAAAAATAATAATTTTATAACAAAAAATTAAAGCCACTTTACATACTACAACGAATCATCTGACTCAAGGAAGCTGTGACACACAGGGGACAATCCCTCGATCACATTTAACTACAAAAACAAACAAATATGCGCCATTGTTAAGTTTGTTTTTTTCTTTTTTTAATTTAAATATAAAAAAATTCACTATATTTTATTTTTTTAAAAAAAGGATATAAGCCAATTGAATATCCTTATGCGAGGATATAAAGCTCCAATCAATTTTTGCTCTCTTTATGTTTCAGAATTAATTGTTTCTTTTTTTGTTTATTTATAAAGATAAAGTGATAAAGTATGTGTTTTAATTTTTTTTTTGTTTCAAGACTTATATACTTAATATTATATACCAGAAATAGTAGAGGGACTAGCGAATACTGACTAATAGTTGCTTAATTTAATTTATGGTTGCATTAGGATTTGTATATGAAAAGCCCTGGAACTGTTCTTGATCCATTGATCGGAGGATTTCTTTGTCGATTGGTGTTAAGCGGACACGTTCCCGTGTGAATGCTTTGTCAAAATACTGAGTGTCTAGAGGATGTTTCTGTGGATTGAATTTGAAATTATAATATAAGAACAAAAATTGTGTTATCAAAACATACCACTTGCGGCTTAAAAGGCGGATCCAATGTTCGCCTTTCTAGACTGTTCCAATCGATATCATCGAAAAATTTATGACTACAAATATCACCTAATGGACTATATTGCGAACCAATACGTGCTGCTGAATTTTTCTCTAAGAGCTTTAAAACACATAAATTATAATTAATAAAAATTTAAAAAATAGTGTAATTCTAATACCCCTTTTAGTAAATCTGTTGCCTCCTTCGTTACGAATATTGGGAACCATGGAAGCTCATTACAAATTGACCAAAATAGCTCATCCTCATCACATCCACTAAATGGTGATTGACCAACTAACATTTCATACAAAAGCACACCAAACGACCACCAATCAACATTCTGATTATATTTTTCACCCTAAGAATATAAATAGAAGTTTTTGCAATGTCCTTAGAAATAATTTCAAATCCTTTACAAACCTTTATGATTTCAGGCGCCATATAATCAGGCGTACCACAAAAACTATCTGCAGTTTTATCTAAATATATTTGAAGCTTACACATTCCAAAATCAGCAATTCGTACGTGACCATCGAAATCTAAAAGGACGTTGTCTAGTTTGAGATCCCTGATGGAAAATAAAAGGTTTGTTTATTATTAATTGAAAGATTTTATTTTATAATAGTTTTTTTGTTTACCTGTAAATGATTCCCTTTTTATGAAGAAACTTTAGTCCTGAAATAATTTCAGCGGCATAGAATCTTGCTCTAACTTCTGGGAATCGACCACTTTGTTGTATGTGAAACATTAGATCGCCGCCATTCAGGTACTCCATTACAAAGAATAAGTGACTCTGTAAAGATGAAAAAAAAAATTGTTTTAATGTGTTATAGATTAAAACTGTATAAGTAGTATAGCAAAGCCGATTCTGGTACATTGACGCCATCGGCTGTGACTTTATTCGGGACAAAAACCTATGTGCTGAGCTTTTTTGTGGTGAGCTTTGGACGTCAGCGCCACCTGTATAAAACTAGATGTACTTCGCTTGGATGAGTTAACATTTTTTGGTTTAAGACCGAAAATGTATAGCTTTCAAATCGAATGTAACGATCTAGTCAGCTATCGGTGATGGCACCTTTAACGCCTCCATAGACTCATTAGGTCACCGCAAAAATGTCTAATAGAGATGCTAATAGGTCGGCCTTGGGTTTGTGCTTTCTGTTACCACTTCCTTGTTGTGAATAAAAGGTGGTGTTGAGGAGAAAGTAAAATTCTTCTTGATGGTAGTTACCAAGGACCAGAAGTCTTTACTGCCTGTACTGGAGTTATGAATCTTACTTTTCAATCTATCAACAAATAATGATTTGACTTTCCTGATGATGGAATTACAGGACTTTCTTAATTTGATGTACTCACGACGAAGTGGCTCGTTAGGCGAACGTCTGTATGCTCTATATGCGTCTTCTTTAGCTTTGATTGCGTTCATACATTCCCCATTGAACCATTTGTTCGGCCTAGGCTTCACAGATTTGGTAGAGTGAGGGATGAACAAGCGCATACCCGCTCGTATAATTTTGGTGACACAGAGAGCCGCATAGTTCGCCTTGGCATTACGGAAACACAAATCCCAGCCAGTGGCTTGGAAGAAGCGAATAAGACCCAACCAGTTGGCTTTCACATAGTGCTCCACAGTTATTTTAGGAGCTGTGGTGGCTGTGGTCGAGGATGGATATAGGAAGCTCTAATCTCTCATCTGGAAGATGGTTGAGGAAGAGCCAGTGGGCCTTTGGTTTGAACTCTTGAATGTTATTTGAGGGAACAGCCTCGTTGGATGTTATGCCTCCTGAAACAAGAGAATCCAGCTAGTCATCCGACAAAGGTTTTGCTGCAGGCAGTATCAGACTACCAGTTGAATAAAGAGGTCTACCGTCCGCTAGCTGAAGAGCCCAGCTAAACGGAACAATGGTACCCTGTTATTAACCATCGTCCTAATATTTTTGCAGATTAGGGAAGTTTTTTTTGTAAACAGAACAACTACGGAACAATCTCGTAGAGTTCAGATTTAAGGATCATAACCATCATCTGGTTCTTCACCTCTTCCAAAACCTCACTTTACTTGTACTATGCTCTTCTATCCTTCAAACTAAGCTTACTACAAGACTTTAATGGAAGAGGTTGCGGCGGGGGAGGTGTAAAATTCAAACCGTCACCGGTGGTGCCCGGCATATTGAGGGGCAGTAGAAAGGATGTCAGCACACTTGTAGGTTTCATGTTAGGACACTTGGTGGTTTCATGCCAAGACTCATGTCGACTTGATTACCAGACCCTGTGCCCTGAATTACCAATCTTATGGAGGGTAAGAAGGTCGGAGGACCCCACTTATAGGCTTTGGCTTGAGAAGGATGAGTCTGCCCTTAAGGTTCTCTGTGAGGGCCAAAGCATAGGTCTAACATGGAAGTCCAAGCAACAAGCCACAAGTCAAACTGTTGAGCAAGGTGTCCCAAAAACAAATATGAGGTATAAGTGTGTAGTATAACAGGCCAAGTGAAGTGGTCGAGGTACTTTTGGACCCTGGACAAAAGATGCAAACATCTTATCTAAATAGTAATATAGGCCAAATAACAGCATAGCTACCTGATACCAAGATCTGAACATCATAATAAACTGGTTTGTTTTTTCACCTTTGGAGGTAGTAGACTAAGGTTCATGCGTAGGACTACCATCTCAGAGGCAGAACCATTAACAGCACAAACGAGCTGCAACTCTGAGTAACTTTTCCCATAAAATAGGTAATCTATCTCAAATTTTTACAACAACTAGAACTTAAGACGTAAGTCTAATTTATTTTCCGACTTCCATGAGCTCTCCAGATTATCTCCTCTTTCAGACTCCACCTAAAATATTTGGCGAGAGCTAGTTAACAAACACATTTCCAAATGACTGGCACTAGTCAAAATTCGAAGGCGCTTTTAAAATCTTAATTTCTAAAATTGCGCCCCTGTCCAGCTGCGCCCGGTGCGACTGCACCATTTGCACCTATTGAGCTGAAGCGCCGCCCTTGCCTTTCAGGTAACTTCTTTTTGAAATAGAGTGACTACGATGACTGGAACACGAGCTTTGGAGAAAGAATGATCAGATGATAGAGTAAAAGTAGGATTTATTATTTCTGTTTCTCATAACCCGCATAGAATATAAGGAGTTGGTAAAAATGAGGTGATTGAAGGGTAGGTGCAGAATTTTGACTGACTAATAATAAGCGAACATTTTTATATCAGAAAGTCTAAACTTGAAGGACGCTGAAGAAGGAGGCGTTGGACTTTGCCTTTGAACTCCTGCTGTTATAGGAGTTGACACCAAGAAAGAAAGTAATTTGCATGAAGTCCGCGGATGTAACAAAACTCAAAACAAATAATTCTGTAACGGGGCTTGCTGAGTGAAAAGACCTGATTGTAATAGGAGCACCTTTTCATATGTTACCTTTGCATCATCGAAGTAAACCAGATTTTCTGATCGGATTTTTCGGCATTTTGGCATTGCGGTTGAGAAGCTGTTTATGAATTTCTTCATGGATTTGGCAGCAGAAAATGGAAGGAGTATCTTTCATGCTATGAGGCTTGGTATCCGTGGCAAAGTGTTGTGTAATAGAGGATACCAAGCAATGGCAATTTTCTTGGTTAAACATTTTTGATACGTTTTATTTGTAATCAATTGCCTACTATGTACACTACCACTCTCTCACCACTATATTTTCTACAAATTAACCTTGAACATATCAAGCCATAACCATATCAAAAATTATGACTTTACTAAAAATGTTTCCCACGACATTTTTTCTGCCCAAATCCCAATCACATAAATTCTTCTAATACCAAAAAACCGTGCACAAAGCAAATCTTTTCTATTCAATTTATTTTTTTACTGTAGCCCCAAAAAACCAATCGAAATCATATATTAATTAATTGTGCAGATTATAATTTGCATTTGCCACAGAAAGTCCGTAAATCATGGCTGAACTGCACATCGTCAGATGGTGCATATTCCGCGTGACAGAAGAAGGGCAAGACCCGAGGCGAGGTGGAAACTTTGAATTTTGGCACTCGGGCCAACAGTGGACGTCATTAAAATTGATCAAGCAAAAAAAATAGTCAGAAATACCTAATCGAACGCCATCCGTCGATCACTGATTCATTAACTTATAGTAGATGCACCATCAAAGTGCCAGGATGGTATAAAATGTAGTTTAAGGCCAATCACGTACTCCCAATCGTCTCTTAGACAAAGCTAAAATTTTTCGATTCAATTCAAAATCTTGAGGAATGTTTTTTTCACAATTTAATCATCAGCACCTATACTACCTATATACCACTGGCATGATCGTGATCGTGATAGTTGACGATCATCAAAATACTATACTATACAAAGTTCAATCTTATTCATCATAATATTTTTTTCTTTTGTGCAAACTCTCGATCGACTCTCGAGATATTTTGCTGTTGTATGATTTATCACGGAGATTAAATGAATTTATTTTAAATTAGCGGCGATCATGCCAACAAAATGTTGTGCAAAAATGCCTTACTTACCTCAGTTTGAAATGTACAGAACAGGTGACACAAATACGGATGCTTTGTGCCCATGGCTAAAACTTTTCTCTCTATTAGTGTACATTCAACATCATCATCCTCAAGGACAACATCTTTCTTCAGGCACTTAACAGCATAGTAGTATTCTGTGTTGCGTAGTTCTGCTAATAGTACCTAAAAAAATTTATTTTAGTTTATTAATTTATTTTTATTTATTAATTTATGGTTTTTTTTTTTGCACACTCACTTTTCCAAAACTTCCTTTGCCTAAAACTGCCAAAAAATGAAAGTCTTCTACTGCGTATTTCTTAAACCTAGGGATCATTGTAGCTGGTGCTGTTATTCGTCCAGATTTTTGGAATTGTGAAAAGGTATGTGAGGTTTCTGCATTTTTGGTAAAGATAAATTAAAATGAAAATTAAAATATTGTTTACAGAATTCAAAAAATGTTTTAAAACCAAACAATTCAAAGCTTATATTGGCGCCATCAGTTTGTGGTACAATTTCTTCTTCTTAGTTAAAAAACTTTATTCCAAATTATTACATTCGATCAATTGCAATTCGATCTCTACTCACCTGAGGGACAAAACAACGCGAAAAAAGCGAAGGACTGCAATGTATGAGAGTCTTGTGTTGCGTTGGGAGCAGAGTATTAATAAAGATTTGGAAAAGTGCGGGTGATAGAATTGACCCCCTGGGGTACACCGGCCGAAATGATATAAGGTTTAGATTCGACACCATCCAATACTTTCTTGATTGAACGGCCAGAAAGAAAACCATCAATCCAATTCTGTAGAACGAAGTCTATATCAGTAGCTTGGAGTTTAGTCAACAGATCACGGTGATACACTCTGTCAAAAGCCCTGGAGATATCTAAAGCAACTGGATCAGGTCGCAATCACCAATGTTGTTACGACTAAGGGGGATCGGTCGGTAAAGAGTAAGTATTAGAGAATATCGTCGTAAAATAGTGGAGAATATCGATGTTTTTGGGCTGATGATGTTTTTTATCCTCGGCATTTTAATTGCAATGGCTTGTATAAACTTACCGATTAATTTGTACGCGGTCACTTCGATTGACAATTAGAGACCTTCTGGACCTTACGCAAATATCGTTTGGTTGATACAATCTATTGTGAAATAAAAATCATCGAGGCCTCCGAAGCATCTAAAAGTCATTTGTCGTATTGCTGCCGATCTCAGGAGTTATACGTAAGTTGAACGACTTTAAGAGGCTTACGAAGCAAATCATGATTCCTTGTCATACAAAATGCAACTTACTCAAAGATTGTGGCCTTGCCAACGGACAAGAATGATCAATGCCGAGCCAGAAGTCAAAGAACAAAATTATGATGACGAACGAAACTCATTCTACAACAAAACTGTCAAATTTGGCGAACAGCGAACACACGCATCATTCACGAAAAACCACTGCACGACGAAAAAGTCACTAGTTTAGGCCGATCGGAGTGTGCTCAAAAGTCATCATCGTATCATTTTTCTTCAAAGTACGAGAAACCCTCGACGGCGCACGTTATCATTGCATGTTGGTGGTGCACTTTGTGTGTCCGAAAACGCGTGGAAAAGGTCTGGCAATCCTTAGCGGTAGCGGTTAGGCCTATGGATTGCAACAGCGAGGTAGATTCAACCTCCACTGGGTGGATTCCGTAGGCCAGGACGCTCAGTGCCAATGACATCGATTCTGAATAGAGACCGGTGGAAAAGAGAAGTTGCCAGAGACCAGGACCAGCTCCCCATTGTAGAGCCGTTAAAGAAGACGAAGTTCTTTTAACATAGCTTATGAGCAGAGCAAATTATAATTTCGACCCTGGCTTTCGGCGGTTGTCTAATACACGAGGACGATTTTCCCCGGGGCTTGGGATTGAAATCTCCTTCCGACTACCCGATCACTACAGCGTGCACCAAGCGCAGGTTTTAGCCATACTTGAGGCTTTAAGAGAAGCATTGGAGAGATCTTAGCAAATGCATCTTGGCCAAAAGGGGCTTGACCCTCCTACAATCTCAGGCGGACCACTTCACTGCTGAGCCTTGGCAGACGAAACCCCTCCGTTACAGTGGGAGTGCTGACCGGACACTGTCTGATAGGGACGCATGCAGCCCGCCTAGGTCACCTACTATTTCTGCAGAAGCTGTAAGAATCTGGGCGAGGAGGGAATTTCGCGGTCGTCTGCCTTCAGGGAAGTGCCATGAGCATGAGGTATGCCTCATCACTTTCTCATTAAGGCTCCTTAAGATAAACCTCATTTCATATGAAACGAAACTATCCCACCATCGTTCTTAGATATTCGGAAACCTTTTTAAACTTAAGCTTTAGTTTGACTCATTTAAAGTTTTAGTTTTTGTTCGCTTCATATTTTAGGTAATTATATTCCGGTTCTTGTTTTATTGCGGAAGTCAAGCAGCATTGGACGCAATTAGTATTAAGTTGGAGGACCGCTTGGTAAAACGATACTAGCGTTTTAAAATATAAAGCTTTTGACATCGCCGCAGTTATTACTCGCATATACGTGCCGAAATTGTCAAATTCCAGACTCATTTTCCTCACGGGGGCCACATAGGGCATTCGTTTTAGAGGCAAGGCATTATATGACTCTTGTGGACCCTATTGAGCAATCCACAGGAGGCCAATGGGGCTTTTCTTACGAGAGAGTGGTAAGAACCTTACATCGGACTAGCAGCAGGGAATATATGCAGCATATGTATCTGCCCCCACATTGTCATTTACACATCTTTATTTAACCAGTGCTGATCAAAACAATGTTTGTAATCCAAATATTACATTCAAATTATGATTTTCATAACTATAAAAAGAAACAAAAACCGACCACAGCCGCTCACTTTAAAACTAACAAACCTTTCTAAAAGTCACCCCCACTACAATTTATATCCCAAAAAAATTAAACTTTGATCATTAAATATTTTCATCAACGTAACTATATTGTATATTTTTTTTCTTCACCAATGCATATATTGCGTCGAAAGTGTAAGTTGAATTTCTGGGGAAAAGTGTAGTTTTGTCTCGTCGCATCGCCGTCGGCGAAAGTAAAATTTCTTTGAATGCGCACACATGGGGCCATATGGTCCATCCATATATCTATCTATATAAATTAATAAAATGCGCATCTGTAATTAGTCTCCATATCTCATCCCATTTTAATCTGCCCCAGCTGTTTCCTCTGGCGGCATTCGAAAAGCGTCTATAAAATTACACGAATGCAGATGGAGACGTTCCAAATAGAAGCATAGTATGGCACCGACCGGCAGTGTTGGTTGGTGAAAACGTGATCTCTGCTGCTGTCCACGAGAATAAAGAACTACCAACAAATCTGCGTAGGTCAACAAAAATCATAGATTAATAAAATTCGGAAGAAAATTATATTTATAGAAATTTACGTGGACAACTGCACTTGGTCCAACTTACAATCAAACAAAATCTTTATCGCTTTTCGCTTCAATTGGACGCGCAACGATCGAGAGAAATTACGATCAGTTAACGTTCGAAATTCGACATAAAACTTTTAAAATTAATTTCATGCAATTCGTTTCGGCAATTTTCGATCATTAATCAGAAATTCGAACGTGTGTGTTTAAAGTTTGCACACTGGGAATTGCTGTGTCAGCGAATAATTGAGGCGATCAATTGATCGTGTGCATTTTTCACAAAATCTAAACAAAATTCACAATTTTTCATGTTATTTTAGAAACAGAAGTTGTTGCTTCGTTCACATCAGCTTCGACTTGATTAAATATATTTGGAGAACGTCCATTATATTTTGTTATTGATAAATAAACTGGGAAATTTTCGGAATTAGATTCGAGATCTTGCAGATTTATTGATCGACGGATCAAGCTGCGAATTCGAGATATTCTTGTTTTACGATCGTTTCCGATAAATTTTTGTATTTATAGGTAGTCTCTAATGATATCAGGGTTTTTATTTAATGATAAATGTTTGCTTTTGCTAGAAAATTCTATTAATTCTATCATATCTTCTACGGAATAGTGTAGTAAAGCATACACTATAGTAGTAAAACATACACGCTCTTGTAGTTTGGCGAGAAAGCCTCTCAGACATGCAAAATACCTTGTATGTGAAAATTTTACACACAGCAAATGCGGTATAAATCCGCCTTTATTTTAAGTAGAAAACGAAACTTGTCTAAAATAGGTTCAAGCAACGCTTTCGATGGGTTTGAGAAGGAATATTGTATTAAGATGTTCCAGCAACTACTTGATAAAAAAATCAAGATCAGCATTGTTCGCCTAAACAAATTAAGCTCAACAATTCAGATTAATTCCAGCTTTCAACAACGTTCACCTACACGATTTACTGTGTTTCTATGAGCTGGGATAGAGTTTTCGTTGAGTTTACAGAAAGCTTTTTCTTTCCAGTTCAAGTTAAAGCCATTTTTATGAAGGGTCTGGGTTAAAGTGACAGAATATTACGTTCTGTTTTCGTTGTTGTATATGTGTAGTAAAGAGTATTCAAACCGGCATAACCCGGCTGGTTTCGTTGAGTTTACTTACATTTAACGAAACTTTACTCAACCTTCGTTTCCCAGGGTAGATGGGTAGGAAAATCAAACGTAACAAAAAAAACGTTAACAAAAAACCCTCAACTTGATTTTGACCCACATTTATGTACAGCTCGCGTGAAAATACAATCTGATCATTTTGTAAAAGAATCAAGATGGCGGTTCCAAAATGGCAACCGATTTTTCAATTGTCTTCCCCGACCCACCGACATGGGAATCAAATGAATGAATGGACATGACATTTAGAATACTATAAGCGGTGTAGCGTCATTCTAAATTCAAAATGGCGGCCAACACAAAATGACGGAAGACATATAATAGACCAAAAGGTAGAAAATAAAATTTATGTAATATATTTTATCAAATCAATATAAATTAATATACGGGTTCATTCACTTCTTTTGTCTATGGCGTGCGCCAAAACAATTGGGAATCTCAAAATCGCTTTTTCCATTAGCAGTGAGAGTCTGAAATCCTACCACGAAAGTAAATTCGAAAATAAAAGGGTCTTTCCGTTCGTATAAAAACCCAAATCACTTAGTCATTTACATATATTCCCAATCACAATTCAACGGTCTCACTGACACTTTTGTCGTGGTCAGATGCTTTTGAGGAGTGTTGTTGTCCGTAAACGAATTTTGAAGGGGAAATTACAATTCACATGCGCTTGTATTTTATCCATACACGAAATTCTAATACTTGTCGAATTGTCATTTCTCCGCCTGCGTTTAAATTTCCAGTCGAGCGAAAGTTCCCTGCAAGTAGTCAGAGCGCCTCCAATCGGTTTGTTTTTAACCGACTTCAAAAAAGAGGAGGTTATCAATTCGAATGTATGTTTTTTTTTTTTTTTTTCTATGTATGTTACGCGATTACTCCGCCAATTATGAATCGATTTTGATGATTCTTTTTTTGTTTGGTACGTTATACCTCAGAGGTGGTCCCATATAAATTTTGTAAAAAAATGGCGGTCGGTTCCAAGATGGCGGCCGAATTTTGCAATTTTGTTTCCCGACCCCCTTCATGGATATCAAATGAAAGGGTATGACGAGTAGAATACAATTTTGTAAAAATAACCGACTTCAAAACTATACCTTATGTACAAACTTAAACTAAAAAGTAAAAAATAATATTTTAATTACCTCAAAGCAAGAGCCTTAAAGGACAGTTAAAAAAATTATTGATATTTATATATGTATGTATCTATTTAATATTTTTAAAAAGTTCATTTTGGAGTCGGTGCCAGCCAAAGAACAATTACGTTTATACATACCCTGAAAGCTTGGGTGCAAAAGAAAACTTACGTTAATACATACCTTTGGCTGGCACCGACTCCAAAATGAACTTTTTAAAAATATTAAATAGATACATACATATATATAAATATCAATAATTTTTTAACTGTCCTTTAAGGCTCTTGCTTTGAGGTAATTAAAATAGTATTTTTTACTTTTTAGTTTAAGTTTGTACATATGCATGCATAGGTATATGTAGTTTTGAAGTCGGTTTTTTTTTTTTTTTTAAATTTTTTTTCCTCGGAAATTTCGGAAAGCCCTGTCGAACGCTTCGAGTGATTTTTATGGGGCATGATGCATTCGTCCCAAAATTATAATTTTGCACGTTTTAAGTACTGTGGCAAAACGGGAGTTTTTGCTGATGCTGCATGTAGGTGTTTCTATCTAGTTCAAATTTATTGGGAGCTTGGGTGCTGAATGCACTGTACGTCCACCATCAAGTAGCATTGATACAATTCCATATTTTAGGCTAATTTTGCACTCGGAGCCGACTGTCGGTTCAGACCGAAAATTTGATCCGATAGTCGGAGGAAAGGGAATGGCAACTTTTGTTATCCTTCTAATTCTAATGACCAAATCTCGGAAACGCGTAATCTAATACCCGTATAGAACTAGATTACGTTGTAGAACTGATTCGGAAACAGGTGAAGCAATACCAGGTGTAGGTATCCATCAATGTTTTGAAGGCGCGCGTCTATATGAACATGATCAATTGTGTTATTGATTACTTCATCTGACGTCTGTCAGAGATGCATTTTAAATATTCTCATGCTGCAATTTAGTGCTGAAAATGACCATATCTTGCTCCATAGCGAAGTTAATCAGTTTTAAAGCCCGTGGAGACGCTAAAACATGGTACGAGTAAACATGGTACAGGGACCATGTTCGAGGTGATGTTAGCCGTGTACGGGCCGGTACTCAAAGGGCCAAACAGCCATGGTTAACCCACCACAGTTTTAGAACATATTTTTACGAAATTGGAATTTACTACCACCTAGTGTTTTTCCAAATTATCAAATTAATATCAACGCAAAGCCCTGTTTGGTTACTGTCTACAGTCATAGTAATTTGTCCTAAAGTCGACCTTGGCGCTTAAATTAAATTATATTATGTCGATAAAATAGAGCTTGTGATTAAAATGTGCCAAAACAGATATCACGCGTGTTTCGATTGAGTTTTAAATATAGAATTCTAAAATAAATAAAATTCTTTTTCTGACAAATAACCTTTAACCTTATCTCGAAATACACCTGTGTTATTTTCAGAATAAACTTTCACATTAGCTGCTTTCTTTTTTTCTTTCGAAAAAAGATATTTCGAAATAATTTTCATGTCACTCTCTTTAGCAATAATACAATATTTACGACAAATAACATCAAAAATAACAAAATATTGCCCAATCTCTTAAGAGCTGGTCTAATAACTCATAATAGTTATAAATAAAAGCAATTTCGAAAAGTTTAAAAATAATTAATAATTTGTTTCGTTTTTTTTTTTTCTTTT
The DNA here is from genome assembly GCA_949987705.1 of Thereva unica. Lineage (NCBI taxonomy): Eukaryota > Metazoa > Arthropoda > Insecta > Diptera > Therevidae > Thereva > Thereva unica. Next base: position 110,409,885 of record OX465284.1, read on the forward strand.
TTTGTTTTTGGTTAATATATATTATTTTAAAATAATAATATACTACCTAAGTCATCTGCGTCATAGTTGGTGTCGATCTTGAAGGCCGGATTAAGACTCGGCGGTATGCTTGGCGAGTCTCTAGCATCGTGTGCTCCTAATATATTTAAAAATGTCAAGCAAAAATATAATATTGTTCATTGACTAATTTTAAATTTAATTTTAAATATCATCAAAAAAATCGCCTATATTTATATTTATTAATAAACATTTTATCCACATTTAAATTAGGGAAATTGTCTCAATATCGCATCGCTTTATATCTTTCACTCATTTTTTTTTCCAAATTTTCTATTTCAGACCTAATTTCTGCCACGTGGGAAAGTGCTAGGCTTTTATGAGTTTTTTTTTTTTTTTTTTTTTGAAAATTCTAATCTTATGATTATCCCCACTCCCACGGATTTTGATTCGCCAAAAAATTTCGTTTATTTACGTTTGTTCTTTTGTCATGTGTGTTTTATTAGTAGTGATTGTGGACAGCATAAAAATATAGTGTGGTCCTTCTTTTTTTTTGCCTCAAATATTACACCCAATTGTGTTTCTGTGTTATTTTTGAAATATTAAAAAATTTTCGCACGTTTTTTTTCGCGTAAATTCAAGGATAAAATCCGAATAAATCTTTGAACTTGAACTGCCTTAATTTTTCGCAATGTTTTGCGGTTTTGGCTCATGTTTTAGCGATGTTTATTGTTTTATGTTTATTATTAAAAAAATGTGGATAAAATTTATTAATTTTGTAGTTTTTGCTTTTTTTTATTTCTTTTAACAATTTCGGGAAGTTATTTTAATTTTTTTATTATTTATTTAATGTAGTTTAGGTAAGTTATTATTTTTTTTACATTTTTATAGATCTTTTTGAAGAAATTTGTGATTTTTATTCTTTTTTTTTATGACAAAAGTGTTACAGTCGCTTTTTATATTTAGAGCATAAAAGGCACTAGACGATGAAAAAATATTTGCGTGTATGTATGTATTCAAAAACAACAAACTGCAAATCAGACATACGAAAACGTCAAAGAGTTGCAGAAAGTTCTGCAAAGTTGTGCAGATAATGCAGTGCGTTGATTGTCAAAATGGGATCATCAGGTGGACTTTTCGGAGAATAAGTTTTGTTTTGCTAAATTCTGTAATTTTATTTATTTGTATCCTTCTCGTTTTAGAAACGTCAGTGTTATCGTATAAATGTAATTTTCTCGTCATTTTTTAATGGTTCCCATCCTAAAAGACCTAACACTCTGACGAGGGCAAATTTTATTGACTCTGATGGTTTCGAGGACTGTTTTGCTGAAAAAAATTCCAATCAAAATTGTGGGGACTTAACTCGTTTACTCAAGACTTTTGTAACATTCCTGGATTTAATGCGGGTGTCAAATGGTGGTAATGGCCTCAGAGAAGTTTTCTGGTGCCGGTCTCAGATCTACAGTCATGCTAGCGAATTCTTCCTACACCTCCTTGAAGTTGTTGACTTTACATGTAGTAAACCCTGAATACTCTTCTATATATAAGAATAACAAACGTTAGAGGGTGAAAAGCGAGTATTTTGCGCCAGGTTTGGGCTTGGACGGAAGGCTGGCACACTAAGACCGTAAAAACCCATCGGTCACAAATCCTCAAAGAACACCATAGACAGGACGGACTCAATGGCAACGCTTGAAGCAACGGAATACAGGAATTGATTTAGGAACTTGGAACGCCAGAACGCTCAACAGGAAAGGCGCAATGGATCACCGTACAGAAGAAGAGAGTTTAGAGTAGCATTCATTGTAGAAAAGAAAATGAAATCACTGATCTGGACTTCAAGTCAGTAAGTAACAGAATATGTACGCTTCACATTAAAACAAGTCTGCATAACATTAGCTCATAAACGTCCATTCTCTCACAGAAGATACGGAAAGAGACTAGAAAGCAGACTTAGGATAGTCTTTGTGTCGGTTGACGCAGAGCCATTGCTCTGCGTCCGGAACTAGAGACATACTGCATGCCTAAAGGATACCAAGGCCCGATTTGAGCTGTAGCGTATAGTACAATAGTACGTATAGTACTATTGGGCCCAATGGGATTCATTGCACACCGAGAGAGAAATATTGAAGCGCAAATGGGAAATCGCTGACGGCACATCTCATCGAATACAGATACTAGTCCCTTAAGCTATAATAAGAGATATTCTAAAAGAGTGCCTTAATGGCGCATCAGGAGGACATCTGGAGTTCAGCAAAAATAAGAAAAAGGATCTGCTGGCTTCACATACGGGAAGATGTTGCAGACTATTGTTGTAAATGCACAGTTTGCGCCAGCAGCAAGCGTCCTCGATATGGCAGGATCTTTTCCAGGTTCAGATCGGGGAAATGGTTACATTTTGGTAGTCATGGACTATTTCAGCAAGGTCCCGAGGCCAAAAGATATCTTAAGATAGCCAGTGACAGAATGAAAACAAGGTACGACCTTCGAGCAAACAGTAGCGGATACCAGGAAGGTGAACTCGTTTGTTTGTTCAACCCAGGGCCAAGGAAAGGGAAATCTCCAGGGATCAACGATGTTGTCTACAAGATTCAACAAGGACCCAAGGCGAAGAAGAAGATCATGCACATAGACAGGCTGTGCCCGTATTATCAGTCGGATCCATGGCAGTCAACTGTTGGGGACGACTAGTCCTAAAAGGGAGGCATTATTACTGATTTGTGCGCTATCTATTAGAATTTGGACGAACTGTAATTTTTAACGATTTCAGTCGATTACTATTGCGCCATCTGCTGGGTGGAGTGCGAAGAAACTGTAATTGAAAACGTTAAACCTATCAAATCTCTCACCGAAGTGACTTAACGAATGTTCGTTAAAATAAACACTCTCGATATAAGAAGAAAGATCTAGAAATTGGACTTGGATATAAATGCAGTGGCAGAGGCATTTAGAGCTAGCTTTGTTTGGAAAAGTGATGAAAGTGTTCTAAGTGATCAAAGTGACCTAAAGTGGTTATTAGATAATGAATTAAAAGGCATTAAATAGGAGTTATTATTGAGAAATTTTTAATGTGAATTCCTTAGTTAATCCTACGAATCCTTTAACATGTAAAAACGTAACTAAAAGTATGACTAATTGATATAATATTTCCTCCATAAATTTTGTCATAATATAAACAAAAATCACAAATTTCTCCCATTTCTTCTTAATTCAAAAATATTTTCTTCCTCCATTAAAAGTAATGCAATTATAAATATTTTTATACCTTTTCTTACTGATGTTAAAGCTTCAACAATTAATTTCTGGTTAACACCACAAAGATTCGCTGTAAGCTTCTCGCATTTTTTATGACAATTTACGTCACATTCTGTCGGCGGCCATTAATAAATCACGAAAAATTTTCCAGTTTAAAAGTGTTTACCAAAAATATTATAACCAAAAAAAAAAAAATAAATAAAGATGAAATAAACAAAAATTTTAATCTGGTGTGTGATCAAAAAATCATTCAATGAAATTTATTTGAGTATTTTCAGATGTCCCAAAATTGATGTGAGAGAATGCGCAGAGGGATTTGTTTTTTAAGAATTTCGGACGTCAACGATTTTTTTATTTTTGTTTTTTTTTTAGTAAATTAATTTTTTTTAGTAGATAAAGTTATCTTGGAGAATTTTTTTTAAAGTTAGGGGTCGTCTATAAATTACGTGAGGTGATTTTTGCGATTTTTCGACCCCCCCCCCTTTTGGTAAGATGGCGACTACACCGAGAGGCTACTATGTTACTTTCTGGCGTTCCCAAAAAAATGTTTGTGTTGGATTTACCCATATTTTAAGGCAACCTTTCACACACAGATCGACAGCAGGCCGTGGCCTGAAAGTTTTCGCCACACCTCCCCGGCCAACCGCTGGATAGGTCCTGCAGTCCAAGAAAACTGAAAAAATCTGTATATGAGAGGACAGTTGTCATCAGATTGTGCCTGAATATCTGGGGTGGTAGCACGTAAGTTGCTTCCATCGACCACTTCATACAAAAATTTTTGAAACACTTGTATGAAGAACTTTTATTCAGTCTCAATCCGCGAATTTACCGCACGAATTCCCGCTGTATCCAGTCGGACCTGAAAGTAAGGCGCGAAAACCTTTAACACTCGCATTCGCGCTTGTTCGCGGGTGTTCACGGCGTGAATTTGGAGCCGCCTAAGGCACAAACATATTAGCCCAAAGGCGGTGAGGTCGGCCGCCTGCGAGAGAATTTCCCATACATTTTATTTTTCAGCGCCGCCTGTCCATTATGTCAGTAAATATGGTGGTCCGTGTATTTTGAAGGATTTTCCAGTCACCAATCTGTTTGTCTCTTTAAAGTTTTTGTTGAGGCCATACCTTGTATTAACAACCTGCTATGCTAAGCTGTCGTCTTCGCCTGTCTGTTTGTAGAGTATCATGACGTTACCTGCATGCCACGGCCTGTCAGGCGGAATATTCCGTCAGGTCCAATTTGAATACACACTTCTACATTATCTGTCAGCAAATGCAATGCATGTACACTTGGATATGTCACCAGCTAGACTGAGCATTGTGTAGCCTTCATCGGGCCGTACCTGCCGACTTGGCCTGCCGGCGGCCTGTAAGTGAATGCGGGTCGTAAGTGGAGAAACATATTTTACTTAATTTAACCCAGTTTTCCAGCAATTTTACACTGTTTCTTGAGAAAAAAAATTACGTGATATTTTCCGCGACCCCCCTCTCTCCACGCGAGATTTGGTGAGATTCGGCTCAACCCCCTCCCCCCTAAACGCCTCACGTAATTAATGGACGACCCCTTATTGAAACAATTTTTACAATTACTACAAAGATGAAGAGTTGCCAAAAAGAAATGTCTTGTTTCTTCAAGCATTTTCTTTCGAATTTTCCTGAGCCCATTTTTATTATTTTTTCTTAAAAATTTTAAGATTAACAAAAAATATACAAAAATTTGACATCATCGCTTCCTTCGGATGCTTTTTTCAGCATATGGATTCTGTCTGTGATTCGTGTTCTCGGAAAAAATACTTTTTGTACGAAGATGAAAAACAAACATTATTTTTTTTTCTTTCTTCAACAAAAAAATACTTTCAAGATTTAAACAATAAAGAATCTAGTATATTTGATAAAAGAGCCTTCAAATGAGTAGAATTTATAGCAACAAAATCCTATCCTAATGTATTTCTTCAACTTTCTCTTGTGTGATATCTTTGGACTACCCCTAATTTATATTCCTTCAAATTTGAACTAAAAATACGAATTTTTCCCCGACGCTAAAATTGTTTTCCCTGAAAAATGCGACATTCATAGAATTCTTTATAAAAATTTTAATTGGAAATAATTTTAACATGATTTTGCAGAAAAAACCCAAAAAATATTGAGGAAAGAATTCGAAGTGGATGTAGTAAGTAGTGTACATAATTTTTTATTTATTTTTTGTACTATAAGACAAAATTTTCAATTCTTTTCGACCTCATTCAAGTGCATTACCGCCACTGAAAACCGCCCAGACCAAACTTAAAATATGAAAACGTCAAGTTTTCTCGAACAAAAACAAGAAAATTTCTAGCTAAAAATAACACTTTCGTTTTTTTGGATTATTTGTAGGAAAAAAATTGCGATAACGACGACGACTTTAAGGAGCGGTGGCATTTTTTGACTTAAATATTTTTTTTTTATACTGCATTCGATATCAAACTTGGTTGGGTTAATTTGTTGGATGGTAGCCAATTACATATGTTCTGAGGTGGGGTTTTTCAGTATTTTCTAAGCCATTCCCGGAAAATTGTTTACTATATATAATTTTATTAGCTGTTAAGTATTTGGTTGTTTCCGGGGAATGACAAAATTATTCCTTGGTTTAACTCTATTTCTAATAACAAATCGACATCTTGTCGCATTGTGATAGTAATCGGTCACACTCGCGTTTGGGAAGCGGTAATAGCCAAGCTAAGCACATCCTTCCTATATGGAGAACGTTTTATAAAACGAGGGGATAATCGGGTGCTTAATGAAAAAGAAGTACTTTACCCAAATACTGAATTTTACAGTGCTTGATGAACAAATTAGCACACTAAGGGCCGTAAGCAGCAGGCTAGATTTTCAATAACTCGTATCTGGGATTATCTGTATTTAATCCGCGATATTTTTAACTTGGTTAAGCATTTGCCAGAATAAATTAAGAGAATTTTCAAGTACGGTAACGTTTCTCAAAAATCTTGAAAGCTTCTGGAAGCTTTTGAAAGCTTAAAAGCTCCTGAAAGATTGAAAGCTCACGTAAGCTTGAAAGCTTTTGAATACTCGTTACAGTTTAAAAGCTTTTGGAAGATTGAAAGCTTTTGAAGGATTTAAAGCTTCTGAAAGCTCTAGAATACTGTTACTTTTTCACCATCTTTTTGGCATATTGATAAATTAATTAATAAGAGCTTCTGATCCACGATTATTCCTAGATATCTTGCCTCCTTTGAGAAAACCATTTCTGTACCATCCAAAGAAAGATCTTTTAAATTTAGCTTCCTTCTATTAGTAAATGGTACCATGACAGTTTTTGATGGGTTAATACTCAAGTTCTTTTGCTCTGGCACCAGCTAAGCATATATGACAAAATGGCTTGCATGAGCTCTGAAACGGTGCCATAATGATCGCGAAGGCTGGGAAGAGGAATCTAGTTCAGAGTGGCATGCCTGAGGATTGTTTAGTCACGATGTCGTAATGGTCCACTCATGTCCCCGTCAACAGTGATATTTTGACCACGACAATTTTTAAATCCGGATATTCTATTTATGGATAGATTTGTAAAGCGGCTCAAATGATCACCTTTTGGCTGTGCAGGGCTTGTTGGTCCTTCAATCAGGGGCTTTCTTCTATTGCTGCCCAATATCTGCAATTTGGCTTACTGAAAACCCATTTGTATGGAGATATCCACGAATTGTTAGCTTTAAAATACGCTTCTTTTGCGAAGCACAATGTTCACTGGACCACTGCCACATCGGGACTTAACAGTTCGCACGAATTTGAAATGACGCCTCAGAGCTTGTTGCATTCTACCTGTCATACCCTTTCATTTTAAATCCATGTCGGGGAATACAATTGCAAAAATCGGACGCCATCTTGGAACCGCCATCTTGATTTTTTTACCAAATGGTCCGACTGCATTGTCACGCGAACTCCTTGAAGATTTTCCATACGGTTTCAACAATAGACAAACTTTTCGAATTTTACACAAATTTTGGGAATGTAATACGCCTGTCAACTGCATGTGGATTTCTAACAAGCAATTGATTCCATTGATAGAGAAGAATTATGGTATGCCTTCATAACGTCTGCTCTGCTCGTTTGCATCTGCATTTCGGCAATAATCGCTCTAATATTGTTTTTGAGTAATTGAATCGTTACTAGAGCATTGGCATAGTCGTTTCTTTTAATCTAGGATCAAAGAAAAAAGTCTAATGGTGTTAGATTACACGATCTCAGACGCAGACAAACCTTCATTTAGAGAAATCACAAGTCCAGGAAATGTTTCACACAATAGAACACTGTGGCGTCCTTCTGGAAATAAACGTCGTTATCTACATTCAACGTCCGATCACAAATTTTAGGCCACAAAAATCAGTTAACATAGTTCGGAATTAACTTATCAAATGTCATTGTAATGACAGTTGTATGTTGACTGTTAAAAAATGGCGCGTAATTTAAAATGACACTTGTTAAAAGACCCTTGCTACATAATAAATTCATAGGTTGCTTTTCCAAAGTTAGCAGATTTAAAAAAAAAAAAAAACAAAAAGTGTCATGTAAAAATATGGTATTTAGCTGGTAATTTTCCTATTTGAAAAATTATACAACATTTTGGGACATGTCCTACGAATGTCCCAATCATAAATCAAAAATCAAACTATTATATTCTTCTACGTTCTGGTTGTTCAACAATTTCGAAATAATGTAGTGGACACATTTTTATTAAGAGAAACATTGACAACGTGACACATGTTTAGTAAAGTAAGGTTTTAGTTAAGATATTTAAATGTCACTACTTTTTTTCAATTGCAAAATTTCAAATAAACCAAAATATCTAAAATACTCTGAACTGTCAAATTTGTCTCAAATGAAACATGAAAATTTTTAAATAAAATTCCAAGTATTTTGAACAAACTTGAAACTAGGACAAACTTCTTCCTTATTTTCAAGTATTCAAAATTTGTGGGACAACGTCCCAAAAAATATTCCACTAAATCTCATACCGCATTTAACATCTCAATCTGCCCACCCACGCTCAAAGCTCAATCAGTAATAATAATTTCGTTTTGAAACATTGACCTATGACAGCGGCCAAAGACGATTTAAGACAAGGAATAAATTAAGGAGTCAATGCTGTCAACAACAAGGAAGGAAACTTCAAGGAACGAAATGAATCATCTGCAATTTTCCAAATTAGACCGACGCGACGGCGCGGCATCGGGCCATCCAGGGCGGAATTTTTGGGCCAAAAAACCGCGCGAAAATTGATTTTCTTTTTTCAAATTTATTCGCTGCCAGGTTTATTGACATAAAAGCGATTGCAATAAATTTTCAATAAAAAGTTTATATTTAATTAAATTAAAAAAAAAAGATTTCTTAAGAAAATTATTTTAATGTGGGACGAAAGGTGATTTGAGGGAGAATTATTACCGCATGATTTTCGTGCAAAAAGAGTTCAATTGGATTTCGTTCGAAATGTTTAATTTATTGTTTTTGGGTCGGAGAACATTCTTTTATCTTTTTCTATTTCCAGGGAAGAAGTTGTTTACTTACTTGATACTTCAAACTGCGATTTAAATGAAAATAGAATGAACTATTAATGGATTTAGACGTTGGTGACCATGATTTTAAAATAGAATTGAAATGAAGAGACAACTGGACGAATTGTAAGTTAGAAAAAAGAAACAAATAGATTCAGATTTTTCCGATAGATGGAGATGTCGAAACACTAATCGCATCAATAAAATCTCATTTGAAAGGTGACAGTTCGAATGTCACTTTTAAGTGTTTAAGAAATCATTAAAATTGGTGAAGTGGCTTGGAAAAGTGTTTGCGATTGAAAATGGAGAAAAATAATGAAAAGTTGCTGTATAATTTGCAATATTAGCTGATTTCATTTTCTACTTTTTAGTACTTGTGAGTAAAACAGAAAGGATCGCAAAATTTGTTGATTTGAGTAAAACCTAACCTAAAATTTTTGACGATACTTCATTTGAATACATATAAAAAGTTATAAAGAGAAGATTTGTCAACAGAATGGAAATTAGGGTAAGTTTTAAAAAAGAAAACGAAAGATATTAGTTTTATGTAATCATACGACTGAAATTTTTTTGATTGACAAGGGTTATTTACTCGTATGCCAAAGTAGTTGCGAGTACTAACGAGTAAAAAATAGTAAAAATGAGCAGAAAAGGAACGCAGCTGTTAGTACAACAAAAGGGAAGAATCCTGCACGGGATTGTGGAAAAATTTATGTTGTGTATGATGAACCTTAGGTTTTTGGTGGGCTATCTGAGTGGCCAACATTGTCTCAGGAGTCAGAATCCCAATTGAGTATCGAAAGCGATGAGACTTCCACCCATGTTCTCTGTGAGTGTCCTCCTTTTTTTATGTGGAAACCCCAACCTTAGGAACCACCCTTTGTACTACCAGCCTCAGGTTAGTTTAAATGATAGAAGAGACATATGATGGGTCAAGGGAGGTCTGGGGATGTTGGAGCAGAAGGCGAAAAACCTTACGCTTAAACTTTTGGATGTTCGAGTTCGGAAAAGCAGAATGTGGCAGATGGTTCCACAGTCGAATTGTTCTGTTTATAAACGAACTTTTAGACGTGAGTGTGTGCAAAAAGGATTATCAGAGAGCTTTTGAGCATGGCTCAGGTTCGGTCTTCTTCAATAAAATAAAAGTCTTCTTGCCGACGTAGAGCCGATGTTCCTTTCGGGTATGTTCCCCATGAGTTGAGCGAGGAAAACATGATCCCACCGTATTAACATTTGCGATGCGATAGTAAAATGAAGTGAAATCGATACATTTGTGATGAACCACGATTCGTTACTAGAATCTGTCTCCAAAAACTTTCATCTTCTTCTTTAACGGATCTTCAACCGGGATCCGGTCCTGGCCTCTCGCAACTGTTCTCTCCACCGGTCCCGATTTTGAACCGATGTCATCCAGTTTGGAATCCCTAAGCTAAGAAGGTGTTTGTTCTCCAGTAACCCCTAGACAACTCCAGAGCTCCCGTCGACCCGCCCTTGAAAAGGGAGGTTAAGAGAATCCCCGCACGAAACGCTACTACAAATTTCTAAAACGTCTCATAACTAGTAATGAAAAATTGGTCACGTTACTACAGTCGGAAAAGTCAAAAATCATGGCAAGGAATGGTTAACGGTCACAAGCGTTCAAGAAGCACAAATTTGCATCGAAAAAGGTCACAAATATAGTGCCTCCGCCTTGGGATCAAACAGAAATGTCATTGCAACCAAAACTGAAATTGCAAACAGGGTTGCCATCAAACCGGAGATGGCATTGGAACTAGGGTTACCAGTACAATCGGAGATGGCAGGGTTGGCATCAAATCAGAGAAGACATTGCAACCAGGGTTACCATCAACCCGGAGATGGCATTGGAACTAGGGTTACCAGTACAATCGGAGATGGCAGGGTTGGCATCAAATCAGAGAAAACATTGCAGCCAGGGTTGGTTACCATCACCAATAGTAATGCCAAAATACTCCAGCTAGCGATACCTCAATGGAGAATTGCAGTGTTCATTGCTTTAGCAACCTGGCATGGCACCTCAACTTGAAATGGCTTTCCCACAAAAAACACAACATCATCCAGGATTGCCACCACGAACTGGTCAATTTCCTAGAGGTGGATATAATCGGGCAGCTCCGCAGGTGAAACAGGGGTAATATAGAGACCCAGGTAGGCTGCGTTGGTGGCTAACTGGTATCTCCACAAACTGATAGGCTGGGAATGGGAGTAGTTCCTTGCTTACTTTAAGTAGGTTTGGGGGTATTTCTAGCCTATATTAACCAAATAATTGAGGTAGAGCTGGCAGAGAATCGCCCACTATGAGGTACTTTCAGTTGGTCAAACGATTGATTCCGCAACTCTACTGTGGACAGCTGGAAGAGATCACACCAAGCAATTGAATGAAAACGGTCGTAATTGAATAATAGAAAAGGTTGTGTTCTTCATCACGACAACGCAGTATTACACACTTTTTTGGTGACACTTCAAAAATTGGGAAAGTTAGGTGGCGATCACTGGAACTGGTTCACTGGAAGCTGTCATGAAGGATAGGGTAATATGATCAGACCTACCAAGCCAAGATGTAAAGTTATCGTGTCGAGGGCTGCATGGCAGTAGGTAGGTTTTGCACTGTCGTTTAACGATCTCCTCTGGGCACCGGACGCACCCACTTGTATAATGCCTTATTCCATACCATACTGATGGGAGTTTTGTGTGCCAATTCAGCTAGAGAGGGTAAACGCAAGGAGAGCAGGAGTTCGGAGCATACCCTAGCCAGCTTTCATGAACTCCTTATGAACAGACCGAAATCAGGACTGCGGTTGGGAAGCTTGAACAGTCAAGTGTAGGCGACAAAGGAGGCTAGTAAACTCGTTAAAGCAGTCTGGTCCACAAATATGAGGTATAGGGGAGTAGTTCAATAGGCCAATCGAATGGCCACGGTACTTTTGGACCCAACATAAAGGATGAGGTAAGAAGCAGTTTTATCTTTCTGGGGAGAAGTCGAAGGGCGAAGAAATTTTGTCGCTGTGCTATGTGGCTTCCAAATCGTAGTTTTGGAGATGGTAGTCGAACTCCCTAATCATTAAGCCACCAACACCCTGACAAACAAAGAAGTACGATATTTAAAATTTTAGTCTTTCGCAATATTATGTAAACACTCCCAAACTATTACTATACGTCGAAAATATTTTCCCAAAAACTCTTTTCAAAAATTTTCCTTCAGTCGCAAAACACCATATTCTATCAATTCGCCGTATAAATAAAAATACAGCAAAAAATGTTGCTCATCATTTCTGTATTTAGAAGACATTAATCAAATTTGGCTCCGGAGCCAAGCAATAGCTCACAACCTGCAAAATATTTATGGACCCAACACACTACACACGGCGAACAATTACCATAATAAATTCTCTAATTATTAATTGCAGGAAGTATAATGGCTGTGCTATGGCTTATTTTAAGACCTGAGCAACAAAATTGCTCTTGATGTACTTAAGCTGGTGTTGATATGGCCGCTGTATGCCCGCGGCAATTTCATTTCTTGTTGCGACACACATCCCCACCCATTTCGCGGGCTTCAATTCAATTCAACTTGTTCAGAGGAAAGTTACAATTTCACTCTTTATTATTAATTAGTCTGTTTTGCATTTGACTTATTAAATTCAGAGCAATTTAAATTATTTTGTTTATTTCTGCATTCTTGTATTTTAAATTTGGATATTTTTAGAATGTTCTTGATTAGCCGTGCTAAAAATCATTCAGGGGAAGAGCACTCTTGATCGCTTGTGATCGCGACAAGGATCCTTGGTAGAACACACGCTTTTCAATTATTTATTGCAAGATAAATTGCTCAATTCGCACCTACTTGAATGCAGAGTAGAATACCTCTTCTCGAGGGAGTAAGGAAGTGAATGATCAAATTTTTTGGAGGTTTCTCGTCAATGAAAGAATTTTAATCTACCCTCAACCAAAAAAAACAAAAATGCCGACTGTCGATCGACAAGATCAAATTTTTAAGTCACCTTCCTCGATCAAGTGTGGGCTGCGATCCTCGTGATCTTCTTTTATCTTTGACCACATATATTTTTCAGAATATTTCGAAATATATTTTTTATTTAATTGGATCATTAAAGTGCGCCAACATTGAACATTTTTAAATTCCATGAAAATATAGTCTAAAAAACGGCGATCTTCAGTGATCTACACCACGAAAAAATAGATTTATCGCCTCCATTAAAAAACTGACCAGATCATTAAACGGATCTTGATTGAGTGTTAACAAATCCAAAAACATTTTATTTATAAACTAAACTTCAATGACATTGAAAATGGCAGGCAATGAAAGCTGTGTCGTCGCGTCTCTCTGGTGGTGATGGATGTTCTAAACAGCACCAACGTCCAATTTTATCGATGTAATTTATAATTTGAATGTAACCAAAATTAAAATAGTGCCGGTGATGAATGTACTTGAGATCGGAGAACATAATATCTTATGTAAAATTCAGGAACAAAACGGGCATGCGACAGAACAGACAACAGCAACAACAAAAAAGAATAGTGGCGATCAATGAAGGAATATTTATTTTTCTTGCCAAATAATTCATCAATGCATTGTTGAAGTGTGGTGGTAGAGTATTACTTTGTTTTTTTTTGCGAAAATCAATTTACACAAGGAACGATCGCACGAAGAAAATATAGGAACTGGCGCCAATAGTGAGATAAGACAACGTCAAGCTGTCGTAACGGGGTGATCTTGTTGGGATAAAATATTTGTTAAAGTACATTATATTTATATTTCATGAAAATTGATGAATGATGGTGATCGTGATGCTATGGTACATTTGAGATATTACCGTCATTTCAAATAGCTTGTTTATTCAAGAGCATGGTAGGTACCTAAGCTACAGACTTCCAATTACTGAATTCTGCAGTGTTGCGACAATGATGAGTTTTTGAACACACTCAAAGTTGATACAGTATCAATTGGAATCAAACGAGGGAGATCTTTACAGCGATCGTGTTACTGTATTCTTGAATGGTACGTTGTTTGTCCGGCACTTCGTGGGATTGGGATTAAATTCAAAAAGATTTCCGTAAATACCGTCTTTTTCGTAAACTGAAGGGGTTTTCCGCTTACTAACTGCTACCATTATTGCCTTTAAAAAAAGGAGTAGCAGAACACAATTGAAAATTATCCTATTCAGCGCTCTTAAATTACAATTAAGCACATCTGTATTGTTATTTGCCTCAACATGATTGTCATTTGTGGTCGAAGACACTTTGGTGATACTATTCAGCTCAGCTGAATTCTCCAAACTTGGTATGTGATGAGCTGCTGAACGACTTCCATCCATCTCAGGATTAGCCTCATTTCTTTCATGATTTCTTTTTTTAGTCACAAATTAATGTCGTGATGCGTGATTTAACCTTTTAGCTAAGGCAAAGACTGTACATATTATTAAAAAAAGCCCAGGTAAAAGATATTGCTGATTTTTCTGTAACCCTGTATCGAGCTAACACACGGAATCATACCTCCATCAGTGTCAGTCACTCAGCGTGTTTATATTAGTTCTTTGTGCTAATAATAATGCGAATACTGGAACGCAGAATTGCAGACATTATACCTTATTCAGCAATTGGAATTCTCTAGCTGAATACTGCAGAATGACTGAAGTATTTCGTTCTCGAACTCGCACATAAATGCTCCACGAATTTGAACACATGACTATACCTAAAGTTTTGTGTTTCAAAGGAAAATGTATGTGCTGAATTGGTGAAAATTCATGTCAGCAATAGAGTGTTATGAATCATTCAAAGAAGACAAAGAGGTGGTAGTTGATTTTACTTGTTCTGGTGACGCTTCAACGCCTCCGAATGAAGTAAATATCGACAAAATCAAGAAGCTGATGTTCGAAAATCTATGTAAAAGTCTTACAGAGTTGGTGGATGGTGTGAGCATATCTCATTTAAGTCCGTTGATAATTTTATGACTGCAATGTTGAGGATGAAAACCATCGCTGCAAGACTTGTTTCAAAAGCGAAATTTTTTCAAAAAGAGCTAGGAAAGCAAGCAGCTTAAATTATTTTGAGTTGGTGAACCCAATATAACATGACTGTAGACGTACCATATATAAGCAAGACAATACTTTTCAGAACGCCCCTCAAAAACAATCCGAATCCCCAAAAAACTGCATCAAAGTTGCTTCAAAAACGAGATCATGCCTTTTTCATTACCATGATGTGCTTCACTACAAATTCCCTCCAAAGCAGCAAACTATCAATACTATTTAGGCGACATAAACAAGGGAGAATGTGTATCTATAAAAAAAGAAAAATTCATAGATATTGTCCCTAATGGCCTATCACACAAGTCATCGTCGACCAAGAGCTTTTGACCAAAAACTCGACGAATGCCGTCGACTTATCACCGCCTTATACCGCCCTGTGTGAATTTTCCGTGTTCTAGGGTTCGATAGGTATTGCCATAATATATTTGAGTGTAAACATTGCCCGAAATGAAAAAGAAAGAGGTTGGATCAATAGTATAGTCCATGAAAGTGGTTCGTTTTTGTGTATGCCAGTAGCAGTATAGCTAAGGGGATACCAGGCCAGACAATATTGCGCAATCGAGCTTTTGGTTTTCATCCTGAGCTGAATCTTTTGCAGTTTGTGTCTTGGAAAGCTTTTGGGGATTGTGTCTTGGGTTGAAAGGTCGCGCCATCTGTAAGAAGCTAGTTGAACTTCACTGTAATGTGTCTTGGGTGCCTTGGATGAGATCCTGTGCTGGAATTCCATCCAAGTTCCAATTCTGGCTGTGGATTAGCTTCGTCGCTGAGTGAACTTTTACACTACTTTCCAGGGAAGAGTCTAGGGTAGAAGCTTGCGGGGAGTGGTAGGCAAAATTTTC